>OX638393.1:12484356-13717927 GCA_951813805.1 Limnephilus auricula
TTATTCTATTGCAAACTATCAAACACTGTTATAATAATATGACAGCTTAATGAAAATTTCTTCTTTGTTCTTCTGGTAAACAACGCTTCATTTTTCCGCATGTTGAAACTGGTTACTGCCAGCTATTTGCTCATAGAAAAATTGTTTCACTTCATTTCTATCTTGATTCTTTTTGGATTTTTGTTCAGTGCAATAATTGTTTGATCCTTGAATTTATGGTGAATGTCAAAAGAATTCATATTCTACGCTTTCGTAGATGGCGCTCGTATAGTATTTTTTTATTTATAAACGCTTTTTAGAAGCTCAAAGAAAAATTGTTTCACTTTATTTCTATCGTGATTCTTTTTGGATTTTTGTTCAGTGCAATAATTGTTTGATCCTTGAATTTAAGGTGAATGTCAAAAGAATTCATATTCTACACTTTCGTAGATGGCGCTCGTATAGTATTTTTTTTATTTATAAACGCTTTTTAGAAGTTATGCTTTGAAATATTAAGAAAATTTATTGTTCGCGAAAGTAGACAAGCAATATGAATATTAACAAATAGTTTTGTTCATTAAATACTTTAATCTTTTAAGAAAGGCTAACAAATACAATATTGGATTGAATCACCGATGAAATATTGTATGTGTAAGCTTTTCTTGAAAGATTAAAGTTTTTTAATTAACAATACTATTTGTTAATATTCATATTGCTTGTCTACTTTCGCGAACCATACATTTTTCTTAATATTTCAAAGCATAACTTGTAAAAAGCGTTTATAAGTAAAAAAAAAATACTATAAGAGCGCCATCTACGAATGCGTAGAATATGAATTCTTTTGACATTCACCTTAAGAATATTTCAGTAGGTTCTTGAAAATAAGAAGTTATCTGCTAGATTATTGTTTAATCTAGTTAGATTTAATAATATGTAAGAAGTTGTGGATCCATAAAGGCTCCTACCAACACTAAGTTCGGGTACAGTGTAGGTACACGCTATGAACAGCAATAGATACCGAGCGGGTCAACCGCTGCGAGCTGCCGGTGTCAACATCATCTTTCGCTCATCTCGCCTCCCTTCCTCTTTACCTCTTCCCAGCGACGAATGCAATCCGTTCCATATATTTTATAAAGAAACGTACCGGCCGCGTTTCTGATTGAGTTTTCATGAGGCCGCGGCGAGAGGCGAGAGGGCGTGAAGCGAGTAGGTGTACTGTTGTAGGTAGGTACTAACTGACTGATAATATTATTTATAATCTGCCCTAACGGCGGCGCGCAACAAAGGTCCCGTGAAAAATACTCAAAAGTAGTGTAACCCGAGGGCGACACAGCACACTGCTACAAACTCGATACAGATGTGCTCAACCTGTGGGCTGTGGGAACCGTAGAGACAGATAGTCTCGGCGGGATAGACTCAACAAGTTGTCATCGTGCTAATCTCATTTACCTCTGAACTGAACTGTCAACCGATGAATATTCATGCTCATGAGTTATAAAGATTTTTTTATAATAAATTATTCTTAGAATTGCAAACAGGAACTTTTACAATCTTCTATTCTTCCATACACTCATAATTCCTTCATTCCAGCCAGTGGGCGCTTTCCTGTGACTCTAGTTGGTGTTGTTTAGGCTGCGAATACACATGCGAGCCGAACCTGCGAGCTGATCCACGAATTATGGGAAAGGAACTAATCAACCGTTACTTAGTTCCTTTCCCATAATTCGTAGTTCGGCTCGCGTCTCGGTTCCCAAGTGTAATTGCAGCATTACAATCACACCGTTACTATGTAATAATAATCTAGGTCATAAATGGATTACAAAGTGTGCGAACAACCCGGAAGTATCTAATTAGTTGGAATCACGTCGTGTGCTTGAGGTAGGTACTGTTTCGACGCCTCCTAGGCCCTGAGCGGATGCAATTCCTAGGATATTTTCTAGTAGTGGGAAAACTAATATATTGTAATTACTAATTACACATTTCCGAATCAGTTTTGTTTTTGGAAGATCGTGAAGTTCCTGGATAATATTTTATGCACAAATGGGTGAAAGAAGTCGGGGATCTTCTAGAATTATGTTACACAATCAAGGGAATCAAATATTCGGAGACGGGTCGTGTCAAGATTCAGTTGTGGTTACGAATATTAATGAAGCATGGTGTGGTGCCAATACAGAGTTGCGTAGAGCTCCATACTCTCTGCCTGTTCTTGATGAGAAATAGTGTGCTGGTCAGTTATTTAGCTAGTTTTCAGGTTGGTTAGAGAGGATTGGCTAGAGATGGTCGGCTGGGAGCAGGAAGGAGAGGGGTGCGTGGTGACCGCTGCTCGCTGTCTCGCTGGCCGGGCGAGGTAACAGATCCACCGGCCTAGTAGAACAGGTTGTTAACCCGCAGGTCGCGCCGGACGGATGCCCATTACAAACAATCGGCTCGCGTGACCGCCTCGCGCTCCCACCGACACGCACCCGGCGCGGCGGTGGCGGGCTGCCGGCTCGCTCGGATTGTGACTGCGACTGAATCCTCGCTGTACCTGGACCCTGGACACTCGACACTGGACATCCGCAGCCTCTTCCTCGCCTCGTTCTCGCCCATCCTCGCCTTTTCACATCCGGCCCGATCCATGTTCCATTGAACTCTCCCCGCGCGGGTCGCCGATCTTTTCCATCTCTGTTTTGGCCCGACGGAAGCTGTGATTACACCGGACGATGCTGTTAGCTAACGAAAGTGTTACGCCGCGCCCGCGCCGGCCCACTCTGCTGATCTACTGCATATTTCAACAATTTTTTTGCATCCAGCTGGGTCTATTAACGACACTGGATCACCTTGCCCGTGCTTTAAGAAGGCTCGCATTGAATATTTATACCTATAGAAGTACCTATATAAGAGAATACATTGATATATTCTTACACTTTCTTCCGGGTGCTTATAATAATCGTCACACACAACTCCACGTGGATTATTTATTATTTTGTACCAACATCAGTTTTCTCTGAATCTTGAAAGGTTTGTAATCTTCTGGGAAAAACCTTTCGCGAATAAAGTTCCTGTTGCTATGCAACCCAAGACTGACACACAAAACTATTAAATCAATTGATTGATTAAAAGCTCTCCAAGCTTTACGAAGCTCCATGGTGTCTGAGAGTTGCACCTTTCAATTTCGCACCTTGACATGGCTATTGATTTATGATGTAACACGCGAGTATCCTATGGTTACAAATTAATTTAATCAATCATAGGGAGACGCGGAAAGTTGGCCGAAACAAAGCATTTACAAAAAGCTTTCATCGGATAAAAGCAAGCTGTCATTACAGATTAAACTTGCACGCGGGCTAAATTTCGGAACCTGAATTTCATTATTGATACAGCGAAAGCGACGAGCCTTCAAATTCACCCCTAAAATACAAACTTTCAAAATATAATAAATTTATTTTACTTTGCAGAGGAAAATCTAATTTTTTGCTCCAATTAGCATTTTGCATAACTACAACTACCTACTTACACAACCGTTCTTATAAATTTTCTTATCACTTGTATCTACAAAAGTTTGTATTTAGCGGAGATTTTTAGTCTCGCTTGAATAATATCTCAGTACCCTTGGCCTTTGATATTATGGAAACAAAAGTCTTCAGACGTTTATCTGAATACAAATCGTAAGTACGTAGGTACTGTAGGAAAAAAATTATCTTACGTTTGCGCTGAAGCTAACCTTGATTGTTTTAAAAATTAGAATGTCAACGGCGCGCGGCGGTTTGATTTGGTTGCAGACGATCTAGGGAGCCGATTGGGTTCTGACGGTTTTGTGCAATTTGGAATGGGGAGAGTCTTTCGATTCCCCCTAATTTCTGTCCACATGTTCAGCCGGATGGAGGGAAATGAAATGATGTATGAAGCTGTGAATTTCCCCGCGCTTTCCTTGCAATTTCCGCCGCCGCCGTCGCTATTGATTCTGCCCACTCCCCTTCCCCCCCTTGCCGCCCCGCCCTTCCCCTTGCCCCTCACCCACGCCTCCCACTTCCTACGCGCTCCCACTCGGCACTCGGCGCCCCCTAGCGAACTGAAGTATCCAACAATTCGCGATGCATGCCGCTTTTTCCGCAGTATTTTAAAATGCAAAGGATGCACTGTTATTGATGTCACGAAAGGCAATAATTTTTCTTTGTAGGCACCGACATAACTTCTCTCTAGAAGTTAATTAAGTGTAGAGGGATATTTTTCTAGAAATAACTACGGTTTACGATGGAATAAAAGAATTCCTCAATATTAAGTTACCGAATCGTAAACTTTTTACTCAGGAAGGTATTTAAATTTTTTTAGAAACGGATTTTGATACGTGACTATTTTGGTTTAGCAAATAATATAACCTTGGATTGTATTCAATGATAGTTTTTAAGTATCATTTTCACATGGCAAATCATTGCATTGAATTGTTTTGTCTGTTCAGAATAAATTCGTCAGCGAAAATGACGAAACCTGACTAGTAATACTTAAATTGGTAAAAAACACAATATTTTAATTATTAGGACAATTGTGACAATTTTTAAAAATATAATCCGACCAATAATTATATCTGGGTCCCTATCACAAGCACATCGATATAGATAAAGGTTGTGTCGAAAGTGTTAGTTATTTGTCAACCTTCCCGAGCATGACTGCAGATCGCCAACGAACGAACAGTTAACCTCTTGAATGTGGGATGACATTTGGCCACATAATAGCCATTCTCTTTAGAAAATTAATTTCAAAGCATTCCGAGAAGTTACATTGCTGAAATTAAAAGCTCCGTCTGGAATGATATTGGCGCAAGCGATTCCGACCTTGTCCTTATAAAGTTTCTTTGTACATAACAGTTAAAATCGCATTAAAAAAAAAATTGTCCTGGATGCCGGCGTCCGAGCCCCGGACGACAGCTGCTTAATTTAGTATTTTATCGATGTGCTGGTGCCAGGGATACTGGATTATAACAAATCGAAGAAATTGTTCTTATACATACATAATTTTTATTTTTAAAAAATGTTAGAAATAAACGTTTTTACTGATAATGTGACAAATTATTTTATTAACTGGATTATAATAAAAAATGTATAACAATTTATTATTTAGTTAATTATAATAGTTTTGACACATCTGCAGTCATGCTCGGGAACGCTAACGGGACAAATAACCATCGATACAACCTTTATGACTGATGCAATTGTGACTCATTTAAGTATCTGGGCTCACTCATTCATAGAGACGGAGGATGTACAGCAGATGTCAACCGTAGAATAGGTGTGGGATGGATTAAAATTAGTTCCGTAACAGGAATTCTGTGCGACACGAAAATGCCAATAAAACTTAAAGGAAAGATATACCAGACTATTGTTAGACCCGCGATAATGTATGGCTCCGAATGCTGGACTATGTACAACTCCTACTCTAGGCAACAAAAATCAGCAGAAATGCGAATGCTGAGATGGTCGGCAGGAGTATCATTAAAAGATATGATTAAGTTCACGCATTCGTGGTAGCCTGGGTGTCAGCACATCGATAAAAGACATAAACAGCAAGCTGGAGGAACGACAGTTGAGATGGTATGGGCACATAAGACGGAGACCACGAGACCACACAGTGAAGCAGGCAATGTCTATCGAGCTTCTTCGACAGTCATCTAGAGGTATACCAAAGAACTCCTGGATGACACAATGCTCTAAAATTCTACAGAGAAACGGCCTGGATGAAAGCGATTCTTAGAACTGAAGAAGCTACAACCTGAGAACGAGAAGGGCCGACCCCAATAGCCTACCTAGGCAATGTGTTGAGAAGAAGAAAATAATAGTTTTGACAAATTACAATAATTCTTATGTATTTGTATATTTCTTATGAATGTGACAAAATTATTGATGAACATAATTATTTGTTTTTAGGTTTCTGCTGGGCAGCACATGCAGCTGAGCGGAGAGCTGGGCAGCGGGCATGTGTCGGTGGCGGCCCACCAGGGCATGTACTTCGGCCAGCAAGGGGGCAACTCTCCTCATCACCATCACCAGAACTCAGGTAAATAGCCCCTAAATCGCCCATCAATAGCCTAGTATAGACTAAGTCAGACTTCTTTCTACCCAATTTTGACAAGGGCGCAGTTCTAAGGTAGTTCCCGTAAGCTCTCAGCATCCACTGTGCTTTCTCCCATGTTTCACTTTATTTCCATAACAATATACCAGTTCCTTTAATGAAGTATCGGGGTTGTCATTTTATGTTTCTAGTTCCACAACACTTCCCAGGTATCTAACCTTTTACATTAGTCAGTTTCCATCCATATTTAGTTGTTGTTGGGTCGTTTGAAGCTTGAACCTTCTATAAGTTCTTTAGTTTATTTCATTTCGGTTGCTCTCTCAGTGTTTTAATCTCACATTTAATCTTCCAGGTCCAGGTAATGGAGACTCGTACACCGTATCCCAGTCGCAGACCATCAACTTCACCCAGCAATCTCTACGCCAGCGTCAGCAACAGCAGCAACAACAACAGCAGCAGCAACAACAACAACAAGCGCCCAACGCGGGGCCGCAGGGCGTGCCGATGGGCCCCGGCGTACCCACGTCCGTGAACGGCAACGCCATGGCCATGGGCATGGGCATGACACGGGAGCATCACGCCAAGATGTTGCAGCAGCAGCAGCAGCAGATGCTGAGGGCACAGCAGCATCTGAGGCCGCCTCCCCCAGAATACAAGGCGTCGCAAGGTCCGCTGCCGGGTCTTGGCCAGCAGCAGGCCAGGTTCCAGCAGCCAATCAGACGAACTATGAACCAGCCTATTCCCCCCTCAGGTTAGTTTGAAGTTTATTGCTCATTAAACGAATCATTTGTGATTCTTTGAATCTCCTGTCACTTCTATTTATTTCTCTTTTTACTCTTTTATGCTTTTTCAGTTAACCATCCCACACTGGAGTGGGGTAATGCATATACCCCAAACAAGAGTTTTGCGCGATATATAAGTTTTTTTATACATCATATATTTTATAATTTAGGTTATCCTAGAGAAACTATTCAGTAATTGATATGCATTTAATAAAAATTATCTCATTATTATATTTAAAGATAAACTAGTATCTTTCCGATTCTGAAGAAATTTCTCTCCCCTCCCCTCCGGTGCGAGTGCCGGATTGAAATGAAAAAGGTTACAATAATAAATATTTATTCAAGGTACTTTTACAGTTTTGCATTACCTTAGATTGACTGTGTACGTAAAGGTTAAAGAAACTTAAATGATTAAGGACGGGTTGTTTCAAGAATTTGAATAATTTATCAAATTTCAAAGATAATTTTCAAGTTCTGTTATTATATCATTATTGGCCAATTGCCTCACATTACTGAAAAGATAACAGAACTTGAATATAACTTTCACAGAATTTTAAAATTATCTTCAAAATTTAATGATCTGTTTAAATTTTGCGAAACAATCGGCCCTAGGTGTTTCATGAACTTTTTGTTTTATGTCATTGTCTTTTATATGATTTCGGCATTTCGGCACTGTGAGGCTTCTAGCACAGTCTGTAAAAATGTTAACTGTAGCTTTTCTATAATCGTAATACTGACTGAGACCTTAGTATGTTCAATTCACCCAATGAACATATAATTAATAAAGTACACCGACACTAATGTAGACTTTCTCTTTTGTTGGCAGATTATAACTAAGTGTTACAAATTAACCTCTCCCCAGTAAAGGAGCCTCTAAATATTATATTTATTTGTTCTTTATTTGGTAACATTTATAACAATGGTTTTTGCTATGTCTATGTTATTTGAGTTACCATGTCGAGAATTACGATTAGAATAATTCATTTTCATAATTGTTTCTTAAAACTTCAGCAGGTCCGATGATGCGCGGGGCTGGTGGCGTAGTGTACGGAGGTGGGGCTAGGTACGCCACCCCCGGGGGCCCCCAGGCGCCCCCGGACTGGAGGCACCACCTCGCCATGCAACAGCACCAGCAGACGGCTCAGGGACAGTTCGCCAGGCACCCCAACATGGCAGCGTTCTCGCACCAACACCACCAAGGTACAAATATACTTTGTTTATTATGATTAGACTTTGTAATGATTGATAATAACCTCTTTGAAGGCATATCGCTGGTAAGACCGCAAATATGTCGGGTTAAGTTATTGTTGAGTACATTATTTAAGCCTTCAATCTTTTAGATATGTTTACCGACAAATCCAAACGATGGTGGAATTTTGGAATTCTTCTGAGGTTTTTTAAATGTGCTTTATATTTCTTTTTTTTTGAAGTTGACGTAAAAACAAATACCATTTTGGAAACTAGATAATAATAGATACTAGATATTTGGAAAATAGATCTTTTAGATGTTTGTTGTAAATATGAACTGTTCCCAAAAGCGATTAAAAAAACTAGACATTTAGACTGCAAACATCCATAATTTTGAGATAATTCGATATATAGAAAACACATTCTCCTTGTTTAGGGAATTAATAAGAAAACTGTCACTTCATTTTTTATGCCGTCTGAGCAATAGAAAACATAAATAAATTTTTTTTCAACTGTCAACGGAATAATCCATTCAATTTATAATCATCATACACTTTGACGATTTTATCCATGGAATCAACTAGAAATATTTCAGACAAATAATTATTTTTCTTTCTAATGGAGAACAAACAGATCACATTTTTCTGAATTAAAAAAAATAAAATTATAATGAACGAACGCCTGCAGTCCGATTTGTCCTTCAGAGGCTAGTGGAATATGATGTTTGTGGCTAGTAATGTACTTACCAAGGAAATTGAAAGGTTAATTAAAACAAAGACTATTTATTTCCTTTTGCTAACTATGTCAACATAACCTTTCCAGGTGGCTTCCCCATGGGAGGTGGAACCAGCATGCAGCAACAGCAGCAACTGCAGCAACAGCAGCAGCAGCAATTGCTGCGATCTCAGCAACAGCAGCAACAGTTGCTGGCCGCCCAGCAGCACCCGCACCAAATACCCCCCCACCTCATGGCCCAGCAGAACCAAGCCATGTCCATGCAAGGACAGGTAAACACCATACAACTCTTTTACTAACTTATCCAATTTCATGTCCGATCTAAAAATAAGTATTGAGAAACGTCTCCATACAATTACATAAAATAATTATGTTTCTTTACCACTCCTGTTTTAAAGGGGGTAATATCTATGTTTATGAAATAATATATAAGTGGTTTTTATACTACATACTCTATAAAAACTATTCTGCACCTAATTGATCTGCTAAAAATATGTTGCTAATAATAACAATATCTATCAAATTTCAACTAAATAAGGAATTCCAACCAATTTTTTTAATGAACATACGTTCTAACTTAATTGCCAGTTTAAAAAAATGTCCTCTTAATAATATTATGGTCATTTGATTTTTATCTCTTTATTTATAATTTAATCAAAAAAATTGTTAAATGTTGTGTTTTCCCTTATCTTCTCAATTTTTCAATATGACGCGTGTTAGAGATATATTTATGTACATGAGTCAGATATGAATCTGCACAAAAAATGTGTATGATTGTGAAAGAATCTGTAATCAACTTGGTTTTATAATTTTAGTTTTCTTTTATGTTTGGGTTTTTAATTTTGGGTTTCAATTAGATACCTGATATGTATTTGGAAGAATTTTATTTAATATACATATTTAAATGTCCTCCCATTTTCAGATGCAAAACATTCACATGAACCAGTCGCAGAGTATGTCCATGCACCAGAACAACGGCATGGGCAACCAAGGCATGCCGACTTCCTCCCAGGGTCCCGGCTCTGTGAACCACTTCTCCTCGCTACACAACCCCGTGGTCAATAACTCCGTGTCCTCCTTCCCGGGCCAGCCCGCCGACTTCAACCTGGACTTCCTGGAGAACATCCAGCCCGGAGACTCCAGCAACCTGGAGCTGCTCAACTCCCTGGACAGTGATCCCGGGTTCAACTTCCAGGACATTTTGTAGGAAGAGCTCTTCCAAGTGCAGCCATAAGTACAAATTTGACTTATTTTGCAACTGACATGACACTTCCATAAATATTTTTATATATATCTTATTCAGAATACAACAGGATTTCTAATGAACTTTTCTCTTAGGGTGAATTGCCTTATACCCAAAAAAAATTAACTTTACGAGCTGATTCTTTGTTATATTTTGTATGTTTTATTTCACAGCTATGAAAATCCAATTTTACTCTCCCATTTTGTAGATGACATTTTTTAAACATATTATTTTACTCAAAGTATCAGTAAAATTGTTGCCTTCTTTTCACAGTTTTATCATGATTTGTTGTGAAAATTATAAATTTCTAATGAGGCCATGAGAAGTGAAAATTGTCAACTTTGTTGGATAATTTGACAAACACTTGGCCACTGCAAAGTAGATTAAATAAGTAAATAGATTTTACAAGTTCTTTTTTTTTCAAATTAAAATAATATAGAAATTAACATTAAAAAAAAATTATTGATTCTCACAACTTTCTTTTCAAAATATATATTTTTTAACATTTGTGTTCCTATTATAATTATCATTAATATTAATTTCATAACTGATCAATAGGAGAGTAAAACTATGCATTTTTATATTCAATTTTGCAAATAATATAGTGTTTTGTTTGTTGCAAATTGAATATTGTACTTGTGGCTTTGCTTGGACCGGCACTCTATAGCAGTGCTAAATGCATTATTATTTGTTGGTGAAATTTACCCGATTTCACTTGGCAGAGGACCAATTATTCTGGTTACTTTCCACAATCATTTCCTAAGACGGTTGTCACTTCCTGAAATGCGACAGATAGCTGTTTGCATAATAACAATATTGCAAAGAAACTTTATTCTTGGAACGTTAACTCTCAAAATGTGTCTTAATTTATGTTTCTTCATTTATATTCTTCTCAATCATAATTATTTTCAATAATAGGAATCTTGCACATTTTGGTTCTGCCATGCGAACAAAGATATTAACATGACAAATTAATAATATTAATGTTTCATTTGAAAACAACTACATATTATAATGTTAAATTTTACAAGACATTTGTATTTTGATTTTGTCAGTAAAAAACAACGCTCCATATTGAGTAGTTGTGAATAAAAATGAAATAGTTTAAAGTTTATATAAATTCACAAAGTCGGCAGTGATCCAGAAGCAGGGTTCTGCAGAATCGGAACAGAAAACAACAACTTCCAGATAGGAAGATTATTATGTAATTATTAGAGATCCTTTAGTAAAAATATTCTAAGTAAATTCTATTTGTGTCTTTGAGTAAATCTGAAAGTATTAAGGCTATGAACCTTTTGTCCCAGACAACGGAAATAATGTGCTCCGGTTACCCAGTGGACTTAATTAAACCCAAACTATTTTAACTTGTAGACAATTTTCTGTGTTACCCCTTCCCCCTTGTATAATTTAAAAGAATTCCTGTAGGGAGTTGAATTATTTTCTAAATTCTTTTATAATAAAGCCTTTTCTGGAGAATTTCCTAAAACTTGTTTTAGGAAAGTTATATTTTTTTCAATAATCATTTCATAAAATTTCCCAATGTTATTTTTTGAATATGTATGTATTTCTTTGAGCCAGTCAGAACACCATTGAAAATTCTTTAGAATGAATGAATTGATTTTGAATGAATTTGCATGTTATTTACTGTAAGTAAAATAATTAAAATTAGGAAATGTATAGAGTTGATAATTTGACTCCAATGTTCCATTGCACATATTCCTTTCAATTATTAAACTTGTGTCCTAGTTGTTATACTTTATTTATTTATTTAATATTCTAGAAATATTATTAGCTTAGATGGATCTGTTAAGTATTGAAGATTTAACTTAATGAATGTTTCCCTAAGACATCCACAGTAGAAAATCTGTCTCATTCCATTTAATTTAAATAAGTAACTTACAATTCTTTATGTAATATGCAATTCATGCGAATATATATTATAATTGTGATACCTACTCATTTTCTGTTAATATTTAATTCTTCTGACAAAGCTGGCGAACAACAGGCTCCATTGATGTGAATAGTTGATCCGTAATGTGTCCTCCAAATAAATATATCTAAACATTTGTAGATAATATATTTTTTGTAAATAATATAAAATATTATGACATGTTGATTTACAAATGGTTCAATAAAGAATATGTTTTTTAGATCGTTCACTTTTTTTATTGACACAATGTTACATGCGATTTAATTTGAATATGTATATTTTTATACATTATGGAATTAAATTAACTTGTTGAATGATGTACATTATATTATGACTTAAATCTTAGTGAATTGCATTTTACCAGTTGTAAAAATGATTGGATTTTATAATTAATATTATAATAATATAATTGTTTGGTTGTTCCCTTTGGGGCGATATAGTTCAAATTTACCATAATACGGCGTTTCAGGGCCTTTAAAGTTACCTACTCTGATCGTGAGAGTTTAAACTCTAAACATAAATATTATTATCATGAGAAAAATGTTAAACATTTTGGTACCGAGTGGGTACTGATGTACAAATTCAAGAATCATGTCGACGCTTTAACAACAATCATAATATAAAAGTTACTCCATTATTGGCTATTGGCTAATGGATCGTATTGTATTTTTTTGGATAATTTCCATAGGTGAGAAACACAAAAATGTATTTACATAGAGGCAAGTGTTCAGAAGAGCAGAAACAACTATTTTAGGAGTTTAATTCAACTTCTTCGCAAAAATAGATAAAATTAATATTGAGTCCTAATTTCCATTAGTAACAATGAAATGCTCTTTTTTAAATAGATTTTTTTTTTCGTCCCATTTAAATTTTTTTTTAAATCAGGATAACCCTCTTACGTTTTTGTATAATATAATATACAAATATTTATAGTTTTTAGATTGGATAAAGACTTACCTTTTTTATTATTTTTTAATTAATGTTTTAAATCTTTTAAAAAAACTGTTTCATGGTAAAATTAATAATAAATTGTATTATTTTATACAATTTATGCCACCGCCATGTGATAATGTCAGTCTTTCAGTTGGTAACACAAAAAACGCAGCATGCCTGATATTTTTCTGTGTTTCTAACCTTTTACGAGACAAACCTCATAGCATCAGAACAAACAAATATATAAGAGGCAATGCGTGTTATGCTTATATGCAAATAATGAGATATGTTCTAGTTTATTTTATTACCCATAGTATTTGGGGAGATGCGTCTTTCTGTTACTGACATAATCGATTATAGTGAGTGTTTTTACATATTTGACTCAAAAACTCGTTTTTTTTAGTAAGGTTTTTGTGTTTCTCACTTATTGATTTATAACATTCCATGCAGCAAATTTAAGACAAATTGGTCCAGTGTATTTCCGTAGGACAGTTATATTATAGTAGTTACATATAATAAATGCAGAATTATTTATCCATTCTGGATGAGTCGTCATATAAACAAACTCCATATGGATTAGTTACATACCTATTATAAATGCAGAATTATTTATCCATTCTGGATGAGTCGTCATATAAACAAACTCCATATGGATTAGTTAAATATTATAAATGCAGATTTATTTATCCATTCTGGATGAGTAAAGAATAATCAAACTCCTTATGGATTAGTTACATATTATAAATGCAGAATTATTTATCCATTCCGGATGAGTCGTCATATAAACAAACTCCATATGGCTTAGTTACATATTATAAATGCAGAATTAGTTATCCATTCTGGATGAGTCAGCATATAAACAAACTCCATATGGCTTAGTTACATATTATAAATGCAGAATTATTTATCCATTCTGGATGAGTCAGCATATAAACAAACTCCATATGGCTTAGTTACATTTTATAAATACAGAATTATTTATCCATTCTGGATGAGTCAGCATATAAACAAACTCATTATGGATTAGTTACATATTATAAATGCAGAATTTTTTATCCATTCAGAATGAGTCATCATATAAACAAACAAATGGATTAGTTACATATTATAAATGCAGAATTATTTATCCATTTTGGATGAGTTGTCTTACAAACAAACCCCATATGGATCTCCTTCATAAGGAAACTTTTTAGTTGAAGATGCAAGAGTGCAAATAATAAGTAGTTCAACTATAACCCTTTTCACAAGAAAAGGTCAGCAACATTATTACACATGAACATATTACGTTTAATTTACCGCTTGAATTTTGATAAAAAGTGTTATTTTCAAAGCGACCACAATAAATTAACAAAATAAATGTAAAAATTAATTCTTATGATAAATAATATTATGTGTGTTGTATGACATGAGATATTTATGAAGTTTGCCTTTCATATTTCTAAATTTAAAGTTTCAGATAGTGAATTATTTATACACCGTATACATACTCTTTTTTGCTTAAATTTTTGTACATTGATAAAAAATATGCAAGAATCTCTTTGAAGTTTATAAAGAATCTCTCTGAGTTAGACGTTGTAGCAGCTTTGCAACTAAAAATATAATATTCTAAATTATTACGAAATGATCTGTAAATAAATGTAATCAAATTGAAATGAAAATGCTTGTGTAATATAATATAACGAGATAAATCTAATGTATGCTATTGTAAATCAATTTTAGAGTCATGTACACAATAAGCTAATGTTGTAAACTAATATTTGGGTTAGTTCATTTTTGAATATGTACTTTAGAATAATATGCATAATGAAATATTTAGTAACTTTTTTGTTTCAATCAAATACAAACTATATTGATGGGAAAAATATTCCCACAGTTTCAAGGATCAAATAAACGTAAGATAATGTTAGTGATACCAAACAGAACCTTAGAATTATTTATGGTATTTGTGTTTAATTTGTAGAACTCATTATTTTATTAAAAAAATTATATTGAATCATTTTTTAAATATCATAATTATTAAGTTCTGCCTTTTTTTATCATTCCGCTTGACAGCCAGTTGTTAAGTTAAATAGCTAGAAATAATGAACAGAAGTAGCGCATATATTATGATAACATGACAATTAATATTAAGCTACCTTTAGTAAGCAAGAGGTAAACAGAGTTATTAATGGTAAGTACCTCTCAGAATAAGAATATAAATAAACATTGATTTAACTCAACTCATATTGAAACAACTTCACAATAGATATCAGAAAACACAAACATTTTGTGAACTCAATATATATACAATGCATTATAATAAGAAAATTCAAATAAATAAATTAACTAACCTGATTGAGCCATAGTTTGAAAATGCCTTCGAAAGGCCAAATGACTTTCATACCAAAAAATATCCAAAAAACTAGCAGAACTTAATAATAATAATGATAAAAACCAAATTAAAATTTGATTGGATTTTGAAAATTGTTTATCGACAGCCATTTAAAAAAAATCTATTCGCAAAATGTGTTCGTGCTGTTGTGGCGGATATATTAACCTCTTGAATGTCAGATGACATTTGTCCACATGATGGCCGTGTACCAAATAAAATTAATTACAAAGAATTTTGAGAAACTACAATTATTCTGAAATTAAAAGTAATGTCTGGAATGATATTGGCGCAAGCGATTCTGACCTTGTCCTTGTACAGTTTCTTTATGCATAAGAGTTAAAATCGAATTTAAGCATTTAACCTCTCACCTGCTGCTGGCCCGCCGGCGGGCCAACGACTGATGAGTTGTTAATGATTGATTTGAAAATCGCGGCATAGCATTTTCATTTGGTTAAAACATACATTTAAGAAAGTTGTTTCTGACAGTAATATTTCATTTGAAGGATCTAATAGTTGCAGGGAGGAAGCGCATTCCTTATCTAGAATTTCCATTTGCAATCAGTTAAATATTTAATTAGTTCTTTATTGTTTCGGTGTTATCCAAATATTTCCTATATGATTAGATGAATAATCTCATTCCTTTTAGTTTTATTTATAATATCTTCTTTTGTTGGAACATGTGATAAATGTTCATGGGATCTTCTGAGCCATATCATTTAAGAATATAACTTACAGTCTATTGTTTCCCTGTTTGTATGTATTGTTTGATGCGTTGAGGGGACCAACACTACATTATTCAATGAATTTTTTTTTTAATTCTTTACAAATATATTTGATAAATTCAGTATTTTAAAATATTTTTTCTCTGTATTTATCATAGACACATACCAACTGAACTTTTCTTGTATTCCTTTAAAATTGGCATTTATTGTAGATATTTATTCATAAATTTATATATTTGTAGGTACTCTAGAAAAATGTTAATAATATTATGTACTTTTACAAAGTTGCACAGTTATAATGTTGTAAACTTAGACATTTTAAATTGTAAGAATATGGGTTCAATTAGCCTTTGTCTTTTATCATAATTTTACTTTTGCAATTATTGCAATGTACAATATTATATTAAATTAAGAAGTTGAAATATTCATTCTTTATGAAACGGTTGAGGCCAAGTATAGAAATAAAATGTTTCCACAATCATACGTTTTCTTTGTTTTTTCCCTACATTAAAAATTTATCTACAACCTTTCCGATGGCTATTTTATGGAGTTACACTGTAATAAAATGAAGTTTTAGGCCCTTCGTACCCAAGGCTTGGCAAGTATCTCAAATGTAAATTGTGTACTCACGTTGCAAACAACTTGTGACATACAATCCATACGTCCCTACTGAAATCACTAGACTTGCATCGCCACCGATCACATTTATTAATTATGTGTAATTTAAAGTACAGGCATTGTGAGAAAATATCTGAAACAAGTGACGAAGGACTAGATATCATTTTTGTATCTAAGAAAATATTTGGTTGTATATATCTATATAGAAAGGAATATTAGCTGCACAGAGTTTGTTGCAGCAAAAGAAAAATAATTACAGAAAACAGAATGCTAAATTCGTAGCTATGTTTAAAGATATGTAGGTACATATTTAGTGAATTTACTCACTCTTCATATACACCTAATGGCTTATTCGGACTAGGCAAGTAGTTCAGTCGAGTAGCGAGTAACTCGCCCATTGACTGTTCAAAAAGCGTTCGCATTACGGTCGAGTAGAGTACATTAGTGAGTAGCGCATTGCAAGATGAAGGAGCTGTAATGCAACAAAGTAAGTACGCTAATCAAACTGATTGTAATGCTTATTTTAGAAGAGGTGGAAGAAGAAATAAGTGAGAAGAAAGTAAATAAAATATGAATACAAAAATAGATTAATAGCAGCAAAAATTAAAAATTTTGGAGTAGCATCTTCTCTCCAACGAGATGAAATTTCTGTGGCTACTAATGAACTCTACAAAACAACAGGTTCAGACACGTGGGTGGGGGGGGGGGGGGGGAGACAACAGTTATACACCAATATATCATGGAGAAGATTATAAATTACAAAGTACACAAGGGCAGTTTTACTACTTTGTGACATGTGCTAAAATATGGTTGCTGAACTATCTGTAAGTGATATTGAAAATGTCGATGGTCAATGCAGAATCGTTAAGCAGTTGAGTCGCTCTGTTTATTGGCGAGGGATGGGAAGGAATACCTCCCACTGCAGTGCAAGTTGATATTCCGAGAAAGCCCTGCTGGAGGAGTCAAAAGATCGTTCTCAACCAGTCTCTCCTGATTTGGCCTGCCACGCAATTGGTAACAAACCTCAACCCATGAATCCGGGCACCCCTGCTAAATCACCAAACGTAGCGAACCACTTGGGGTGACCTATGGCAGAGGTGTTGGTTATCCAATAAATATTTCTGGTGGCAAAATTTTTGTATGACTTCTACCCCCCCTACTGTTTCATCAAACAAAACCCCTCCCGAAATTTTTCTCTGGCTACGGCCTTGCCCAAAAGATAACAGACTAATTGATCTCGAAGAGTAATGATGTCCCGAAACGAGACAAACGCGGTATATCCTTTATCGCCTATGACTGTGTGTGTGAGTCCCATTAGCAGGCCGATATGTGGATGAACCACATCTCACAAAAAATATTTCCTAAATTAAACCCCTTGACACAAAAGTAAAATCATTGATGGCAAAACGCAGACAATACCTTACTTGAGAGAGTGGCATTTTTACTTTTGTCTTAATCTAACCGGGAGTACATACATGCCAACCCCGCAATTGCAGGGCTTCGTACCGTGGGGATTATTCTTAACACTGCTAAAGCAGGGGTCCGGCTCCTACAGGTTAAAGTTGACCTGAGATTTTTATTGTCCCCCCCCCCTCGGTATAATGAGATTTGGTGAAATTTTACTGGACCCCCCCACCCCATTTTTTGCTCACGTAATTAATGTTTGCCCCCTAACCGAATACAATAATAACCCAATGACAGGCTGGCTAAAATATGTTGTCGTATCTTTAACTTCACCAATAATAATAAATAACGACAAACAAAAAATATAGGGAAAGCAGATTTTTTGTTTATGTGAATACCGCCCAAGAGTTCCAACTGCTCCCAACCGCCTGTATCCAGTGAGACTATGGCATCCCCAATTGGGATGTTGTGGGACTGAAGGGGAAGGAGATGAGGAGGAGGAATGTGGAGAAGTACCTGGGTATTCAGATCTAGTCACCAAACATGGCTAAAGCCATTTCAAGCAATGTTTTAATTTTGAATGGTGGTCTTACACCAGGGCGATACTGAGATTTTATTCCGCTCTAGAACATGCCGCAAATATACCTATTCTTCTTCTTCTCGTGCCCTGTCCGTTCAACGGACGTTGGCTATCATGTTGGCTATGCGGACTTTGTTTACTGCGGCCCGGAACAGCTCTACAGTAGACTGGCCAAACCACTGTCTCAAGTTTTTCAGCCACGATGTCCTCCTTCTTCCAGGGCCCCGTCTTCCGGCAATCTTTCCCTGCATTATGAGATGCAAGATCTCGTACTTCTCTGGATGTCTCATCACGTGTCCTAGATATTGAAGTTTTCGGATTTTTATTGTTTTAATAACTTCTTTTTCTTTATTCATCCGAACCATAACATCTTCATTCGTAACTCTGTCCATCCAGCTTATTTTTAATATACCTATATAATATTTAAAATTATTATATTGTGAAAACACAAATCGTGACCTCCAGATCGCTAGTCGAGAGTCTTGCCTCACATTGATTAAAGATTAGTGTTTCTCTGTGAATTCTAATGAAGTCTTCTGTAATGCGCGATGTTTTATTATAATTGATCTGTTAGCGCCATTCCAGTAAACAGAAGAAACGTTATTAAAAAGCGATGTTGCTAAACGTAGGAGTTGCGATATTCGAATCAATGTAAAAATGTATATACTAAAAAATATACGCTCATCTACTGCAGCGCCACTGCGCGCCGCTCGGCGGCAAACAGTGAACTAAAATAATATATTTCAGTTTATTTAAGTACCAAAACTGCATCTGGCTTGTTTTCGTATTTAGACTGTATGATGGTATAGGAGTGGGGAAAACTTGACCGTATACCGGACGCAGAATGACTGTCGGACACAGGATTGAATGAAAGTGGCCCATTAGAAGAAGCCGCAATGATGGCGGGATGTATATACAGAGTGCCCGGGGGTAAAGTGCAGTAACTTCGGGAGGTGATTCCACATGATAATATAACTAAAAAAAAAAAACTTTTTTCGAAATTCCAACTTTTTCCCATACAAAAAGACGTTACCTGTTAAAAATCCTTAGTGTAAGGTACAAACTTACCGATAAATTTGCTGTGCGCCCGCCCGCGACGTTGGATTGTTGTGAGTCACTCGTATCGTAACAGTGTAAAATAGTACCTAGTGCTGGCCGCATACGACGGACTGATTTTATCGTTTTACCTAAAAAGTACCCCTTAGAGCAGGAATTTCGAAAAAAGTCATTTATCTTTTTTACTTATATTATCATGTAGAATCACCTCCCGAAGTTACTGTACTTTACGGACACCCTGTATATATACAGGTGTTAAGGTACGTACTTGAGTTACTTTAATCAGTGATTCCTGACATTATTTGGAGTAAAAAATGTAAAGGAAATTTTGGTCTCCGGTGACTTTTTTTATGACAATTTTTATTTTTTTCAAAATTTTATTTCTTCAAAATCAAACAAAAAAAAATTTCTTCCACATGACTTTATTGGTTACTCAGCCGAGTTACCGCCCCATTACTTACCCCGCCCCCAACTACCCAACACCTACTATTTTTTAAGTTTTTCTTTTTTAACTATTTAAAAAAAAAAAACATCAAAAATGTCACCGGAGACCAAAATTTCATTTACATTTTTTACTCCAAATAATGTCAGGAATCACTGGTTAAAGTAACTCAAGTGAGTACCTTAACACCCTTATATATATATCCCTTTCTGACCGGCTTCATACGATCATGAGTTTGATTTGAAAAAAATCCTGACAGAAAATAAATCTGTTTTCGGGAACGGAACCGGTATCGATCGAACGAGGGGAGCTGCTTATACAGGGTACCTTCAAGCGCGCGTGTTTCGAGCAGTAAGTCGCCCAGCCCATAATTAAGAGCCTTATATATTTTGCTAATATTGATATCCTATGTAAACCCTGGAAATATTTAAAAAAAAAAACCTTTTTGTAAATTGAAGATGCACTTTATCAGAATTGTATTAGGTTTATTGTTGTGTATTTTTCTACTGTGGTCTTAAATTTCAATGTCGTTATTTTATTGGTCAACGATATAAATATACTTATCACTGTCATATTATATTAATTTATAAAGGTTAATAAATAAAATAATATGATTTTGAAAAACTTTTTGAATGAATATTTTATTTAAAAAGTAATATTTGTACGGGACGGGCGCTGTAGCCGACCGCCGCACAGACGATGTAGCGGGAAGGGACCGGCTGGCTGCTTCGACGCCTAGGGAAAGAGTGGGAAAAAACGAGGGAAAAGGAAGAAGGCGGTAAAAATGTGGGGAAAGTAGGGAAAAATGTGGGTAAAGGGAAAAATAGGGTAAAATGTGGGAAAAGGGAAAGCGAAAAGTGGGGGAAAATGTGGGGGAAAGGGAAAGGTTGGGAAAAATGTTAGGAAAAAGGTAGAAGGCAAGGGGGAAGGAAGGTAGGGGGGAAACCTGCGCCCTGAGAAGGGCGATCGACAATTGCAATATGCTTTTCAGGAAGGTGAGCAGGTCGGCCGGAATGAGAAGTCCAGTGTAGTGGTGAAGTCGATCAGAGGAGGTAGAGCAGAGCAGGGAGAGATGTTCCGGTGAAGGCGGTTTCTGGATCTCTGCCGAAGTACGGCTTTTAGGGGTCTATTTAAAGGGCTTACTGGCGGGCTTGAGCCCTTGCCAGTCCTTTGTGTCGGCCCGATTCTAAGAACTAAGATGAAAATCTTAGAATTGGACCGACTAGAAAGTTAGGATGCACCGGCGTTCGGTGCGGCGGGCATAACGCCGTACCGTTTCTCCCTGCCTCACACCCTACGCTCCTTGATGTTTTTATTAGAAGATACATTATGAGTTTGCACAATTGGTTAGATTTGAGTTGCACAAATTGATTTTGTGCAACTCACTTTACATGATATATGAAATTTGTGCAGAGTTACTTTGCATGATTTGGTTTCATGCAAAGTTGCTCTGCACAATTTAATTGAACATATAATAAATTGATTTGGTATTTAGATATAGTTTTATGCAAATTGATTTGGTATTTAGATATAGTTTTATGCAAAAAATGGCTTTGCATAATTCGGGATTTGCACAAAGGTGAGTTTTTGTAAGAGACTACTTTGCGCAAATTCAAACCTTATGCAAAGTTGAAAAAGGGGTTTTGTAGGTACGTACAAAAGGGAAGAGGGGGGGGGGGGTCAAGCCTTCTTTTTTGTCTCTGTACGGACTGCTTGACCCCGTGATACAATTTATTACATATCAACTTATAATACACAAAATACGTCCGGTATAATATTTTTAAGTTAATAACTCAGGTGCGGGGCATACGTATTTCCTATGTCTACCTACGTTAAATTGTCGTGAAAACAAGCTTATGTGCCCAACAGAAAATCTGAAACAGAAAAATATATGGTCATATTGGGACTCGAACCCATGACCTTCGGCTTTCCGGGCAGCGGGTCTACTAACTGAGCTAATGTGTCCCTATCCGATTCGGTCATATTTAACTGTATCATACTTCAACTGAGCACTATCAACATTATCTTCATTTACCGCATATTTTTATTGGCTGCTATCTTTATGTATGATTGCAAGATTCAACTCGAACTAAACGCTATCTAGATAGTGTCAGGATAAATTTATCAATTTTTATTAACATGTGCATCTATTGACTTTTCTGCAAATCTAGGATGAATATTTATTATAGTAATAAATTGTAATATTTTAAATAATGAAGACAATATTAGCGAAAGTCAATAGAATATTTAAAACAGAACAATCAGAAAAAGACACGGTCACATCTCGGACTCAAACCTAGGACCTTCGGCTTTTCGGGCCGCGGCTCTACCAACTGAACTAATGTGTCCTATCTGATTCGGTCATATTTAACAATTTAACTGTATCATACGACTGAGCACTACATTTTTCATTCATTCACTTCATTTTCTTAATGCATATTTTTATTGGCTGAAATGGTCATGAAATGGCATCATCGACATACATACATACATCATCAGTGTAAGTTCAGTACTGTGAAAGAACCAAGTTAAATGTTCAGGATGTACAAAAAACTCAAACTCAACATCAAAACAAAATAAATTTAAATGCACTTATCTGTTCCTATTTAAAAAAAATCTGAAAATATTTTTCACTGTCGTTTGAGTATAGGCAAAATTAGTTGTGGCTCATACCTCATACGTGATATTGCATATATAGGATTATTCATATTGTATCCACTGTATTGAATCTAGGTATATACGCGGTCTAATGCCTTGTTCTGACTGGGAGAGTATTTTAGTTGAGTAGCTAATATTTTAGTAACTAAACGTATCCGAACACCAAAATTTTAGTAGAGTATAGACTAGCCGTCGGCTCTTTAGTAGATTGAATCGATTTGGTTCTATTTTATCGGCGAGAAGAGTTTCCCTCCACGTGTCCCTGCGCAGTTCATTCGTAGACGCACGCAATATGTCGTCCCGTTAGAGTGAAAATACTACTCTAAAATTCTTTATTTTTGCGGCTATTAATCTATTTTTGTGGCCAGAGTTTATTTATTTTCATCTCAATAAGTTATTCTTCCACCTCTTCTAAAATAAGCATTACAATCAGCTTAATTAGCGTATTTACTTTATCGCGTTGCAGCCCGTCATGTCGCGACGCGTCGCTTACTAATGAACTCTACTTGACATCAGTGCGAACTCTTTTTGGTGAGTCAAGTAGCGAGTTACTCGCCACTCGACTTACTACTCGTCAGGTCAGAACAAGGCATTACTGCTTCTTTAGTGGGGATTCATTTGCAAAATTTAATTAAAGGGCATAAGGGCTTTTACAAGATATAATAGTATACAGTGCAACAGGAGTAATCATGGAATACATTTAGCTACAAATATTAATGCAGAACCGATGAGCCATATAGATAATATATTTATATTAGTAATTAATTGGGAGGTATGTTTTTATGTATACCATTTTGTAACATAAAATATATAATATCTGTGAAGTTGTACACGTCTACCATTTATTGACTTTAAACCCAGCGCTAGCAGTCTATTGGTCAATGTCAACATTTTAATGCACTAATCAATGCCATTCAACTGAAAGCGCCAACTTTCTTTGAAATTATTGGCTCATATGAGGTATTGAACTTGTATATTATATGACAATATGTAGGTACAAAGAATAGTGAAATGCAGGGGATGGGACAAAGATGTAAAACCAATTCTTGTTGATTAAATATTTTTTATCATTATCATAAAAAAGAAGCAATAATACAATTCAATAAAAAAAGTGATGGTAACCTGCGGGACCCTTTAAAAAGAATTTACAAATTTGTAGATTTTTATTTATAAACAGTTTATTATTTTAGTTGTCCATATCGGTTTTGGAGTTCTTATTACACCTGCTTTTTTATGGATGTTTTATTTTATTGAAAATGGAATAATCTGATGTCAAAAGCCTGGTTTAACACCATCAAACGGGTTTAATTAATATGTTTTATATATTTTGAAATTTAACTAGAACAATGGATCAATCAGCTTGCTTACACATTCAAACAGTAAGTTTGGGTATAAACCAGGCTTTTGACAAAATTTTGTTCAGATATTATATTTGAACTGATGCAGAATGGATATGTTTTGGCCTAAACTTTCTGTTGTTGAGCGACCAGTTCTTGCTGTGCCGCCGCAACATTCTTCATGCCGTCTTGGATGGATCCCAGGTTGGTCTTCCACAGGTGCAGCAGATTCCTCAGTTGCTGCCACTGCGCCTTGCCAAATGTTCTGTGCATTGTGCTTGATACATGAACTTTCTTATTGGTTTCATCCATGCGCGCTCTAACCAGTTTGGTCTTCAAAACTGAAACAGAATGAGTTATTCAAATGTGAGTTCCACCGACAGTGCCAATTATTGATCTATTAAATCTTCAGTGTTTGGGAATGTTGCAGAATGAATAGAAGAAGTAGTGTGCTTACTTAACAAGTAAACTATTTGGATATGTAGTAAGGCAATGTGTTGAATGAAAGTATCACCACCAAGAAATAGATCACACGGGAGTGAAATCAGGAATTTTAGCAGATCTTAATTTTTCTGTGGTCTCTCAGTGGCTAAAGTTTATATAACATTTTGATTAGTGGCATTTAACATTTTCGATGCTTCAAATAACTGAATAAGGTACATAGAGACAGATAAATTTGGGTCCATTTAGGATGGTTAGTGCAGAGATAATGTGTAGTCATGAGGTTAGCTTTAACTTGTTGAAAGCCCGCATACAAAAAATATATTTTTTCAATTTGACGTAAAATATTTGACAGTTCTCACCTTTCTTACGAATTCAATTTTTATAACATTTCTTTTGTGATATATTACAAAAATTACATCAAAATAATGTAGATAAAACGAACTTCGTAATAATCACTCAAATCTATGCTTTCCACAATGGATTTATATCAAAAACAATGAATAAATATAGAATTAAATTAAAATAAATAACTTTGTTTAAACCACTAATATAATCACAATTACCAAATTTTGATAATTGTGATTATATTAGTGGTTTAAACAAAGTTATTTGTTTTAATTTAATTCAAAATGACGCCACAAAGTGATTTTGCGAAGTTTGAAGAAATAATAAATATAGACTTCGAATGTGACAGCTATCATATTATCAAGTGGCAGCCATTTGTCCGCCATCTTTGGAGCCCGGCGCGTCATTGGCAATTAATATGAAATATTCGGAGTGGTTAAATGCTATCCAGTATTTCGTTATGTCAAGATCGAGAATGGCCTATGCGATTCTGACCTTGTTCTTTATACAATTTCTTTATACATAAGGGGCAAAATCGCTTCAAACATCCGGACCCGCCGGGGGAACTGCGGCCTGCAAGAGGTTAATGTTACCTTCAATGATGAAAGATTCTACATCTTCTTCGTTGATTTGCAGTTCACTCTGGATAAGTTCAAATGTCATTTCCGGATTGCTTTCCGCCAACTGCATAAAGGACAGGAGTCTCATCTTCTTCATGTTCTGTTCGTGGTTAAGACCTGGAAACAATTGATCAATTTAGATTACGCAAAAGTGAATGGTAGAAGTAGTTGGCGACGTCCGAGGAAGACACGGCACGATCGAGCGAATTAAATACTTAAGTCTGGCCATGTCTAGAGTCAGAGTAACAGAAGAGTACGCATGAAGCAAGAAGTTAGATAGTTGGTTAAATTAGGTAAAGATATAATATACCTTGAGAATGCACAAACTCCTTGTGGTTATTGTAGAAGGTCTGGTAACTGGACAGCTTCTCCGAGACGAAGATGGACAGCAGGTCATGGATTAGCTCCCCCTCGAGGAAGCGGACGGGCTTGAGGGACAACAGGGGGTCGAGCAGGAAGGTGTTGGGGTCAGCCAGCGCCGCCACGATGCACTTGATGGCGTCCTCGCGGGCGTACGAGGCATTCTCTGATGTGTACGTGCCCAAGAGTTCAATCATCACCTTGGAAGCCAGTTCACTGGAAAAAATATAATAATTTAATGAATTTTAAGGACTATCAAATATCACAGGCGTCAAAAAAAACATTGGAGTCCACGGCTATCCGTGCAGCGCAGGACTGCGAGGAGTGGAGGAGACTTGTTCACCAGAGAAATTGGAGTGGGATTACGATTCTCAGCATCGACTAAATAAGAAGTATAACTTTTTTGATGGTCATATTATTTTAGGATTGTTGAATTGCAATTCAAATTTACATAAATATTCATACAAATTGAGAGAAAGGTCACAGAAAAGATCAGGGGATTCAACTGAAAATTCCAGGGAAGTAAAATACAATCTATTATATTACTAACATATTATTATTAATGAAAAAGATAGGGTCTGCATTAGTTCTGGGTCAATCGTGAACTACCCTTGAAACCCGCTCACAAAGAATTGAGTTAATTAAAAAAAATATATATCTTGATCATCAGCACCTGTGTCCTGTGATGGGTGCGGTGCGGTGAGCAACCATATGTATAAATTTTGTAGATCGGGCATCTAGAATCTTATTCCAGCGACAGACAAATAGAGATGGTAGATATCTTAAATCTAAAATAGGCTGTCAATTACCTGCTACCTACCTAAGTCAAACGAAAATCCCTTATCAAAGATAGGGTTATGACGGGTTTAGGGTACGACAGGTACACTTTCAACATACGGCGACAGACAGTGCGCCCATCGATCTCTCTTCTCTATTGTGTGGCATTTATTTCATGTGTAAAAGAACTCGATCAAAGAGCAGGTACTCTCGACCCAGTCACTTCGCCAGTGGGTCGTGTAAAATGAATGATCAACCCAGTTGAAGTCTGCAAAGCTCCCACTTAGGCACATTGGTCGTAGTATTTCACTCTATTCATTTAACTTTCCCAATTGATGTTATTCAAGGTTGCCATTGGGATTTTGGGACAAATCCAGAAAAAGTTGATTGACTCATTGGCTGTCTGGACCTATTCGTCAAAAGCTACCATGTATGTCAGTGGCAACATTCGTCCATGTTTAAATATACAAGGAAGGCATTCCTAATTCAGCAGTTTTGTTTTAGTGAAACTTCATGGATCACAAACCGAAATTCGCCCACAATGATAGCCGCCGATGGTTCATATATTATTAATTGTAGAACTAGCTCTCTTAGTGAGTTTCTATCCACGTTGTGTAGTTAACACTTTGGTTAGTTTGTGGTTTGGAATAGTCTACTAGTTCTTTGAGTTGTACATATTTAAGTATTAAAACGAGATCCCACCTCTGGTTATCCTTGAGAACCTCGTGCAGCAGTCGGTACAACTTCTGCATCTGTTCCGAGGAGGGCGGGCAGGCGGCAAACTCCTTCTTCAGCTGCTCCACTCCGTCAAACACGTCGCGCACCTGCCCCACGCGGCGCGCAATCCCAATCACGTGGTAGTACACATGGTAGCGCAGCGGCGAGCTGTTCTCCAGGTTCTTGTACAGCCTCCACAGTCTAAGAAATAACAATGAGATTATTTGATTTTTATTATCCACATCTTTTTTCATTACCTAAAAATAATTTTGTTGTGGAATTGAAAAACCGGCTTTGAAATTTTTTGAAAATCTGGAGATAGTCCCTAATGACTGACTGAAACACATTGTAAATAAAAGGAATATATTTTTTATTATATATTTCAATTATTATCGGTCAGTGGCTGAATTGGCAACGCATTGAATTCCCACCCAGACGTCGTGTGTTCAATTCCTCAGTTGGCTAAGTACTCCACCAAGACACAAGCAACATTTTCGGCTTAGTGAGACCTCAGTAGGAGATTTTCAAATATTGTTATTTTATATTAAAAAAAAATATATATTATTATCTTATATTTACTTTCAATTTATTTTGAATACTAATTTTTGATGATAACAAAACAAAATTTCCAGAAGCGGTTTTGTGATGTTATTGTGAATTTATTTTAGACTTGTCTAAAAACCTTTATTTAATTTTATTTTATTTACAGCCCAAACTAGTGCTTTACGCACCTAATACGCATAGATTACAATGGTAATAATGTTTCTTTTAGCCCTTCGTTATGTTATAATATCAGGAATACCAACATAACAAAATAACAGAACGTTATGTAAATGGCCCACATCTCATATTATGAAGAAAGCAAATTTTCATTATACATAATTCAAATTTAGAATGCAGTATTTTCCATCGCCTCGAATGCAACAACAGTTGTCTTTTATAGTAATTAGGTGAATCATAAGGTTTTTCAAAAAATATATTGCAATTTTGAAAGTTTATCGGAACAAATAACTTGATTACAATTAATAATACTGCATTCCGGCATCACATTGACTTTTGTAATTGTAATAACAACAAACTTACGATTGGAGTGCCACCATTCCCAATTTTTGTCCAGGTGCTTTAGCTAACTTTTCACTGAAAGCAAGAATTAAATTTTCTCCGCGGTCAAGAGAAATCTGAAAAGGAAATTTTGGTAAAAATTTACAAGCCCGCCTCACGGATAATACGGAATCTATCTTGTCGAAGTTCGATACACGGATAATATGGAGCATTCCTTTTTTAATTAATAGACCAAAAGACAATCAAACACAATTAAATATGACATTTGCCAAAAGTACCAACCTTATAAAATAAAGTCTTGTCAACGGGTGTAGGTACAGTACCTACCTACTTTCTGATAGATCTAATTAATACAATATAATCGTAAAATTAAACACTTATAACCTAACCTAGATTTTAAGTTTTCAAGTAGTTTAGCGGCTACACTAGGTTTGTGTAACATGGTTTGTGATACAAAAGAAAGTGCCCCCTTTATAGCACCTGCTCGCATCAAAGCAAGAAAAATATCCCATTTTTCAAGTACTTTAGCGGCTACGCTAGGTTTGTGATACAAAAGAAAATGTCCTCTGGCGCTTGCTCGCGTCAAGGCAAGAGAAGCATCCCAGTTTTCAAGTAGTTTAGCGGCTACGCTGTAACATGGATTGTGATACAAAAGTGAATGTATTATTTATTAAGAATTGATTTTTGCGGTATCGCAATCATTTTAAATATTCTAGCTATTTGTTCCGTGGAAAATGTGAAGGATTTATTGTCCATAAAAATATAAATAGAATATGACGAAGAGTTTGTACACCGGGCAAGCGAATTAATTTAAACAAAATTAAAATGGATATTTTTTGCATGTTTTTCATCTCCCCCGACATAAAAACTCACCTTTATTAATAATAAAGCTAAATCTAACTATTTGACTAAAAAATATTCCGTATTAACTGTGAGGCGGAGTAGTAAATAAATAATGATTTTTTTTTACAATATACTAATTGAATCTATTAATTTAAATGGGTTAAAAACAAAATAACTAAATTACCTGCATTAAGAGTGCGAATATAATTTAAAAACATTGTAAACGATAAACATTTACAATAGATTGGCGGAAGCAAATATTCAATAAGATTTGTTTTATATTTCCTTACCTCTACAACTGAGAGTTGAGAAATAAAAATGTTTGTGTACTTACGGATACCATGATCGAGACAATACTGTTGAGGATGGCATCGATTTCATCATCATTTCCACTCTTGAAGCAAGTGTCACAGACACCAACAATTTTGTGTAAATCATCTTCAATTCCCTTTGCTGACTTCTCCTCGGAGATTTCCGCTCCGAGACTTTTAAAATATTTTCGGAGTTCTTGCGCCTAAAATTGTAAATAGTAAATACATTTTATTTCACATAAGTTAATTTATGACACGACAGATACGATTTTCATAAAAAAAACGCTAGTAACCAAGTCATTAAATTTGATTGGATATTTTGACAGTCAGTATGTTTCTCAATTTGTAATGCTCACGGAATCTAAGTTTCCGTGATGAATTTGTAATTTTAAACGAAAGAGGTAACTCACGTCCCAATATTTATATCTCCATATGCATAAAATAGACGACATACAAATGTGCATATAACCATAACCTACAAATCGGCATATTGACCGTTTTTAGGTTTAGAAAGTACCATTATTGAAATTATGATGTGACATACCTGGTCTTCGAGAGACAGGTCCATAAACACGGCAGGACCCTGCATTTTGTGAATAGTTTTGTTCGATAATGTTAAAAAACAAGGAAAACTGACGTTAACCAAACTACCCAAAATGGCGCTCAACGTGGAAGACGTAGAAATCTGTTTTAACAACCAACGTGTTGTTCAACCAAAAATGTAGAACGCTTTATTACCGACTCACTGTAGGAATCTAGTAAATCTTAATTATCGACTGTTCGCAAGCTTCTTTTTGGGAGGTTGGAATCTTCGATATTTGCGATGATTGTGTTAAAATTTTATTTTCACAGATGGCCGAAAAAAATCATATTAGTTTTCACAAACTACTTCTTGGGTTAGAGTCAGAGGTTCCCAACCCCGTTTTTTAAAACTCTTTTGATTCACCTTAATTACATTTATTTATTTCTATACTTTTACATACATTTAACAAATAATTACAATGGTTTACATAGTAGTACAAAAAAAAGTTCATATTCAGTAACAGGATGTAAAAAGGTATGTAGTAGAATTTTGTGAACACCTCACTGGGAGCAGCGCCGGATCTGCCATACGTTCAAAAACGTGCAAAAAACCTGGCTGTTAAGAGATATTCTGCCGACATAAGTAGAAACGCAGTATCCTCCTTGATATTGTCACGAAGGGCAATATCAAGGGGTTCAACCCGGTCGGCAGTATCGTAGACATAAAATTGGTAGCAGTTAAAATTATACAAATAATTTTCTTTAAAAGCAGGTGGGAATATTTTAGATTTGGCAAATAATATTAAGGTAATGTTTTCTGTCCAGAAGCAAAGTTTTTATTTTTTAATTTTTTTGTGTAGGGTTATGTTTGATTAGTAGTTATAATGTTTTGAGTGAAGTGAATGCCTTGTTTTTTTATCCAGTCTGTGATATGTTTTTTTGTGAATAATCGTAGATATATTTGTAGTTAGTAGTTGTTTCAGTGTGGTCGGCATGCAGTTATATAGTTTGATTGCGTAGTACTTAAAGTCTCTCTGCCCGTGAGAGGTATGTTTTATCGGTATATTTAGTGTTTTTTTTTGTAGAGGCCCTGGTTTTAATTGCTGTTTGAGGTTGTATTGGAATTTAGAGTTTACGTTTGAAGAAGTATAGTAGTACAGATTTGGCATGAAGTTGTATTATTGTCATGACGTCCAGTGTTTCGAAAATTTCATTCGAGTTTGTGTAGAAAAGTACTTGGAGGATGAGTTTGATTGTTGCCTTTTCTATTTTTTCGATTGGGTTTATTATATGTTTGTTGCACTTCCCCACACCAGTATGCCATAGGTGATAATGGATTGACAAAGTGCAAAGAATATAGTCCTGAGGATTGATCTTGGAAATATGTTTTTAATTGACTTTATGAGATGCATGATTCGTTTCAGTTTATTTGTGATATAAGTCATGTGGTCAATCCAGCGTAAGTAGGTGTCTATAATGACTCCATTAAAAGACAACTATTTGCATTGGGGGCAGTGGAAAATATGTCATTTTAAATTTCAATTACGTAAAATTAAAATTAGCTTCGTCTTGTGAAATTTGGCCCATATTTGTAATCACTGTCACTTTGGTATGTTGGTATTCCTGATACATTTTTATATATAACGAGCGGCTAGAAGATTTTGAAGATATCACGAAATCTTGGCATATTAGGGAAACACTAATTTAGGTACCGGAGTTTTGGAAATAAAATGACGTAAAACAACCTGCTTTTTTCTAGTATTTTTTTTTTTTAAATAATACATTCACTTTTGTATCACAAATCATGTTACACAAACGTAGCGTAGCTGCCAAACTACTTGAAAACTGGGATATTTTTCTTGCCTTCACGTGAGCAGGCGCTATAAAGGGGGCACTTTCTTTTGTATCACAAACCAAAATTAAACACAAATCATGTTACACAAACCTAGCGTAGCCACTAAACTACTTGAAAACTGGGATGTTTTTTTTTTGCCTTGACACGAGCAGGCGCTATATCATCACAGAAATAGTCTTAAAAAAATTAAATTTTGGGGTAAAAAAAAAAATTAGATTCATGCGTATTAGGTAAGTACCAATTAGGCGGAATTTTATTTTTTTAACATTAAAAAAAATATATAGCCGCTCGTTGTTTTTCGTATAGTATCAAGAATACCAACATAAAAAAATGTCATTTGACCAAAAATGTAGAAAATGTCGGTAACGTTTCACAGAATGAAAGCTAATTTTAATTTTACGTAATTGAAATTTAATGTGAAATATTTTCCACTGCCCCCAATGCAAATAGTTGTCTTTTAATGTAATTAATCAAAATATTTTTTCAAAAAAGTGCATATTAACCGTTTCCATCTATGTATATAAAATATTTACCCAGAATTTTTTCACAAGCATTAATGTGAATTATTTTTATTTTTGTCGTTAGAGTTTTAATTTTTTTGAGTGATTAGGTTTATTAAATACGTTTGTACCTATTTTCACTGTTTTAGTTGATTTCGAACAATTTTAAAGTTATAACATCAAACCTTTATATTTTTTTTGATGTGTAAAGCTAATGACTCTTGTCGGCCGCTTAAAAAGAATTTGAAATTGACATTGGCAGCACCCCCACCCCCCGCTGTGGTGCCCACCACCCTATCGATATTTTAGAATGTGCTCTAGAGAACAAAAAGGTTGGGAACCCCTGGGTTAGGGCCTAGTTTTATTGAAAAAATAAAACGTTAATATTTTTATGATGAATAATTATTTTTTAAGAAATATTTTTATGACAAACTTCAATTGATAATGAGTAATGAGCCTAATTCTCGGAAAATTATACCTAATTGTTTTTCGGGGCATAATTATTATTCTGATATGATTTAAGATTATCACGGCCAAAAGCAGTTTGTTATTACCTTTTTTAGAAGAATAACAAAAAAATGTATTCTGACCAGAAATATTTATTTTACAAAGCATGTTTAATGTTAATTTAATCTATTTCCTAGAAGTATAAAAATGATTTACCCACAATTCCGAAGACATATTATTTCCTAGAATATCTCACTGGACCGCACATGAGTCAGAATCATCTAAAAGTTCAACTACACCACTTATCTCCCCACTGATTGAAGATTCCAAAGATGATCCAACAGAGGTACCTATAGATCTATCAATCTATATTCATCCAATTAATAAATGCGATGAGAAGTAAAATAATAAAAAAATGTGGCAGAAAAACTTAGGGGGTTTCTCAGCATCCTCCCAATAGCTTATCCATTCTATGAAGTTTATTTTCGATTTACGGTTTATTTATTTAAAGTTGGAGTTTATTATTTGTTACTCGAACCTATGAATATTGGCTATATATTGGATAAGTTTGCCGAGTTTTCTGACTATCGCAAGTATTTTATTTTTAATGATATTCGTTATAGTAAGTAGCATGGTTAAGCTATTAGGAGGATGGTGAGAAACTCCCTAATATCTACCCTAATTACTAATATCGAATATTATTAAAAATAAAAATTAAATACTCGCAGTGGTTAGAAAACTAAGCCAACTTATCCAATATATAGCCACTATTCATAGGTTCGAGTACCGAATTATAAACTCCAACTTAATAAATAAATAAACCGTAAATCGAAAATATTCGTTATTAGTGTAGATAAGCTATTGGTAGGATGGTGAGAAACCCCCTAAAACAAATAAATGCGAACTAAACATATTGAAAACTGAGATTATTTCACTCGCCATATCATGCACCCGATCGAACTAGATCCGATATTAATGGGACACGCTATAAGATTTCCAATAATATTATTTTACAACTATAATAGAAACTTGCTGTACTTCTTCCGCTGGTGGCAATAAGTAGGCGTTAAAGTGTATACCGATGCATAAATACATTCAATGCTAAGCTTTTTTATTACTTTCATCTCTCGTTGTTTTACCTATACCGTCATCAGTTTTTTTTAATAAACCGAAACTCTTTTAAAAATGAAAATTCTAGGTAGTTTGGTACATGATTCTTTAATTACTAGATATCTGAATAGTGGACCAGGACCCCCACCGACCCAGGCAACAACCTAAATAAAAAAGTATATAGGTACGCATGCAGCGTTATTATACATTTCTTTTACAATTAAATAAATAAAATATACAAAAAAAAAATGATAATAATATGCTTTACCTACTGCCAACTGAGGAATATTACACAAAAAATTAAACCTAAAACAAATTTTTGCTGTGCTAACCTACCACTTTTTATTAAAACATGACATTACAAAACCATTCACTTTCCCTTAAAAAACCACTTTGCTAAAAATAATGAACTTACCTATTAGTTTAAATTGTTAGGCAGATAAGTAAATTATAGGTACGTACCCACCTGCCTAACAATTTACTAAAAAATCGACCTAATCGTGATTACGGAGAAATCTTAAATGTCAAAAAGCTTAACTTATGTCCCTTTGAAGATAAAAAAGACTATAAAAATCGCAACGAATTTGTATGCTTAATGTATCGGACAATAGCTGAAAAGTTTTATCCTGACAATGGCCGAATGAGCTTCTGTAACTCGTAAATGCCACGCTACTAATGGGTTGCACGCAGTATTTGTTACTTGAAATAATAAAGAGGTAGGACATATAACTTTGGCGAAAAGGCAAAAATACAAAAGATTTTTGTATACCGGCAGACGCAACATGTTAACGATAGATTATCGACTTGTAAAGGATTCATTTTCCAGGGCCGCAGTTGGGTCCATTCAAATTAGGATAATTAGCACAAATTTATGTTTTAGTGTGACTAGACTGACTGACTAGGCATCGACTTGTATTTCATATAACCTACGTTTGTATTTATAACCTAACTTGTATTTTATATAACTAAGTTATTTTAATGGTCAATTTAAAATAAAACGACAGAATTTTTTAACGAATTGTATTCGATACGAATGTATTGTCCAATGACCGAAATAATCTTTGGTTCTACAAACTTCATTCATTCGGACCAAGAAAATGTTTAAGAATAAAAGCTTTTCTTAGGTAAGTAGATAGGTAGGTTAGGTACCCATATTTTTTTGTTATTTTATGACCTTGTTGTGCCTTTGTTGTAATATTAAAAAAAAAATACTATATGGTTTAGCCAAGAGTTATGTATTATTACTATTGTTATGAAATACATATGAGCTTCTTTTAAAAATCGATTAGATTATACCTACATAAATTTGGTGACTTAGCAAGAGGTGAGATTAGTCTAGGTCTTGGCAGCGAAAGCGTTTGTCCACCTACTCCGTGGCTGGCCGGATCAGGAGAGACCGGTTGAGGGAGATCTAACCTAGACCTCTCAAGCTGGACTCTCGCCCCATCGCTTTGCACCGCAGTGGGAGGGATGGTTTTATACGTCCGTCACTCCTGGACACATTGACCACCAGATTTCTACCCATCCCTCATACCTTTTTCCTTTCCAGAACCTCCTCTACTTTCTTTTCATAAAAATACCCTCCACACAGCGACTTCAAAGATGACATGGGCCCCGACGGATTTTTTTTTTCTCCGGGCCTTCTTAGTGGAGCTAATGTTATAAAAAATCTTGTTATTTTTACATTTTTTCCACATTTTGTTATTGAAAATAATGCGATTCTTCTATTTGGTAATGTTTTGTGCCATTTTAATTAATAATGGAGTATATAGTTACTTACATACTTGTAAGGTTCACTTGACTTCACATTTTAAAGCTTCCTTGTCGTGATAATTAAAACAATGGCGCTATGGATATTGACAAAGTAGGCTTCCACCATAGAAATACCTAGGTCGAGTGAAAGATTTGAGCCCGAAACTTAGATATTTGATTAAAAAATGATTTCATCAATCGATAAAATTCTTAGCCTAAACTTTCGTGGTTAGTACAAAGATGTTTGATTTTCATTTTAAACAAAAAGGTTCTCTTCCTGTCAAAGCCCAAGTCCCGCCCTGGCTATTGGTCACTCTGACAAAGGGGAACCTTTGTTCGCCTGACACACATAAATATAAATGATAAAGTAAAGGGAAGTCACAAACTCCGGACCCAAAGAGAGCCCTACCTACCTCACCCACCTACATTTTAAACTTTGCTAGAAAAAAATGGCCAAAGGGTAGAGGCGGCCAGCAGAAGCCTTTGTATTAAAGGAAATAAATTATTAGTTTTGCTTCTCTTTCTCTTGGACTCCTAGGAAATGGCGGCGATTATTGTTTCTGACTGACGTCTTCACAATTTATTGCGAGGATAACCTTTCTTAGGGAGTTACAAAAGGTCTATAATGGAGGTGTCCATTGCGCCTTGCGTCGGGTTTGAGACCGGCTGAACTAAATTCCATTGTTGGATGGATTTTAAATTTGCGCATATGCTTTTGAATTTGGATAGATAAATAGCTACACAACAACATTTCTCGAATGGATTAAAACGGGTTGGTAAATTTACCCATCTCCTATGGCGTGCCTCAAGGCAGTGTTCTAGGTCCGCTCCTTTTTCTCATATATATGAACTCCTTATTGAATTTAGATATCGACGGCAATATAATATCTTTCGCAGATGATACTGTTATCATATTTACAAGTAAAACTTGGAAAACAACAATTGAAAAAGCAAATTATGGACTGGTAAAAGTTAAAAAATGGTTAGACTCTAACCTCCTCACCCTAAATGTTCAAAAAACACAATACATACTTTTCTCAATACGAAAATTCACTCTCCCAGAAAACCTTCCTAAACTAATCATTCATTCTTGCCCGCAAAACCTAGACACTCACCCAGTATCTCTTCTTAACAGCTGTTCATGCCCAATTCTTAAACCGTCAAATGAAATAAAGTACCTAGGTGTCATTATAGATAACCAATTACGCTGGGAGGCTCAAATTAGCTCCACAACAAAGAGACTCCGTAAGTTATGCTATATTTTTCATTCTCTTCGATCTATCCTTGACATAAAAACTCTAAGAAGTGTTTATTTTGCTCTGTTTCAATCTATAGCGACGTACGGCATTATAGGATGGGGAGGTTGTGCAGCATCTATTCTCTACCCTCTTGTTACCGTTCAAAAACTTTTGCTAAGAATCATCTTTAAATGTTCCCCGTCTCATCCATCAGAGCCACTTTTTAAGAAACTCGCAGCCCTAGACATTCGCCAACTATATATTAAGATAGTGCTTGTCCATATCTGGAAAAATGGTGTGATAAATTCCACACAAAAAAATATACATACACGCTACTCAACACATGAAAAATGCATAATTCCTACAACAAGAACCACCTTTTCACAGAGACAATACTCTTACATTGCACCCAAAATATTCAATGAATTAAATATGGACATCAAAAGATCTAGTACCGTTGCTCAATTTTCAGCCGGTGTCCAAAAATGGATATCCGGAAAGGGTCGAAATTTCTTTAAAGAATTTATTTAAAGAATTTCTTTAGGGAACTCCTTTGAAGAAGTTCTATAGAGAATTTGTTTGGGGAATTTTTCTGAAGAATTTCTTTAAATAACATAGCTATCTATACCACCGATTAAAATTTTCATTTGTAATAAAATTTTTACTAGCCGAAAGTTTAAATATTATTTTATATTGTTAGTTTAAAATGTTTGACACCTCTGATATGTTCGAATTATTTGGTTCATCACTACAAAATGTAGCAATAACAATCTCGGCATTATTATTAGCCGGAGTTTCAATAAGAAGTCATTTGTACATAAATTTGTACTTACCATTATAACTTTACGTGCACATATAAAATATAGTCATTGTAATAATCCGTTGCTATTTGCCCACTCTATAGTGCTAATTTTGCTTTTATATATAATTAATATTTCATCCTCATTATAGTTTTACATCTACTATACTTTTTATACTCTTTCATCTCTGCTGTATTCTTCCAAACACTCTTTTATTATTATTTTTCTTTCATTTACATTCCTTCATATGCTTTGATTATGTTTCATTTTGTATTATAATATAGTTCTTCTTACTTTCCTTTACATTATTTTATGTTCTTTTATATTCTATATCCACTGTTTAAAAAATCGGCCACCATAACACGGGCATGTGCCTAGTATGGCGGCCATAAATTCCACAATTGTTATATATTTAATATTCAAAGAATAAAGAAACATTAAAAAAAAAAAAATGAGTTTGTAATCACAAAATCAAGGCCAGCGAAATTTAATTTATTGGTTTGTACTGCAGTTAGTTTCCATGCGATCATCTCTGAGTGAATTTTGGCGCCTTTTTGAAATCTTATAAAATAGTACCCACCTAGTAGGTAAGTAGGTAATAATCTAAAAATACTTCATGAAGTGCTATCGCTTACATTGGCGCTACGGTTTTCTGAATAGTACATTGCCAAATTAGTTTTGCCTTGGATACGTTTTTTAGTTTTTTAGGCAGATCCGGCAGATCCGACGATGTGGTCGGATCTGCCTAAAAAACTAAAAAACGTATACAAGGCAAAACTAATTTGGCAATATACTATTCAGAAAACCGTAGCGCCATGATCCGACGATGTGGTCGGATCTGCCGGATCTGCCCTGATGATGGACACTGCAACGCTGTCCGAAACGTCGGCTATAGAAGGAGGTAGCACAACACGGCATAACACCCCAAAAACAAACAACGAAAATAGTTTTGCCTTTTCCTCATATTGGTTTCTGCTTTGCATCATTTCCAAAAGCTGTATGTAGCTATATAGGTATACAAGCTTCTGCCCGCGACTTCGTCTGCGCAGTATCTATGTTTATACCAAAATTCGTAACCTATTTATTTAAAATATCTATAATTCTTGATTCGATTCAAAGTATTAGGCGAGTACTTCAAATAAATTCACTAATTTAAATATTTTCTAAAATAGAATTTTGATTTTAACTTGCATTGTTTTACAAAATGTCATTCTCAGATTTTGACATTTTCTATTAAACAATAATTATTATTTTCAATATATTGAAAATAAATAGCTAGCTTTATTAATTATAGCCTATATGTTCTTCTGATGTATGAGCTATATTATTGTAAAGTTTCATTCAAATCCATTCAGTAAATTTTGCGTGAAAGAGTAACAAACATACATACATCCATACAAATTTTCACGTTTATAATATTATAGTAAGATTGCTATTCTGTCTCCACAATTGGCCATGACCTCAGCATGAATTAGAGGTATATGACAAAATTGATAACTAAAATAAGACAACTCAATACAAACTACGAAAGAACCTACCCACTTCACGATTTTTTCCCTGAATAGTCGGTGCTTACCTTTGGGCTAAGAAAATAGTATCTACCTACCTATTAGTTTTCTATAATAGTTTCTGCGTATTAATTTTTCAAGTACCTACATAACTATGTAGTATTCATTCCATACAGATCACACGAAATAAATTTAATGGCGTTACGAGTTGCGCTTGAAAGCGGAATGTATTCTACAGCAGCTGTCTTAGGCCGATAAAGAAACGCAATTAAAAAGGATTCGAAACTCCGCGAACTGTAAGATTTGTGTAAGGAAAATAATGTTCCATTAAAAGGAGGCTTTGCCGCTGCTCGTCTAGAGAAAGAGAACGAAGAGAGTAAGGAGTGAGGTACTGGGCGCTCGCCACGGAAGCTTTACATCAAAGGATTGCCATGAATGTTTTATGAAGTTTGATGAAAATGAAAGGAAAGTCTTCTTACAAGTGAGGCACTGAGAGATGATAAAGTGAAAATACTCTGCTTTCCCCCTTTTCCTTTTGAAAGCTCTCACTTTGAGCTCCCTGCCAACTTGTAATCCTCCATCCGTAAATGTTTGCGAACATGTTCAATTTTCGGCGCTGACTACTCCATTTAGTCAAAGATACTTATTCTCCATAGAATTTTTTTGTGCTTTTTTGCGTATGAACATTTTTTCCCCGTTATCATTAATATTTTTGTGATCTCGATATTTGTCTGCTCGAGAAGCTTAAAAACTCTCATAGTGTTTGCTAAGAATCTGAAGTATTACAAGTATGTATAACATTCAGTATGTACTAGGTATTCCTCCATGGTACTAGGTATAGGTAACTTGTCGTTCCGTGACATTTATATTTAGTTTTACAGTTCTGGTTTTGTCCTACACCGTTATTGTCTATTATTGTTGTCCTGTGCTATAACAACAGCACTGTTAGGCGCTCCGCTTACGAGGCAACTGAAAACCAACTAAAACCGGCTGTTTTCTCTGTCTTGATTGGTCAAAAAGCTTGTTTAAGGGGGGGATATCAAAACTCGGCTTCACTGCAGTTAGGTATTTTTGGTACTTGTACAGCCCGCTAGCGAACCACAATTTTTCCCGTCTATGGGGCAGACTCGGGTAAGATTGACACCAAATTGGTTAACCATTTAGCATTTTGATAAAGTACGAAATAAAAAATACACTTGCTCTATAAAATTTAAATTTGTTTACTAGATATTGGATACAGCTAGACAGACAAAAAATCATATTAGCAATGGAATGGATAGATATAAACATCTTTTACGCCCTGAACCTTTTTTGACGTCTCCGTTTTTTACTCAATGAGACTTTGAATCTAATGGTGTTTTGACGTAGATTGTATGGTTTATAAAATGGTAATAACTGTATTTATAATATTACCGGAAAATAATGGGTGTGAATAAAGGGAGATCATAAAATAAAGTTGGGACAAATATTTTTAAGTACGTGCAATAGAAATGACAAAAGGTGGTTTTGTTTTTGAAAGTTTATTTCGACAAATTTTTTCGTACTCAAGAAATAATATATTTCAAAATATTAGCTCAGATAAACAAAAAGTAGAATGACGCACATAAACGAAAAATCACAAAATTTAATACAAATTGATATAAAATCAACTAAACGTAAACTTGGTATGCAAATATTCAGCATAATATCCTACAAAAATTGCCAAGACTTGTGGATTTTAGAATGATATTAATTTTATCTTTAGTACTTGTGTTAAACAGTGTCAGTCGTACGGAATTTTTAAACCTCTCAACAATAATAGTAGAATCTTTTTTTTATTTTTATATATAACTTCGCACAGGAGGCCCGGAGAAAAATTGTCTTTAAGAGACCCATATTGTATGAAGGAGGAAACACAGAGGCCGGCAAATCGTTTCACAGCTGAGCTGTTGAACTCAAGAACGAGTGGTAGAAGCGACCCGTTCTCATGTGAGAAATTTCGACCGTGTATATATGTTGGGCGCGCGTTTGGCGTGTTTCCCGGCTTTGCACCGGTGCTGAAGGGATCAATGACGCTAGTTCCTCTCTGAAGCATCTTCCATGTCTGAAATAACGGTAGAACAAGGATTCCATCGCGGTAGACGACCCTGAATAATTCTTGAAGCACGTGTGCTCCTGAGGCTATTCCTTCTTATTGGCAGCTCGTGTACAAATTACCCAAAATTTATTTGACTCTCTCGACTCATCGCCTTGCCCCGCTGTGGGAGAGATGGATTCATACGTCCGCCACTCCTTTTTTTATATGAATACCTTACAAAAGTCCCACCTGCTCCCGTCTGGAGTCAGTGAGACTATGGCATCCCCAATTGGGGTATGTTGTGTGGCTGAAGATGAATGGGGATGAGAAGGAAATATTGTAATTATTTCTACAAATCTCATGACGTCAGAGCTCACCACTATATGTATATAGAATCCTTCGCGGGCGTGTGCACAACAAATCACCTATTGTTTCAGCGCAATCGAATGAATGGTATAGGAAATTTTTTATAACGCCAGAGCTCAGCACTACATATAGAAACCATTACAGGTATGTGCACAACAAATCACCAAAGTTTCTTTGCAATTGGAGTAATGCTTTAGGTACCGTATAAGGAATTACGAAGGTGTGCATTTAACAACTTACAAAAGTTTCATCACAATCGGATAAACAGTACAGGAAATAAATTCATAACGCTAGAGCTCACTAGCACTATAATATATATAGAAACTTTCAAGGGCATGTACACGTACACGAAAAATCCGCCAAAGTTTCATCGCACTCAGATGAATGCTTTAGGTACCGAATAAGGGACAAACAAAGAAACATTAATTTTTTATGTATTTTTTTTACAAATTTCATGACGCCAGAGCTCACTATTATTTATAGAAACATTGGCGGGTGTGCACATAACAACTCACCAGAGTTTCATCACAATCGGATAAATGGTATAGGAAATAATTTCATAACGCTAGATAGGAAATAATTTCATACACGACAAATCGCTATCGGATAAATGCTTTAGGTTCCGCACGAGGAACAAACAAAGAAACATTCATTTTTATACGATAAAATAATTAATTATTTAATTTCTACTTTGCTTGTATAACACCCATTTCCTCATTCATTGCTTGACGGAACTGCAATGCGAGCGCGCGACCTCTCCCCTCAAATGTCCACTCATTACTGAATAAATTTCCAAAATGTTACCGTAAAACCTGCGCCTTAACCATAGACGAAAAACAATCAGCTGACAGCTGGCAACTAGCAACGGCCGGCCAGGGCAATCAGCAGTGCAAGTCGTAAGTCACTGCTTGCGTTACCATTGACAACGGGTGTTTGAGTGATTGTGTAGTGTGTGAGCCATCACATTGTCATACAAAGACAGTTGGCAGTTGAGAGTTTTCAGTTGCCTCAGTGGGCGGAGGCGCTTATTGTTGTTTTGTTTTGTGTATTCGTTATTTCTATCGTGTAATGGACTTCTATTAATAATGAATTTTTATTAATATTTTCTAAGGAGTACTATAGGACTATTTTAAAGTTTATTTTAGTTAGCACACTTGAAGTGAAACCACACAAAACTGCGCTTAAAAAGGATTTGAAACTCGAAAATGTATTATTATTATATTTTTCAAATATTAATTTGCGTATGTCACACCATTTGCAGGCCTGGATATTTGTTTGCAGAAGGTACATAGATGTTTTAAAAAATAAAAATAACTAACGCCGCATTTTTTTTTAAATCACTTCAAATTTCAAATGTATCTTTTTATAGATATGTGTGCTCACAGGCAATCTATTTTCACCATCTAAATTATTTTACTGGAGAGAACAATCTAAGTAGTTATACCTATAAGCATATAATATATACTATTTTTTCTAGGTATTTTAAGATAAATAAATATTTTAATTAATGAAGACAATATTAGCGAAACTCAAATCGAAAATCTGAAACAGAAAAATCAGAAAATAAACTGTCTAATTTATTTTGTTTTGACGTTGAGTTTGAGTTTTTTGTCCTTCCTGAACATTTTGACAAGGTTCTTCAAGAGTACTGAAGTACCGACGATATATGTGTGATGTCGATGATACCATTTAATGACAGTTTCAGCCAATAAATAATGCGTTAAGAAAATGAAGCTAATGTTGGTAGTGCTCAGTCGAAGTATGATACAGTTAAATGACCGAATCGGATAGGGACACATTAGCTCAGTTCGGAAAGCCGAAGATCCTGGGTTCGAGTCCCAGATGAGACCGTATCTTTTTCTGTTTCAGATTTTCGATTGAGTGTCGCTAATATTATCTTAATTAATTAAAATATTACAATTTGAGGTTTTATACATTAAGATAAAATTAAAAAAAAAAGTTAATTAGTAGGTATATTTAATAAAATATACTTATACTGTAGGTACTAGGTTCCTAGAGTTTGATAACTTTCTTATTTAAATCTTTATTTCCAAATTTTCAATTTAACTTTTAGACAAAATTTAAATATTTAAGATGATATCACACGGAGAAAAATCTTATTCTAAAATACGATAATTTTATTCGTAAAAACGGGACTAAAGTTCTTACGAACATATACACATTGTTTCAATGTTTATTGGCGGGAAAATTTAATAATAATTTGTTGGTATACGTACGAAATTACGTATACCAACAAATTATTCTTACACGTTCCCGCCAATAAACATTGAAAACCTGTTAATTTGTTCGCAAGAACTTCAGTCCCGTTTTTAACCGTTTTTAGGAATAAAATGATTGTATTTTAGAATAACATTTTTCTACGTGCAACAGCAAGCCCCTGGTCACAATTTTCGATATAATACCGAACATTATTTCTCTCTCTCCTTATTTGATTTCACCATATGAAGTATTTGACGTTAATATTTAAAAAATGTTACCTACCTGTTTAAAAAAATTTAAAACAACGCCATTCTAAAACCAATGAAAAATACCAATTGGTATTAGGTAGATAGGTACTTAATCCGTGAAAATATACATTTATTTGATTGTTAACACTAAACTTCTAGTTGATATTTAATAATGTATATGAAACCCCTAAAATAAATAACACCCAACATTAAATTGTGACACCGTAAGATGGAGTAGCTAAAAAAGGATTAATAACAAATAACAACCCTTCCATTAAAGGTTGCGACTCAGTAAAGCGGGTGTAATTTTGATAAAGATTACTTGAGCGTATTTAAGAACTTCCTCTTTTGATTCGCTGAAAGAATCGAATCCTGAATGTTGAAATTCTAATGGCTTTTAAACATCTTTAGTTTCTTATTTTTATTTCTATATTAACTCACCTTTGGCATAAATCTTCTTACAAATTAATACCATGCAACGGTGATGGGGGCAGTAAATGTAAAATCATGCAATGTCCAATGTTTTCAATATAGTGTCCTCTGCGTGCAAATTCGTATCTTCTCCAAGCATAAACTTTCTAACTAAAGTGTGTTTATCGGAAGTGATCGGCCAGGAAAGTATTTCTTCTGTATACACCGAGAAAAATGTTATTCTAAAACACGATCATTTTATTCGTAAAAATGGTTAAAAACGGGATTGAAGTTCTTACGAACAAATTAACAGGGTTTCAATGTTTATTGGCGGGAAAATGTAAGAATAATTTGTTGGTATACATACGAAATTACGTATACCAACCAATTATTCTTACATGTTCCCGCCAATAAACATTGAAATTCTGTTAATTTGTTCGTAAGAACTTCAGTCCCGTTTTTAACCGTTTTTATGAATAAAATGATCGTATTTTAGAATAACATTTTACTCCGCGCGGGCTGTGGCGCCATCGAAGATAGATAGCTGACGAATGTAATAAATTAATTATATTTGTGAAATAAATATACGTAGTTAAGCTAAGCTTTAAATAATGTTATTGGTGGCTTTAGGTACCTACTATCCTTTTTGACAATACGCTAGTGGAAATCTTTTTTCTTATTAAATAATGGAAAAGTTAGTACGTAACTATAACTATATCACATCGTTTGCCCGGAGAGGTAGAGAGGATGGACCGCCTCATAACTCGTAACTTCATAGTTTGTCTACTACATCTGCTGTTATTTTGACTGACATGATCCGAATCAAGTTCATAGATATTTGTTTGACTGCAGGACAAGTTCACAAGTATTCCTTGAGCGTGAAAAGTATGTTACAAACAACATGATTCATCGTATGAGAGATTGGAAACAAATAAACGTTTTTCTGCTTTGTAGTAAAGGTTATCGATTAAAAATTATTATTTTACGTAACACATTTCATTAGCCGAACACACTCATATACCGAAAAACAAATTCATTTTAAATAAAAGTGGCATGTCATCTTGTCAAAATCATCTTTGATAAATTGTACATTTTCCGTGTAGCTCGTAGTTTATTCGTAGCAGCGATATTTGAGGAACACTTTTGTATGAATAGCATGTCCCTTGTTCAGTAGCAAAAGAATATTATGCAAAATAATCACACATCGTCACCTTTTTACACAAGCAGCTCCCTATGAAAGGAAAGGCACCAATGCGTTTCAGCAAAGTGCAATCGGTTTGTCTTCCTAAATCTTCCAACCCCAAAACACGTACAAGAACACTAAATAGCTATAGCGACAGTAATCCTTTATCGTACAGCCTTTTAGAAAGCATTTAACCTTGCGATTATTTGTAAAATATTGTGGAACACGCTACAATACACTCTCGGCATAAAAGGATTATGTTTTGCAGTAGTTCTTTCGGCTTCTTCTTGTATGCGGAAACTGGCGATGGACCAACTGATATTCCAGAAGCTCAGTATCGACATCTATAGATTCTAGATACTAGTCATGTTGTTATTATATTCGTCGCATATTAAATGCAACACTGTTACCTCAATACAGTTGTTTGTATGCAGTAATCAGGATAAGAGTATTATGCATGTATCACAGAGAGCACCGCTTGTTGGCAATATTCATAGTATTCGCACTTTTATGTATTTCCTTTATTACTATAAAAAGAAGGCATGTACAAAAGAAATCAATGGAGAATTGTTATATTTTTACATTCTAAATTCTTTCTTTACAACATAATCTTCTTTCCACATTAGCAGCTAAAATGAAAACATCATAAGGTTATTTGACAATTTGTAAGTGACAACAAAGATCATTGATTCAGTTATTATGCATTAGTAGCATTAGTCCAAATTCCATTAGTTGCGCCGCCTACAAATTAGTTTGGAGCCCTTTCATTTTCGTTAGAAATGAAACAAGCAGGTAAGGCTATACCTGCATTTTTGCGAAATATCACTTCTAGGACGCTTTACAAATCTACAAATTTAAAATATATATATTACGATAGTCTCAACGCGTTGTGCAATAATTATGACATAGAATTTTAACCCGTTTAATCACAGGAGACCATATTTGTCCCATCTCAGATAGGTCTCTTAGAAATCGTTGTATCTCCCTTACTATCAAAGTGAGAAGTATTATCCACATGAAGTATTGGAAAGAGAATACAACACGCTATATATTCAAATCTAAAAGATAACCATAAAAAAATTAAAAGTACACTTTTATGAAACCAAAGTTTCCGAATGTAATTTGAAAAAAAAAAATGAAACTTTCTGAATTTTTTTAGATTTTTTTTACATGAAACAACAAAAAAAGTGAGGTGACGGTACCTAATGTTTATAATTCATTTGTCTAATGAAATATGTATGTGATTTTATTTTTTTTACAAAGAAAGTTAGAAAAAATGTAAAGTGAGCCATTTTTAAAACTTTTTAAAATTTTCATCCAAAATTTTTATATTTTAAAAAATTACATGTTTTTTTAATAATAAAATTGGAAAGCCCTTTTCCTTTCGAAAACAGTTTTTAGTTTTCGGATACGTTAACAAATATTCCATTTATTTTAATTTTATTACAAAGCGGGATTATTTTTGGCCTCTGACAAAATACGCGAAATTTTTTAAAGGTTAAAGTGGAAAATTGTTTAAAGTAACCCCATTTTACGGTACTTATTCAGCAATTTGCATTGCTATAAAATCACAAATAAGAAAAAAGCACCAATCAAAAGCACCAATCAAAAGCACCAAAAGCACAAAAGACCGGTCAGTGGTTCAGTGGGCATCGCGTTTGGGTCCCACCCAGGCGTTCCGTGTTCGATTCCTCGGCTGGCTAAGTCCTCCACCACAACACAAGCAACATCTTCCGCTTAGTGTGGTGGTAGTAGGAGATTTTCAAATGTTGTTGGGTTATTCGTAACCCGGGAATGTTTGTCTTTCTTTAAGAAAAAAAAAAAAAATACAATTTGCATTCCAAAATATCAGAAGCTTTTCAATAATTTTGTAAAGATAATTTCTCCGTACAGAACAAAGATTTTGACACAATTAGAACAAGAAGGTGTGACAGGACACAGGATTACAAGAATATAATTTCACTTTCACTATTTTAGGTCATTACCATTGTTTGGTGCTCGAAATGGTATGGTGAGGGTTTAGGGGGAGGGGGGGGGGTTCCCGCGGGGAGGGACAATGGAACCCTTTCTACCTGCGGCCCGCGGAGTGCGTAGCCTGGACCACGGACCGCGGTCCGCCGGCGCCACAAAGGGTTGCAACCGACCGTGTAATGGGCACCCCTGGCTACCCCTGGGCAGGGACTTGCAACCTTGCAAGGATGCTGCGGTTGTGCAAAATGGAAGAATTTGAAATTTTCACGGCCAAAAGTCCGTGTATCGCGACCTCATTTTTTAGCCAATGTTTCGGACAGTATTACAATGTCCGTCATCATTAGATTACACATCTTCTCCGATGGACACTGTATTTCTGTTAAATCGTTGGCTAAATACGGCTAATACCCCAAAAATAAATCACGAAATTAATAAATATGTTTTTTTCTCTCTATAAATTTACCATTTAAATTTTGCCGCATACCTTCTAAGTTAAAATGTCTAAATCTTATTTTGTTTTCTGAAGAAGTAAAAACTGTGGAATTATGAGTCTGCCAAATCATAAAAAGTGCGCTCAAACTTTTTTATCTAGAATTTCTACTTCCATCGTGAGCTATGGAGTGAAATATAAATTTGACCGTTAAAACATTATTTTTAAAATTTTTGTTCAAACCTGGGAGATGACGGGTATAATTTTAAAATTAAAACCACCCGATAATATCTACTATACGGAGAAAAATGTTATTCTAAAATACGATAATTTTATTCGTAAAAACGGTTAAAAACGGGACTGAAGTTCTTACGAACAAATTAACAGGGTTTCAATGTTTATTGGCGGTAACATGTAAGAATAATTTGTTGGTATACGTAATTTCGTACCAACAAATTATTCTTACATTTTCCCGCCAATAAACATTGAAACTTGAAACACTGTTAATTTGTTCGTAAGAACTTCAGTATGATCGTATTTTAGAAAAACATTTCTCCCCGTGTACCTACGTTTCATGGTGTTTAAATTTTTGACTACAGTTCCCGAGTTATTTGTTCGTGTCAACTAGTTTTTCCGTTAAATGCCAGCAAAGAACGGAAAAAAACAGATTTCTTAACAAATAAAAGATTAGAAATATAATTTTACGTGTTTGTTATTATTGAGCGGCCCTGCTGCATCCATAAAGAGTTGGAATTTCGCCACACATTAACCATTTCTCTATACAATCCTTTTTTTGTAGGTCCACGTTTGCAATATGGCATTTTGAGAGATTCCCCGTTCGGCCTTAATTATCTTCATAATATTTCGCTCGGCATTTATCATCAATTTTTTTCACAACAATGTTTAATGACAGGAGAATGATCGAACAAGGGTCTGTTTATAGTTTATACGCTTCGGTTTTCAAAATTCATGGGAGAGAGGGTCTGCAAAGGGTTGTGAAGGGTTTGAAGTAGGTTTGTACTTCGTTTTGGAAACATCACTTGAATTATTTGCCTGTTTGGGTAAATAGCGATATTAATGGCAGTTATTGTTGTCTGGGATGTCCGCCACACTGCAATAAACAAAGTATTGTATATCGACAAGGGTTGTTTGTCACGTCTGTAATTAATATTCTGCAAATGTAATTTGTTTGATGGATGCTGCACGGGGTTGTTATAAACTATATTATATTTTTTGTTGTTGACACATGTACATATCGATGGCGGAAATTTGAAATGCTGTAAAGAAACATAAATCCAAAAACGATTTAATGTAATTTTTCTAAGTTTTTTGTCTTTTGATCTGCGTCGTCGAAATATTTCTAGAAAAATAAGTGTGTCCTAAACGAATCCCCTTAAAATGCGCGTCGTAAATGACGTGTGAAAAAAAAAACTGAAAAATAAAAAATTAAAAAAAGTATTCGGAACTATTCAATCTTAATTTTATAATAAAAAAATCTTACTTATAGGTCTAAAAAAAGATGTGAGAAGAGATGTTTTGAAAAAAAAAACTTGCTTTTCCCTCCCTTTCTCTCTCTCTCTTAAATTATCTTTGCAATACATATGGAACTGATTAAATTAACTTGGGTATATTATAAGTCTAAGTGGAATAAGAATAGCTACATTATTATCATTAACCTTAAAAATATATACTTATATTAGATTTTTATTACAGTTTTTTTTAAGGAAGACCAACATTCCCGGATTACGAATAACCTGACAATGTTTGAAAATCTCCTACTACCACCACAATAAGCGGAAAATGTTAATACATAAGGCCATCTGTCTCCTGTCTCTAAGATCGCTGACGAAGTATTTGAGTTCAATATAGGGCGTTGGAATTTGGTGTATATTCGATGACACTAAATTGACATTGAAACATTGAAAAACTGTTAATTTGTTCGTAAAAAATTCAGTCCCGTTTTTAACCGTTTTTACGAATAAAATGATCGTATTTTAGAATAACATTTTTCTCCGTGTATAATACTACTACTAGCTACAAACGGTACAAGCCTTCATGTTCAACTTCAAGGACTTCATTCTTCATCCCCCTTTCTTTTATTCAGCCCTACCGAGTGACACATCCCTCCCATCGAACGTAATTTATGGTCAAGGAAAATAAAAGCATAAAAAGAAGGAAAAACGACGCCGGGAAAAAAACACACCCACCGAAGTTGAAATTGCACGCCTGCTTCTATTTACGTACTTACTCCCATAGCCAAGCAGTTAAACCACTCCCCTATCGGATCTTCCACCAATGGCAATGGTAACGATAGACGATAGACAATAATTTAAATAAATATAATATAATATATACGCTTCTGTCGATAGACGATCGAACACTCAAACGATCAAATTATGCAAGTTATAAAAAACGCACGTTTTACGAAGGTCCTTATTATAGCTACTTATTGTTAATAGGTCAGTATTTCTTTTTAATGTGATGCCGCACTGTTATGTGATGCATGTCTGGAGCCAGTGGGACTTAAATTATTTTTGAATAATAAATGAAAATGTGATAATTGTCACAAAATAAATACTTTATAACTACATACGTCAGTATCGGAATTTATGTCTCTTCTTCTAGGATATTTATTGGTAGAAAAGCGCTGAATATCTACAAAACATTGCTATTCACTCACAGAAAAAAAAATCACAAGCTTTCTAAAAATAGTGGATCCTCACCAGTTTATAATAAGTTATTTTTAGTCAAAATGCAGAATTAAATTTTATTTATTTAGTTTGGTGAAAAACGTATTTTGATTGTAGAAGATGTGATTAATTTGTCTTACTAGAATGTTTTCATTATGGTGACTTTTGTACAATTTTTTTCCAATCAGAATGTGTAAAACTAAATTTTCGACATTATCTTACTTAATATTATTTCGACATTATCTTACTTATTATAAACGCGAAAGTTTGTATGGATGTATGTATGTTTGTTATTCTTTCACGCAAAATTTACTGATTGGATTTTAATTAAACTTTACAATAATATAGCTCATACATCAGAATAACATATAGGCCATAATTCATAAAGCTTGCTATTTATTTTAAATATATTGAAAATAAAAATTAATGTTTGATAGAAAATGTCAAAATATAAAAATGACATTTTTCAAAACAATGATATTAAATCAAAATTCTATTTTACAAAATATTTAAATTAGTGCATTTATTTGAAGTATTCGCCTAATACTTTGAATCTAATCAAGAATTATAGATATTTTAAATAAATAGGTTAAGAATTTTTGTATAAACATAGATGAGACCCAGGAAAAGAAATAGATTTCTCGAAGTACTCATCCTATGAAGACGAAGTCGCGGGCATAAGCTAGTTATACAATAAAGTTGAACAGTCCGTAATTGGCAAAAATCGAATTTATTTTAGTGTCCAGGCTAACAAAAATTAGTATATATATATAAATCTATTTAAAAAAAAGTGGTTGGTCAGAACTAAAGCTGAGATGTGTGATATCAGCGATGAATTTATAGGTATGATTTTTTTTTGCACAATTTTCATAATTTTAAAGTTCAAAAAATCAATCGCCAAGTCCTGTGAATAAGCACATGTGCATTACAGTTGCATTTGAACAGTTCGTGCACCTAATGATTGTATGCGAAAAGTGCCAATATAGTTTGGAGGCTAATGTGTAATGGCCGCCACCCTCTCTCTCCTATTCCCTCCTAGTCTCAATTCCCTCTGTCCGGTCTCACCCCTCTCCCCTCTGCTGCTTACATCATTTCATCTTCCCCTTCCTTCCGCCCAAAGTATCGTCTGATGCGCGTCTAAAAAACAGAGAAATGGTGATCATTTTTTATCTCAGTCAAAGAAAAAATTATTTAAATGCATTAACGTCTGAAAGCTTAGCTATATAATAAATGATGTTTTTTTTTTTAGAGGTTTGGTTTTTAAACTGGCAACATTGTTTCTACAGACTGTCAATTTTACAGTTGACAGTTGATTTGTAGTCAGCTCGTTTTGCCATTTATGAATAGACTTACGTCAGAACAGCGCTTGCAAATTGTGCAATTTTATTTTGTTGTCGAAAATTGCACTTCACGATTGCGCTTCATTCGAGCTAGCCGTGGCGCTCATATGCCCGAAGTCATATTTAGACAATAATGGCATAAAATTATCTATTAAATAAAACCGATGTTTTTTTTCCTTTTGAAGTTGTACACCTCTAAAAAAATACCCTATATATCCAAGGTTTTGCTGTTATTTCATGTATTCATTTATTTAAATTTACAACTAACTAACCATCACACTACTCGGTCTTCATTCAGAATCATATACATAGACAGCCTTTTATTATTATTGTTATACTATTGATCGAGTATTTGGTTCACTTGCTCGTGTCATGTCTTCTTCTGTGTGTTTTATTTCCTGTAAAAGCCTCATTCTAAATTATCTGCTATGTTGTAAAAATAGCATGTAATTTTCAATTGCAGATCATTGTGCCAATTCAATCAATCGCAATCTTTGCAACGAATTAATATTTCGACAATAAAATGGGAAAGATCTGGATTGTATGAATAAATAAACTTAATAATGTTAAAAATGTAATGGATAAAGTGCACTGATGGTTTTCATCAACACGTGTATTGCATAAGTGGCTGAGATACATGAGCTCTTCTTCTACAACGGTCGAATTTCTATTTTATTGACCATGCTTTGTCCGTCGAGCAAGAAACACAACAATGGGTGTAATTTATGACTTAGTGGACCCCACGCGACAACCGCCTGTAAACTGATCGGGGAACAACTTCGCTGGTCGCTACTAACTCCTGCCCTTCATGTGCTCCTGAGGGTAGACTAGAGCTTTTTTTGCGTAATTTGGCTACTGCGTTGCAACGGTAGTAAAACGGTGCACAAGAAAATCAATTCCACTGTCCACAGTGTCCATTGTCGTCGTATTTTTTATAAACATTATTTTGTATTGTAGGGTACGAAGAATGCAGATTTTGAAAGGTAATCATAAAAAGTTATGCATTTTTTAACAAAAGATTAAAAAAGGACCATTTTACAAATCTATTCAAGTGCGAACACTCAAATCGATAGGGACAGAAACGGTAGACGTCCACATGCCGTTTTTTAAAATGCATTTCTAATGGCTGCCAGCTTTAGTAAATTTTATGCACAAATATAACAAATGCAGTAAAAATAGTAGCATTTGACATGTATCGCATGCCAAATAATTGAAGTAGGGGAAGTCGGCTTGCCGCCGGTTCTGGGTGCTTTACAATGAACGAAATTTGGGGTATTCACGGAAACATTAAAAAACTAAAAATGCGTTACGGGCAAAAAAAAAACTCATTCCCTCTTTTTAAATGTTTACAAAAAAAGAACGGAGCGCACGCGGAAGAATTATTGAAATAATGAGAGTGGCATATTTTATCTACGCACGCGTACATCTTTTTGCCGCTCTTTAAAGGGGGTGAATATTCGCTTTTTTGGTGGGATAAGATAAATTTGTTATTTTTTCATTGTGAAGATATTCACGTGTGCCAGGCACGGGGCACGGTGGGGCACGGTGGGGCACTGCACTGTCTCCGGCACACGATCAGGACAAATACACATTTTATACAGCCCATCTTTTTAGCGGATAATCTTCCAAAGGAGAGGTTGCGTCACCCGGAAAGGGCAATAAATAAACACAACAAACTTTGTTCACAAACTGTGAAGATATTGCGGTGGACAACTCTTTTCAGCGCTTGTTTGTTTGTTTGTTCTACAGCGAGGGTTGTTGTAAAATAAACACACATTAAGCCTTTTTACGGTTTTTAAGGGTAAAGAATACATTTTGCTTTTACGACGTGGTTGAGTACTAATGATGATTTCTTTTGTAGTTTTATTGCTGGAAAAAAGTTATTTCGCCAAACTGTAAATAATAGGGAAAAAAGCATTGTGGAATATCGTATGGGTTTCCTTTGAACCGTTTCAGAACGGACTCGATATTAGTCACTGATTAATAGACAGAGGCACATTACGGCATTCATGGGAAATGTATGATATCAAGATCGGGATTGATGACAGATTACAATGAAGCCTTACGTCAAATGAAGGAGTAATCATAAGGACTGACAAAGCGCTAGCGTAACAATAGCCTCGTCTATAGTTGGTAGTTGTATACTGTGTAGTGTGTAGTTGATTTGCCCGTGGGTGTCCCTATACTACAAGCAGTAGGCAGTAGTAGGCTTAATTCATCCTTGCGATTCCTTGTTGTGTAGGTCTGGTCCGGGTAAGGTGGTGAGGTGGCGAGGTGGATGGGGGGTGGTGGGTGGGGTGGAGCCGCCATGTTGGGAGGGGGAGGTCCGCTGGGACTAGGGAGGAACTATACTCGGAGGGTTGCCCGTCGACCAAGGGAGATACTGAGTGAAGGGGTAACTTTGTAACCGCTATCGATTTTCTAGGCAATAATATTACACTGAAAGTATTTACAAAATGGAAAATAAAGACATCAGTACCTTGCTGAACATGGGTGATATATTTTCAATTCAAATTCATGATGTTATAATAATTATTGTTATTTGAATTTAGATCAATATTTATATAATTTAGCAACAATGAAACACGTTGAAGACTGTGTTGTAATTTTTTAAAAAATGTATACCTGCATTATTATTATTAAAAGAGACTAACAACGGTGTAGTTACATAAAATTGGTGATACAAGGCAAATTTTTATAGCGCCATTTTTGTGGAATATCACGAATAGATTTGATTTGTGGGACATTGGTACTTACCTACTGTCAAAATTGTTACATTTTTTAAATTTCCCTCAGGGCTTATATCATCTTTGACAATGCTGTGATGACGACAAAAGCGATTAATTGTTTGATTTTATCTGTGTGAATGGCAAAGTATTTTGAAGTGTCTAAAAATATGGTTATAATATAATTTCATTTACCACAATAAGATTCACTAAAACACACGATAAAAAATTACCAAAAGTTTTTAATGTCTTTTTACAGATAATAAAACAAAAATAACGCGCAAAATATAATCATCCATCGCGGCGCCGAGTTGGTCAGAATACAGAATGCACCAATGAAGGGCTGAAGGATGGAGGGATGAAGAAGGGTGCAAATGGGGGCCGAACCACCTCGCCAATCCTTCCGGAGGGTCAAATCTTCTGCGGGGTAGTTTGCCGGGAGTCGTGGGGCCGCGGGGTGGCGGGGAGTGGGAGGGATCGAGGCGGGTGTTGTGGGGTGGCACTTTTTTGCCGACGACAATTTAACGTTATGTGCACCAACTTAATCATACTCGGCCTATGTGGATTTCAAGGGCGTACCATTTTAATAATAATAAAAAATTATATCATTTATGCTTCGTTTAGATAGTTCCCATTTTTTCGTGCGTTTATTTATATTTATATTTATATTTACGTAATAAACGCACGAACGACCCTAATTTAACATTAATTAATAAAGTAAGGAAAATAATATATTCACCTCTTCGAAGTATTTTCACAAAACCTAAACAATATTCATAGCAGTAACGCCATTATTAAACAATTAAGAACACTTACACAAATTTCAAAATACCCATAGGGAGAATCTATTACTTTCCCAAGAATTCGGTTTAACCGATAATAAATCAATTTGCTCACATTCAAATTGACATTTTAAATCGTATAAATATCGTCATCTAAAAAACACCTCAGTTTAAAAATGGCCTTGTAAGCCGAAACAGTTGTCACTATAATAAAAACTATAACACTTGCAGAACTTAATAATAAACATTATTAAATTAAATTTAAATTAAATTTCAAAAAAATTAAATGGAGTTTTACGAATTGAACACAATAACAATAAATAGATAGTTCTTAGTTTTGTGATAAATGACTTTCGATGCGCTGTATGCCAGTGGGCAATTGATCCAAAGATAAGAAATGAAAATCATACTAACGGCCGTTGTTCCCAACTTTCGATCGATCAATCTGAGTCTCCGATCAGCTAACTGATATGTTTACTAACGCTTTAGTAACGATTCGCGTGTTGGTCGGAGAGTTGCATTGCGAAAAGTGTATTTGTGCATTTGAGGAGTGTGAGCCAAAATTCAGGATTGGGAACAACGACCGTTAATCTAAAATCACAATTCCTCTTTGGGTTTTTATGCAGTGCAGCGATTCTTCTTTGTTTAGCCACTCGAACGCTTTTTGCCAAAATATGGCACTATTTCCAGAACCACGCATTGCTTTGCTGCCAAAATATGGCAAATATTCTCCAGATTCTTTAAAAAGTTTTAAAGTTAACGATTTTATAATTTTTGTTTTATAAATTCCATGAATTTGTGATAATAAACAAAAGATAGGTGAATTCATTGGCTATATAGAACTATAATCAGTTTGTAAGGCATGATTTTTTAAGTTGGGATGAAAAATTTCCTTTAGCAATCCGAGAGAAAGTTTTAAATTGATTTGTCGTGGTTATCCAACGTTTCGACAGCGTTACAGTATCCATCAACAGAGCAGCTATGATGACATACATGCGTACGAATACTATAACTGTGTCCGAAACATTAGCTAAAGAAGAAAGCAAAAATTAATCACGATAATACTTTTGGCCCTAAAATTCTTAAAATACAACCATACTAAATTTACTAGTCAATCTGCCATGCCTCAATACAAAGAACTATCCCATCAAAACCGTGGTTTCAAAAATTCCCCCATTTTTCCAAAAAATAAATTTCCTCACTTATTCGAATGAGAATCAAACATTGTTCCGTTCATTCTCACATTAATTGTAGTTTAACGAATACGACAGTCTCTTAATAGGCTGCAATGTTGAATTGTATAAAGAGTATGTCCCGGTTAGACGTGAGGTTCTGGAGTCCTAGTTGCGACCTTACCGAATTATCTTTTATTATTTTTCTGTGTCTTGTTCATTTTCATATTTAAAAAAAATTGATTATTATTGTTATCTTCTTCTTCAATGATATTTTTTCTTAATTTGTTTATTATTATTTTAGTTATTCATCTTTATTCAATACGTTACTACATGGTTGATGTTCTGTGCCCACACGGAGAAATTTTTTATTCTAAAATACGATAATTTTATTCGTAAAAACGGTTAAAAACGGGACTGAAGTTCTTACGAACAAATTAACAGTGTTTCAATGTTTATTGGCAGGAAAACATAAGAATAAATTGTTAGTTTACGTACGAAATTACGTATACCGACAAATTATTCTTACATGTTACCGTGACTGAACATGTTACATGACTGAAGTTCTTACGAACAAATTAACAGTGTTTCAATGTTTATTGGCGGGAAAACATAAGAATAATTTGTTAGTTTACGTTCGAAATTACGTATACCGACAAATTATTCTTACATGTTACCGCCAATAAACATTGAAACATTGTTAATTTGTTCGTAGGAACTTCAGTCCCGTTTTTAACGGTTTTTACGAATAAAATGATAGTATTTTAGAATACCATTTTCCTTCGTGCATATTGCTAGGAAATTGTTGAATGTGGAGAGCATGCCCAGTTTATAAAACAATATTAACTTTAAAACTACTTTTGATTTTCGATCTATCTTGCCTGAAGATCCAAAAATCGGCGTTCAATTATCAATAAATAAATTTATATTTAGCGTAATTTGCGTTGTGTGTCTAATTTTATTTTTTTATTTTTATATGAATACTTCACAAGAGTCCCAACTGTTTCCGTCTGGAGCCAGTGAGACTATGGCCTCCCCAATTGGGATATTTTGTGGGGCTGAAGGTAGTACGGATGGAAATAGAAGGTTAGAGGAAGGTCGTAAAGTACCGGACTGTTCAGATTTGGTCACCAACCACGGCTAAAGCCATTTCAAGCAAAGTTTGCATTCGGAATGGTGGTCTTACTCCAGAGTGATCTGTGAATATCCTTCACTCTGGAACGTGCCACAAATATTTGTAAATAATAAATTTAGATAGAACCTAATAATTCTTAATAAATTGTACAGTGTCCTTGAGAAGATTTCTCACAAAACGGCGCTTTACAAATGATCCAATTTTTATTATTATCATTATTACGGGCCGTCCCTGGTGGCTACTGGCTAGTGGCTAGTCAGGCCAGGGGTAGTTACTATGTGCACTTTTCGGACAGAATGACGGGGAAGGGGGACAGGAGGGTGAAATGGCGTGGTGATTTGTGGAAGGATGCACCCCACGGAAGGGACGAAGATTGCCCACTAGAAGAACTGCGATAAAAAATACATTAATCGATTGCACACTGTTTTTCTTTGATGGGAGCACTTATTGAATTCGTAAAGAACACAAACTACCAAATATTGCTCTTCATTTTAACATGATTAAATAGAGAGTTTATTTTCATTTGTTAAAAAAGGCAACTCAATTAATTTTGTCCTTTGGATTAATTGCCACCGTGGTCCAGGGGCAAGGCTTCTGACTAGAGATCCGGAGGTCGCGGGATCAAATCCCGGCGTGCGCAGATAAATTTTATTTAATGATTTGTGTTTACACAAACGTTTTACGTTTCAGAGTGGAAGATACTTTCAGTATCGCCCTGGTGTAAGACCACTATTCAGAAATGAAACGTTGCTTGAAATGGTTTTTGCCGTGTTAAGTGACGAGTTCTGAATAGTCAGTTATTCGCCCACCTTCCTCTTTCACCATCTCCTTCCCCTCCTCACTTACCTTCAGCCTCACAATATACCCCAATTGGGGATGCCATAGTCTCACTGGCTCCAGACGGGAGTAGTTGGGACTCTTGTGAGGTATTCACTTAAAAAATTAATTATTTTATTCAATTTTTTTATTTATTTATTCAACTCCCAGAGGGCTTTTACATGTTAGTATCTACAGTACACAAAGTAAAAAAAACTTTGATACATTTTGTTGCTAGTACACGGAGAAAAATGATATTCGAAAAAACGATCATTTTAATAGTAAAAACGGTTAAAAACGGGACTGAAGTTCTTACTAACAAATTAACAGTGTTTCAATGTTTATTGGCGGGAAAATGTAAGAATAATTTGTTGGTATACGTACGAAATTACGTGTACCAACAAATTATTCTTACATATTCCCGCCAATAAACATTGAAATTTGTTCGTAAGAACATCAGTCCCGTTTTTAACCATTTTTACTATTAAAATTATCTTTTTTACGAATAACGTTTTTCTCCGTGTAAAAGTTTATTTTGAATTAGTTTATTTTGAATTAGTTTATTTTGAATTAGTTTATTTTGAATTAGTTTATTTTGAATTGGTCAAAAACTTTGTTCGTCACGATTCCTCAATTTATAATAATATATAATTTATGTTACTAGCAAACATATTATGTAGGTACTATTTTTTTTGGATTTATGAAGTATTTATAAAAAAACATTCAGGACCGTTACGACGATTAGAAATTTACATTTCAAACCGTTATTAAACTTGAAGAATTACAACATGTGTAAAACAAATAAAACAAAATAACTATACTTTTAAAATATATAATTATTAATTAATAACGTAATTTCGTTGCCTACTTTACCGCTTGTCTCAATCGGTACCGACAATCAGTTCCAATTTAGAAAATCAAACAAAATACAAGTAATAGAGATCATTGAACCGGAGTTAAATAGAGTAGAGGTCCACATGTGGATCCACAAAATGGAATAAAAAATAGTTCGTTCATTCTTTAGTTTTTATAGTCACAAAATGAACTAACACAAGTCTCGTGGCCGCCTGCAAAGATTGATAAGAACTGATTATAAAAAACGTTATAAATATTATCAATTTATATTTATTACTAAACCATTAAATATCACCTAACGGATGCTTTACATAAAATCAGAAGAAAAACATTAATTATGGAAAAATTACTTCAAGTAACTACCTAATACTTTAAGAGGAAGCCACAAGCCAAAAATGCACGTATTCCAATAGACAAAAAATAGTTAGTAATTTATGTTATACGGTCCATCATGTAATGCTCGTGGAATACTGTCCAAATTCAGGTAGTATTAGAACATAATTGAACCTCATAAATTTAATTCACAAAATTTTTTGTACCCATACGATTTAATACAAGATAAAACAATAATTTCGGAGGACAATTGTTTCTATTTTTTAAATCTTTTAGTATTTTTCCTCCTTCCCTGAATAGATTGCATCGGTTAAAATTGCACATGTGCATCTAGTGGCCATTTTCCAGATAAAGCATTAGGCTCCCCCCGACAAGAAAAAGCTGGGGCCGAAAAAAAAACAAACGCGGTGGTGACACGATAATTTATTTTCCGTAAAAACGCAATTTATAGTTACGATTATGTGGAGCCAGTTGTGCGTCACGCCGATTGCCGATTGTCGATTGTCGATTACTGTTATTTTACGCCATCGTACAATTTACCATTCTTTCACAAATCGAAACAAAATGGCGAACTATTGATTTAAAGTAGATTGATACTGATTACTTTTAATGTTTTATTTAAATAAAACGTGGTGTTTATGTATAGCAGAGGAATCATTTATTGTCAAGGAAGATGAGTGTATCTATTGCTATCACGATGCTCACTGGAGGAAGAGTATGTAAGAGTATGTACTTATATTGGAATAACTTTAAAAAAAACTTTTGAGGACCCACCGAATATCATTGAAGAAGAAGATAATAGAACGAATCTAAACGAAACATAAATGAGAAAAGTAAAAAGGTGGTTGACGTAAATATAGGTGACCGGACAACTCAACAAAGTGGCACCTCCAATTTTAAAAGTCAATTAAAGTGATGAAAAAAAACTAGGTTAAGGTTATGATAGATAAGGTTATGGTCTGTTTTTTTTATCATCACTAATGATTTTTCAAAGTGGTGCTGTGATGCCACTTTGTTGAGTTGTCATGGAACCGTAAAAATAGATAGGCTCTAATGGCCGAGTTGGTTGTGGCGCTGTCCCGATAATACATAGATCCCGTTACCTTTTTATTTTTCTGTGTCTTGTTCTATTTCATGTTTCGTTCAGATTTATTTAGTATGAACTTATTTTTCAATGTATAGTATGTTTAGATTAAGTAGATCCCTCAGAAGAGACAACTCTTTCTTCTTCATAGTGGAGGTCGAAGTGGGATGCTGAGCTGAGGTTATTCAGCCAGCCGATAGCATCGGAAGTCATTTGGTTCAACACAGGGGACATTCTTATGCGATGCGTTTTGTTGTTTGATATACTCTTTTTATTATGTCATAAGCAACATTCCATATAATATGGTGAAGTGCAAAAATAAAAAAAATTCCATAATTTTCAAGTGGTAATAAAAACACTTAAAAAAAGTATAGCGCCATTAATATGACTTCAAGGGCTACCTACATACTTTCCATTTCTGTTATAATAAACTAGCTGACCCGGCAAACTTGGTGACGCCTCAGAATCAATAAATGTTGTGTGTAATTTATTAGCTGATATAAATAAATTTTTTATTAAGTTAAAATTAATACTCTATGTTCAAAAAATTAAATTGAGCTGTTGAGTAAGCACGAAATGTTCGGCACACTACACCATTGACAGTTCGAATTGATTCAAATTATGTCGACCAACGCACATTATTTTAAAAGTCGTTCCAAACAAAATATATGAAGAAAATAATTTTCTTCATAATTATTTTTCCTGTGACTTTTTCCGATGTTTTAATAGTTATTCTGTTAATTGGTACGGAGACAATTCAACAAACCAAAGATCATAAAAATCGGTTCAGCCCTTCTTGAGTTATAAATGGTTTAACTAACCCGACTTTGTTTTATATAGTAATAAGATAAGATATATATAGGTAGATATATGTGTGTATCACATTTTTGTACAATGTGAAGGCCGTCAATAGTTCAAAGCAGAAAAACAGCTTAAAATGATATTTACATGTACCTTTGCATACGTTATCCACTAATTAAAGAAGGTTTTATAAAATAATATGTCATCGACTGTGTTATGGAATAAATTGCCAAGAGTGACATAATTACTCGTTTATACAAGATACAAATTTTGCGCAGTGCTTTTGCTACCTTTAAATCGTTCCACCAACTTTTCTTCCAACTTGAAAGCCATATTATTCTCACTAAAATCATAAGCCATAACGTTATCTAATAGACACAATTGGAACAAAAAAGTTTGAAGTCATTTTCACAAAAACTTAAAATTATCTTTAAATCTTTTTTTTAATTTTTTCTATTTTTGAAACTGATATTTCGTGGTGGAATCATTATATTAATGTAATAAAACAAATACAAAACTTATTTCCACTTTCTAAAGATGACTTTAACAAGCTGAAACCGGTCACGTGAGTGGAATTAAATTTTATATTTGTTTTATTATTATTTTTTTATTTATTACAAAACACTTGCAACTCTCATATCCGTGGTTTCATAAGTTGAAGGTGTCTTGAATCTTTTCATGGGTGACATTTTGAACCTTCACACGTGGTATTCATAACTCTCCTTGGGTTTTATCACAGGAAGTCCATATTGACGTATTATTGGGAGCCTGGATATGGTTGGCAGGTTGCAACTCGATACGGCCAGGAGTTGCGGGTGAGGGGCTGGGGTGGGAACGGGAATGGGAAGGGGGAAGGGATGCTTCCGTATGACCCCGGCTACCCCCTTAATGCACATCCACACGAAAAGTTATAAATTTACATCAGTTTTATCATATAACATGTGAGTAACTACGACCAGACTTCGTTAGAGTTTCGACACTCCTTTTTCCTTATTGAAATTTAAACAATGTGGTGGCTTGTAGAATTTTCTGAAAGTAAATTATATATTGAACGCAACACCAGATCGAATGATTTATTCAGTATTTATTTATTTATTTATTTACATTTGATACATTTAAAGCCAAAATAACAAATAATATTACATAATAAGAGAATATATTTAAAATGAATACAAGTGTTATTACGTTGTTTTAGGTCGATATTAGTTCCTAGCTAGGCAGATTGCCTGTTCTAAGGAACCAAAGTGTGTAAAGTGCCAAATGCAATTTAAATTATTATTTTTTTTTTTAATTAATACCTATGTACTAAGTTTTTACTAAATGTGCCATTCATAGGTAACCATGTATCGTTTTAAGTCACATTATGTAATAGTTTTTCAGACTCCTCCCTACCCAAGCCAATCAACCATTTAGTTATTATTGAACCAATGCAGGACATTTTGCAATTTTTAATATTTAAGTCTGGGGGGATTTTATTGTATAATTTCGGTCCCAGATACGCATACGTCTTTTGATACTTTGCCGTATTGCTCCCTGGGACGAAGAGATCCTTTCTGTTGTGACTTCTTGTATTGTATTGTATCTACCAGTATATGTAATTTTTAAGTCATAATACGAGTAAATACCCACTCGGTCATTTAAATAAGTATAGTTTTAAGTCACTAGTTATAACTCTTAATTTTATGTCACTACTTATAAGTTTTAGTTTTAAGAAGGTTTTTGAGTCACAGTTATCAATCTCAGTTATAATGTATATGTTGAATGCATAAATGAAGTTGTAAAGCGCCCTTGAGGCGATTTTCTCAAGAAAACGGCGCTATATAAATTATCCGAACATTAATTAAATTAATTAACATTAATTATTTCATTGTAAATCTAAGTATGCGCACAATGCATTAATGTGACAAATCCGAAAAAACATTCAATACCCCACAAATGTAGATATTTTCAACTGTCACTTGAAAACAATTGGTTAAATAAAATAAAGGTAAATCAAACTGCCTGAATCAACCTCTTAATGCAAAAAATATAGAAAATTATGGATACTCGTAATAACCCATAGTTTTTTCTTCTTCTGTATAAATATACATTTTTAATTTTTTTTATAAATACATACCTACGAGTAGATATTAATGTAACTTAATTGGTTTAGCGTACATTCATTTTACAATATATTTTGTAGGACTATTTGATTTTTAAAAATAATAAAATAAATATTATTATTCTAGTCCCAGGGAGAGACCGTACATAATGTCATCGTTCTAATTTCTTCTGTGTTTTTCGTTTCATACAAGACGCGTAAGGAGGACGAGGATGAAAGTCAACGACGTCCGTACGTGGTCTCACTGGGACTAGTTTATGTACAAGTTTTGAGATATAAAACTGAATAAGTTGGAGATAAAGTTTTATTTTTAGTTTTTTTATTCTATTATAATGCAAGTACCCATTGCATTTAATAAATTCAAATCTGATTTTAGTTTCGCAGCTTCACTTTCAAACCGGATTATCTCTAAACTTTTGCACATACACGTTTACATATTACAAATACATTGACACGAAATTTATTTGTAGGGTCAATAAATGAATATTTTTATACTGACATGTATATGAATATTTTTATACACACTTGTACATACACATCATGCAAATCACTTCACAAAGTGAACATTCAATTTGCTATTTAAAATAAATTAGTGAGAGAGAATCTGGCATCAGCAAAGATTTAAATGTGTGTTTAATGTTGTATCCTCAGCTTCCCTCTTTGCGGAAACGGAGAAAAGGTGCATATTTTATTAGGATCCATTATGCAATACACACACATCGTCAAATCTCATAAAATGTTCCAGATACAGTATGTGTGAATGCATTTTAGCGTGTAGATACACCAAATTCGCTGGTGTTGGTTAAAGTTTGCATAACCAGGGAATTGGAATGGGTTTCTCGAATGCAACAATAATTATTATTCCCTTTCTGAGTTAGGGGTAGGTCTGGGGAAGTGGTGAAGCGGGGGGTGGGGTAGGGTTGCGGACAAGGGGGAGGGCTCTTTGTTCCCTTTTGGCTAGAATTGCGAGTTTTATTGTTAATTTTTGCATAATAGGTAACTAGTTAAAGTGCATTCAAGGAAAAGAAACCCAAAATAGACAGGCAAAATAAAATGCTGAAAGTAACAATTTCTAAGGATTTCTTCTCCTCGGGTCTCGGGCCCACAGTGTTTGGCAATCCAACGTAATGTTTAGAATATGAACATGCACAAAATATCATATTTTGTTTGTTGAAAGTATTCAAAAAACTATTATCTTTTTAGAATATGATGCGTGGCGAGAATCCTTTATTATGGCGTAGGAAAGTAAAGGAGAATAAATAAAAATATTTGTAGTGAATTCTGAAAAAGTCTGAAAATTGTGAAGTATCTATTGCTATCTACCGTGCATGACGATGATTTATGGTAGTAGATGGAATGATTGTACAAAACTTCGGTAGTAATATAGAACACCATACTCCACTTGTCCTCAATTTCAAAAATTTTCTTGAAGACAAATTTTCAGTAATAGATTTTATAAACTACAAGTATTTATGGAAAATTATTAAAAGAAATTAAGAAAATCCAAAAGTCTAAATATTGACCACACGAAATTCTTCATTAAGAAAACATTTTTATATCTAATAATAAATACAGAATAAATAGTGTCATATAAAATCGCATTAACGGTGCTTTTCAATAACTAATGAACTAATGACTAATGATACTAACACTGACTCAATATGTCTACTTATAAATCAGAAAAAACTACCATTTATAAATATCTTGGAACTCATATTTTTTATCATTGAAGAAGAAGATAACAATAATAATCTAATTTTTTAAAATATGAAAATGAACAAGATACAGAAAAATAATAAAATATAATGGCTGTAAGTGGGACTCGAATATATTACATAGATGGGAATAACCTTCAAAAGTTAAAAATTAAGTTATAATTTTTAACTTATAACAACTTGTAAATAATGGCTCAAAATTTTTGTGTGTAACAAAGTCTTCAGCAGAAACTAAATTCATATTATATTGGTTTTATGCTTTATAATTTATAATTTGTATCTAATAGATTTTACATTTAAGTAAGTTCTCTCAAATTATTAGTCCAAACTTATTAAGTTAATTAGGCATCTAAGTATTAAGAAACTTACAAGGCAAAGCAAGCAAAAGAATTGTTTTCTGAATTATAATATTCCAGTACGTAGGTACTAGGTACTCGAACGTTAAGTGGTCACTATCCTTGGGATACGGTATGATTAGATGATCACACGCATACTTACATAATTAGAGGAAACACCTTAAAAGGAAGAACTTATAGAAATAAAATAATCAATACTTGTTGATTATTTAGCATTGTATCAATATTAATTCATAAGAACTAGTTATACAAGTTACACTCAGGTTTAATCCGGTTTCGCAATCAATAACATTTTGGGGATTAGAGGTATGTGTTACACCAAACCAGGAACACCACTTTTTATGGATAATATTCGCATTGTGCCGCACCGTGTATAAATAAAATATAAAACGCACTCCATAACAATCGTAATAAATTTCAGTGCGGCGACAGCTTGTCAATATCTGGCTAGGCTGGTCGATAGCTCACTCTTCATAGCTGTGGGCTGGCAATTCCACTCCATGAGAGGGAACACGTCATATCAAACAATAAGGCTCCATTGAAGCCAGATCACTGTTTGGAAACGACGACAAATTCCGCTTTTAATCCCCAATCAGGGTTTTTATGAACTACCCTTAAAAAAGGGTGTTCAAATAAATCACAATCCCTCGGCACGCGAAGCGGTTATTATCACTGCAAAAAACCCTTTGACCCAGTTTTCATTATTGCAAAAAAAGTCTAAAAAGCCAGGCGTGAACGAATCCATGGCGCGTTTTTTTGCACGCGCGCAATTGTTGTATTTTTTTGGAGCGAATGATGAAGAGTCGAAACAACGGATAAAATCGAGGAACCCGTTCGAACCCTTCGCTTTATCCACCTTCACGTGTGCTAGTATGTGAGTAGTGAGTAGTGCACACTATCGCGCATGTGTGTGGAGGTAGCTGTAAGGGTTGCTTGCTTGCGGAAGGGAGACGAGAGTCCCCTAGGCTTGGGGTGCGTCGGGGTTGGTCCACGCTGCCTTCACCCCCGGAAGGGAACAAGTCTCCCCGCATCCCCTGGCGCTTACGTCTTTCTGTCTTCCGTCCCCGCAGCAGTTGGCGAGCATGGCGGACAGCTGCAGCTTGCCTCTGTTTTATGCACTGGGATTTTTTTTCTGTCCTTGGAACTTTACGCAATAGTTGCGCAGGCAGATAAGCGAACGTTTTTATACACGGTTCACGGAAACGTTGCCTACCCGCAGCCGATAGCTGGGTTAGTCGTTCACTTCCTCACCGATGACGATGGCGATGGCGCTAGATATTCATTATATTATTTTATTAGGCCAAATCGGCGTCTCCATTCAAAAACCACAATGTTTATTAAAAACAAAATATTTTAGCAGTTATGAAAATTTTCTGAAGAATGATATTTAGTTGTAATATGATGTAAGAATTTATACTGATGCCCCACTGAAGTCCTTGTATTCCAAAATGGAATTCGCATTCCTAGGAAATGGAAAAATAATTATTTTGTAATACCTGACATACCTACCTTTATCTATGAAACTATTGATGTACTTAATGATTATACTAATTTTTTCATACATTTATTTTTACTTGCTTATTATATGTATAAGGCTTATGCTGCTATTTATGTTTGTAAACTTTTCTGTAATTTGACCAACTTATGTATTTATGAATCATCATATACCGTTTAAACTGTATCATGTAATTGTATAAAATGTTGTCTCTATGTCCCTGCTGACGAACTACATAAGTAGTTTAGCGGGTTTAATTGTAAATAAAAAATAAAAAAACGAGTATATTATTATGTATATTATTAAAACCATGTATGATCGTGTGAGAAATGTAGAGATTGGCAGAGATGCAAGGCTGAGGTAAGCGTAATGAGTAAGATTAAGAAATGGACGCTCAGATGGTTTGGGCATGTAGAGTGAATGGAAGAAGAAAGGAGTGTTAGAAGAATATACGACACAAATGTGAATGGGAGATGTATTCGGTGATGCCCGAGGAAGACATGGCCCGATAAAGTGAATCAGATGCTTGAGCCGGCTATGTCAAGAGTCAGAATAATAGACGACGCATGGATGTGAATGGTGCAAGGAGTGTGTACCAAGACCGAGTTTGTTTGGTGGTCCGTCCTCAATGCCCCTGAGGGGAAACTTCTTGATGGTTAGTTTGTTAGTTTTAGTTATCTTGTGTTATCGAAATGTATATATATATATATATAATTTCAACTCCTATAGTTTACTTTTAAAACCATTAAGCATTCTCTTATTCCAAAAAAATATTCGATAGGTAACTTTAATATGATACTACCGAAGCAAGAGTTTCAGCTTCCATGGAGCCAGTGATGCCATATGGAATCCTCTTTTCAGCGCAAGTTATGGGACTGAAAAAAGAGAGAGGGATAGGGTAAGTAAGGAATGTTAATTCAAATCTGGTAATTTCAAAAAAAAACTTTTTCACTCCGAAAGGTGTACCTACTCTTCTTACACTATTTATATTTTGAAATTTATCAAAAAACCGCTGTAATTTTTTTGTTTGTTTTTTAACTGCGCGACTCCTGGAGCCAAGAAATTTACCATTCTGCCACAAAGATCCTTCTACTTTTAGCTTAATTTATGCTGTTTTAATTTTTATGCTCCCTACAATTAAAAAATTGGGTTTATTTTTTTAAAAATTTTATTTCTATTTTTTTTCCATAAATAATGTTTGTTTCTTTAAGTTTATCTTTTTTATTTAAACATTGTGTTTCTGTATCATATACGTATCATGTAAAAGCCCATAAAGGCGTTGAAAATGAATAAATAAATAATTGACAAAGTATAGGTACATTAAAAAAAAACACTTCTAATTTCTATGTTACTATTTCAGGCTAAGTTCGATGATGGTATAACACTATTTATGCGTACATGTTATATATGTTTGTCTAGATGTCTAGACGTAAGTAGTTAAAAAAAAGATTGCAGAAATGTATTAAAATTTATACTGTGCCCTTAAGGTGAATTTAAAAAAAACGTCGCTATACAAATTATCCAATTATTGTTATTTTTATTAGTATGGTAGCTACGCTGATTGATATATAAAATAATTAAATTTGTGTGTTTTAGTTTCAAGCATTAAAAATTGAAGTAATAATATTTTATAATGTACGATAAAATACGTGTTAATTATTCGACCAAAGATAGGTTTCCACTGATGTATTTTAATATTTTAAGAAAAATAGTTAATTTGCCTATGGGGATGGGATATCGGGATGGAAGGGAAAGGGATAATAATAATAATAATAGGATAATTCGTAGAGCGCCGTTCTTGTGATAAATCACCTCAAGGGCGCTGTACATTTTGTTATGACTTCTTAGGCTCTACCTAGGACTATTATTAACAAATATATACATAAAATATACTTACCTGTCAGGTCCCTTCCGATATACACACTTTAATTAGAAAGTTTATGCTTGGAGGAGATACTTTTCACGAGGAGGACACTATATTAAAACATTGGACATTGCATTATTTAACATCTGCTACACCATCACTTTTCATATTACATTTATAAGAAGATTACTGCCAAAAATGGAGTTACTAAATTGAAGTTAATTCGAAAGACTTGAGAATTTATGACTCATTAGGCTGGAGAATTTGAATGAAATTAGATGTACAAATAACTCACCATTAATAATTGGTAAACATTTTTATGCAATTAGTTATATACTATGTCGTGGGCTGAGAAGGTGAAGGTAAAGGATGGATCTATTCTGAGTAATTAGTAGCATGGATGACCGGCCAGGTATCTATTTGTAAATAATAAACTTAGATAGCGCATAAGAATTCATAATAAATTATACAGCGCCCTTGAGGTGATTTCTCACATAAAGAGCGCTCTATAAATTTTCCAATTATTATTATTATTATGTGTAAATGTTATTTATTGAGTCTAGTTTTGAAAACGTGAGGTAGGTACTGTGTTAAGTAAATCGAATTCACTTATTTATTATTACGCTCGAATTATTTTATTTTTATTTTATTTATTTATTAAACTGCTAGTTACATGTTTTAAGGATTTTATGACCACTACGCTAGGCACATGCCCGTGTTGGGGTGGTCATAATATTCCTTGAACATAAATGTCTTCATCATTGTGTTCTTGGCAATATTTTAGCAGAAAAAGCACTGCTCAATTATGCAACGAAGTTTGCGATTTGTCGATACATAAAGTATTACGTCGATGATTATCTCAACACCCACTTACCCGTTCGTTGAATCGGCCGACATTCGAGTAGGCACCAGCTGGCAAGTTTATCTGCATTATACACACTGAGCTTTTTACCTGCAGATTTATTCTAGTTCGACCTGATCTTCGAAATCGTTTCGTTGTATCTATTTCATAAATCACACCTGAGATGTTTAGATCGTGTGCTACGTGAAGCAGGTGAACGTTTAGGCTCTGTTGAGTCATCGATGGTGGCTACGATGAAACATATGTTATGTTATGTATATTATAATAAAGGTACCTAATGATTTTGTTAAAAAATCAACTACTGAATACAACACATACCTAGTGTATTTGTGGTGGGACACAATATTTATAGGTACTTTTATACATATTTGTAGAAGTAAGTACTGGACATAAGTATACAGTAAAATGACGTACTTGACTTACTTTAACCAGTGATGCCTGATTTATTTGGAGTAAAAACTGCAAATGAAATTTTGGTGACATTTTCGATGTATCTACTTTTTTCAACTTTAATCAGTAGGTAGACAGGTAGGATCGGGGTAAGTGGTCAGGCGGTTAATCGGCTGAGTGACTAGCGATGACATGTAGAATAAAGTATATTTTGTTAAGTTTTGAAAAAATAATATTCGAAAAAAAATAACATCAAAAATGTCCCTGGAGACCAAAATTTCATTTCGCTTTTTGACTCCAGATATTCTTCAGTACCTAATCATACATAGCTCTCGACTTGCATTCCGAAGGTCGCGGGTTCAAATCCTGGTGTGCGCAAAAAAAATTATTTTGATTGATTTATGTTATTTCAATTATTTGAAACATTATAATATGTCTATTTACGGTACATTCCAGAGATAAAGGTACTCTCAGTATCGCCCTGGTGTAAGACCACCATTCAGAATTGAAACGTTCTGTGAAATGGCTTTAGCCGTGTTAGATGACCAAATCTGAACAGCAAGGAACTTCCCCACCTTCTTTTTCTCCTCTGTGGACCCAAACGCTTGGCCAGATCCGCCACCGACCGGTCATGATTTATTAAATAAATAAAATAAAATTAGAAACATACTTTTTTGAATGCGAGGTCTACTCACTATTCACACATTCACAAATTATGATTACAATTATGTGTTTTATCTCACGCACTATGTAACTATCGAATAGTTACATCAAAATAAAATACTAAGTATAAAAGTGATGTTTACTAAGTTATTTTTTTATTTTAAATTATAATGTCGCATTGCAAAGTTTCTGCTTCATATGAACAAAATACTACGCTCTCGTATCACTTATCCCCATATTGAAGCTGTGGGTACTTAGCTTTCTTTTATATTCCAATTACAATAAAATGTATCTGTTTCCTGTTTGCCTGTTAGCGTAAAAAGAGTTTACAAAAGAGCGGAATAAACAACCCTTTGGTGGCAAATTAGTCGGGTAAACCCCATCAATAAACCGATCATTGCTTAATCATAACCTTTCATAACCCGCGTCACCCCTGGGATTGTTTAACGATAAATTACACGGAGCAATACAACACAAAGAAAAGTTTTTTTGCACCGAAACCCTTTCATTCGAGGCAATAACGCGCATTTAAATATCAATTTATCGTCGATTTCGCACAATAAAGCATAACCCCTTGGTAACTCGCTGCAATGAATGCCGGCCACATTCTTACGAAACCCTTTGAAATAGCTGTATTTATTTATTATTATACCCGAACCGTTACCGCGTATGAATCAGGTATGGGTTTTCACTTTTTTGTAAAGAACTCTAAGCATCCCAACCCTTTTTTGTGAAGTATGGAAGAATAGGTATAAAGGGTTTATTTGCGGTTGTGTTCGGGCGTTTTACGTGCCCGTCTCACTTTTACCCTTTCGGGGGTTGTTTGTTGAAAAAATCACCTGTTTATCAGATGGGCTGACATCAGTGGGTAAACACGTTTTTTGTGATTAACCCTCTGAGTGTAAGGGTTACACCTGTGCTGCTGATAGCATCACCTTCATCAGTCCACGAAAGGTGTCGCGTCCTATTATAGATATCGATAGATACCTACTCCTAACTGTTCTCTGCTTCGCCTTCCTTAGGGACTGATTACTTTCTGATTATAAATAGGGTTAACTGAAAATAAGTGTAATTAAACCGTTAATAATTTTTAATCATCGAAAATAAGTCGAACACTTGATTAGCAGCTACAAAATTTCTTATTAGATTTTTAACAAATAAGTCACGTTATAGGTAATTAGTTCTGAAATGCAATGAATTATTATTGAAGGTGTAAGAGAGATAAGATTTTGATTTAATTCGTAATTCGTAAATTTAAAAAAAAACCTGATAAAAGCATTTTTTTTTTTTAAAGAAAGACAAACATTCCCGGGTTACGAATAACCCAACAACACTTGAAAATCTCCTACTACCACCACACTAAGCAGAAGATGTTGCTTGTGTTGTGATGGAGGACTTAACCAGCCGAGGAATCGAACACGGAACGCCTGGGTGAGACCCAAATGCGATAACCACTCAACCACTGACCGGTCTAAGAATATTATCTAAGAACCCTGAACATATTTTTTTAAATAAATAAACCACATTGTATTGAATAAATATTCAATTTATTAGGAATAACTTAAATTACAAAACTGTAATGAATAAATATTCAATTTATTAGGAATGACTTATTAAACACCAAACAAAACACCAAAATTCACAAAAAAATTATCAATAAGATGCAAAAAATTTACATTTTAATATTATTTAATAGTTCTAGTTCAAAACTAGTCCATACTTCAGAGATTTAAAAGCCTGTGATTTTGTTGTTTCAGGTAAGCAGAACGCCCGCAATCGTGGTCACCGCAAAACATTTTTTTTGAAGATGAGTGTCTAAGTTGCCGTGTACTTCAGCAATAAGCGACGATTTCGGGCTGAAAAAATTGTAAAGGGTGCTCAAAATATGAATAAAAGAAATCCCAAAAAAGCGAAAAAAACAGCCTTCACAAAAATATCCTTCAGTCATTTTTATCTCATATTCCAATGTAAGAATTACCAATACTATACCTACTTAATTTATTCCTATATTAATGTTTTTATTGGTTGCTATCATATTGAAAAGTTCTTAAAATAATGAATTTGCAACCTAGATAGTGTCTCTAGAATAGTGGATCTGGATAGAACTCACAGTTTCAATAGGGAAGTTGAGTGAAAAATATTTTTTATGAAAACGAACTTAAAAAAAATACTAGTATTTACGTTTGCATGTGAACATTGATAAAAAAATAAAAAAAGGACTCAACTTCCTTATTCAAAGGTTTACAAAAAAAAAACACATATTAGCATTGAGCATAGTTTGGTAAAAAGAGCTTTCATATGAACTCCGAGCTGGTGATGACACTATCGTCTGATAGTCACCGATGAATATTATTCTATATACAATATTTTATAATTTAAAGATAATGTTCACATAGTAAGTTATCATTATTTCTAATCTTTTAATTGGCCTACTTAAGCAAAATAACGGCTGTTTTGTCAAAACTGTCTACGGGTTAAAGAAGCCGCCATTACGATACTAAAACCCATTACCCAAAATACTAATCAGTCATAAATAATTTATGATCACTCCTGACTACCCTTTTTGAAATATATACGCTCTCATTAACCTTTGCATAACAATGAGTCGATATTATCTTCAGACTGCGGATCACTGTTAAATTAATTTAATGAATATGTTATGGAAAAACATTATGCCGAAAGATAGACGACCTCTCTAATTAAAACATTTAACGGAACCCTTTTTTGGGTCCTACAAAAAATATTCAAAGCGTTTAATGTGTAAAAAACGCTCTGCAAGTGCTTCACCCCTTCTATAAATACAAACATACCTGGAATATTAACGAAAGGGGTTGATGTTGAGTAGTGCTGGTAGGAAGAAGGATATAGGTTTCACCGGCTAATGGCTCCTGAAGGCCCGAAGCAGGTTGTAACGAGCTGCCTTTTTTTACCCATTACACCCTTTCGATTTTTTTTTTGACGGGAGTTTTTACCTCTATTACAATGCTATGTAAAATTACGCCACACGCGCAAGGGTTAAAATAGCCTATTATGTATATTTGTACGGTTGGAAAAAAATATTGTGAATAAGCCGTTCAGAAGTGAGTTTTTTAAGCCACTTGTGTATCTGATGTTCCGCGACGCGTGGACCTATTTGAATCGTTATTTTTTTCTAATAAGACATTGTTTCTTTTATCCTCGGGGTGCTTTGAAGTTTTTGTAATATAATTTTGATTACGCGGTTAGAAGGGCTGCTCCGGAAACAGTTTTCAGGAAGAATGGAGAATGGTCTACTGTTGTAATAACTGTTATAAGGAAAGGGATAAGTAGTTAGTCCTTTAAATTAATAATTCGGCTCGTGCCAAAAGGAAACTTCGTGCTCAAATTTTATATCTGGGTGGTTGCAGTATCCTTTTATTTGTAAAAGGAGACTGTTATTATTTTATTTTTAGGTTAATTAGTTACCCATTTAAAAAGTCGGCTACTCATGTAATATTATTATTGTAACGTGTGAGTGAACATTTTTAAAGGGTGTAAGCTTCCTGTTATTTTGGTAACATACCTATTCTAAAAATCATAAGATTGCTAAAATATTTGATAGGCATGTAACAGGCACTTTAATTTTTTATTATTTAATACTAATTAAATGTGTTGAAGGCGGTTTTCATATATATGTGGATAAATATTTGAAAAGAATGCAATTTAAAACTAAGATTTAAAGTATTCATTACATACCTGACAAGACATAAATATTATTTTTAAATGATATTTATTCATACAAAGTGTAAACGTTGATGATAACACAGTAATAATTTATATGTACCTACCGTCAATATGATGGGATGTTAAAATATGTAACTTACTCACTTACTTACCTTACTTGACATTATTAGCAGTCAAAAATGTTAATGAAATTTTGGTGTCCGGTGACATTTTTTTTTCAACTCAAAACATTAAAAAAATCAGTAGCCATTAGATAGTTAAGGTCGGGTGAGAAGTTGGGCGGTTACTCGGCTGAGTGACCCTTCACCACATGTGGAAGAATTTTTTTGTTTTTTGGTTTTGAAGAAAAAAAAAATGGAAAAATGCATCTATAAAAGACAGCAAAGAAAAATTTCATAAATTTTCATAATTTTATTTTTATATAAAGATGTTCTCCCATAAAAAGCTTTTTTCTTTTGTGTATGTGAGAGGTTGTAGAGTCATTAATTAAATTATTAGGAATATATTTTATTGCAGTTGTTTTTTTTAAGTATACATGTCACATATAAAGTATATTATAGTTGACAACGCATTTGAGTTCAGTAGTTAAATCCACTCGAAGGCTCTAGCACGCTCGCTTTATAACGATCGATAGGATAACTATCGGTAACTTCTCATCGTTCCCTAGCATGACTACAGATCGCCAACGAATAAGTGACAGTTCACAATGACTAAGTGTCCTTAACATATTCGACATCGACTGTTGTTTGTACGTTAGCGATGTGCAGTTGTCCTAGGGAACGATGAGAAGTTACCGATAGTTATCCTATCGATCGTTATAGAGCGAGCGTGCTAGGGCCTCTGGTTTTGCACTTCGAACTAGCGGTACAAAGCTGCGAGTTCAAAGTGCAAAGGACAAACTGACTTTTATGATATTTAACTAGGTAACTAACTAACTAAATAACCATCACGCCGTTTCCCCGCAGGGGTAGGCAGAGAGGACGGACCGCCAAACAACTCGGTCTTGTTACACTCCTCGCCTCATTCATATTCATACATCTTCTCCTACACACTCTTATATTATTCTGACTCTTGACATGGCCCGACTCAAGTATCTGATTCACTTGATCTACTTGACTTCTTCTACCATTCACATTCGCGTCATAAATTCTCTACACTTTACACCTCTTTCTTCATTCATTCACTCAACATGCACAAACCATCTAAGCGTCCCTTTCTTAATCTTACTTATTACGCTCACATCAGCCTTGCAATCTTTTCGGATCTCCACATTCCTCACACGATCATAACTTCGTGCCTCCACTTAATTCATCGCAACATTCGCCAACGATCTATAATCCAAATTGCAATAAAAGATATTGACTCAAGTTTAGTAAACGAAAAAAAGTAAATGAATAAATAAATCTATCTGCGAAGCATTATTTTTTTAACCCAAACATAATTCAACCGAACCTAAAATATACCAATTCAAACACATGTTGACATTCGATATTGATGCTCGAGAACTGCGAAACCAGGTAAATTCAACGATTTGGTTTACACTTTCTAAGAATTTTTTGGGTCCTTTGGACAATTAACCAAAGGCAAGAGCAATCAATCGATTATCACAAAAAGGAACGTAACCCATACTTTTATTTTCGTTTCGGGTTCTCGAAACCGTTCCAGACGGTTATTGTTTGCCTGGCGAATCGAAAGGTTCAGGATCAAAAGGTGGGCAATTTGAAATTGACATAAAATGTTGAAGCTTTCATATTTTTTTGCTTTTTTGTAATGTGGTCGTGGCAATTCGGAACATCGGACCCAAAAAAGGATATCTGCACTATTCATCAGTAATATGGACGCCATATAATATTAAAAGGTAGGTGGCGGTAGGTACTTTGGCCGGGTAGTAAAAAATAAAGAATGTGCATTAATTTGTAGACCGTCACAATGATGCCAACTGTTGAAATTGAAGAAAAAACTCACCGCTCGCGCCCGCCCGGTCACAGCCTTATAGCCGGGCCGTGGAGCCTTCCCTAGGGGCAGGGGTGCATTACAAATCTAAGGATATTAAGAACAAGAAAACGAATCCTATTAAAAAACATTATTTATAATTTTGTTAACATTGATATTCCCGTGAATGTTTATTTTTTCCATTTTTATGGTTATTACTCCCTACTTTTGACTATTTAACTTTATTTATAATAAAATTTGTGAGCTTTTGAATTTAAGTGGTTAAATATAAGTGGCTTGCTTCTAAAAGGGCCAATGTCAATTTTTCAAATGTATAATTGAGCCGTTGCCCGGAATAATGTTGTATCCAACAATATTCTTGTTTCGAGAATAATGGAAAAAACGACACCGGTTGTTTCATAACATTTTATGTTTAAAATACAATAAGCATACAATTCTTAAGACTTTTAAAAAAAAAATCATGAAAAATGGCTATTAAATTAGAACTTATTGCAAGAATTTGTGCTGAATTCGTGGTAAAATGTTGTATATAAAAATTTCACATACAACATTATTCAACAAAACTTTTTTTAAAAACTTTTTTGACCCTCAAGAAAGCACCATGCTCTTCTAACAACAATTTAAATATGTCATTGATGCATTTGAGCTTAAAAAGCAAAAGAACTATACGAATAAATGAAATTATTTACAATCGAGATTTTGTCTTGAGATCAACATAGAGCATTATTCCACAAAACTGTTTCAATGGCTAAAAAGCAGCCTTAACAATATTTTTTCTGGATGAATTCTACTTTTATGCATTCTTCAGTTGAAGTGTATCTGGTTGAAGTCATAATACGCTCATTTTCTCCATTTATTCCCATGCATTAAATCAATCTCCGTGATTTAGATAAACGGCTTTATACAAAATTCTTCCACAAACCGACATTTAAAATGCTGCCACAGGCTTAAAAAAATGTTCATTACCATAACTCCTATCTTAAAATATGCGTAATAATATTCCCAACATTATTCCATCAATAACTCAAAGTTGATAGTTTTGTTGGATACAACATTATTGCGGGCAAGGGCTCAATTACTCTTTTTATCAAGTTTTAATTTTAAGAAAAGCGATTTTCCCGTCTAAAATTGGTTCCTAAAAATTAAAAACATTTGTCGAAATCAATGTTTCTTTTAGGATTCGAGGCGAAATCAAATAAATATATTCATCGAAAACTATCATTTTTGAAACAAGCTCAGATACGAGTTGTGGCTATTAAGTAACGAGACAGATGCCCTAACACCTTTAATTTTGATTTCGTAAATACATATTTACATATTGTCACCTTCAATATACACCCCTCCTTTATCCCTACAACGCTCCATGCGAACCAGTATCTTACGATCCGGCCCGCCATGCAGTAAGCGGGAAAACGCATTCGTCGCCAAGACCTCCAAGACAAATCTCATCCCATGAACCCGGGCACCTTTAATCAGTCTGGGATGTTGGTTATCCAATAAATTGTTGTCCGGGTGGCGGTACCTACACACCTGCCTCCCAAATTGTTAATTAATTTAATTCTTAATGTAGATAGTAATGCATATCACATACGGTGATTGTAAGTACCTACACATTAACACATACTAATATAATATGTTATATATGTATTTTTAATTTGTTGACAATATAGGTAAAGCCAAGAGGACGTTTAGCGGAACCGTAACGCCCATCGTTCACGTAGCTACTTACAAGCGACGCTACCGCTACCTGCCATATTATTTTGCTAGTGCAGCGCCCAGCGGCGTTTTCAAACACTAATAATATTATGGAAAATACAGACGAGCGGCGATCGCGTCGCTTGAACGTAGCTCAATGGAAGAACGGCGTAAGCCAACAAATGATTCAATACAAATTATTTCCTATTCTATAACGGAGAACCGCGGTGATATTTAATTTTAATATTGTTTTTACCAATCCCTCTCTGAAAAAAGGCAAAAGCTCTCTTCTGCCATTTTAAGTATATATTTTTGTTGTCTATTAAGTTCCCATTTAGCTTCATCTGCCTTCTTCCAATTTAACATCTCCGGGCGCCTTTCAGAATAACCCTTCTTGATCTAATCAATTTCATCCTCAGCAGGTAAATAAATACGAATAATTTCAATATATGTTTAATATATTAATACTTTTCATGCAATTATTGCATCGAGATGTTAAACTTTTAATAAAATTTGACATGATGGATAACTATCTTCATCTAATAGCATTTCGGCGAAAACCACATATCTTTCTAATAAGATTCCTTTAAAGGATAAATATGAATTACATAATAGATTTTATAATAATTTATATAGCTCCTTATGAAGTACATCAACTTAAAAAAAAACAAATACCACCCACCGTGAGTCCCATCAAACGCCAAGAGCCAGTAAGACTATAAGCGCCCTTGAGGTGATTTTCTCACGAAAACGGCGCTATGAAAATCATCCAAACATTATTATTATTATTATGGCATCCAAAATTGGGGCATGTTGTGAGGCTCAAGGTAGAGGGGAGGGGAAGGAGATGGGGAATAGGTAGGTGGGGAAGTACGTGGCTATTTATATCTGGTCACCAAACACGGCTCAAGCCGTTTCAAGCAGCGTTTCGATTCTGATTGTTCTTACTTTAGGGCGATACTGAGAGTATTTCCACTCTGCAACGTGCCGCAAATATTTATTAATTTATTTTTATTTTTATAATCCACGATATTATATTTAATTTATAAAAACGGAATAAAAATAAACTTATAAATATTATTGAATATAAATTTTTAATAATTACAATGGTGTTCTACAAATTAAACTTGAAAACAATAAATAACTTATTTTATTTTTAAATGATTAAATTATGAAATAATATAAATCAAGCAAACAATTTTTTTCTTGCGCACGCCATAATTTGAACCCGCGACCTCCGGATCGGCCAGTCAAGAGCCTTTATTTCCTTACAAATAAGGAAATAAAATGTTTTATTGAAAATATAATATAATATATTAAATTCGATGTAGGTATTAGATTTACTACAATGGTTTTGGAAACTAAGAAAGGATGGAGGAAGAAAGGAGTGTCACGTGAATACTGAATATAACTCACGTGAATACTGAATATAACTCACGTGAATAATAATAACTTTTACTAACTAACAAACCATTACGATTCAACGCAGGGGTAGGCAGATAGGATGGCTCGGCAGACAGTTTACAGTATCTACGTACTCCGATAATAATAATTACCAATGCTGTTTCTGTAGATAATAGATTTAGATAAGACATAATAAAAAAAACATTAAGAGGGTATTACCAGATAATACCGGAAATTAGTCCCTTTTAAATCAAATTCTAGACGTATTGACTCTTTTTTTACAAGAAAACATAAATTGATTTTGAAAGATTGTTCTTTTACCTGGTAAAATTTTGAAAAACTGAGTTTGTTTTTAAAGTACTAATTAATACTTTGGCAGATTTTTTCAATTTCCAAACGATAGATTCTGTTAAACACATTTCAAATCATGTAATCTTACAATAAAATAAATCAATACATAATCTAGTAAACACAGTTTTCAGATTTTTTATTTTAGTTAAATTAAAAACCATTAAAAAATAAACCCGAGAACAAAATGTTTTGTGACTACCTCAGGTTTTCTATTTATTTAAGGTCTTACAAACTAAAATATTTCCATTTTCTTTTACACACTTATTTTGTTTAGAAATTATTGAAAAATCATAAAAACTTATGATCAAAAAATACTTACAAGAAGTACACGATATTTAATAAGTTATCATCGTGCATTTTGAGTATTTTTATTGCTTACTTCACGGAGAAAAATGTTATTCGAAAAAAACGATAATTTTAATAGTAAAAACGGGACTGAAGTTCTTACGAACAAATTAACAGGGTTTCAAAGTTTATTGGCGGGAACATGTAAGAATAATATGTTGGTATACGTAATTACTAATTACGTACATTTGTTGGTAAGAACTTCAGTCCCGTTTTTAACCATTTTTACTATTAAAATGATCGTTTTTTCGAATAACATTTTTCTCCGTGTTGAATGTAGGTATATATTAAAGCTAGTTTTTAATGAAATAAATCGATATTAAATTTTTAATTTAAAAAATTTGACATAGGGATCACGGGGTTTTCGATATTTCTCAAAGGAACCTCCCTGTACAGTTGCAAGCATTTTTAGACTTTTGTTCTCAGCCGCTGGCCAATCGCTCTTAATAATCGAACGAAGGCATGGAAAGAAAAAAAAAACACAAATTAATAACAACTCAGATACTTACCTACCTACTTTCAAAATTTATGAGTGGATTGTTGTAGTAATGTTCCCACTCCCGATTCCATAGAATATCGACACGAACCCCGCCATCATCGAATTGATATAAAATAATATAATGTGATATAAAAACCCCTTCGCTGTTTTTTATTATTACCTACCTGGTCGCGTGCGGTCTAAAAAACGGGGAAGAGTTAGTTTCTTATAAAAAAACACAACACATTGTGCGGAGCTTTTTGTAGGGTAAAAAACGGATGAAACCCATTTATAGAAACAATCTATACTTTTATCCCCGTGGCAATATAGCAGCTTGTCTGTTTCCTAGAATGGCGTGGGGGCTTTTGTCATCTTTCGCTGTTTTTGTGCGAAATTAGGTACTTTTTCAATGAAATACTAATAGTTAGCGATTACGCAGGTACCTACCCATTGCCACAAAAGGGGTCTATTAAATTTTATACTATCGTGATTATTTTATAGTTTTAAACTGTCCAGAAAAATTAAGCTAGCTGCCCATAATGGAGTGCTGGTACCTACCCAGTGGCATAGATATGTCAGAGAAAGGGTGAAATTAGACTGAATGCTATATAGAAATGAGGCGTAGATATGTGTTAAAAACATGTAACTATGATTGGAGATCCGCAAAGAATTCTAGACTGATGTAAGCATTATGAGTAAGATTAAGAAAGGGACGTTGAGATGGTTTGGGCATATAGAGCAAATTAACGAAGAAAGGAGTGCTAGGAGAATAAACGATACAAATGTGAATGGTAGAAGAAATCGAGGATGGCCGAATCAGATACTTGAGTCGGGCCATTTTGAGATAGAAGAGTATGTAAGCGACGATGTATGAATGTAAATGAGGCAAGGGCTGTATGCCAAGACCGAGTTATTTAGTGATCCGTCTTCTCCCTGAGGGAAACGGAGTTATGGTTAGTTAATTAGGGTTAAATTTGTAGAAGGAATCGGGAAACCGTAAAGAACAGAAGACATTGTACTACCGAGAGAAATAAATACATGTGCCCGGTCCATGTTAAGAGCATAAATAACAGAAGTATGCGACAATGTATGAATATGAATGAAGCAAGAAATGTGTGCTAAAACATAATTGTGTGGCGGTCCATCCTCTCTGCCTATCCCTGCAGATAAACAGCGGGAGAGTTAGATAGATTTATTTGTATTAAGCAGGCTAAAAATATTTATGAGCAATTGTTGCAGCCCACTACTGAATGCAGTGCTTGCCTGCCTGTCCGGGAATCGAACCTGCAACCTGCAACCTCCCAATGCATAGACCACTCCGATCAGTGGCGGCTCGTGACTTTTGGTGAGCTAGAGTGCTAATATAAACAAAAATGGCATTATTGATGTCGTTGTAGCCGAAAAATATTTTTTATTTTTTTTTAGAAAATTTATTTTTTGTATGAAGATTTTCAGGAAATTTCAGTTTTGGCGTGCGCCGCACAGATTTCCTGAAAATCTTCATACAAAAAATAAATTTTCAAAAAAAAAATAAAAAATATTTTTCGGCTCCAACGACATCAATAATGTCATTTTTGTTAATATTAGCACTCTAGCTCACCAAAAGTCACGAGCCGCCACTGACTCCGATATGGATATCATACCGACAGCTGACCTCTCATATAAACATATTACGTCATCGGTGTATATACTATTGCGTCGATAGAACACATATATGTATAAATTCCACTGCGTGAAACAATGCAACCCAGAAAAATCACAAAAAGATCAGGAAAGAAAAAAAAACTGTGCAGAAAAAAGCGAAGGTAGGGGACAAATTGGTGAAAGGGGACAAAATTGGCATATGGACAGTTGTGGAATATCGTCTCCCTTTTTAAACCACTAAACTTGTGTACGTTGGTCGAACATCAATTATCACACCTTTAAAAGAAGATACAAACTTTGGAGAGATAGCGAAAACTCACTATAAACACGTTTTTACAATGCTATTGACTTTAGAAGGTATATATTTAATCAACATTATTAATATATATCCAAACTCCATGTCGTATCTTACAGATAAGAACTAGAAACCGCAGTCCTGGCGCTTCAAAACCAATATAACGTGAACAAAAAAGCGTTACAATACATATTATTCAAGCAAAAGACGAAAAAAAAACATCAAAATGCGGGTAAGAATGCCGATAAAAAGTTTATAAAAAATACATCCTGTAGAAGTAGAAGAATCCATGTATTACCTAGACTGGGGTTGACATGCGACAGACTAACGCCACTTTCTTCGCTATAATTATTATGATAGAAGTTCTATCAGTTTTTGTATCTTACCCTATCATTTATCGTGAAAAATGATAATTTTATACTCCCACGACACTGTCCTTCGTATCGAGGGACACGCGGTGGCTCACTCACGGTTTTTATCGATGAAAAAATGCCCCGATTAAAATGTATCAGTGTTTAATTATCGAGGATTTGTAATACCAACGCCTCAGGTAGAATTCACAGAGAGATTTTTCTACATCTTAGACAAATAATAATGAATATCTTGTAATAATTAAGTAAAGAAGAATGTCCCGCTGAAGAAACCTGTTTGGTTTTGAAACATGTTGATAATTTTTATTCAAAACTGATACCCGGCATGCGTTAAATTGCTACTTAAATAAATAAATTGTTTCTTCGTGACTCTCTTCTTCTTCCCCTCCTGCGTTACCCTTTCACCTTCCCCGCATCCCCCTTCCCTCTCCTGGTCACCATTTTCACCTCCACCTTCTCCGCCTTCCCCTCTCCCTCGTCTCCCCTTCCACGAAACCCCTTTCCGTAATTCCCCATCCGACCCTCCCGCATACCCCTCCCCGCAGATTTTTTTCCCTGCCGCTAAAATCCTTAAAATAAACCAATTTTTCCAACAAATGATAATGTCAAAGCTTACCAGTATATATATATATTTCTACATATATATATATATATATATATATAGGTAATATTATATTATATTATATATAGAAATATTCACGGGCATGTTCACAACAATTCGAAAAAAAATAATAGCTATAGGATGAAATTTTAATTGTAATCGTATGAATATCATAGGAAATAATTTCATAACGCCAGAACTCACTATCCTATAACCATTTCGGGTATGCGCACATCATATTCCCAAAGTTTCATCGTAATCGGATGAACGGTATGGCCGCGCATAACATACGAACATACAAACAAACATTAATTTTTATATTGTAGATTGTGGTGCAAACCAAGATAGTTATTTTCATTTAATTTAAAAATAATTTTGCAACTATTGAAGAAATAATAATAATAACTAATTTGATTCGAAATGCTTGATTTTTATAATAAAATTATTTTTATAATTAATAATAATAATAACAATTGGATAATTTGTGAAGCGCTATTTTTGTAAAAAATAATCTCAAGGGCGCTGTACAAATTTTAAGAGTTTTCAGGCTCTATCTAATTTTATTATTTACAAACAGATACAGAAAACTTACAACACACTTTTATTAGAAAGTTTATGCTTGGAGACGATGCTACTTTGCACGCAGAAGCTTTGGTCATGCCAATTTTTGATATTAGTTATGCTTGATGGTTGATAATTTTTTTATCAAACGCAGACTTGGGAGTAGCTGACAGCAATGGCTGTTATATGAAATGGCAACAGTAACAAACTTAAACACCTACGTCGATTTGAGATGCGAAATGAGATGTTCAAACATCTCGGCATAAATAGTGCCTGTGATTAATTAATATGCAATACTTAGTAGCAATTCAACAACAGAATTGAATCGCTACTAATTAATAGAAGGCATTATTAAGCTACCTACTCGTTAGAAAAAAAACATTTATTGTGATAAGAGCTGGTGTCAAAAAGATTGCAGAAGAGGCAACGTTTTTATCTGGAAATATTTATTTGTTTAAAAAAGAAATATCGAAAGCAGCTTTGCAAATAGTCCCTAACCCTTAAAAACATTTTGTCAATAGGTTTAAAAGATGTGAAATTTTGACTTTTTTCTATTATTTTGCCGAAGGTGTGTTTTTCGGATGTGGAAGAGATAAAACTTATGGGGCAAACAAACGATAATATGATAAAATGCAAACCACACGTTCCCGGGAAGGATGTTTTTTTTTAAACACGTGGACATTTAATCAGAAAGCAAATATATGTATCGCGGTTTCAAAATGCAAATATATTCAACCCTTGATAAAAAAATACAGTTGACTGATATGTTATTCGTAAATTGAGACTTTAGACAATAATTTCAACTTTTATTTTTGTATGAAGAGGTACAGTTTGAATTGTGGATATTTAGTTAGGCGCATCCTCAAAACACCCGGACACAGGAGAGACAGGGCAACTTATTTGGAAGTTATTAATCGAATAACCAAAGATTTCGAATTTGTAGATATGTACTCAATATGAAAAGAATTTCTAAGAAATTTCACGAGGAACGACACATACCCGATTACACATCTGACGATCCAGAGGAATAGAGCAACACGAAGTTTTGAAACCAATATCTGCAGTTCCAGCCTGCAGACTAAATGATGTAGATTAGCCAACCTCCGACAGGAGAGGGCTAGCAGAAGAAGGTTTACTTGATTGCATAACTTTAGACGATTGAATCATTTAAGAATGTTTTCGAAAGATGTAAAAAAATCGTCACAATTTCAAATACACGAGACAATTTTTCCACTGCTGTGACAGTCATAAGACGATAATAAGTTTCTATAGAAAGATAAGATGATTTAATATCATGTCATATTTTTTGTACATACAGTTATGGGTTTAGCATTGTTGCTAAACGATTTGCATAACCATTTCGCAATGCATTGTGTTTTTCCAGAAACTTTGCATAGATTCCCTTAACTGTAAAATTGGTGTCGTTATTTACGACATTCTAAAAAATTGTAACCGAAAAACGGTACCATCTTTGTGGCCAAAAAATTATGGACCGTTCAGCAAAAAACTAAGTATTTTTATTGGTTTTCAAAATTATGACGCACCACATCAGTTACAAAGAAGATTTTATCTACGTGTCTATTTCCAAAGATTCATATAGTTTTATTTCTTCATACAGTTTGTTTTTAATTATACAAACCTCTTTTGTAAGAAAATTATTTAAAATTGTTCTTTTGACTTATGTAATAATAAATAGTTATGCAGTCTTTTAAACTAATTTTAATATTACATTTAAAAATCGGGACACGTTTAGGTTCAGTAACAGAATTTTTGGCATAATATCGTCCGATATGTAAATGGTCTCGGGAACATCTTTCTCAAACTGACACAATTTTATTTATTCGTAAAATAAAGCAACTAAAATTTTTGGGATAATATCATATATTTTTAAAAAAGAAAGACAAACATTCCCGGTTTACGAATGACCCAACAATAGTTCCAAAATCTACCACCACCACAAAAAGCGGAAAATATTGCTTTTGTCGTGATGGAGGGCTTAGCCAGCCCCGGAATTGAACTCACAACGCCTATGTGGGACCCATACGTGATGCCACCTCAGTTATAACCTCATTTTATGAAGGGAGCAATTTACAAAACATAAATGGGAGAAAACACAGTTTTAGAAATTTATTTTGATAAATCAAAAATTTTAAGCGGGAAGTTGTTGGTTGTACAATGACGGAGTGTTGAAACCTAACGTATTTGTCCACTCATCCACCAACCGTATCCGTAAGTTTACATTAGTAAGAAACAGGCAAAATTAATATTTGCAATTGCTTACAAATTATAATTACAATAGGTTTTGTTTTAGTCATAAGTCGTAAGTCATAAGTTGTATAATATGTATGAAGGATTTGGGTTAAATTTATTTGTAGCTTTGGGTCAATTTTCTACTAAATCATTGTAAAAATTTTCACAGTAACGGTGATGCAAAAAATATACGTTTTTAAATATAATTAACTGGAGAAAGCTATTACATAGACTATGGTTTGGAAGATTAGCGAGGAGGTAGTAGGTAGACTCCTCTTCTTGAACCGAAACCGATTGAGAGCCACTGATTATATTAGAAGGGATGGTAAAAAAAAATGGCAAACATCCTTTCAGACATTTCCGCCTTGGGACATAAATTTGAATATCCTAACTTTGAGCAAGCAATATGCAAAAACAATGTTACAATTTATGACCACAAAAAGCCGAACCCTTCGGCAAATGTAAAGCATTTTATTGTGGCGGAGTACCAAATTGTTAGCAGAAAATCCTTGAAAATGTTTATTATGTGAATGTTGCAATTTTTTTCTTAAAATAACCATTGTTCAAGTTTGTAAATGTGCTCTAGTTTTTGTTAAGTATTTCTAAATGGCAAGAATTGCTTGCATTGTGTAACATTCTCTTGCTTATTTTAACCAAGCTTTAAGAATTCTAAGGTTATTATTTTCTATTTGGTGTTTAATTTCTAGAACTTCAAATAGCTTTTACATCTACGTTTTTAAGAAAAAATCAAATTTTGTGTATAAAGTAACATTTTCAAAACAACGTTTATTTTTTGTCTAATTATTGACAGACAAGAGTTTTAATTCTGATAGCGGCCGACGATAAAAAGTTTTTTTCTCCCTATAGCAACTCCAATAATAATTTGGTTAAATAAATATAAAACTTCGTTTTAAAAAATTATTGTGCATAATATTGAAACAAAGAATACTTTTGTAAGAATCTCCCTTCTGTTATTGTTTTGACATAAGAAATGGTGGATTCGTCCGATTCAGGTCGATGTAATGAATTTGACACAAGGAATGGTGGATTTTACCTAATCAGGTCGATGTAATGAATTTGATACAAGTAATAGTGGATTCGTCCGAATCAGGTCGATGTAATGAATTCGACACAATAAATGGTGGATTTTAACTAATCAGGTCGATGTAATGAATTTGATACAAGTAATAGTGGATTCGTCCGAATCAGATCGATGTAATGAATTTGACACAATAAATGGTGGATTTTACCTAATCAGGTCGATGTAATGAATTTGACACAATAAATGGTGGATTTTACCTAATCAGGTCGATGTAATGAATTTGACGTAAGAAATGGTGGATTCTTCCGAGTTCAATGAAACTGTTTTCGTCATGTTTTCATGAGTATATATTAATATTATATATGCTTATATCATATCATACATGTTTCTTATATGGTCACAGAGTTAATATAGTTTGTAAAGAAGTGGTACGATTGTACTCAATTATATAAAAGCCTTTTCTCTAATAAATGTAATGCATCGCATTCTCAGCGCATGCTTAAAAATCTTAAAAAATATTTGGAGCTTCATGTTGGTTTTGCAATCGGTTTCGGGTTACAACTTGCAAGTTGTAAATAATCAGATCTTTCCTAAATTTTACTGCGAATCCTTCGGTCGTAAGGAAGTTAAAAAATTGAAGGGCAAATTTTATTATACTTCAAAAAAATTTACAATCTGTCTCCATCTTCTTGGTTGGCATATTTCCGTTGAGCTTATTCAAATTATTTCACGTGCTAAAACTAACTAACTAACCATCACGCGTTTCTCCGCTGGGGTAGGCAGAGAGAACGGACCGCCAAACAACTCGGTCCTGGCATACACTCTTTGCCTCGTTCACATTCATACATAGTCTCATACATACTCTTCTATTATTCTGACTCTTTCACGTACCTAATAAGAAAATAATGTTTTTATTTTTAACTTAATGAGTTAAACCTCAAATTATAATATTTTAATTAATGAGGATAATATTAGCGAAAGTCAATCGAAAATCTGAAATAGAAAAAGATACGGATACATCTGGGACTCGAACCCAGGACCTTCGGCTTTCCGGGCAGATGCTCTGACCACTGGACCCCTTTAATAAAAAGCCAGCAATAAATTTCGGACCATTTATTTTAGTACTACAACACACAAAAAAAACTTTTTAAATAAAAAATACGTTAATAATGAACGTACGACAGCAAAACCAACATTTACATTACTTAACTTACTTTAATTAATGTGCAGGTTGGTGTTGCTCTTTTGCAACTAAATTAGTGATATTCGGGTTGATGGTTACTACTAAGTTGTAATCTCAAATCGGATTCCACTCCATCGGTTTCTCTATTTGTCTTCAGTATATACAAGAGCAGGGAATGTCTTTTTACAGAGGTATGCGGTTGAGAAAAGCAGTAAATATTTCAGTGCTTCTTCTGATATTTCCTTACAATTTTTCTTCACATTTTTGGGTAAATACCCAAAAACTTGATAAGGAAAATTTTTGAAAATTTCTTATCAAAGCTGAATCACGAGATATTTCTATTAATTAAGCTCGTAATATCAGTAACATCTGTGTTGAAAGGGTCTAATATCCAATTTTTATTTTTATTTGATGAGACAGCGGACCCCCTACAATAACTTATTTTAGGTTAAGAAACACTGCTCTAACGTGTAATCGTACAAACCTCCCTATATTTCGGAATAATTATTATCATGAAAATATAATAATGACACATGAAATCGGTGATCGGTGATAAGTTGATATCGCAAAAACTCTATCCCGAATGTAATGAATGTCGTAATTGTCTAATCAATTAGTTTTATTGTTGTTTTTGGTTAAAGTTGTTGCATACTATTCGGATGACCAAAGCTTAGACTTTTTGATTTAATTTACCTTAAAATACCATTACTCACTACAAAGATAATCTTGTTCTTAAATATGTGGAAAAAGCAAAGACAAAAACATGGATTAAATCAATAAAAACCAACTAAGTAATACGATATTTCAGCATTGTTGAAACGTTGTTGAAAACGAAAGTGTCGTATGCAAATTATAAAGATTTGGCGAATATTTATGCATTGTTAGGGGTAATAAAAGACCGGCGAAAGAGTTATTGGACCCAGAAGGGATCAGACAATGCTCCAATGATAGTAAAAGTGCGACCTTCAAAAGAAAGTGTCCATCACCAACCACATTTTTCTCAACCATCGTTTCAACAAAGGATTAGGTCTTCCGGCCTAAAACCCTTCAGTATTTGCCGAAATATTTACTACGTTGTTATTGCAAATAATTATAAATATCAACAGATATTAGTTAGGCGGTATTGAGTTTTGATCCTTGGGGTGTTTTAAAACTAAGAATATATTAGTTTTTCTTGGTGCCAAAAGGTAGTTACAAATTTTTTGTTTACTTACAGGTTTTTTATAAGCCTTATTCAAATGACTACTAAATGAAAGCCTTCCCAGGCTTATTTTATCTTCATTCTAATACATACGTTGCCCAGGCTTTCTAGCACACTCGATCGATTAGGATTGATAGGATAACTTTTGGTAACTTCTCATCGTTCCCTAGCATGACTGCGGATCGCCAACGAATAAGTGACAATTCACAATGACTAAGTGTCCTTAATATATTCGATATCAACTGTTGTTTGCACGTTAGCGATCTGCAGTTGTTCTAGGGAACGATGAGAAGTTACCGAAAGTCATCGATACAATCCTTATCGATCGAGTGTGCTAGGGGGCCTGAGGCCCTAGCACGCTCGCTTTATAACGATCGATAGGATAACTATCGGTAACTTCTCATCGTTCCCTAGCACGCCTACAGATCGCCAACGAATAAGTGACAGTTCACAATGACTAAGTTTAGTGTCCTTAACATATTATATGAGACGATGTATGAAAGGCAAAGAGTGAGTTGTTTGGCGGTCCGTCCTCTCTGCTTACTCCTGCACGATGGTTAGTTATCAAGCTAGAAAAGAATCTCGTGTGGGGGGGGGGGGTCCCCCTAAATCTCACTTGATCTTACCAGGGGGGGGGGGGAGAGGTTTAAATTTTTTTTGAAAGTGCTCACGTTATTTATAGGAAAAGGTTCGTATGATTTTTGTTTCCTATTTTCCATTTCGTCAATGGGTACCTTACTAATAATCAAAACTCCCTGAATAAAGACATCGCGGTAGCTGGCAGCTACCAACAAGGACGTATTTAACTTTTGCTTTTAGAAACCTAATATTTTGAAAGTTTTACTAGATTTAATTGAATTAATAAAATTTTAAAGTACGTATTTAAATTATCTTGAATTTCTAAAATATTTTCTTTCTTGAATATAAAAATGATGAAACTCGATACCAATTAATGCCTCTCAAGATCCTCTATAAAAATTAGCAAATCACCCCATAATGTGGGAAATATATCGGCCAACGATAGATAATACGGGTACTTTCGGGCCTGTATTGTATTACGAGTTCATCTCTTTTGGGAATCTTGATAAACACATAAAGGAAGAGAGAGTAAATGGCTTCAGATCGATCATCGGTAACTTTACCTCTTTCATTACGAAATAAAACAAAATAAACAGAGGCGATTCTCAGAAAGAAGAGGCGCCACGAAAAACGAAAATAGGCTTCGGGTGAAATTTCCAACTAATATTTTATTGCATCATAAAAATAAAGAGTGTAAAATATTTATTCTGAAATTATTTTATAATAAGGCTTTTTTCTATTCTTTTTTATTTTCTATAGGATAACAATATGACTTCATAATATTTTTATTTTTTTTACAATAACTCCACACATGAATATAATTTTTCTCAGGGCGTATGTCATCTTTGGGAATTCTGTGTGGGGGGTATTTTTGTGGAAAGGAAGGAGTGAACTAAATGTTGTAGGGGGGAGAAAACCCAGAGGCCGGCAAATCGTTCCACAGCCGAGTATTGAACTCAAGGACGAGTCGTAGAAACTACCCGTTTTCATGTGATACTGTGTACCCATTTTGGACGCGCTTTTGGCGTGTTTCCCGACTGTGCACCGGTGTCGAAGGAATCAATGACGCTAGTTCCTCGGAGCATTTTCCAATGAAATACTGGTATTACGAGGACAGCTTTCCCACCCGAAGATTGCAATCCGTTTTTTCAGATAGGATAATCTATCAAACGGACCGCCCATTTCTGCACTTAGTCAAGGGTTTTTTTCATGTATTTCGTTGCTCCTGACTAGAGGTGGCTGCCAAATTCAACTGTGGGATGTTTAGCTCGTGTCCGTCGAGTTTCGTGTACGTGCACCGGTGCACTGTGGATCAATGCTGCCAGCTCCTTTGAGCAGGTTCTATTAAAATACCTGTAGAAAAGACTCAGCATGATTGCGTCTGTGCATTAGAGATAACTATCGATCTGTTAACGATGGCTTGTTAATTAGATGGACCGCCCTCCTTTTAGTATTACATTCCGCACAGTATTACAAATAATAGTATTTTGGGGCTCGAGCTCAAAGGTGGCTCCCAAATTCAAATGTTGAACTACTTGAGATTTGTACAGAGTTAGCAACTGGTCATTATTGAAGGGCTTTTATGGAGTCCGCCAAAATATGCTTTTTCCCTGGCCGAACTAGCAAATCGGGCTTGGTCGGAAATGGGAATTTAGTTCTGCACAAATTTCACCCGATTGACCCAACGAGCGACCAGAAAGAACGGGTGCCAATGGGCAGTCAGCTTTTTGGAAATTCTTTGATCGTGATTCCTCTTAGCTATGTTCAAAATACAATCGTTATTTGTCCTATCTCATTATTCCGAAAACTTATCCATGAATTACAAGAAATAGAGTTCTACAAATTAAACTTGCTAATAATACATTAAAATATAGATAAAGCCAATGTTCCATTCTCTTTTTGTACAGTAGGTATCCAAGAAAAAAAGGCTTCCTAAATGATGTGATGACTTCATTGTTCTTGTTCATATTGTAAGTTCGATAAATAAATAATGTAAGCGACTATGAATTCAGATAAAAAAAAACTGGTGACGTATGAAATAGTTGATAGATATCACGTAAAGTTTTATAAACGTTTCTTCATATTTACAAAGTTGGCGATATTTTTTGATAGAATGTCAGTGTTATAAGTTATTTATTTTAGGAGGTCCAATTCTGTTTCCCTCAACTGTCATCTTGATATTGCCATTTCGCGTATTTTACACCTCTGCGTATTATTTCACGTGGTAGGAAGGAAAACACACGCCGTGGTCAGTAGTAGCATAAAAGGGAAAGCTCTTACGGGAGACTAGAATAAAGGGAAGAGGGTGGATCTGGGCAGCTGGGGGTAGGTAGGATAGGATAGGAGGGATGAAGAAAGAAAAGAGATGGGTGTGAGTGGGGGGATGGTAATCCATCATTCTTCAGTAGACCGCGGAAAATAAGTTGTGCGCCGAGTTTTACAAACAAGTCCAGTGGGGTTCTGCCTCTCTGTCTTGTCCCTTGTCTTGGCCCTTCTCTCCTCTCTGGCTCTCTCTCGCCGAATCTTCCCTTCGCACTTTTCCCGCTAAATATCTTCATGAGTATGTTTCCGTGTAACTCCGCAAAGCGTACCTATATTATATTTTCATGGCGATAAGTTTCCTTCTGAACCGATAAGGGGCGCAATCGATGGCCGATTCGAAGAAAATTTCAAATTTTGTTAAATTATTTAAAAATGAAGATTTTGTAATCGTGACATTGAAATGTTCTTACTTTCTTTGTAAAGTGAGGGGATTTAATCCCAGCAGAATAGATTGCTAGCCCGGTCCATAAAATCCATCGTCCTTTTCGTTCCGGTTCGCGAATTCTTCAACTTGTAACCAAATTGAATTCGTGTCGCTTTTGAGGTGGTTTTTTAAAATTATTAAGTAAATTTTTATAAAGCCTTTAAAAAGCTAAACCTTGTTGTTGATGTGCTTCGGTTGAGAAAATATTTTTAGTCAAGGGCTAGTTTTTTTTTTTACCTCAATGATTAATAATATACATTGTGTAACAGCACGTACTCGAAATCAAATAAATCCTCCGGGTACGTGCGTTTTGATTATTATGGGACAGATTACTGATCCAATTATATTAAAAGATTTCTTATTTTGACATTCTTAACATTGTGGAAGATAATAATGCAAACAATTTGAGGTTACTTAGAGAATAATTGAATATATTAACTGTTTCAGAAATTTCATTCAATAGCACCTTTTCTCTTGTCATGGCTATGCTGTGCTAGATCATCTGTACTACTGTGCGGTATCTTGAAGAAGTCGAGCCGACGACTACGGCTGTTATATATATATATATATATAAGGAGAGGATAGGAGACGAGTTACTTGCCCTGCTGTGGATAAAGAAAAGCCAGGAGGCTTCTGCCTCTTGTCGAATGCGATAAGTAGCCGACCTGAATAGGGCAAGGGGTAGAAGAATTAGTATGAATTTCATTGCCGGCAACCGGGGCGGTTATTGAGGTAAAATAATATTTTATAAACAAGTAAGTTACCCGCCTCCCTAGACGATGTCTGTTCTGAGACAAGTAATAATTCAAACATTAAAAAAGGATAAAAAGGTGAACATGAAAATTGACCCAAAATAAACATGAAAATACAAATTGTATTAATCAAGATTGAAGAAAAAGAACTAATGTGTACAATTTGTCTCCTTCATAGATGTATAAAAATATATATTCGTACATACACATGTATGCATACATATGTACATATACATTTTTTCTTGTTTATTCTAGATCTCGGGAGGGTGGTGCAATCATGAGGTGTATTCACACAAAAACGAAGTATCTAAAAAATATTTTTTGATTTGATGTATTGTTTACATTTTAAATGGCAATTATAGATTTCCTTCTTTTGGTAAGAAATTAACAGAAATATTAAAAAAACAAACTATAACCATAATATTGTAATATGTGACAAGATGTAAAACTAATTGAATTCGTAAAGAAATTATAAAAACAAGAACAGAAAATTTACTCATTACATGTTAGAAAAACATAATTTTAAAAACTTCTTATAGTCATTCATTATCTCATGTCACGAAGTAAATAAAAATGGTTTTATTTCGAATGTCAATTTCGTGTATTATGTTAATATTTTAAATCAATTCTCCTTGGCGTACCAGCCCTATCTGGATCGGCTCGCCATACGCCTAGTGAATGTTGTGTACGACTGTCTGTCTATAATAAATGAATTGGATGATGTTCAGCGGCCACCCTTCCTCGCTGGACTGCGAATGTACTTGCAGGGGTACACAACATTGCAACGGAGGAAAGATAACTAATAATAATAATATTTGGGGGGTTTCTACAGCGCCGTTTGTGCCAAAAATCACATCAAGAGCGCCGTACAATTTATAATATATTTCAACAATCTTACTCCGAACTACAAACTAGACAAAACATTATAAAAACTTATGGCAAAAATATAACATCCACCAGTTTTTTGAACAGTGATACAAAATTTATTCATATGTTGCAACTTATATGTTAAAATAATCCAAACCTTTAGAATTATACCAGCGTTATCATATTAATATAATAAAACAAACATTTGACTTATTTCCACTTAAATTTATTGACCGTAACCGGTTTCAGCTTGTTGAAGCCACCTTCAGAGTGGTATAAATTATTCTTAACCTACGGGTTATATGTATATGTATACACAACATATTAGGGAGAGGGAAGATGACTTTATCATACATTTCACTAAGCTTAACTCGTGTTGAAATGGAAGAAAGTAGATACTCGTATGTATGCTGCGGGATTCTAACTCGATCCATTCGATTACTAATCGATGATTTTGACTACCTCAACCACTTATTTGCGTAGGTACTCTATGAATTTAAAAATGCGCGTGCAAATAGGATAGAAGGCCATACAAACTTTGGTCCCCATATGCATTCTCTGCATAATAAATAGGCGAGGGGTGTGATTGTTGGTTGTGATATTCTATGGAACCTTCAAAGATGGTTTCATATATATATCAGCATAAAAGATAAATGCATCCTTTCACATTCGTCAATTAACACTCCTATCAAACATCGTCTCGAAATGATTTTTTTACGCCCAATTTCAGCTTTATGCATTATTATCAATGCAATGTGATTAAAATGTATAAATTCAGCATTTAGTGCAACAATGATTCGATAAACGGTAATGAAACTGAATATGCACTTAAATCCAAAACAAAGCAAAATTTAAACAATAACATAGAACAAAAATAAAAATAATCAGAAGCACATGGGAAATATTTTGGTTATATACGTATGTGTTTGAATGATAAATTTTGTGATTACCATTAAATCCAAGAATATTTCTTAACCCTTTGTAGCCAGAGATTGAAAGTAATAATTCAATAAGAATAGTCTATTTATATAAAGAAGGGTTTCTACGAGCGGGCATGGATTTGATTTTGTTGACATGATGAAATCTTGGACACTTTTTCTTCAAAACAAAACTACACTGTCTACATGAGATTTCTAAAAACCACCCCCATCAAATTAAGAGAAAAGTTATTATCTACATCTGATTTTGAAAAACTCTGCGTAAAGCCCGGGCAACGCCAGAGACCTCAGCTAAAACAAATCAGAAGTAAAGATAGGTAGTATATTTAATTAATACTAGCCGATATACATTTTACTAATCTTCTTAATATGCTACTTAATAATCTACTTATGAAACGAAACGTAAAATGAGGTAAAAATATGTTTGATTCCAGGCAGTGTTGTGCGTATTTGTATGTTTGTAGGTAGTATTTATAGTGTAAAACAAAACATATTATAAAAAATCAATAGGTATATTCAAATTCAAGTACTGTTTTTAATACACAGAAAACAATGAAATTACTTATAACTTATAACCAACACAAAATTTTAAATAAAGTTATCTTCTCTCGTCTGCTTGCTAACAGAAGATGGTGACATCTCATTTCCATCGAAAGAATGAAATGTTGTCAATCCGCTCTCAGCGCGAGGTTCCCTTTTAGCTTGTGGGAGGAAGAAAGGGTCCGGGTCCGGGTCCGAATGGGAGGAGGAGTGACCAATGGCGGTCCAGAACTCCTCAATCAATATGATGGAGTGGCCGAGGGTAATCCTTCTTTAAATATATATGTATTTTATATCACTCAATGCGAACAAAAGTGAATGTTTTTGATGGATTCGGAGACTTTCTATGTTATATAATATGTTGTATATCTCCCTGGCTACTCCAGCTCTCAAAGTGTGTTGATGGATCGCACTTCGGAGATTTGGTCCATTTTTGGAGCGCGTACAGGATTACGTCATCTTTTCGAGCAATATAGTTGTTATCCTGTAAATTGAATTTAATATGAAGAAAATTCGTCCGAAAGATTGTTTTCGGTAATATTACAAACATTAAAATATTTTAATAAATTTCGGAAATCACTTCATATTAACATGTTTAAAAACAATTACTTATCACATTAAACAATTCTTATTTTCCTTTATAACAAGCACTGTATACGTAAAAATTGTATATTTATTGTTGAAAACATACAAATATTAAATAAATATATTTTTTTTAAATGTACCTATTACATATTCTGTCTCCAAGATGCTGGGCATATTATACAGTAACATATACAAGGTCCAATTCCAACTCCATCATTACAGGTGAGATAGGATTAGAGAGTACTACTAACTGAAGAAATCTGTGAAAAGTCTATTAAGAATGTTAAAATATCAGCACATGAAAAGCACAATCAAGAAACACCAATTTTTTTATTGATATGTAGGTCGTAATTATACTCAGATTTATTTTGAAAATTCTATGAACAGCACATGTATTATTTAAGAGTTCGTGCTAGCATTTTTAAATCAAGGGAATAATAAGTGGCCTGTCATGTCGAAGAATTCTTACTCAAAAACAATTATTGTTTTTAATTGAGATAGAAAAATGAAAACTGAAAAAGCGGTGTATTTTTCTGTCTAATTATTCACATCGTCCGACCACTCCCCTCTAATTTCAGCCACTTGAAGAGTACCAGGGAGCGGGGAACAGAAGTAGCGGGAGGAGGTCGTATCGACACTATAATTCCATAATTCAACCGTAATTTTGACATCCATAACAAGAATCTGACGCTTTCGGTCAGTAAGGGACTATGTTAGTGGAAAGAGTCGCCAAACTTCATGAAAATATGGATATTTTCAGATATTTATTCTGTTAATCAAGAAAAGTTTTGTACGACAATTGTTTTTAATGTTTGTTTGTTTTAGTCCTCTCAAACCATGATCTTTGTCGACACCAATATACCAACGAAAGTTTCTGTCTCGATTTTCTATTTTAACGCGTATGTTTTAAATTTGCAGCGAAATTTCCATCGTTAGATTCATTAGCTACGTTACTTTGATATACATATCTATAAAAAAAGTAAGCATTAGGCGATATCTTTTTTAAACATTATCGCAGGAGGAACTGAAGAAAAAAAATCTCTCAAGGCCTGTCATTAACAGTGTTTCAATGTTTATTGGCGGGAATATGTAAGAATAAAATTATCGTATTTTAGAATAACATTTTTCTCCGTGCACTTACGAATCTATCCGAAGAGTGGTTAAAGGGTCTCCCTCAACCACTCTTCCGTTCCAGCCCACCACGCAAGACCTAGACAAACCTAACCCCATGAACCCGGGCGCCCTTGCTAAGTCACCAAACGTAACTAACCACTTGGGCTGACCTACGGTTATCCAATAAGTGGTTCCCAGATTGAAAGTGTGTGTTGCACATTTTTAATCGTTATTCCAATAGTTAATCGCTGGTTAGTAAATAAATTTAATAAATGTCCCAATTTCCTCATTGAACTGTGTGGTGACCCTAGAAATAGCTATGGCTACCACCCGCACACTTGTATTTGTACAATGTACACCCATTCTCTGAAGAAAGACCGAATTTGAAATGGGCTTTAATTTGTTCATCTATTGTCAACCCTGTGAGTACATTGTGTTCCCTTCGTAATGAACTAGATTTATTGGTACAACTTATGTCTACAGTATACCTTATCCACGAAGTACAATAACGTAATTGGTACGAATGTACTCGTTCGAGGAAAATAATTGATAATTCGTTTTTAAAAATCACTTCTCCTCAATTGGAGTAATTACTGGTGTCACATACAACGAGGATTTATTAAAGATATATCACGAAAAACATTTTTATTAAATTTCAGTACGCGATACAGACGTAACATGTAGTACCTACATAATATATGTACCCAACTCACCTGTTTAATTCCCATTTTCAGATATTTTATGAGTAATATTTTATATTTATTTTTTTATTATTTATATTTTCTCCCCCAGAATAAATCAGAGTAATTTCATTTTAACCATACGAAAACAATGTACCATGTTATAGGCTGCTAAGGCTAAGAATCTTTACTACGAATCTGTTTATATTATAAATATAAAAATATGCTTTGGATATATTGAAGCTTTTCCTACAGTTTAAGTACATTGAGTAGAATTCAAATAAAATTGTTAATTACCTTATAAAAAATAAAAGCGAAAACTACAAAAAAAAATCATTAGGAATGTATGAACGCACATAAGAAACAATATCAAAAAATTATAATTTTATGGGTAAAATTATCTGTGACAGTTTCCATTGATAAACTTTTTCTTTCTTAGAAAATTAATCTCAATATAAATAAAAAACACTTTTGCGCTTGAAATTGTGACCTCTGGACTCCGTTTGCCAAGCGATTTCTTTACCTATTCATGGCGATATAATATCGCACTAAGAATACATACATTTTTGTTCTTGTGGCTTCCTCTTGAGGACATTCACAGAAGGGTTATTGTTATTACAGCTAACACACAATAATGGAAGGCAGGATTCACAGTAAAAAGTTGTCATTTAAATACATACGTTGTACAGTTCAAGCTCGGCTGTTTAATTGTTTAAGTCCCTTAATGAAATGGCTCCTGCTTACTTATCGGAAATACATATTCCAGAAAACTCCAATTCCTGACAGTCAACTCTTAGGTCAGCGGCGTCATCAGCAATCGGAAGGTTGAAGGCGCCAAAGCGCACACCAAATACTATGTTCGGTGAGCGTACTTTCGGAGTGTCGGGACCTAAAGCCTGGAATGGACTGCCACATGACTTAAGAATGATCGCAGACTTGGCGAAATTTAGAGATAAACTTAAAACTCACCTCATTAGACAGTGGTATCCATAAAGCAAAAAACCAAAACCTCCCACCTTCTTAGCCCGCGACATAGTAAATAACTAATTGCATAAAAATGTTAACAAATTCTTAATGGTGAGTTATTTGTACATCTTATTTCATTCAAATTCTCTAGTCCTAATGAGTCCTAAATTCTCAAGTCTTTCGAAATACCTTCAATTTATTAACTCCATTTTTGGCAGAAATCTTCTTATAAATGTAATATTAAAAGTGAAGGTGTAGCAAATGTAAAATTATGCAAGTCCAATGTTTTAATATAGTGTCATCCGCGTGCAAAGTCGTATCTCCTCCAAGCATAAACTTTCTAATTAAAGTGGGATTTTCGGAAGTGACCTGCCAGGTAAGTATGTTTTCTGTATCTATTTGTTAATAATAGTTCTAGGTAGAGCCTAAGAAGTCATAATAAAATGTACAGCGCCCTTGAGGTGTTTTCTCACAAAAACGGCGCTCGACAAATTATCCAATCATTATTATTACTGTTGTAACAATGCATTTTATTTTCCCTCTTCACTATTCGTTTGTCATTAAAGTTTTTTTGTCATTTAAGTTTTTTTTGTAATTTAAGCATTTTTTAAATTTTATTCTCAGCCGCTGGTCAATCGCTCTTAAGGACAAAACACCTACACATATTGTGAATAGTAAAAAAAAAACTACAAAGTAAAAAGAGAATACGCGTACATAATATATGTACTAAACAGTTTCTCACCAGATTGAGGTGTAGGTACCTCCCTACTTCCGCATAATCATAACCACTCCCGAATACCATATCCATATAAGTAATGTATATTTTATGCATAAAATTAATGCAGATATGCATTTTTATGGTTACATTCAGTATCATTAATTTAAATGTGTATAAAAGTTATGACCCATGCACACAATCACAAGAAATATCGTATGATTAATTTATTTTGAAGTTATGGGCGAGTATAGGGGCTTATTCACGAGTCTGTTGGACTAATTACCGTTCTATAAGGGCGGGGATACACCCAATCACATTATTTCCTCCCGTTCCTCTAAAGGAGTGTGGGATATGCTCATTGTAAAATATACTCCGCTCTTTATGTCCGCCCAGTGAATTAAACGATTTATAAATAATATTTCTAAAGGAAGTCATTTGTTATTATTATTAAATACAATTTATAATTATTATTAAAGTAGAATAATTGTTTGTAGGTACGTCAATAAATTCTACTCTATATTAAATTGTATTTACTCTTTGAAAATTACAAGCATTTATTTGAGTATTTTACAAACATTATATTAATTAAAGAAAAAAATAGTTTATATTTTTAAGTCTGTGAATAAAATAATTTAAACTATGAAGCAGCCTTTAAATATTTTGACTCGAACTTCAATATCAATTTAAAAAATATATATTTTAGTTCACAACGTCATTTCTATCATTAACAATGTAGTCTTCAAATATCCACTACTTGTCAATAAAAAATATATCCATATATTTTTCCATATTTTTTAACTTATTCAATAGAAAAAATACTCCTGTTAATACTTAGGTACTTACATACTTAAACGTGGTGGATTATATGATTTTAACGAATTCATCAACCGCAATTGGACGCTGAAGATCTCTCAAATTACCGACCAGTTTCAAATCTGCCATTAATATCGAAAATCTTAGAAAGAATCACTGCTGCACAGATAATATGTCACTTAAATTCAAATGAATTGCTAACTAAATACCAATCGGCATATAGAAGGTTTCACTCAACGGAAACTGGATTACTACGTGTTTTGTCGGATATAACTCTTGCTATCGAGTCGGGTAAACTGGCGCTCCTTTCAGTCTTGGACATGAGTGCCGCTTTTGACACGATTGACCACGATCTTCTTATTAAACGATTAGAAGAATCCTTTGGTTTAAACTGCGACGTTAAAAGCTGGCTGACATCTTACTTGAGCAACCGTGTACAAGCCGTTAAGGTAGGGAAAAAACAATCCAAATATGCAAACCTTTCATCAGGAGTACCCCAAGGGTCTGTTCTGGGCCCACTTCTCTTCATCCTCTTCACAAATGATGTCGCTAAAATAATCGAATCATTTGGTCTTCTATCTCACTGCTACGCTGATGACCAGCAAGTCTACTTTTACTGCTTACCAGAGGAAATAGACAATCTTAAAACTCGTATAACTGAGTGTCTAGAAGCAATCACCCGCTGGATGATCTCAAATAGATTGAAACTGAATCCTTCAAAGACTGAGTTTCTCTGGACCGCCACCAGCAGACGTCAGCGTAACATTGATAACTCCCCAATAACCATTTCAGGAAGTGACATCAGTCCAAAGACTTGTATAAAACTACTGGGTGTTAATCTCGACGCTGATTTTTCCCTGAAGACTCAAGTGAACAGAACCGTAAGCACGGGGTTCTTTCAATTGAGGCAAATTAAAGCAGTGCGAAGAAACCTGCCAACAGAGTTCTACTAGTCAATTCGTATGTTGTTTCACGTCTGGATTATTGCAACGGTATATATGCAAGTCTCCCAAAATATCAAATAAACAAACTACAATCCGTTTTCAACGCTGCGGCAAGACTTATCACCGGCGTATCTAAATATTCCCATATTTCAGAACATCTCAAAAATCTTCACTGGCTCAAATGTCCTGAAAGAATCCAGTTCAAGCTCTGCTGGATGGTATTTAAGTCGCTTAACGCAATGGCTCCGGCTTACTTATCGGAACTGTGTATTCCTGAAAATTCCAATTCTCGACAATCAACCCTCAGGTCAGCAGCATCATCAGCTATCGGAAGGTTGAAGGAACCAAAGCGCACACCAGACACTAAGTTCGGTGAGCGCGCTTTCGGAGTGTCGGGACCTAAAGCATGGAATAGGCTGCCAAATGATTCAGACTCGGCGGAATTTAGAGCTAAACTTAAAACTCATCTGTTCGGACTGTCTTATCCATAAAGTCAAAACCTTCTCACTTTCACATTCACAGCCCGTGACATTGTAAATAACTAATTGTGAAAATATGAGCTAATTCTTTTTTGGAAGCTTTTATAATGGTCACTTGATGAAAATTCTCCAGTCGTAAAGAATCATTAAATTCTCAAGTCTTTCAAAGTAAGTATTAACTCACCTTTGGCATTATACTTCTTATAAGTGAATACCAAAAGTGATGGGGTCAGTAAATGTAAAATCATGCAAAGTCCAGTGTTTTCAATATAATGTCCTCCGCGTGCAAATTGGTATCTTCTCCAAGCATAAACTTTCTTATTAAAGTGTGTTTATCGGAAGTGACCGACCAGGTAAGTATGTTTCTGTATACAATTGTAAATAATAAACTTGAATATAGCCTAAGAATTATATTTTAAATTGTACAGCGCCCTTGAGGTGATTTCTCACAAAAACGGCGCTATACAAATTATCCAATTATTATTATTATTATTAAGTACCTACCCCCACACTAAATCACTATTAAGGTACCTACTACGGTAAAATTTCAGTTGCTCGTCGATAATTAAAGGAAAAAAATATTTTCCAACGGTGAATAATAAAATAAAACACAATAAATTGTCCCATCTGATAGGCTTTCCACCCTTATCCAAAGCTTATCCCAAACGAACACAAATAATAGGTTATCATTTCCCAATCCAAACCACGACTAATCGTTTATTTACCTTCACCGTTTTTTATCTCCACTTTCCCTAGTCACTTTTTGTACGCGACGTGTAAAAAACGCCGTCAATAAAAAATGATCAAAAAACCATTCTTCAACCCCTTCGTAAATAAAATAAGCGAAGGGGTTGCGCGTGCGTATTAAGCCGTGTGTCCCGTGTAATGAATTCTTTCATTCCGCCATTAGCACCGTTGGGTAATTCATCATCCCGCGAGATGAAGGGTTGGGAAGGGTGGCAGGTTGGAAAGGGTTAACGCTGGGAAGGGTTAGAGTCAGGGAAGGGTTAGGAGGATTATAATTATTACTCCCTCCTCTCATCAGAATGCGCGGGACCGCCCCACACTCCTATTGGTCCACGACTTCACCCCTTTCGTTAATCAAAGGGTTACGTCTTGCCAGTGTGAGTTATTTTATAAATACGAACTTTAAAGCGTCTGTGTATCTGTTAGACTTTTTATAAAGAGGCATAAAAGTGTACGTGCATCTGTGAGAGAGAATTTATTATAGCTTCTGTGTATTTGATCGTGTCTTATAAATGTGTGCGTGAGTCGCGATACGCGAATTATGTCGTTGAATTATACACATGTATGAGTGTATATCTATAAAGGGTTATTGAATGTATTTGTAAATGGGTTGAGCTCCATTAAGTCATTTAATTTAAAGTGTGGGTTAATTCAAATGGTTGATTGAAGCCACCTTCTGTTTAGGTTGTTAATTAAGGATAGTTGATTAAGGTAGTAGGTACTTATTCAGATGATGTTTTTTTGCATCGCTGAGTTCTTGAAGCATGAATAATATATGAAATTCTTTAAGATTTTTCGGCACTTACATATTTTTCTGTATATTACCGTAGCTGGTATTTTTTCTTTCTTTATGCCATAAAATAACAGCACAAATATAATAATATATGTGTGGAGTTGAATAATGTAGTAACAATACAATGATTGTGAAAGTGTCAGTTTGTATTATGCTCATGCTTTTGCAGACAAAGAACGATAATTTACATGCAAACTTAATACATTTTTATTCAATCGACAAAAGTAAAAATATAAAGCCCTTTACCCTCATGTAACGGTGAATACATTAAAACATAATATTACACGCTGAAATAAATGCTCGTTTATGTTCCTTTTTATCCTTTTTTAAATATTAAAGCACGCGGTAAGTTGATAATTTACCAAGAGAAGGGGTAATATGAGCTTTCAGAAATAAAAGGGGGACCCGCCCCCAACTGCTGTTGTCGAGGGGGGGTTTTGTTGTAAAAAATAAAAAGCTTTTTACAGTTCGTTCGTGTGCCGGAGAGCTATATTTAGCAGTACCTACCTGCCCATACTTAGTGCATACTACATAATGTAACAGTAAAAGGGATATCTTCGGGAATATTGAAATGAAAAATGCTTTTGATATTGCCTTCTCTTCTGCTGTCTGATAAATAATTTAATCACAAATTGCGTGTGGCGGTGTACGTATAATTTTTACGGTTTGACACGGAAATAAGAGTGTAATTTCAATGTTAAATGCGCTCGTTTCGTACATTATATATGTCTTAATATCTTATTCAGTAATGAAGGGTTTGATTGATTCAAAATGAAAGGCTTTTTTTCTCAGTTAAAAACTGTTGAGGAGACGGAGAAAGCTCCACAACGAAACAATAGAAGGATTTGTGTATTTTTTGATACCTGTAATATCATCGTCAACATGTCGTGACCACAATTTGAAACCCCAGCTGTCATATGGGACACGCTTTGTACCCTCCGTTTTCAAGCTTATCCATTCCGAGATGTTGTGGTGGTCTACTTCCAGAAATATTTTCTTTCAGGATAAATCTGGTAAACTTCTTGAAGGAATGCATCATCCTTACGTTTTGTGATAAAAATCATCAGATTCCAGTGTGCAGTTGTTGGCCTGAATCCTAGGTAGATCATAACTCGGAAGTTGAACGCGATGGAATCCAATTTTGCATCTTCAGTTTTCATGTCTCATATTTCTAAGGATCAACATCTCGAATGTGATTGAGAGTATGGATTGTCAACTGTTTATGAACTAATGTGTGGTATCTCCCCAACATGTCTTTCATTGATATGCTTTGTATAACTCTAAGCACAAGTACGGGGGCTCCATCGAAGCCAGAGTTAAGTCAGTTTCTCAGAAGCTGGACGTACTCTACAGGGCCCACATCAGATACTTTAATAGTACAACATAACTGCTGGCAAGTGTGCTACTTTGAATTTGGCAGCCACCTATGCTCTGGAGCCCCAGAATACCTAAAAAACACTTAACTCTGTGCAGAAACGGGCGGTCCGTTTCTTCCACCAGCTTAACAAGCGGATTGCAATCATTATAGCACAGGCGATAGGTAAGTATGCAGTCCTGGTTTTAATACCAGTATTAAAATGGAAGATGATCCGAGAAGCTACCGTCATTGATCCCTTCGGCACCGGTGCATAGTCGAGAAACAAGCCAAACGCGTGCCCAACATATGTGTAACACAACAGTTCAACAGCTCGGCTGTGGAACGATTTTCCGGCCTCTGATTCGTCCCTTCTACAACATCGATCTCTTCAAGACCCATTTTTACTCTTTCTTTTCCTCAAATAAGTAAACCCTCAAAGTATAAATAAACATCTTCAAAGATAACACAAGTCTCAAAAAAATATTATTGCCAAGAACCTTTTTTCAAATCCCAGCTTAGAGAGTGATTCACAAATTGAAGAAGTAAACTTGATGGATTTCGTGTACCTACTAAGGATCCAAGTAGATCTATAGCTATAACTTGTCATTGTTTTATATACACACGGAGAAAAATGTTATTCTAAAATACGATCCTTTTATTCGTAAAAACGGTTAAAACGGGACTGAAGTTCTTACGAACAAATTAACAGTGTTTTAAGGTTTATTGGCGGGAAAGAGTAAGAATAATTTGTTACGAAATTACGTATAACAACAAATTATTCTTACATGTTCCCGCCAATAAACATTGAAACCCTGTTAATTTGTTCGTGAGAACTTCAGTCCCGTTTTTAACCATTTTTACGAATAAAATGATCGTATTTTAGAATAACATTTTTCTCCGTGCATATTTAGCAAATTATGTACGTATTTAGTACAATCGTTACAACCCACAAACCAAATTAATTGAAATTCTGGATATAATGTAAATCAATACACATAATAAATGCAGCATTGCATTGATTAGAAATCATTTATTATTATAAGCGGCACGTTCCACGTGATGATAGCATCGGTTTCACTTTCCATGGCCAGATTCGTGAGGATTCCGAAGCTCTTGAGATTAAAAACCCGTGGTCCATTGTGTTCTGCTGAATACCAAGGGTTCGCCAGATGAAGTGGTGAACATAATATCGCCAATACTTTGCCGACTTGGTGACGCAGTACACATGTTATGTCATCATTAGCAACGGATTCGAAGCAGTGAAGAGCGATTTTTTTTTACACTGGCTGAAAGTTATTCCGATGCTATACAAACGTTAATGTGATTCTTTTTAACAAAGTAAAAGAGCTATGGTTTAGATATAACACGACATTGAATAGCATTACACAATCAGCGAACTAAATAAAAAGTTGTGAACGTCCTAAAAGAATTTACACGATTAAAATAAAATACTAGGATCGGTATGTATCGGAATGGGGATGAAGCAAGGAATGTGCTTGTGTATTGCTTAAAAATACTGAAGTTAATAAACCATAATACTTAGATAATTTTAGTATAGAATCGTTTTTGTGAAATGTCACCTCTAGTTAGTAAGCAATAAGTAAAATTATCATTTTTATAAGAGAAAGACCTCCTTGAGAGAGCCACTGGGGGTTTGTGGTTCAGTGACCAAAATCAGGCGTAAATATATATTGCAGGGTACAATATAATTGACTGAGAGCAGCGAAGCCCTGTTTTAACTCGACCGTTTCACATTTCGTCTTTCTGCAAATTTGTGCGTATGTTCCGTTTCTGCTTCAAGATGGTGGCTGTTTTAAGAGTTCAGTAGAGATTATTTTTTCAAATGTGAAATCGTCGTGTTTTTTGGACTTTATTATTCTTATAATGTTGAATTATTTTTTTCTTCAACAATATGTTACTTTATTTGATAATGACGTATCTTTGAACAAATTTCATAATTCCTCATTTGAAAAAAAAAGTTAATTATATATAATGTATGATGTACCTATAATTAAGTGGGAAAGGAAGGATTTAATTTTTTTGAATTAAATAATCAAAAATTATATACCTACGTCTACATACTTTTTGGGTGCATGGTCTACAACTGTTCGCAAAACTAGGTGCGTACTTGTGTAGTACTATTAACTCCAATCAGAGTATAATAAAACAAATTTAAAACTTTTCCACTTTTATTTATTGACCGTAACCGGTTTCAGCTTGTCAAAGCCATCTTCAATCTGCAGTCGTAGTTAGTTAGTTCTAATGGCTCATAGTCAATTCATAATCTTATTTGAAATCACATTAATAAAAAGCTTGGATTTATCCGATACCCACCTTAAAAATTATCAATAACAATAATGTACAAACAGGTAAGTTCGTAATTCATTTGTGATCTAAGTAAATAAAGGCCACACCGAATCACTTGACCATGCCGTAACATCAGCCGGGTATCCGACAAACATTTGCAGTAAACAAGTCTTAGGTATTTGCCCACAAACAAAGGCATCTGAATTCCCACGCAGTTTGCTTTACCTGAAATTCAAATAAAATCGACGCAAGCATATATTATTATTAAATCGATCCCTTTTGCGCAAAAGCTTCCGATCTGTCATCTTATTTAGGGGCAGTACTCAGTTCTCACGGGGAGAGTTGTACAATGAACATTGCATCCTTTATCTAGCGAAAGTCATAATACCCTTTATTGCATATTATTATTATTTATTTAAATTGTGCGTTCATCTATTATGGTGGCTTTCTCGGCAAGGTTCCCATGACCGAGATATATTTACGCAATGCAACGGGTGGGATGGTAAATAATAACTTTTGTTGCATAAAAGCCTTTCTTGTATTGCGTACCTCTGGTTTCGGTCGGACAGGTAATGCTTAAGTGCATTTTGAATAATGATCTAAGAATTCATCTCAAATTCCGAGCACTAACAATAGGCTGCTCGAATAAGAATAATCCAAATCATTGTTCAAATAAGTAAGTACATGAATTTATTTGTAGATAAAAACAACTTTCACTTTCATAGACTTCGATAGATTTATTAAGAAATAAAAAAAATATCTATTTATTTATGTACTTACGCTCTTTGTGCTTTAATATAAAAAAATCTTAATTATATTAATTTTTTAATGATAAGAATAATAACATGTGTTCAGATTTGTTTTATTCCCAATTTTTGTAGTTTAGTATTATTTGTTCCCCGATACATGATTATTGGATATGTCATTCGTTGTATATCATGGCACCATATCATACATGTATTTTATCATGGCAGTCATGGCACTATATCAAACGATATATTATGTAATTAAAAAAAATTAAACAAAATGAATCTGTAGATGAAATTTGAATAACGTGGTTGATAAAATATTAATAATAATTGGAAAATTTGTGGAACCCGTTTTTTTGAAAAATCACATCAAGGGCACTGTGTGCTGCTATCTTATATTAAAAAAATATTTGAAATAGTAAAGTCTCAACATCCAGATGGGAAATAGGTGAATACGTTTATATAGACAAAACACGATTCGCGACTTATACTATAATAATGACCTGTTTTAGTCCATATCTAGCTACAACAAAAGTTAAAGAAATTTCTCTTTTTATGGAAGTACATGAAACGAACGTTATGGCATCTTCATAGTTTTTACATCAACATGGTTTTTTTACAGCAAAGAGAATTTCAATGCTAGTTCATGATGGAAATAACGTTGAAATTAGACTCATTCACCTAATTCAGAGAAACATACTTTGTTAACTCATAAAAATTTAAAAACTTTATTGTCAAGGTTTATGGATATGATTTTCTCAAGAAATTATTTTTGACCTGTTTGAAATTTGATTAATTTTTTTTTGGGAGTTCATCACAACTCTCTTCGATGAGGTATATTGAACATATTTAGTACGCCAATGAAATAATAAGCAACTCGCTGAATAAGAAAGAATAAGAATGTAAGGAAGAAAAGAAAAATCTGTCCCAAAAACGAAATGAACCAAGTATAAAACTATGAAATTAAAATCAATAATAGTAACAGAGAGAAAGAGACAGATAATGTTTATTTAATGGTTTATCATATTATACGTAAAGAGACAAACCGTCACCAGAATGTGTGATTGGATAATGGGCATTTTATGTAATTTAAATAAATTTTGTAGTTAGTGATTGCTTAGCTACTAAAATATAGATCTAGATATCAGTTAGGCAATACAAAAATCAAAGGCTGCTTTCCGCACATTATTAATCTTTATTAGAGGTAGGCAATATTCATTTATGGAAGTCTGTCAAAAAGGTTAAAACTAGTCAAATTTGCATTCGCAAACGCATTTACCCTAAATGTATGTAAGTAATGCCCTAAACGACTTACGTACCAACATAAAAACATAAAATTTATTGCAAAATGTACAAAATAATGTTCCCGGGTTTTATGATTGTGGAGCATTTCGGGATGGGAAGGTTGTTCTGTAAGGTCGTCACACTTTGCCGCTCTTTCACTTTTACTTTTAATTTCCTAGAAGGATGATGCGCAAGGATGCAACCCAAAACAGTGGTGAGGAACCATTTGGAAATATAACAATAATTGGCTGGTTTTAAGGAAGCAATTTTTGTAGTATACCAGCTTGAGGGCGCTTTCAAATCTAGAAGTATGATCTTAAAATTGGAGATAATTTTCCTTTGAAATACATATAGTAATTCATTTAGATTAGACAAAAAATACATATAGTAATTCATTTAGATTAGACAAACAATAACTATTTTTTAATATACATTTATAGATGTTATGGGATTTGAATTTATTAAAATTTGCGGTAATTTACAAGTCTGAACTGTGGAGAATGAAATATAAATATTAAACCAGGAGGATCAAATCTAACATATTTTTATTATAACAAACATATTATAGATTTTAAGTATTTACAGGTGAGCTTTGAAATAAAGCTGTCAACTTATAATTTAATGTAAGATTAAGATTAGGATTTTGCTCTGAATTTTATTATTTTTATGCGACTTATTTCATGTGAGAATTTATTTCAAGCTTTACAACCTGACAAAATTACATCGATCATGGAAATTTGAAATGCTGTAAAGAGCAAACTAACTAAACATCACGCCGTTTCCCCGCTGGGGTAGGCAGAGAGGACGGACCGCCAAACAACTCGGTCTTGGCACACACTCCTTTCCTCATTCACATTCATACATCTTGGATCCATCGGCGTCCAATCCTCCATTAATGTTGTTACCTGCATTCACCCTTCTATCAATATCCCTATCAGCCTTCCCATCTCTCGTAATCATACTTCCCAAATATACAAACTCATCCATCTGCTCCAAGTATTCATCATTCACAACTATATTGCACACCGTTTTCGTACTCTCTCTTTCAAACACCATGACTTTAGACTTATATATATATAAAAAATGAGTTAAATATGTAATTTTTCTCCTTTTTTTTCTCTTTCGATCTGCGTCGTCTATATATTTCTAGAAGAATGAGGGAGTCATGAGAAATTTAAAAAATGTTAAGTATTCTGAAAGATCTATTCTATGTCATTTTGTAATAAAAAAATCATAATTCTCACAAAAACAGGGTATATGATTTTTTTTTTTTAAATACTTTCTCCTGACCAACTATTTTTTTTCCTTTACATCATTCCAAATTTCCATGATCGACATAATCTCTCCATATCTTTTTACTTGAAAATATTATGTAATCCTGTTGAAATATTAAGTTATTAACTGGATCGTGCTTTTATATTTTAATAACTGGTAATTTAAAGAAAAAAATATGTAAAGAAATTAAAATTGTTATTTAAAATGGTTTACGAAACATGATCTTGTTTGGCAAATCTATTCGGGTTACATTTTTGCCCAATAATACTAAACACTTTCAAAGAAATATGAATCTGCTGCAGGTAGCCGGACCTGGGACCTTCCCTCAGGCCTAAAGGGCAAACTTCACAATACTACTTTGCACCTAAGTTTAGTGCCCAACATACAAAATCATCCTCAAAAATCCAATTATATTTCTTCATGATCGTTGAATGAAAATTATGAAAGGGTGTTGTGATTAGATTTTTAGTTTTAGGTCTATTCAAATGGCTTCCAAAATGTAACAAAAAATCGGCACCTTCCTCTTTGACCGATCTACATGTCTCCTGTTACAATAGAATGATCAATATGCCTCGAAACAAACGAAATTTGGGTTGCGGGTTCGATCTTAGAGAGAAGCATTTTGTTATTTTCTGCGCTTTTTCTCCCTGAAAAGGGTGTTATGTTTCGGTTTGCACAATGCCACGAAAACAAATCATTTTATTATTTATCTGCGCCCGAATATTTTTTCAGATGGAATATTTTAATAGTGTATTTTTAATTTTAATATTTTGGATAATTTTTATGGCGCAAGTTTTATGCAATATAACCATAATAGCGCTTTATAAAACTAGAAAACCTCTAAAACTATATCTATTAAAAATTAACTGGCTTTAACTAATTATTGGCATTAAGGTGATGCACTACTAAGCAACGCAAAATCTTAAAATTTTGGTTAAAAATTAGATCGTTTACAAATATTTTATATGCTATAGGTAATACTGCAAGTAGAACACATAATTACCTTTGAAATAATCGAGTGTTTTTATGATTAGTCCAGAAGTAACCATTTATAAGCCCAGAAAAAAATAAAAACAGCTACCTACGAACTTTTCGGTTATGGTTTTTGTATAATCTGAATAATTAAATTCTTTAGAAAATGATAAAAGAAAACCCGCTTTTTGGTGCTGTTTTTTTCTTGAATAAATCAAAACAGGCTGCCGGTGTTAACGTAAATTTGAACCTTATTGCCATCAATATAAGAATTATTATTGTTAGCGGCCTGATCCCGAATTTTACGTGACATGCATCACCATCCCAACCTGGAAGATATCGGAAATATGTTATTTACGGCCTTCAACTAATAAGTGTTCGTCGTTGATGTTATTTTCACTTTCGTTATTTGAAGTCTCTGTGGCTCATTCCAATCATACGAACGTTTTTTTTACATTACCCTACATAGTAGACCCCGAGTAAAATAATTTACCTCGGGGTCTATGTCATGTATGGGGATGCTGTGTGAAGGGTTTTTTTAAGAAAAGGAAGGAGATGAAGTTCTGAGTAGGAAAAACGATTGAGGGGTCAGTGATCAGTGTGTACAGGAATGGCGGAAGAATAAATCCATCTCTCCCGCTGTGGTGCAAGACGATTGGTCGAGAACACACGTGATTTAGCTAATTCATACAATTTTTAAATAATTATGGAAGCAAACAACATTAAAATACTTAGTTCGAAACATTTTAAATCTTTCGAAGCAGGAGTAATAAATTTTATTCCCTAAAATCTTTGTAATTTATTACACAGAATCAGTAGTTTTTAAAATATTATTTTATCGATTTTTTTAAGTGAATAACCGCACAAGAATCCCAACTGCTTCTAACCATCTGGAGCCGGTGAGACTATGGCATTCCTAATTGGAGAATGTTGTGAGGCTGAAGGTAGTTGTGAGGGGAAGGAAATGGGGAAGAGGAAGGTGGCTATTGGCTATGTATACTTACTGGCTATTCAGATCTGGTCACAAAATACGGCTTTGTCTCTTTCACATCTACTTCCCTTTCCAGCTAAAGTCTAACAAGTAATATTACACATTTGTAAAATATAGGAGCCGACCTTATTGCATAGGTACTAACAGTAATAAATTACAACGATTGCCTTTTTTATAATCATTATAACAGTCACTCGAATCGCAAGTCACTGTAGTAAAAAATTATCATGTTTAAAAGTGCACATTACATATTTATAATTGCGTAGCTACTGTAACACCCCAAATATTCAGTATATATTATATGTTAGTTTTCCATTGCACATTAGATGCCTACCCAATTGATCTTCCAACAAAAGGAGATATTTCAGTTTTTGTGAGATTGGCCAGGCAATTACTGGGCTGCCATACACCGCTGTCTAACGTCCATTACGCCTTTCAGTGTCCAAAGCCGTTTATCATCCTCCCTTCCCCTTTTAAATTTTGGCGTAACCCGACGCAAAATACCTTTGGCAAATATACCTGCTACATTTATGTGCGATGCTGCAATTTTTTTCAAAATCTCAGGGAGATAGTAGGAGATACAACCTGTATGAAAAGTAACCAATACTTAAATAACTGACTATCTCAGTCCAAGCGATTGACCAGCAGCCGAGAATAAAAGTTTAAAAATGCTTGCAACTGTACAGGGGGGTTCCAATGAGAAAGATCGATTATTCACCCTATTAAATTTTTTATTAAATTTTTTTTATTTCATTAAAAACTTGCTTTTATATATATACCTTCTTTCAAGTAAGCAATAAAAATGCTCAAAACGCACGATGATAAATTGTTAAATATGATGTACTTCTTGTTAGTATTTTTTAATCATAAGTATTTATGATTTTCAATAATGTCTAAACAAAATAAATGTGTAAAATTTTTTTTAAATATTTTATTTTTTAAGACCTTAAATAAATAGAAAAACTGAGGTATTTTTGTCTTTAATTTAATTTGATTTTAATTTAACTAAAATTTAAAATGTTGAAAACTGTGTTGACTAGATAGATTATGTGTTGATTTATTTTGTTGTATGATTATATGATTTGAAATTTGTGTTGTTTAATAGAATGCTCCCCGAAAGTACTAGAGAACTCTGAGAAACGCCTTCTGGTCTCAGGTTTGAGGAAAGGAAAATCCTGATCTATTTCCTTCTCGTGGTGGGGAGTGAGCAACGACCTCATGTCGGCAAATATAGACAGGGACCGAGCGCTGGCCGGAATAAGCTAACCACCAACTTTCGCCCTACCAGGCGTCTGTTGTCTAGGGCACCCTCTTGTCCTGGAGAAGTAAATAATCTCCAAAGGCGGAAGAACCTTCGAGGTCAACGGCATAGGATGTGGAAAGAAACGGGAAACTACCACATTAAAGGTCCAAGTGGCATCCCAAGAACCAGCAAAACATGACCCAATCTCAAGTAAAATTGCTGCAAACCAATCCCAGGATTGAAACCAGAGAGAGAATAGAATCCATCGTTTGAAAATTGAACAAATCTGCCAACAACCAACTACCAACTGCCAACAATGGTTTAACCTTAGTATATTAAAAATACAATTAGTTTTTCAAAATTTTAAAACTGTGTGTACCAGATAAAATAACAATCTTTCAACATCAATTTATGTTTTTTTGTAAAAAATAGTCAATACGACTAGAATTCGATTTCAAAAGGACTAATTCTCTGGTAATACCATCTTAACTACTACACTTCACTCACTTTTGAGTCATGTACTAATTTTCTCCTCACACTCCTTTCTTCGTTCAAACGCTCTCCATCACCCTTGAACAATGATATCTTAGTAATTTAAGGGGTAACTCATAGATGACACTAGATCGAAGTTTAAGAGGTTACATGTGCCATGGGTGGCACTTAGCTATCGATAGAGCAGGGATTGAGACTATAATAAATACGATTGCAACCTCAAGGTCAGGGCCCACAATTATTTCCATCGCTTACAAATTAAAGCCATCTCTGCTCATCGTAATCTATTAGCAATAAATATCCGAAGTATTTTGTTGATCTTTTTGAGTTTTATTTAAAGCGTTGTGAGACAAACCCAGAGTTACTGATTATAAGTTATGAAATTATAAATTTTAAAATAGAAATTTATTGAAATTGCAAAAATTTAGAACTATGAGGTCTGGCAAACTTTAACATTAAAAATAATTTTTTGGATAGAATTTCAATAATTTCCATCATGAGCCATTTATATCATTTCCATCGTGAAATATTCACACATGTAATTAAAAATATGTGTAAAACACTTGACATTTTGTGTTACGATATAATATTCAATAGAAGTCTTAGGTACCTATGCATTGGTCATATTATATAATATGTAGATTGTTTTACAAAGGAAATTTTTAAATGGAGAGGAATTTTCACGATTTTTATGTTGCTTACATGATACTAGATGCTCGAAAAGTACTCGAAAGCTTTTAATTTAAAATTTAAATACAAAAATCAGCTAAAATTCTATGTCGGAATAAAATAGCACAAGCATAAGAATAGAATTTGTCTCATACGCTGATGTGACAGTAACCTAAACTAGTTAATTAACTAACACATTGTTAGAACTAAATATACAGGCTGATATAGACAATATTAAACATATAAACACGATTCGACAACAAATATGTTTTTACGTTTTTTGTTTAACTGCGTTTTTATAAAAAAGAAAAATATTAATATTATTATTTTTATTTTTTTTAAATTATAACTAAAACACACTCTTCCATATAAACAAAAGCAAAAATTTTATGGGGGTACAACTTTAAATAAAAAAGATAAATACATAATTATACAAATTAAGTGTTATTATAATATACACAATTTGGGAGGCGGGAATTGGTATCGCCGCCCCGGGAACCATTTATTGGATAACCAACACCTCTGCCATAGGTCACCCCAAGTGGTTAAGTTTGGTGACTTAGCAGGGATGCTCGGGTTCATAGGGTGAGGTTTGTCAAGGTATTGGCGGCGGATGATATTGACACACTGAACCCCAGATTCCTACCCAACTCTCATAACTGTTTCCTTCTCAGAACTTCCTCTCCTTCCTTTCCTTAAAAATATCCTTTCCACAGTATCCCAAAATGACATAGGCTCTGAGGGAAATTATTTTTCCTCAGGTGTGTGTGGTGCTAACGTAAAAAAAATATATATGTATATATATTAAACATTTGAATCATTACTCTGTTATCTATTATGTTAATATTTTGGTATTAATATATTGAAAGAAAAAAAATAACTCACATTTCCACGATATGAAAAATATTATAAAAAATCAAAGCATACAACATTCTGTACCCCCAAATGGTTCATGAAATTTGCATTGGATTTTCTGTAAAAATGTCAAGAGCTGTAGAGCTTTGACATATCAAATTTATTAAATATCAAATGCCTTGTGCCTTCTTATATAAAAAAAAATGTGTCGATTTTCTGAGGAAAAATACTTTTTTCTTGAAAGAATAAGTTAGATTGTGTCCACCCTGTTTATATTGTGGATTCAAAATAATCGATTCTTGAAATCGTCTTCTGTTATCGAAGGAAACTGATAGACAGAGTAGCAACAAAGGGAATTCAATAATAGAAAAGGATCTCTTCCCTGTGATGTATCTACCGAAGAATTCGTATTTGCAATATCTTCAATCTATTTCATAAAGATATCCAGTAATTCAATAACAGACCATCCCTTGTAACAATGTGAACACACTTAGTCAAAACGACATATTACACTGTGAATATTGTATTTGATAGTTATTATATGAATTAAACCTTTTTGATCAGGTCACTGTCCAGGTAAGTTCGGGTAGGAAATTCATTTGAATCGTGATGTTGCACTTGCGCTTTCTACCTGAGATTTGCATCATTAGTTGCGTGCAAAATTTTACATTTTTTCATATTTTTATGAATTTATGTGAAGTTTTTTCATCAGTATTCAGAAGCATTTCCTAAAAAGAGTTTAATAATAATAATTTACCATTAAACCTTTTTTTTAGAATAACTCCATTTTTCTAATAACTTTTGAAGGTTATTCCTAAAAATGTAATATATCATTGAAGAAGAAGATAATTATAATAAATCTAAAAAATATGAAAAGAACAAATAAAGAAAAATACCAACAACAATAAATAAATAAAAAAAATTGTCGCAACTGGGACTTGAACCCATCAGAATCTCTCGTCTTACCGGGTCAACTGCCTTAACCAATTCGGCCACTGAGACCTCTTATTTTTGAGTAATTTTTTTTCAATCTCATATTTCAAATTCAGAATTGACAATATTATCTTCGACAAATTTTTTTCACATATTTTTTTCGGCTACTTTTTTAATTACAAATTATAAAAAATATTCGAAAAACTGGTTTGTAAACGCAACCGTTTAGGTAATTTTGTGTTAATTCACCACAAGTACTATTTGAATAAACTTCCACGATCATGATTTACTCTTACAATTGCCCCCTAAAATAATTATTTATCTAACTTTCCTACAAACTACTACGTACGTAATATTAGGTTGCTTAACAAATCATAAACGTAAATTTATATATGTATAGTGAAATGAATATTTGGAGCTCCATAGCTCTTGACAGGTATGGTCAGGAATTCCGATGTTAGCTGAAAATAGATTTGTTTTAGTAATTCCGGACGGGAAAAAATGTTGCATATTTCATGATGCCGCAGCTCTCCAGCAGATACTTGTGCAAAATAATAAAAGGCACAGATTTTCATAGTAAAAGCAATTCAATGGCCACTCTACGATAAGGATGGATATATTTTGAAGATTTGAAATAGATAGATTATACAGGTAAATTATACAATTCAATTGATCAATTTACTAATTCTCGTTAATCCACAACTCGACATAAGAATTATTAATTCACCGGAGACTGGCATAACAATTAAATTAATTCAACCTTTCCGAAAATCGTTAGAATTTAGATACACATCTTTCGCTTTCAGTAGATCAGGTAGAAAATAAGGGATTTTATAACTTTTTGCAGGGAATATTATTTAGATCCACAAAGGATATGCACGTGTTCGACTGCAGCTACATTCGAGAGGAGATGGACTTGCAAAATCATGAAAGCGAAAACTTTCAAAGGAGTACAATGATTATTGTGGACTTTCGGTTTCTAAGATGTACCTATTCACTTATTCAGTACATTTCATGTTCTTGTCGTGTACCTGTGTAAGGGTGAAGCCTTGCGTGTGATCACGACGAATATCATTACATAATATGATGTACACAATGAAATCGAATTATTGAGTTTGTACATAGATTTCCACAAGAATTTGCATTGTGTTTTTATGACGTGTGATGATGCATTTTTATAGAATTGCAATGTGAATAATAATAATCAGTACTGATTTTATTATTACCTGGATGATAAAAATAATCTTCATAAGCTATGTTGGTTTTATGACATTTGATCCCCCAACAGTTGGCCCCCCGGAATACTTATATACAGTGTACAGTCAGTTATATAAAATAAGTATACCTACTTACACAACATATAAGTAAGTGTTAAAATTAAGTTTGCCGTATAACAAAAATATAAAACATATTAGACAACTTCTTCTTCAATGATATATTAAATAAATTCGTTTGATATCCAAATCAACTTTTTATTACAGGTATATAATGTCGGATTTAGGTTTGACATTGTTAAAAATTTAAAAAAACATATAATTTCCAAGTGACCAACTGTCGGGAACTCAACTGCTATTTATGCTCATATCTGCATACCTAATAATTATTGAACTAATATGTGTACGCATATACTTTGTATTACGTATTTATTGCATAATATACCTACTCCCTTTTTTACCTGATTTTATTTTGCGTAATATGTAATTCATTGTACACGATAATGAATAACATATAAAAAACATTAAACAATTTACAATGAGATCTACCTAATTCATTTATGAAGCAAAAAAACTTAATATTATTTATTATTACGGGTTATTTTTAGGAGAGGATGTTCTGGGAAGGAAAAAGATATGTGGGTAGGAATCTGGGGATCAGTGTGTCCAGGAGTGACGGACGAATAATTCCATCCCTCCCTCGAATTTAAAAGGTATCCCTCAACCAGTCCCTCCCGATCTGGCCTTCCACGCAATTGGTGGCTAGACGAATCCGCCGCTAAGATCCGGACAATCTCACCTCATGAACCCGGGAAACCCTGCTAAGTCACCGAACGTAGCGAACAGTGACAGAGGTGTTGGTTATCCAATAAATGGTTACCGGGGCGGCGACACTCATACCCGCCTACTAATTGTGGAATTTACAGCGAGACGTATCAATAATATCAAAGGGAGAGCTCTGACGCAACAAATATCACCTCGCAATATTCTTTTATCATAACTTATGATAAGCTAATGAGCTTTGATATAACTATCTAATTAAATATTATAAAAAACAAGACATGCATAAGGTTTTGGACAGTAGAGGGCGGGCTAAGAGTAACTCGGCTGAGTGACCAGTGACGACATGAAGAAGATTTTTTTTTGTTGGATTTTGATGAAAAAATAAAAAAAAAACATTATCGAAAAAGTCACCGGAGACCAAAATTTCGTTTTCATTTTTTACTCCCAATAATGTCAGGAATCACTGGCTAAAGTCAGTCAAATACGTTCCTTAACATCCTGTTTGCATTGTATTCAAATCTGTAATGGGATCATTTGTTCTTGCTCTTTCAAACGTTGCAATAAAGTATGTATGCATATTATAAATAGGTATACCTATCAACTAAAACATGCACATACTGTATATTGTTCAATACACATACTTCACTAGTTAGTTTACTTGAAAAATGGTTAAAAAAGATCAGAGCAAAAACGTTTACTCTATGCTAACTGTTATATTTCGAGCTTTTTGGTCCATCAATAATGCAGATATATTTAACAGGTCATTTCCGATTTGACTTGGCCAGTATGATAATGGTTCCTGTTCTGGGTATCCGCGTTGAAACGGAAAGTATATTCGGAGGCAGATAATTGTTTTCTGGCGTATTTCCTGACCGCATATTCATCGTTCGCGATAATGGTAGATCAATACCAAGGACTATTAATTAATTTTCAAAGAAGGATCGTGCCTAATGCTGAAAAATTACATTTCTCAGAATATTGAGTATCTTAAAAAACCCGAAGACAGACTTTTTAGCAAAAAAAACAATGGTTGAAGATTGGTGTTTTTTATTTCAATTTTTTGAAAATTGGTGGTTTGGAATCATTAATAATTTTAGGTAAGAAGATAATGACTTTTTAAAAGGATATGCAAGGGATTTTGGTATTAGGCATATTTTATTTTTTATTTTATTTTATTTATTTGCGTTATAAACAGTACACGAACATGAACGTTATAAACAGTACATACATGAACAAATGCAATATTAGGTATGTACCTAATCATTTTTATTCAAAAATTGTTTTTAAGTAAAGTAAGTATAATTATATATAGGTATATATATACCGATCGCATATAATAATAATAATTGGATAATTTGTAGAGCGCCGTTTTTGTGAGAAATCACCTCAAGGGCGTACGGCTCAATGTATTAGGACTTGTTTATTTATCAATATTACTAATGACAACAGCTGTTGAGACAACTGGGCCTCTACAACAAGCATATCGATAAATAATGTGAAGTCGATAAATAAGCTTATCGACAATGTCGGTAATTTGCCATAGTTCTCGAGCATGGCCGCAGATCACCGACAAACAAATAAGAGTTCACGTCGGTATAATAGAAACAGTGACAAATTAACGACATTGTCGATAAAACAGTTATCGATGTGCTTGTGCAGGGTACCGTTAGCGAAATGAATGTCAATTGATCAAATCAAACCTTAACGATAATACTGTTTATAAATTAAAGCTATATTACGAGTATAATGTACCTAAGTTACATCCAAAAATTACACAAGTTGATGTGAAAAAAAAAATTACATAAGTTACATCCAAAAATTACAACCTTTAATAAAAAATAATAATATTTGGCGGATTTATATAACAAAGTTTTTGTGAAAAATCTAGTTAACTTTGAAATTGTAGGTACCTAATCTTGTTAACACAGTCAATACAATGGTTACAGAATCAAATGAATCTTTAAATCATATTATTTTTAAAGTGTACCTAACCTCAATCGTTCATCTCCACAAGCGCTCAGAGAATTCTCATAATTTAGCCAAAGCGAATTCCTTTGAAAGTGAAACCTGCCCTCGCTGGACCGAGGGTGTTGGGTTACCATGGGAACTTAACTATAAATAATAATAAAGGTTCAAAGACTCCCCTTTGTTTGTTACAAAGTTATTAGGTACAAACTTCTCCAGGAAAGGGATGAATTTGGTAGTTTGTAATCATCGAAATTAAAGTTTTCAATTGGTTTACAAAATATTTCACTGGCTCAAATGTCCTGAAAGAATCCAGTTCAAGCTCTGCTGGATGGTATTTAAGTTCCTTAATGGAATGGCTCCTGCTTACTTACCGGAAATGTGTATTCCAGAAAACTCCGATTTCCGACAGTCTACTCTTAGGTCAGCGGCGTCATCAGCAATCTGAAGGTTGGAGGAGCCAAAGCGCACACCAAATACTAAGTTCGGTAAGCGTGCTTTCGGAGTGTCAGGATCTAAAGCCTGGAATGGACTGCCACAAATGACTTAAGAATGATCACAGACTCAGCGAAATTTAGAGCTAAACTGAAAACTCACCCTTTTAGACAGTCGTATCCATAAAGCAAAAAACCAAAACATTTACCTTCACCTTCTCAGCCCGCGACATAGTTAATAACATAATAACTAATTGCATAAAAATGTTTACAAAATTCTTAATGGTGAGTTATTTGTACATCTAATTTCATTCAAATTCTCCAGTTCTAATTAGTCGTAAATTCTCAAGTGTTTCGAAATAACTTCAATTTATTAACTCCGTTTTTGGCAGTAATCTTCTTATAAATGTAATATGAAAAGTGATGGTGTGGCAAATGTAAAATTATGCAACGTCCATTGTTTTAATATAGTGTCCTCCGCGTGCAAAGTCGTATCTCCTCCAAGCATAAACTTTCTAATTAAAGTGTGTTTATCGGAAGTGACCTGCCAGGTAAGTATGTTTTCTGTATCTATTTGTAAATAATAGTTCTACAGAGCCTAAGAAGTCATAATAAAATGTACAGCGCCCTTGAGGTGATTTCTCAAAAAGCGGCGCTCTACAAATTATCCAATTATTATTATTATAAGAAATGCGAAGAAAAATAAGCCCCACACTTTTCAGAAAGACACGGGATGGCAAAATGATTTATCAGTAGAGTGTGTAAAACATATGGATGATAGTAAATTAAGCAAGGATACAAAAGAGGCATCGGATATTATATACTTCCTGCCTACCTCTGCAGAGAAATTTTCGTATGCTAAGGTACCTAGCAAAAAGAAATCACATGAAAATTCTATATAAAATACACACTTAACCTTATTTGTAGACGTTGTATTAAATTGATGTTATATTAAATAGATGTTATATCACACATTTATATGTTATATTAAATAGATGGTATATTTAAAGTAAGCTTATTTGTTAGAGTAATCTTATGAAAGGGACCCTCGTATGTTTTGGGCATGTAGCGCGGATGAAAGAAGAAAGGAGTGTAAGGAGAATATACGACGCAAATGTGAATGGTTGAAGAAGTCGGGGACACCCGAGGAAGACATGGCACGATCAAGTGAATCAGATAAAAAATAACATACATGTACATTTTTAGGCAGCATCGCGTTAATTGGTCAGATGTATTGTACATATTTGTATCACTTTTTTTTATCACTGATTGAAGAACCGGTGGTTACAATGTTTTAGCCATAAGTTTTTGTAATTTTTGTCTAGTTTGTAGTTAGAAATAAGATTGCAGAAACATATTAAAATTTGCACATCGCCCTTGAGGTGATTTTTAACAAAAACGGCGCATACAAGCCATCCACATATTATTATTAAACTTTAGATATGCCATGACAAGAGTTGGAATAATAGTAGAGTATGCATGATACGATGTATGAATGTGATTGAGGCAAAAATTGTGTGACAAGACCGAGTTGTTTGGCGGTCCGTCCTCTCTGCCTACACTTGCTGGGAAACGGCGTGATGGTTAGTTAGTTAATTATATTAAATAAAGGTTATATTAAATATATGGTATACCTATTAAATAGAATGTTAAATTAAATAGGTGTTTTATTAAATAGATGTTATATTTAATAAATGTTACATTAAAATAATGTCAGAATAGGTTTTATAATAATTAAACACGAAATAATTTACCTTTAATTACAATTTAAAAAAATGATTTGTATGGTATTTTCCACCCGCTCCACCCCTGTTTAGATATATGTCTTATTTACCTAAAATCGCAAATAATAATGCGTAACAATAATGCAAAAGTGGTCGGTTGCGTAACACGATGGAAACCATTCCCAAGCCCATTGAATAGTAAACAAAAGGGCATGGCAAAAAATGTGTTTTATTTAAATAATACAGGAAATTGCAATCTCATATTTCGCAAGCAAACTACTCCACAGAAATGTGGTTATGTAAAAAAGGTCATAATGAAGGATCGGTCCAAAATTCTAAATGCTTGAAAAACATCAAAGAAGTTTCTGCGAATGTGTGAGTGTACCTACAGCATAATATACAATGTTCATACATATGTATATATTTTATATAGCCACTGCAATTATTTTCACGTAGGCACTTTTAGTGCTGAATATCATGAAAGGTCGTACGGGAAGAGAGAGAAAATTAATTTGTTGGTTGTTACCTACTCGTTAGACCGTCTGTGGGCTCTAAGACTTATGGTGGGAGAGATTGTAAGGAATCCAGAAAAAATCATGCTTAAAAAAGTATTAACCAAGTTCATTATTGCGACCTCCCTTCTAGTTAAACTGTATGAGAAGGTGCATTTTACACTTATTAATTATGCTTAAAAGATATACACAACCATCAGATTCAACGCATACTTCTACGAAATTTACTATTGTATCTTTTGAAACATAATAATATGTGGAGAATGTTTCTAAAGATTTATTCAATCTTGATTAGAAGAATGTTCCAATGTCTATGGCATATAATAAGGGAGGGGGTTAAAACAATATTATTAGCAGAATATCTTTTAGCAATGTAATGTAAATATTATAAAATGTGGTAATTAAGAGCCATAGACCAGCAGCTGAGAATAAAAGTTTAAGAATGCTTGCAACTGTACAGGGATGTTCCAATGAGAAAGATCAATTGTTTCCCGTATCATATTTTTTAAATTAATAATTTAGTATCGATTTATTTCATTAACAACTTAACAGCTTTAATATATACCTACAAGTAAGCAATAAAAATGCTCAAAACGCACGATGATAAATTATTAAATATCGTGTACTTCTTGTAAGTATTTTTTGACCATAAGTATTTATGATTTTTCAATAATGTCTAAACAAAATAAGTGTGTAAAAAATTTAGAAATATTTTAGTTTGTAAGAACTTAAATAAATTCAAAAACTGAGGTATTTTCGTCACAAAACACGTCTTGGATTTATTTTTTAATGAGTGTAATTTAACTAAAATTAAAATTCTCAAAAATGTGTTTAGTAGATTTATTTATGTTGCTGTATGATTTGACATTTGTGTTGTATAATACAATATTTCGTTTGAAAACTGAACAACGACCAACGGTATAACCTTAGTATATTTAAAATAAATTTAACTAATTTATTAAACTAATTTCCGGTATTCTCTGGAAATACTATCTTAAAGATCCCAAATAACTTCCAAAAACATAAAAATTCCACCCCCCCCCCCTTTATTCTCCACCCCTTCTAGGGTCGAACCCCCCCTCCCCTTTAGGGTCAAACTCCTTCCATGTGAATGCTATAGCTTGTCCAATATATTTAGAGATTTACTGTGAATTCCAGTGAAAGTTCTTTAAAATTAGATAATGCTTCTATATGTATCTATTGATTTGGTATCCGAAGACATCATCGAAAATCAATTCATCGAAAGCAAATTCATCGACAACGAGATGTTAGGTTAGGTTAAGTTAGGTTAGATGGAATTCGTTTTCAATGAACTCGTTTTCGATTAACTCGTTTTCGATGAACTCGTTTTCGATGAACTCGCCGTGAACCATTGATTTACTCTTAATATCTTTTAAATTGGAATTTATTTGGAATAGCTGTCAAAAAATAATTTGTTCTAACAAGTTCTCCCATGTTGTTCATTAAAGAAACACATGTGGTAAAATGTTTATCGTATCGAATGCATTTTTGACCTTGTATCCCTTCATTACGATTTAACAACTGATGGTTTTTGAGTGATGAGTGCAGGTATTGAATAGTTTAGTTAATGTCTCAAAATTACGCTTCTCATACAAATATATGGACACGATGACATTCAATGAAATTAAATGACCGACATGCCTCGGTAGTTAAGCTAATGACACGGGACAGGAGACGGAGGCAGTTTGTTGATAAATACATAATAATAACAAACAATACGCCCCAAGGAAGTCAAAGGCTTTTATTTAAAGTATATTTATAAAAAAAATCGTGGGAGTAAATTCCTGAATTGCTTCGGTGATCCTTGATTGTATTTTACATTCACATAACGCAATTATTTTTTGATCGTCTTATACCCACCTCACAATTTGGGAGGCGATAATGGGTACCGTCGCCCCGGGATCCATTTATTGGTTTACATATCAGGTCACCATTAAAAATATAATAAACCTGCAAAGGGTTGGGCGTGAAATTCAAATTAAATAAATAAGTTCAATGCTTTCGCATGTAGACATAATTGTGGTTTTGTTTTGGATTTTCTTATAATATATTTACATATTTAGGTATATATTAAGTTGGGGTTGGGTTTATATTATACCACTAGCATGCTCCAGATTTCCTTTTGTACTTCCATGGCTATCATAGTATCTGGGTCATTAAAAAGTTATTATATATTTTTTGTAATTTTTATTGGGGACAAAAGGATACATAAATTACAAATATATATTTTTAGCAGTGATTAATTACGTAATATTTTGATGTACCTCATAAATAAGCAGGACTTGTGTGTATAGGTAAGGGGGGGGGGTGTTATTATATTGGTTTTATTTGACATGATTCAGTTCAAGTTTTCAGTATAATTTTTTTCAGTGAGTTTTAAATTCTTTTATGTTAGTATTCATCTTTCTAATTTTTTCTGGTAATGAATTAAAAAATTTACTCCGAGATATTTATGATTTAACTGTCCTATTGTTTTTTTACATTTTGGCGTAGGAAGTATTGAAGTCTGTCTAAGATTTCTGCTATTTTTAAATGGTGCAGCTTTATTTTGAATATTATCTTTATAAATTTGTAATTTTGCATGGTAGAAGTATAATGCGCTTAATTTTCTGACCTTAAATTGTTTGAGTAAGAGTTCTGACGAATATGTATAGGGTTTTTAAAAATAGTTTTAATTATTAATTTTTGTGATTTGTAAATTATTTGTGTTTGATTTGTATATGTACCGCCCCATCCTATGATGCCGTATTATATAACTGATTGACAGAAAGCAAAGTATGTGGTTCTAAGTAATTTTTCGTTTAAGATATCTCTTAAACATCTAAATATATATGTTAGTTTCCTTACTCTGTCGTTCAGAATATTTATATGTGGATTATATTCTGATGATAAATCCCATGAGACAAAGACAACTATGCAAGATATAAACTTAGGCTCTAATTTGATAAATGTATGGTGATAAATACATAAAAATATGAGTATATATTAATCGATTAAAAACAGAGAGTCGTATTATTTTAAAGTAATTTAAGCAGTAGGTATGAAGGGTTTAAGTGATAAAATAAAATATTACTGAAAGATAAGCGTCATGTCCTTATGGACGGACTTCCGCGTGGGCAAATAAGTTACAATACATCTCAATACGATCTAGAAATATTATTTTTATAGAAAAATACTCCAAAATTTAAGCAAAAAGTAAGAGTGAAATAAAATTGTATTCATCCGATGGCAAAAATGGCCATCGGCGTTCATTCATGATTTTTTTCTCCAAATAGTACCGAGAAGGAAGCTTACTTTTTTATTCGAGGATCAATTTTTTTCCGTGAACTTCAATAAAGGAGCATGCAATATTTGAAGAGCAAAAAATCTCATAACACAGAGTTCCCGATAAATAAATAATCTCTTGAATAGGCGGGCGCTGATCACTGATCAGTTCTTTGTTGTGGGAGATGCGGAAATGGGATATTTCTCCTTTCAACTGGGCCGGGTAGGTACTGGGTTACAAAATATAGATTTGTGCCAAGAGGACTTTACACTTACACCTGCCATAACAATAATAATAATAATGCTTGCAATTATTATTAATTATTACTATGATAAAACTATACTAATAGACAGACCAATTAGTCACAATAGACCCGATATAGTTTTACATGACAAAATTTAAAAAAATAACTTATATCATTGATGTAGCTATTCCAAATTCCTGTAATATTGAAAAATCTGTTTCTGAAAAAATAAAAAAGTATACAGATTTAGGAAATGAAATTAAAAGAATTTGGCATTCTCAGACTATAAAAATATTACCATTTGTTATTTCGGCTACTGGCATTATACCTAGCTGTCTCATTAAAAATTTAGGCATATTAGATTTGTCAAAGAATTTGTATATAAAAATGCAAAAATCAGTCATTTTAAATACATGTAGGATTACGAAAGATTTTTTAAATATTTATTTTTTAAGAATCAGTAGGATTTATCGGTCAAATTAGGGATTCCAAATTCCAAATTCCAAATTCGGACCTAAAAGTCTGGTGCGTAAAAAAAAAAAAAAATTGTATTTATTATTTATGTTCAAAAAACTTGTTTTTTTTTTGGTTTGACTAAGGTTTGAACCTTCCTTTCCATGATCGGAATAAACCGCGCTACAAAAAGGTGCCAAATCTGGAGTTGGTAAGGCCGACATTTATTTCGTAAATTAATTTTTTAATTTCTTTTTAACTTCATGCTTTAATTTTTTCGAATTTCAGAAATATGCCTTTATGTCCGCGTGTGTGTGCTTGGTTGCCACCATTGACAGAATGCATTTTCATCCACAAAAAAGTCTATCTGCTTGAACTTGATCGAATTTCGGGTTAATCGGATGTCGGAAAATGGATTAATTTCCACTTCTAAGATTCGCATTCAATCAAGTAAACAAACGTGAAATTCAAATTCATGCAAATGAAACAAATTACTTTTGTGCAAACCACTGTAATCAATGTTACAATATCTACATGTTTAAACCGATGCTTTCTTCGTCTGGATAATAACACGAATAAAAATAAACAAACAAGTATAGACAAAAATATTACAGAGAGAGGTGATTAATTACTTAAAAATATCATGAAAACAATTATGATGAATTAAAATGAAATATAAAAATTATTTTAGAACATGTTAACATTAAATTATGTATTAAAATTTTTCTTTAAAATTAACAAAAGATAATCAGGTTGTTTAAACAACAAAAATAAATTATTAGAAACGTAAGTAATAATTAAAAATAAATTTTAGATATGGCTACTTTAAAAAAATATTTGATTATTAATAATATTTAATTTACTTTTAACACTTTTTATAAATTCTAAAATTTCAATGTTTTCTAATTGTAAATCTGTTGTGTTTGTGTGTAAATTTTTTAATCCTTTATTTATATCAAAAGAATGATTTGTTTCTAAAATTTGGTTGGCAAATTCAGAATAATAATTATTATTTAAGCACATTACAACTTTGCAAAGATTGAAGAAATCAAATTCATGTATCTAAAAATGACCAGCTTGGTTATTTGGTTGTGTTTTTATGTCATAAATCATAATATACAGAGTGTAACAGCATGCACCCGAAAGATTAACCAGAGATTCCTGAAAATATTTGTATATAACTTCTCAAACTTTAGGAATGTCGGGATGTGAGGAACGGGTAGGAGAAGAAGACGGTTCGGAAGTACTTGTTTATTCATATTTAGTCAATGTAAGCATATCTAAAGCCAATATTAACGCAATCTAATTCTGAATTATGCTGTACCAGGAAACTTACACTTATAATCGCCCACTATGAAACGAGATGTAAATATACCTACTATATATGAACCAAATAATATTCCCATAAAAAACATGCACAAATAAATAAAAAAATAAAAAACTTTGGCCGGTTTTAAACTCACTACCCTTAGGTCCAGAGCCAAGGAAATGGTTATTATTTATTAGACACTGATATTTGAAAGACGACATATATTTAAAACACCTTACAGTTTTTTCTACACTCTCACTTATGTCATTATTAGTTAACCTGTCTTCAAATGATAAACAAATGACGTATTGTGTTAAATTAAAGCGTTGATGATACTGCAAAGCTGTCATACGTTCAAATATATATTTTTTAAATATAAATCTCTTCGAATTCATCACCCATCTCAAGGATTCATCTGATTTATTCTAAAAAAAATTGGCATACGGACAAAGGTAGATGCGCTTTTAGGGCACAAGTAGTGGGATCATAAGTATTACTGTCAAATCGCATTGACGAGTGACATTTTGGGACAATTCTAATGATCCTTCACAAAGCACGATTTAAAGATTAGAGGATTCCTTAACGTTGCCAAAATATGACAGAATTATTTTTTGATAGGAATTCGTTAGCGTTGAGATATATCGTCGCTTAATATGGGAAATGATATAATAAAATACAATAAATTTTTATAACAAGAGGATATATATTGGGAGTTTGAGAGTATTGAAAGCTATTAATATTCTTATATGTAAGTATACATATTTGATAAAAGTTATAAATCAAGATAAAAGCTTGAAAACTGGTTTCTACAACCTTTTTTTATGGGAACAATATCGATCAATTTTCAGAAGGACCAAGTTAGTTATCTGTAGGTAGATTCAATGTGTAGTAATTTGGAATAAATAAAATAATACATATGTATACATTAAAATTATGAAAGTTATAAGCAAGCATATATTTAAAAATGTAAAAAACACTCTAAGAAATTAGGAATTCTACAAACTTATGAAAAATCTTACTAATATTATAAACGCGAAAGTTTGTATGGATGTTTGTGTGTTTGTTACTCTTTCACGCAAAAACCACTGAATGGACTTTAATGAAACTTTACAATATTATAGCTCATACACCAGAATAACATATAGGCTATAATTTATACCTAAAACTAGCTATTTTCCATGTATAAACAATTAATAATTATTGTTTAATAGAAAATGTCAAAGGTTGAGAATGACATTTTGAAAAACAATGTTAAACCAAAATTCTATTTTGGAAAATATTTAAATTAGTGAATTTATTTGAAGTACTCACCCTTGAATCGAATCAAGAATTATAGGCATTTCAAATAAATAGGTAAAGAATTTTGGTATGAACATAGATGGGACCTAGGAAAAGAAAATAGGCTACTCGAAGTACTAATCCTGCGTAGACGAAGTCGCGGGCAGAAGCTAGTGTAAAATAATTTCGTAATAAGCATTAACTTTGTGGCTCGCCATAATTTAAAACAAAAATATATAAATTTGTTTTAGATCACTTTAAACCAATTTATATTTTTTTATTAAAAACAAATTTATTGAAAACACCTACTTTTATTATTTACATTTACTTTTTTAAACCCAAATGCAAAACCATTTCATTTTCCAAGCCATAAAAAACTATAATAATCTCCCTACTGAATTGTGCTATATTATCAACCTTAGAGTAAAAAATTACTGTAAGTTATCAATAAAATTATATGCAATTTAAAAAACAAATATTTAAAGCAATGTAGGGCACGATGAAGTGAACCAAATACAATCGTCGGGTCATGTCAAAAGTCAGATTAACAGAAGGGTATGTACCGGAGACGTTAAATGAATGTGACTCAAGAATGGAGCTGGTGCCAAGACAGAGTTGTTTAGCGGTCCGTCCTCTCTGCCTACCCCCGCGGAAAGGCCATGATTGTCAGTTAGCAAGATTTAGGCTACTAAAAATATTAAAATTAATTATCAAATAATAGGGCATTTGTTTTAAATCTCATGAGCCCGCCAGCTACGATTTGTGTGCCTATGAAGATCTGTTTTCTTCTCTAGTATGTTTGCTCGTATGAATCTTGTGACGAGCTTTGTCAAAATGATGAATTATGTGGTCACTGCTAAAAGCTCTTCTTACGTTTCTTAGATCTATCAATGTGAGGATTCTGGCGTGCTTTTTATCAACAATTCACTGAATAAACGTTGTCAACGAACATACCGAGTGTTGCTATATTTATGGATAAAATTACACTTGGAAACTAATTACAAAATTAAAATTAACAATTCTGGAGAAACGCCTTAGTGTTTTTTTTAGGAAACGAAGAATCTCATGATTTTAGCAAATGAGAAATTTTCAAAGAACCTCGATTTATTCTAAAATTGTTCAAAGGCTTTCGCTTTGAAAATGGATGGTCCTTACTGGAGCAGACGCAAAGGTTTTTTAATGCGAAAAACTAATTAAATATTTTAATTAGGTACCGACATAAAAATTAGATAAATTCAAATGTTCTGAATAATGAGTAATTACTTGGTAAATTTTAATTAAAACACGATGACTCGGTGATTGCCGAAATTTGCGGAACAGAAAGAGAAATGCGAAAACAATGTCAGACGCAGCCCTACTCGAGATTAAAGCCTGGTAGATGGAGGGGGGGAGGTGTGAGGATGTTGGAAAAGGAGGGTATCCCTCCTCGGCATCTCCCCACCTACAAACCCCCCGCTGGGTCAGCTGACTCCCGGTTCTGACAGAAATGACGGCCAGAGGAAATTGCCAAAATCATTTCAAAAGACGATTCCGCAGAGATGAATCAATCTCGGATGTGCTGCTCGATTCATTTGATCCAAAATGCGGTGAGACTGGGCCATTTTATAATTAACTAATTAGTATCGCATGGGGGAATTTCGAAAGAGGCCACTTCCTAGAGGGCCTGGGAACATTATCACTGGATATGATATGGTAATGTATTGTGTATCCCGATATTCTTTCTTTATTTTTGCGCATTGTATGCGAAAATGACTACCCATATAAAGTAGAATAAATACCCATACTATCCTTAATAAAGGCTTATCTTAAGAGGAATATAAACGCCATAAATATTTGACTTCTTACCCACCTAGCACTCCGCGTGTTTTTGGTATTATCTGCATGAGGAAAGTAGCGCCAAAGTTGTTTTTATTTTTTTTATTAATTATTTTACAACAATGAAAAAAAGTTTGTCAAAAATAATCTTAGCCATAAAGGGATATTTTTTTAAAGTTTCTTATATAACTTCATAATTATTTAATGAAAAAACAAATTATTTACTACTTAATGCTTATATTTTTTTGTAACGTAATTATTAATTTTATTTTAATTCCAATAAATAGAGATGGTAGGAAAAGCTTCGATGTATCCATAATCATTTTATAATGTAAACCGATTTGTACTAATTTGTAGTAAAGAAAAATCTAAATAGTAGCTTTATCTTAAGGATAAATATACACGGTGTCCGGAAATTCGTACTACAAGCGGGAAATTGGTGAATTTACATCACATTTGGAGACGACTTCGTGGTATAACTTTTTTGGATTTGAGCTCGAATTTTCGAATAAATCAAGCTAAAAGTACATTTTTTTAACAAATTTAATAGGCATAATGGGAAAAAGTCTAAATGCTTTGATTTTTTGAAAAGTTGTTTGAATTTTCTATGTGATCTAGATTCACCATTTTCTCGCTTATACCACTAGTTTTCGGACACCGTATATAAGTACAATTCTATTTCAGTATTGACCGATTGTTTTAATAGTGTGTACATTTATAGTAATTTGCAGTTTTATTACAGTCATGCTCCCACTAGAATATAATATCTTTTATGGCAGCAGTTTCCACTGAAAACTATGTACGATCTGTCGTTTGAATAGAATAATCGTGGTTTATTACAAGAAACGATAAAAATATTGCAATTCAAAATCTAATTACTCTGTGCCTTTCAACGAAAAGATGATTTTAACAGATTTCTCTGACAGGTAAACAGATATTTATTTATATATTGGATTATTTGCTTTGGATTCGGCTGACTGTACCAAGCTATGTACTTACTCGTAGATTAGACATTTTTAAAGTATCTCCTTACACTAAGTATCCGGGGTTCTCAGTTCCTAATTGAAAAGTCATTAATTTTAATAGCGCGTTGTTGCTTTCCGAGAACTCTGGTTGCCTTGACGCTGAAAGGAGGGGCGGGCCCAAAGGAAAATCTCAAACCGGTGCAGAGGACGCCTAAATCCAACACCAGAAGCTGACTCAAAGATAAAAGTCACGGTTCATTAACACCATGTTGAAATTTCAACAAGTGTTTGAGTAACATCTTTTTATGCGCGTGGAATCTTAAGTGGCTGTTTATATTATTAGCTGGATCTTGTGGGGATGGTTTTTATATTAGGATAAGGTTGACGAGGGGGTGAGGGGGTGTGAACAAAGGGGGTGGTAGGAGGCAGGGGGAGATGTAAATTAAGCTTCTCCGATGACCCCTGGGGGATGTTCTGATCTTTACTTTTGTACGCGCGATCAAAGTATCATTTTAGCCACGTTTTATTGTAATATCCGATAAAGAAATGATACATTTTTAGGCTTTAATGAACCGTAGCGATAATTTATTTCGTAAAGTGGTACCCACGTACTTAAATAAAATATAATAAAATCTTATAATCTTTTGCTAAAGGACAATGGTGGGCGGGATCACATTTTATAAAGATCAAACCATGTAAGAACTTTTTTTGTTGTTAATTTGGAATTGATTGACGAATGTTTTTCGATCAAAAAACAGTGTGACTAATTTTCAATTATTTTTTCTCCTCATGCCTTCCGGTTTTCTACTCGGCGGTTTACAATAAAATGCATTTTAGATTATTTATTGAAATTATCTATTTCTACTTCTGACCATAGGAGTCGAACACAATTAATCATTTGAAGTCACAAAAGCCACATTATAATAAACGATTAGGTCTAAATGATATTTCAAAATGTTATATCGATTAGTTCGCGGATTTTTTTGCAAAAACTATCAGGATTTCATCGCCTTTTCGATGTCTTTTATACTTTGCTGGACTCCTGGTGTGCTGAGCCATATTGCGCCTCTCTTCTTTCTTAGTGTCCAGTTTTGGAGTACCCTTTATTCAATGTAAATTTGACTGCAAGGATGTTCGAAACGTTGGCAGAAAAATCAGCACAAATTAAATTTGGCCTGAAAAATTAAATAACGTCTGCATTATGTGGACGACCTTAAATCGTTTTGGTCTACTCTATTAATTCGAACTCATAATAGAGTAGAAAAAGTTAACGACGCTGGAAAAGAAAAATGGCTAAAACTCAATGTAGATATGACATCAAAGATGAACCTATACAATAAGCTTTATTATTTGGTTTTTTCTTTTAATCATTAAATAAAATTTTCTAGCGTTTCCTACTAAACAACAATTTAGCTTATTTTGTAGGTTCATGTTTAATGTCACAGTTGTATGGCGCTTAAGCTATTTTTACTTTCCGGCGTCGATTAATTGACCAAAAAATCTTTTTCTTCATTTCAATATTTAAACGTTTCACCAGTTAAAACACGAACGTAATATATCATTGAAGAACAAGATAACAATAATCTTTTTTTTAAATATGGAAATGAACAAGGACTCGAACCCAGAACCTCACGTCTAACCGGGACATACTTTAACCAGGTACGGGACATACGTCATTCCTATGTCTACCTACGTTAAATTATCGTGAAAACAAGCTTATGTGTCTAAGCGGTTAACCAAAGTCTAAATGAATATTCAATTTTTTATAAGAAAAACTCTCTTTTTTCTTTTAGACTTTTATAAAAAATCAAAAGGTGTTCCATAAAAATAAAATCGGATATATTTATCCGAGACACTATCTAGGTAACAATTACATTCTTTGAATACTTGTTTCCAATGAAAAAAGGTAGCTTCCAATATAGAAAAAAACATTAGTCGAATTGGTGTAGAAACCAAAAAAAATGATGTTTTCACCTTTTTGTTATACCTTTTTATTATATTTTTGTTTTTATTTAGTTATTCTATTGTTAAACAATGATTAAAATTGTAAAATTGTTGTGTGTGAGAGATGAAATAAATTGAAAAAAAAAAATATATATTGTTTATTCTGAAATTTAAAATATGTAGTTTAACAGATACGACAGTCTCATAATAGGACCCAATGGATGGATTGGTTAATGCGTATATCCCGGTTAGACGTGAGGTTCTGGGTTTGAGTCCCAGTTGCGACCGTTATCTTTTATTATTTTTCTGTGTCTTGTTCATGTTCATATTAAAAAAAATAGATTATTATTGTTATCTTCTTCTTCAATGATATATTACATTGATGAGAATAACCTTCAAAAGTTGAAAAAGAGAGTTTTTCTTATAAAAATTTTAAAACATGAACGTTCATAGTAATATGGTCTCACATGTAAAGTATATAATTTCTTATATTCCGTCAAAATAATAAAATTGATATCATTTTATACATTATCATAAAAAATATTTTGATTTGCATTATAAAAATGAAAGTAAAACTACATCAATAATAAACCCAGGTCGTACCTTAAAATACCTTTATCGGTAGTATTTTTTTCTACTTTTGATTGGTCAATTTTTTGACATAAAAGTTCACGAAGGATTTATTGGTCATGCAATAATAATGAATGTATTGTATTATTGTACGTGCCATATTTTTTGGGGCTCACGTGCCAAAAAGAAGGCAGGATTGATATAGGTGGAAGTGAGGCAGGTACTAGATTTAGGATAATTCAGGGCAGTTATGCCGTCTGACACAGCCGTGACATGACAGCCGTGTCCAGCGGAGACTATCACGCTCGCAGCTGGAGATTTTACGGAGGGGAAGTTTGAGATCGAATAATAAGAAATAATCCGATACAAGATGCAAAAAACAAGTAGCATTGGAGTGGATGTTACTCGACTTTCCCACGTCATGCTAAGGACATGTGCTGTTTTTATTTTATTGCAGATGAAAGATCTCTTTGCAAAATATACTAGCAGATTATTTTGCTAGAGAACGGAAAGACATAATTTAAAAATTTGGAGGATAATATTGCAAATTTTTACTTGGCTTTCTGGCAGGTGGATTATACGAGTAGATCAGTTATCGACAGCTTTTCCTATAACTGTTGCCCTTTGGGGCCTACATTCTAGGATGGTATAGAATATACCACTACATTTCCATTATGGAACATAAAACTTCATAATTTTAAATATGCGCATCACATACTTAAGATCAGAAAATTTGTTTAAGTCGAAATTACTCGAGCGGTGAGCTCCGGCATTATAAAATTTGCACGGCTTTGTTGTATGGAAAATCAACATCAAAAATTTTAGTTCGTAAAATAAAATCCACCACGGCAGTAGAGCTTTGAACTGTAAATGAGAAAAAAACTAAAAAGCTATATAGATTTTTTTAAAATTTCAATTAAAAAGGAGATGCATACTGCGGTACCCATTAGGTTATTTTTTAATACAGGGCAAAGTTCAGTAACCTCTGGAGGTGATTCTACACGATGGTGTCTACAATACTTAATACAGATACTTTAAGCGTTATTCATCGTATAGTGTTCATACATGCATTACAAAAAATACTTATTAAGTTTAACTCTGACAATTTCTTTTTATTAATTTTATTCTTTCTTATAAAATTATTCAAAAAATAAATTTTATAAAACCACTTTTGCGCAAAAATAGACCATATCCAGACTCCAGGCAATTTTTATGCCTGTTACCTATATTCGTGGTGATATAAGGCACACGAAATGCTGTACAATGGAAAGGGAAATAGTGACAACGAAACATTGATAGAAAGAGAAAATGAGGTAGACGCAGATGATTTGGGAGACCCAATCATTAGAGAAGAGTTTGACCTCGCACTCAAAAACTTCAAAAACGGGAAAGCACCCGGAGTCGATGACGTTCCAGCTGAACTAATTAAGCCAGCAGAAAAAGGAACTACAGATGCCCTGTTTAAAATGGTACAGATAATGTATAAGACTGGAAACATACCAGAGGATTTCGAGAAATGCCTAATTGTCGCATTACCAAAGAAGGCAGACACGACGAAATGTGAACAACACAGAACTCTTAGCCTAATATCCCATGCCTCAATTTTTTTTTTTTTTTTTTAATTATTTGAAATACATATACATAAGATTTAGAAAAATAAATACAGTTGGTTCTTAAAAGCTGTTTACAAATAGATTTTTTTTAACAAACTACTCAACTCAACGGAGAAAAAATTTCTCGTGTTTGAGTTGAGGAGTAAAGCCTCTTAGTTAAAAAAAGTTAGAAATTATAATGTTTTAATTATTGTTCACAATAATTGACTTACAATCTACATGAGTGAAAAATAAAAATTACAAATTTAATTTAATGTAGAAATAAATATATATTAATAAACTAATTAATAGATAGGTACATATAGTTGGTTCTAAACATTGAAATTGGCCTCGCGCCGCTGATAAATATTTTATTTGAAGGTACATAATAATGAAATGCAACAATTATCGTTTACCAATATGACAGTACATAAGTATAGTACTGGTAAGGTAAGGCACTGTGTCAAAAGATTGATATAATATTTTTAGAGGATATGTTAAAAAAAGGAAAAATATGAATATTTTTAAATATAAATTAGTAATTATGTTAAGTGATTAATTACATACTAATAGTTACATATTATAGTTAAAACTTAATCAGTTATCACTAATAAGTGTACATACAATAAAAAATATGTAGACTTTTTTCTATGAAATTAAAATTTGTAATTAGTGTTTGGTTTATCTAATAGTTGTTTGATTTGAGATTTGTAAACTTTATACTTTTTTTCTGTTTTGATTTTATCTGGAAGGGCGTTGAAAAACTTTATACCTTGGTAAGTGTAATGGTGATGAGAAGCAGTAGTTTTATATTTAGGAATTTCTAAGTTACCTCGGGATCTAGGTCGATTACTTGTTTTTGTTTTTTGAGTAGTGTGCAAACCGCCGCACGCAGAGGTAGTGTACGCCGCGCTGTTCGTGATGTCGCCGGACCGTATATTGTTACCGCGCGTGTAAGGTAGTGCAATGAGTGATGCGGCACCCAAATTAAGAGGGCCTCCGACTACAAATTATGCCGCTACTTAAGGGGCCGAAGACCACCAGGTCTCCCGGCCAAGGGGAATCATTAAATATAGGGGAACAATTAAGTTGTGCCCATATGATGCATAGATGGGGCCTTAAAGAGTCGGCGATGTGCGAATGCGGTGCGGTGCAGACCACCATACATGTGGTCAACGAATGCCCGCTCCATTCATTCCCCGGCGATATTGATGAGGTCCACAGGGCGACGCCTGAGGCCCTGGACTGGCTCGCAGACCTAGATGTCCCCCTCTGACCCCCCCACCATACGAAAGAAGAAGACTTGTTTTTGCGGAAATTGTTGTATTAAAATGGTCTTTGTGAATTTGTAGCAATGCATTCTTTTGGAAGATCTTGTTTAAACTCAGAACCTTAAAAGTATCAAACAGTTGTGTAGTTGGAAATGTTGATGGTTTTCGCAGGATGACTTTTAGAATCAACCTCTGCACCTTTTCTACAGGTGAGAGGTTAGTTTTAAAAGTTCCTCCCCAACCGATTATACCATATTGTAAGATAGATTGGGCAAGGGCAAAATATATTATTTTAATCATACCATGTGACAGGATGTTTCTTAATTTAATGAATATGTAAATTAGTTTTCTTACTCTATTTATCATATTTTTTACTTGTTCGTTCCATTTTAATTGACTGTCGATTATAACACCCAGATATTTAATACTTTTTTTGCCTGTTATGAGTAAACATTTAACATGGTTGCATTCTTTTTTATTTTTACACTGTGATGAATGAATTTTAATTATAATACTATTATCGACATTTTTTTCTTTGAGTGAGAATGGTATGAAATAAGTTTTTTCAGTATTTAGTGACAGACAATTTTGGTCGAACCATGTTTTGAGTATGTTTATATTTGAGTTTGCAATCCTTGTTGTTTCCTCCCATGTTTTTCCTTTTGTGATCAGTACAGTGTCATCTGCGTATGATATGATATCTCCATCTATGGGTAGAGAGAAGATTTTGTTTACATAGATAGTAAAGAGGATTGGGCCGATGACAGTTCCTTGTGGAATGCCAAATAATGTGGTTTTGGGTTCGCTCAGGGTATTATTTATTTTTACATATTGTATTCTCTCTTCTAGATAGCTTTGAAACCATGAAAGTGCTATTCCATCTATTCCAATTTGTTTTAGTTTTACGGTGAGTTTGGAATGAGAAATGCTATCGAAAGCCTTGCGGAGGTCAATGAAGATGCCAAGACACTTTTCTCCATTGTCTAACTTTTTAATTATTGTTGTTGTTAGTTTTGCAATTGCATCTTGGGTACTGAGGTTTTCCCTGAAGCCGAATTGGTGTGGACTCATTATATTATTCTTTTTTATAAAGTTGTTGAGTTGTATTTTAACAATTTTTTCATATATTTTTGCAATGTTTGATGTAAGCGCTATGGGACGATAATTTAAAATATTTTCTTCATCACCAGATTTAAAAACTGGGGTGACAATAGTTTTCTTGTAAATGTTTGGGAATAAACCTTTTATCAGACTGGTGTTTATTATGTGAGCAATTGGTTTGCTGATTTCCTTATATAAATATTGACTAATATCATTCTAAAAAGAATCGAACCAAAAGTAGAGTACATCCTTTCCGTAGATCAGTATGGATTTAGAAGAGGTGTAGAAACCAGAGAAGCAATATTGTCGTTACGCATACTGCTAGAAAAAAGAATAAAAAGAAACCAAAGCAAATTCATCGCATTCATAGACCTGGAGAAGGCTTTCGACAAAGTTGAATGGAAAAGGCTCTTCGAGATTCTGAAGAGAATTGACATCAAATATAGAGATAGACGAATAATCCAGGCGCTATACAAGAATGTGGCCGCTATAATTAGATGTGACAATGGTACAAAGGAAGCCAGTATAAGACAAGGGGTGAGACTGTTCTTTTTAATGCCTATATACAGAGTGCGATTGATGACTTGAGAGAGAGAATGAGTCACAGAGAAGGTGTAAAGACACACGGAAAAAAGATGGATATGATAAGGTTTGCTGACGATATTGCTATGGTTGCTGAAAGCGAAGAAGAACTGCAAGACGCTTTAACAATCATGCAAAGCATTCTTCAAAACAACTACAACATGAAGATAAATAAAGACAAAACAAAGCTGCTGACTGTAGGCCGAACGCAACATCAGATGAGAGTAGAGATGTCAGGAGTTCCACTAAAGAACACCGAGGAGTTTGTCTACCTCGGGAGCAAAATAAAATGGGACGGTCGGTCTAAGAGCGAGGTCGACAGCCGTATACACCAGGCTAGGCTTGCATTCAATAAAAGGTCGAATATAATAGAATCAAATAATATAGACCTAAAACTGAGAATACTCCTCATCAAGACCTATGTATGGAGTATCTTGATGTACGGCTGCGAAACATGGTGCCTATCCGAAAGAGATAAACGGAGACTAGAGGCTTTTGAGATGTGGTCCTATAGAAGAATATTAGGAATTTCCTGGAGAGACCACATTACAAATGAGGAGGTTCTCCAAAGAATCGAAGGAGGAAGGCACCTGCTCAGAACCTTGTCCGAAAGGCGTGCAAGATGGATCGGTCATATAATACGACAAGAAGGCCTCTTGCATGCCATAATGGAGGCTATGACCGAGGGGACAAACTCTAGGGGACGCCCACGCCGAGAGTACCTGGAGGACCTGCTGGTGGACATGCGCTGCTCATCATATGCAGACCTTAAAAGAGCCGCACAAGACAGGGAAGAATGGAAGAAAAAAATAAAGGAAATTGCTGCAAACCAATCCCAGGATTGAAACTAGAGAGAGAGATAAGGCACACTAAGAATGTTCACATATTTGGCAGGTGTTCTTTTTAGTATTACTCGATACTGTTTGTAATTCGTCAAAGATAGCCAAGAGATAATCGCGATAAAGTTTGCAATCGTTTCAAAATTTTCATATAATTGTTAAAGTTTTTGAAAAGGGCGTGCATAAGAGATAATGTAATATTATGTCCCTGATACGATATTTCAGAAAAAAATGTATTATTGTGCGATTTGAATACTTTCTGTAGCTCCACTACATGCGAAAGTTATTAAAACCAGAGCAATTGTCCAAAGCTTAAATTTCTCCGAACATAATACTGCGTCATGAAAGAAAGGTTGTTATTTTGAATGTCCAAAAAGAGGGAAGAACAACTGACAATGGAGACTGTGATGTTGGCTGTGGGTAGAAACTGAATAGGTACCTTCTGTCGAAGATGGGATCAAGGTTTTGGGTCAACTTTTCACGTTACCAACATGTTAACTGGGTGGAGAAATGTGATTCCTTAAAGGTTTGTGTCCATATAGGTATGCTGGGCCATCATTTTATTTGTACAATAATTATTTTTGACCACAGAAAAGCTGCGATACTTCATTTATGCAAATCGGAGATAATATACCATTAATACTATAGATTTTTATCGATTCTGCCATCTAATATTACAGTTCTTTTTACGTAAAAAGCATCTAATATTACAGTTCTTTTTACGCAAATTACATATTACAGACGTAATATCGTGTTGTAGGACATTGAATTTTTGGCTTTAGTATTTTTATATTAACTGAACAGTATTTCATCTTGTAATAGGCAAATGTAATCTTTGGAAATACTGTATTAGGCGTCCTTTTATAGAATGGAAGTAACAAACCTGGGTCTTACTTATTTTATTTTATTTAGACAAAAACTGGATGTATAAAACTATGCTTTATGTCGTTGATATCATGTGATCAAAAAAATCATCATAGACTTGCAGAAATGTTGTTGATGTTGTTTTTGGACCTTGATTTTGTTTTTGATTTTGTTTTTTGATTTGGTTTTTGATTTTGTTTGGTTTTGCTTATTTAGATGTACTTTGTTAATAAAAAGTAAAATAAATAACTTGTAAAAGCCCAGCTGGGCGTAAAATACAAAATAAATAAATAAATATGAAATAAAAGTGGATAAATTTATCCAAGGCACTATGTAGGTAGAATTTAGTTCGAGATGAAGATAGCAAGCCAATAAAAATATATTTTATGAAAATTAAGATAATGTTAATAGATCTTATTCGAAGAACGATGCAGTTAAATATTACCAAATGGGATGGGGTCCCATTAGCTCAGTGGTAGAGCACCGCCCCGGCAAGGTTGAGGTCCTGGGATCGTGAACGTATCTTTTTCAGATTTTTCTATTAAAAAATTTCAAATGTTTCAATTTGAATATTTATTTTCAGACTTATAGGAAGACCCCTAGTCAAAATCGAGAGAAGGAGCTCCTGAGGCTGTGCGAGGAGAGGTTGGACCCTGAACCGAATACGACAAGGAAAATAGATCAGATGAGATCCACATGAAACTTGAAAAAAGAGGATCATGTGAAAAAGGGTAAAAAATTACAATACTTTCGTATTATACTACTTCTATTATGTGATAATGTAACAAATTCCTTGTTGATTTGATTATTGGTTCTATAAAAAATAGCATGTCTTACAAATGGCATAAAATGTGCAATACGTGAATCCTTTTTGCAATCTTATCATTCACAACAAAGTACGAACACAATTCGATACTTCAAAATCTGTTTTTGTCCGGTTAACAGAATTTGTTACGACCACATTCTTAACTCGAGCCTGAGGCGTTTTAATACAAAATACAATACATTGGATATGTCACTCGATTTTTTTTTACAATCGCCAAAATGACCCAACCTACTGCAGGAGAATCCGAATAAAAGGATACACCGGAATATTGTTTGCCGACGTCAAGGAGTGACAGGAAAATAACGCTTTCGCCCCGCGTCCTGAAAAATAAACATCCTTCTTTGTGCTTCAAAGCATTTCTGTAAGAAAGCTGTATCTACACATTCTGCACAACGGTCATTCTGAGATTGTATTGTGGGGCTTGCCCACAATGATCCGACTTAATCGATATTTTATACGCAATGATCGATATTTTTTTCCAACTTTGAGGCTTGTCAGCTTACTCTTTCATAATTTAAAAATAATTTTAATAACGGTTATGTATGACTTATTTTATGTATGCCGAAAATGAGTATGATTTAAGATTCTAAAAGTTTCCTATTAAGATGATCATTGTTGTCATTCAAATTTCAAATAACGCCCAACGCTAGATATTTCAGAGCTAATTTGCATAACATTTGTGTTATTTTTTCAATTATAAACAAAGTACCTACTGAAAATCAGGTTAAAAGAGGGATGTAAGGACGTAAGGGTAACAGGCGATTTTTTCTTTTGAATTAACAAATTTTATTTGTTGTTATTGTAATTAATTTGTACAACTCCATATACATTACAAAAGTGAGGTACCTGTATAGTAGACCAATTTGAATAATTATATTACTACAAAATAATTATTACTTGGAACAAAGGCGTAAATAAGGTGTGTGGGGGAAGGGAGGGGGGGGGGGGGTTTCAACACTATTCCCTCCCCCATCAGCCTTCAGTATTGCCTAGGAAAAAAGAGATTATTACTCATATCTTAAATTCCTGGAAAATATCACAATATTTTTGAAGCATCTCTTTTATCAATTTGATGCACATAATAAGTTGTGGTAAGTAGAGGTCCCAAAAAAATTTCTAATAAATTTTCCAACGTCCGCATCCTTTTATCACTTACCCCCCCAGGATCGTACTCACCCCCCCCCTCCCCTCTTAGGGTCGCACCCCCTTGTGAATGCTATAGCTATGCCCTTGCCTGGGAACATGCTTATTTTGTTAAGTGGGATATTTCTAATAGTCCAGTCAAGATGTACATCCGTGCTTGCAAAAGGTCCGATCTTTCTGAATTTTTTATATGTTGTTAGGACCTATACCAATATTAAAAAAACAGATTTGCAATTTCCAAAGTGCTGTGCAAGCGGCGGTGTACCCAAAAAACCATAAAATTTTCGGACTTTTTTTCAGTTTTTGCTCAATATCTTAGTGAAGGAAGGGTCTGACCGGTATAGTTGTTCAATACTATTTTAAAGTAGACTAAATTTGCTACAATTTGAGACCAAAAGAAGTTATATACAGCAATTGGTTTTTAAGATACAGTTCTTCGAAAATCAACATTTTTTTCCAAAAACTGATTTTTTCTCGAAATGGTCACTTATTTTATGAAATATTTTCTAAAATACGATTCCCACCTCAAATATTATACGAAAGGAAGTTGTTGTAAATTTAATTAGCTTTCATTTGAGATCGGATTGGTACCTGTGGGTCTAGCGGTTCACTCAAAAATTCAAAAATGGCAGATAACGGACGGATTTTCCCCAAGTGTTTTCGTTGTCCCCTCCCTTGACCTCCTTACCCGCACCAGGCCCTTCCAGGGCAGCTCTCAGAGTGTTGCGAAATGTCTATCCGTCCGAGCGTGTGTTTTGTCTGTCGTGAGGACCTCGATACAGGTCCTGTTGTAATCATCAAAGAACGAGGAATTCGAACACTAATTGAAGTGAGTCAAAAAAGTGGTCTCGCAGAAAATAAAAATTTCCTCTAAAATTTCAACCAGGAAGAGATATACAGCAGTGTGTAACGTTGAAGGAAGGGATGCTGCTTCCCAACCGAAGACTTTATCGACAAGATTATCAAGTAAACTGGCTCCTACCTTGAGAGGGATTTGAATTTTGTGTGGTGATGCTATCACTGAATAATTTCTCGGGCAACAAAGCAAACTGCCCTTGGCAAGAAGGAATGTGGTCCGTACAGTTGAGAAGTTGGGCATGAAGCAAACTATTTTAGATACAGCTAAACGCCGAGGTGACGATTGGAGGAGCGCCTCCTCGCCATTGGCAACCTGATTGCTGCAGACGGAACCCACAGATTGTGCTACGTGAGCCTATTAAGATTACCACCTGCTACTGGGAATAAGAGAGGGTATCGTCCAGCCAGTAATTCTGAAGAAGCGATGGAGTATGTGTACGATTACTTATTGGAAAACAGTGATGAATGCCATTTTTATTTATCACACCTTCTGCAGCAAATTAGGGGTGATTGTATCCCTGTTGTCAGAACAGCGAAAACTTACGGCAATAAAATTTTGTATGATGATTGGTACAAGGACCAAAAAGGCGGTGCGCAGCAAGAGCGGTGAGAGTTGTGAAGGCAGCAGCAGAAATCATCGTAGAAGATACCCGCACACAAGTGTATAAAACCAGTCAGTATCCCACCTCGGAGGATTTTTTAAACAATGTTGATTCTGTCATCCCTGAGTCAGTACAGCTATTTTTTGAGACTGTTGTTCTCAAAAACATGCGTGGCCTCCTTGAAACATGGAAGAAGAAGTGCTCTGATAGTGCTCGATCTTTTGTTTCCTCCCTTCTGATTGGAATTAATATCTAATTTTACCCAAAATATGTGCGCTGCGCTGGGGTTATCCTGTTCTTATTCAGTAGCTGTGTAGCTTGAAACTTCGGCGATCTTGCGAGATGGATCCTCACCACTAATAGGAAAATAAGATTTTATCCTATTTGTCTCTGACAATACGGAGGTGAACGTTAACACCCTAGACGGTGATAACACATTTCATGAGATGGAAGGCTTTATATGCGTGACCCGCCCGAGAGCAGTAATGCGAGACAAAAACATCCCACGTATGCAGAACTATATTTCTGCTCAAAATGTGACCTCCAGCAGTGAAGTACAAATCAAATGAAGTACAAACGGCGCTTTAGTGGGAGAAGACGCCGACCTGCTCGTTCTTCTCAATGGTTTAGGCGCTGAAGAGACAAAAGTCTACGTACAGAAGAGCACGAAGGGCGAAGCTGGTTGCTGTCACTACTCTACGACCTGCTACAACCACCAGGGGTGCTAGCATGGTAGTCATTGTAAACTGTCACCTATTCGTTTGCGATCTAATGTTGTCCTAGGGAACGATGAGAAGTTACCGACAATCGGTCGGTAACTTTATATCGATCGAATGTGCTAGGGGTGCAGGGACGTTATATACTATTCACCCAAGCGTTTACCGGGTGCGATACTATCACAGCACCGTTTGGCCAAGGAAAGACCAAAATCACCACACTCATGAGCAAGAGTGAACCACTTGCTGAGCAAGTGGAGGTCGTCCTTCGTCCACCCCAAAAGTCGGTTGGAGAAGCAGACATCAAGTGCTTTGTGGCTTGATATGGGGGTGACATCGCGAGGGATACTTTGGATTTCCTGAGATATAAGACGTTTGTCACTTCAACGAGCATAAACCTCGCCCGTTGCCACAGGTCATATGCCGCAGGCCACCATGCAGCAAGGTGCTACCTCCAAGTGCAGAAGTACAGGTGTGTCAACTAGAATCCCACTGATTGGGAGTGGAAGCTGTCTTCTCAGGGACTCACCCCCATCCCCACCACCGTTAATCCCGCACCTCCTGCACTTCTGCGAAAATTTTCATGTAAATGCAAGAAAGGGTGCTCTGGGAGCTGTGCAGATGCAGAAAGGCTGGACTCCACTGCTCATTCCTCTGGCAAATTGTGCATGGTACACGATAAAGATGACCCGACTGCAGACTGGACGCCTCTCCCAGCGTCCATCACAGCCTTTGAGACACCATCTTCGTGCGAGCCCAAGCCCGTGCCATCTAAGATAAAAAGAATGGCATGATTTGGCCATCAAAACACAATCCTACATGATTTATATTAGTTTTCTTTTTTGAGTAAATCTAATTTGTCCTTATAGTAGGTACCATGATGTTTGTACAAGCATTTTAGTATGTAGGTATATAAAACAATGTTTGATGATCACGTAATTCCCGATAGGTAAATTATCTTATTCTTTTTCCATCAAACAATTTGTTAACAATAACAAAAATAAATAAATTGTAACTGTTTGATAAGTAAAGCCATAAAACGACGTGGGATCAGTTTATTTGCATTTCCCCCAAAACCCACTTTGACTTTGGTTATCTGCAATTTTTGAGAGAACCGCTGGGCCTACAGGTAGCAATTTGGTTTCAAATGAAAGCTATTTAAATTTACTACAACTTCATTTCATATAATATTTGAGGTGGGAATCGTATTTTAGAAAATATTTCATAAAATAAGTGACCATTTCGAGAAAAAATCATTTTTTGGAAAAAATTGTAGATTTTCGAAGAACTGTATCTTAAAAACCAATTGATGTATATAACTTCTTTTGGTCTCAAATTGTAGCAAATTTAGTCTACTTAAAAATAGTGTTGAACAACTATACCAGTCAGACCCTTCCTTCACTAAGATATTGAGCCAAAACTGAAAAAAGTCCGAAAATTTTATGGTTTTTTGGGTACACCGCCGCTTGCACAGCACTTTGGAAATTGCAAGTATGTTTTTTTAATATTGGTATAGGTCCTAACAACATATAAAAAATTCAGAAAGATCGGACCTTTTGCAAGCACGACCCCCTTTTCATGTTTAACTTGACTGGACTATAAGCTCCATAACCTCTCAAACCACGATTTAAGCTGAAAGTAGGTGAGTTTACATAGAAAATCCAGACAGACACAGCTGTTTAAATTTAATAACGCCAGATCATAGATTCGACAGTTTTTGCAGCATCACAACACATTGTAAAAAAGTATTTTTTTTTTACACGATGTTTTAATCATATGGTTTAATGCGGATTAAACACAGAATACGTCTTTCATACCTAAATGGCATGTTCTTCTTTTCATCCTTACAAAGTAACAACTGTCCAGTTTAATGTCCGGGCTGCCGCACACACACACAATGCCCCTTTGCTTCACATTATTTTACTTTACGTGTTCTGTGTTCTGTGAGTTGTGCTGCAACTCTGCGTCAGATGCGGAGGGAAGTTCCGCATGCAAAAACCAATGCGCGTGCGACGCGTAAAATGGGATAACTCCATTTTCAGAATATTTATTATTTGCTCTTTTTATTTATTATTTGCTCTTTTTATTTATTATTTGCACTTTTTATTTATTATTTGCTCTTTTTATTTATTATTTGCTCCTCACAGGAGGGTCTAAATAATATGTAATAAGCAGTAGATGTTGAATGAAACACTAGTATATATTGAATTATTTGGCTAACTAACTAACCATCACGCCGTTTCCCCGCAAGGGGTAGGCAGAGAGGACGAACCGCCAAACAACTCGGTCTTGGCTTACACTCCTCGCCTCATTCACATTCATACATCTTATCATACATGCTCTTCTATTATTCTGACTCTTGACATGGCCCGACTGAAGTTCCTGATTCACTTAATCGTGCCATGTCTTCCTCGGGCGTCCTCGACTTCTTCTACTATTCACATTCGCATCATATATTCTCTTGACACTCCTTTCTTCATTCATTCGCTTTATATGTCCAAACCATCTAAGCGTCCCTTTTTTAATCTTACTTATGACGCTCACATCGGCCTTGCATTCTTTTCGGATCTCCACATTCCTCACACGATCATACATGGTTTTACCACACATACGTCTCAGGAATCTCATTTCTACAGCATTCAGTCTACTTTCATCCTTTCTCTGCCAGTTCCATGCTTCACTGCCATACATCAGGGTAGGTACCAGCACTCCATTGTGAACTGCTAGGTTCGCTTCTTTGGACAGCTTTTTGTTGGCGCCAACAGCATTCAGTCCACCATTAATGGAGTTACCTGCATTAACCCTTCTTTCAATATCCCTATCAGCCTTCCCATCTCTCGTAAACTTACTTCCAAATACACAAACTCATCAACTTGCTCTAAGTATTCATCATTCACAACTATATTGCACACTGTTTTCGTACTCTCTCTTATTATTTGGCGGGTAAGAGATAAGCCGACGTAGCTCAGTGGACAGAGCATTTGACCGGAAATCAGAAGGACACGGGTATCTTTTCTCGGAAGATTTTTTTCAATGTGGATGAGTGTTTCAGGCTAATAATTATCGCTTATAATAATTGTCAAATCAATTGATACAATTTTATTCACGTATACGTTACATAACGTTTGATGATCATTACATACATAGAAGCTATAATAAATCAGCGATTGACCATTTTATACTTGGACCGTGAAATTTATTAACGGAACGCGGAAGGGGAAATCAGTGATAGGGTGCACCTCCCAGCACAGCTCAAAGTACCTACCTCCAGTGTACAATACATTATGTAGCATCAATTGTTAGTAAAGGGATGGCGATTTGGGACGCTGCGTACATAACCGGTCAGTCCCCTTCATATCTCAGTGATATAATCGATAGGGGTACACGCATGCATTGGGTAAATTTATGCATTCCCAATGCACAAAAATCAGTTAAAAATTAGATGGAGTAGTAGAATATTACATTACAACACACATTTCAAATCATATAATCATACAGTAAAGTAAATCAATACATTATCTAGTAAAGCCAGTTTTCAATATTTTAATTTTAGTTCAAATAAAATCATTAAAAAATCCTAGTATGTGTTTTGTGACGAAAATATCTCAGTTAGTCTATTTATTTACGGTCTTAGAAACTAAAATATTTCAGATTTTTTTTACACACTTATTTTGCTTAGACATTATTAAAAAAATCATAAATACTTATCATCAAAAAATACTTAAAAGAAGTACACGATATTAAGATATTAATCATCACGCAATTTGGGAGGCGGGAATGGGTACCATTTATTGGATAACCAACACCTCTTCCATAGGTCACCCCAAGTGGTTCGCTACGTTTGGTGACTTAGCAGGGGTGCCCGGGTTCATGGGGTTCATTGTCTAGGTCTTGGCGGCGGATGATCTTGACACATTGAACCCCAGATTCCTACCCAACCCTCATACCTTTTTCCTTCCCAGAACTTCCTCTCCTTCCTTTCCTTAAAAATACCCTCCACACAGCATCCCCAAAGGTGACATAGGCCCTGAGGGAAATTATTTTCCTCAGGGCCTCCTGTGTGGACCTAATGTAAAAAAAAAAAAAAATCACGCCTTTGAGTATTTTTATTGCTTACTTGAATGCAGGTATATATTAAAGCACATTTTGAATGAAAAAAAGTGGATATTGAGTTATTAGTAAAAAAAATTGGTATCAATTTTACTCATCGGAACCGCTCAGTTGCAAGGGCAGGATCGCAAGTTGGATTTTAAATTCTCGGCCGCTGGTTAATGGGTCTTAAGAAATTTTTGTTTATTCAGATTTTCCTTTCTTGTTACTAAGGAAAAAATCTCAACCAATTTAAAATTGAAACAATTTTTTTTTTTAAAGATCAATCAAAGCTATGGTAATAATTTTCATTGTGTGACTTCCTCGTCCTTATGCAACGTATACAATTTATATAAATACCTACATATTTAAATAAACCGGAAAGTAGGTTGATTATATTTATGACAATTCTTTACACACTTCGCTGATTCCACAGATCATTGAGATATGCGACATTTTAAAATTCATTCTTTAATGCAAAACCAAATCTATAAGTCTAATCTTCGATTTTCCTTAGCGAAAGGTGGACACAATGACGCGAACCAGATTAACATATAGCACGTACCCATCTGAAGCATTTATTACAAATAATCTTAAAAAACTTCCTAAACACAACGGCCACGAGCGATGTGTTTATATGATAGAGCTTTTGCATGGCAAGACAACAATGTCCGACCGTTGGTTTTTAATTTTTTTCGACCCTTTCCGGTCGCATTAGTCATACTGACCCAATTTTTTATGCCAACCTTTCCATCTGCATCGCATACGCAACTACCTGGTGCTATCAAACTTATAAAATGGTAAAATGGCCAGGGGTCTGCACTACCCCAAGGAAAATAATCCAACAATAAGGCTGACCCTTGCCAATGCCAGGAAGAAAGGAAAAAATAACGATTATACTCCTAGCAAAGCTACCGCCATGGTTATCGAATGGAAATTGAAGTTTTTTGCATGCAAAAAGCGGGCAGGCTACCCCTACGGTCATCTGCCAAGGGTAGTAACAACCAAAAAAACACGACCTACAACGTGTTTTTGGATTTTACACGGATATAACTGAGTGGATCTGCATATAACTTTTATTTACTGCATTTGAATGGCGAGCAGATAAATAATGTAGGTACAAATCTAAGATGGACCGTGAAGGTATATTTTGAATTATAATAGTTAGGAAACTGTTTATAAATATGAATATTAAAAGTCGAATGAAAAAATTTATAAAAAGTCTTCGTTAGATATATTTTATACCTACTCTGTTCTAAAATCTTCGTTTTAGTACCTATTGTTGATTTGAAAAATATCGTTGACTAGCTTCTGCCCGCGACTTCGTCTGCGTGGGATTAGTACTTCGGGTAATCTATTTTCTTTTCCTAGGTCCCATCAGCGTTTATACCAAAATTCTTAACCTATTAATTTAAAATATCTATAATTCTTGATTGGATTCAAAGTGTAAGGCGAGTACTTTAAATAAATTCACTAATTTAAATATTTTCTAAAATAGAATTTTGATTTCACAATCATTGTTTTGCAAAATGTCATTCTCAAATTTTGACATTTTCTGTCAAACAATAATTATTATTTTCAATATATTAAAATTAATAGCTAGCTTTGTAAATCATAGCCTATATGTTATTTTGATGTATGAGCTATATTATTGTAAAGTTTTATTAAAATCCATTCAGTAAATTTTGCGTGAAAGAGTAACAAACACACATACATCCATACAAACTTTCACGTTTATAATATTAGTAAGATTCTTGTTATGGATGGTATTATTCCTACTGAATTTGCGAGAACGCTTATGGCAAACTGTGAATAAGTTTCAACAATATCAAACCTGCATTTTTTTTTCATTTTAATTCCCAGTATTTGCAACCGCATTTTTTTGAAAACGAGAGTATTTCCGCATTTGGAGATAAAACCAATGAAATTTGATATGAATCTTAATGATATGGTCGCAACAGCTTCCGCCTCATAGAACACCTTTATGCAAGAGTCCGGTTTACACCGACCAACCGCATGCATTATTGTGCAATTTAATTCCGTCGTATTGTGAAAAGGGATCTGTCATTCCGATATCCATGAAACTAGGTAATATGTGATTTGTTAGACTTTGTTGTAGGTGTGCTGATAGCATTAGTATGCAAGCTGCTGACAACACCGCGGGAGCTGCCCACAGACATTATAAAGGTGCATTATTGCAATCATTTGGTACCTAACGTTTCCTTTACTTCATCAACCTATTTTAACGATTTCTTGGAGCCTTTGGAACTAAGCTCCTCAACCTTGCATCTAGAAAAATCTAGAATATTCTATCATGTTTGCTCTCAACGATTTCTTTCATACACAAAACCGATCTTATTTATTATATTTATTCAGTAAGCATGTGGATTGATAATTAAGAGTTTGGGTCTCATCCCGGCGTCGTGTATTCAAATTTCGGCTGGCTATGTCCTCCATCACGATACAATCAACATTTTCCGCTTAGTGTGGTGGTGGTAGGGGATTTTCAAATGTTGTTAGGTTATTCGTAAAAATGGAATGTTTGTGTTTCTTTTTTAATTAAAAAATAAAATAAATATTCATATAATGTCTCTTGTATTCCTATAAATAAACTGTTCAATATATAGATACGTTTTTTAGATTTTCACGGCCAAAAGCATTTTCGTTGTCTGTTTTTAAGGTGTTATGCCGTGTTGCGCTATCTCCTTCGGATCTGTCGGATCTGCCCTGATGATGGACACTGCAACGCTGTCCGAAACGTCGGCTAAAGAAGGAGGTAGCGCAACACGGCATAACACCCCAAAAACAAACAACGAAAATGTCCAATATTAATACATTTCGCACATCCCATGGAAAGCGTCGTAAGCCAAAATTATCTATTTTAGGTTTTACCTCTGAAAAATAAAATGATTGCGATTATTTATGCCCCACAAAAATGGCATTTTAATTAAATTCCAGATGTCGCAAAGTATCTCCTTTCGACGGGACCGTTTGTTGATTATTCATTAATTTGTTACACTCTCTTGTCAAATTTCCTTTTTTGACTTTTCACATAAAAATGTTTCTTAATGAAGTTGTGTTAAATAGAAATTTCTTGGTAAAATTGAAAGAATGCAGAACACAAAGCTTGTAAACCATTGATTTCCCATTGTTACAAATAAAAAAAATTACATTCAGTCTTCGTGCATCAAATCATAGTGATTAACATAAAAGACTGCCATGTTATTTAACATTTCTATAGTATGCATGACTGGTTATTCTGCGAGATTTGACATATATTTTCGAGGGAATTCTTGAATGTCCCTTATTCTCCAATTATTTGATGTGGATTGCTGATAGGAAACCGAAACGTCACGGGGAAGGAACGATCGATCGAACGCATTGTTTGACAATTTGATTGGAGTTTTATTATGTTTGGACAAACCAGTTTAGGGACATTTTCTTTTGCCGCAAAATCTGCAACGGTCGAAAATCAATCAGCTTTTTTTCCTCATTCAAATTGCATTATAATAAAGCAGCATGCACGCCTTGATGTGTAGTTACAAGTTTGAAATGTAAATCGATGATTATAAAGGCGAATGATTCGATTGTAACAATATGAGACCATGTTGGTTGAAAAGTGTCCCTTACAAGGGAGAATCTAGTTATGGCTCAATTCATTTTACTATTTAATTGCATATTCTAGTTTCAATGAATACGATTATTTTTTATAAATTTTCTCATGAGGAGTAACGATTTTTTTCTAATAATACCCACTCAAGAAGGTTACATGAACCGTCGTTATTGTGAGTTTACCGGAAAACATAATAACTTTCAAGTTTGCAAGGAAATTAAACAACTAGAAGTCTTACAGTTCCTAAGTGAAATATAGGCCTGAAATATGTCTTGCAATATGCGTTCATTGTGTTCACTTCATTATTTCAATCTCCAAAACAATTAAATAAATTTTTTTCAATACAGTAAGTAATTTTAATAATTTAAAATGCAATTTTCGGTTATGCAACTTTGGTTTAATAAACTCTATAACTTTTGCTTTGTATTTAAGTTTCATTTTCAAAATTGGAAGTGTTTGTTTGGAGAATTCAGACAAGCGATAAAGTACTATTATTCAATATTTAACAATGATATAATTTAATTTACATTAAACATTCCTATACAGGGTGTAACAGGACGTATCCGAGAGATTTTAACCAGCGATTCCTGAGCTTATTTGGAGTAAAAAATCTAAATAAAATTTTGGACTCCGGCGAAATTTGTGATGTTTTTTTTCTACAAAAATAAAAAAAAACATAAAAAAATTGTAGATTTTGGACAGTTAGGAGCTGGTTAAGAGGTTGGGCGGTCACTCGTCTGAGTGACCAGTGACGAGTTGCTTAAGAATATTTTTTGTTTGATTTTGAGATTTTACTCCAAATAAGCTCAGGAATCGCTGGTTAAAATCTCTCGGGTACGTCCTGTTACATCCTGTATACCGTTTAAAAATGTGCTACGTTATTGCATAAAATATTGTGATTATGTCCCTGATGAGAAACTACGTAAGTAGTTTAGCAGGTTTGGATATTAATAAAAAAAATATATTAAAAATTGCAACTAATTTGTCGGGAATTCCGATTTGACCTTCAATACTCAAACGCTGAACGACCGGATACTACCAAATCCGGTCCCCGCACTGCTACTCACGTGATAATAGTGGAACGACGAGATAATACGAGTTTACAATAGCGCCTTTATGACTATCCCGTGATTTTTCACGGGTCTGCGTTAGAAGTATTCTAAAAATGATTGATTTTAATTTGTCAAGAATCCCAGATCTCCGAAGCCGGGGGAAGTATGGCATTTTGAATTTGGGGAAATTTGTAATACTTAATGAATTAGGGGGGGGGGGGACAATTTTCTTATATTTATTTTTCTTCCCACAGACTTTGACCCCGCCACCTTCAGATCCTTAGCTCCAGAGCCGAGGGCCTCCCGTTGTGCTACTTAGGTGACCTATTTTAATGGTACAGATAGATATTATAAAATGTTGGTTCTTTAAAGAGGCTGACTCTATAGTCTCATATGACTTCATTTTCCTCATATGACTATCAAAATAGTTGAACATTAAAAACCTATTCCTGTCTTGTTAGAAGTCAAGTCGAATAAAACTCTTCTATTTGGTCCCCTCACTTTAACACCCATTATGATTCCATAAAAAAATTTAGCATAAATTCCTAAGAAATATATTAACTCTTAACTAGGGAACCATAAATTACAACCACTTGATAAAAAGTTCGATGAGACTCGCTATCCGTCACATCGCCATCCCTTCGGTGGCGCAAAGAGAAGGATAAAAGAATTAAAATTATTAATACCCTGAGATATATTTCCGACTTTTATTTTTAAAATTGTTAATGGTATTATAGGCAGCCCCGATTTATTAAGCCTAATTACCTTCCATTTGCCAATAAGTACCACTCGTTCTAAAATTATTTTTAATTGCAACAACAATAACAGGACTGAATAATTTAGATTTTAGATACTAGCTTGTACCTAGATTGTATGCAGTTGGAAACGCTTTCTCAGAAGTAGTAGACGTGTTCAACTACACGGAATAGAGGTAAAACTGGCTATAACTATATATCTCAAAATATCAATGTTAGCATAATACCTAATATTCTTCTGCATGGGTTTTATATAATTTAGCTTATTATTATTGTTCCACTATTATGTACATCACATATTTTGTAAATGCCCATATAGGCGTTTATATAAATAAATGTAATGACGTAGAAACATGGTGGTCAACATCTTGCGGGAAAGGCATAGGAATTAATAAAAAAAATAGAATACTTGGCTATCTACTTCTAACTGTTAAATTTTTGCAGGTCCAAATGAATGCAATTATCGTTTAATTCATTGATCAATTACCATTCTAATGAATTTGAAAGTTCTGTCAATTTAATGCCAGCGCAATTTGTCTGCAGGTACATATATAATGACACAGATCTATCAGCATTTAATTTGAGATTTTAACGATGGCGACACCATTGTGAACCGGATGCAATTTTTAATTGTTATTATTTTGGTGTTGTTTCGACAAGGCCTTCCACTCGGGTCAAGGTTGGACAAATGGCCTAACGAATAACGACATAATCACTGATGCTGGCAAAAAATAAACACCTGATGGTACGTATAGTTAAATTATTTTTGTTTTTGTTTTTGTAGATAAAAAAATAAATATTTTAATGTCAGTAAGGTAAGTAGGTACAAATACAGCTGCATTACTGGCGTAACCGCATGTAACCACCGATTCCTATTTAGAGTAAAAATATAGATATGAGTTTGTTGTCAGATGATATTTTTTTTCATTTAAACCTTTTAAAATATTTTCCCATTACACGTCGCAACTGAGTAGTTGGATATAGACTAGCGGGTCACTTGATGAGCACTCCGTCTCTTTCTAGCAGCACGGTAAGAGTGTGATCAGTGGCGATGTTTGATTAAAAATGTTTTTTTTGGTTTTTAACAGAAAAAATCAACGGACAGCAAATGACATCTACAAGTTTACTCCAAATATTCTCAGGAATCGCTACTTGAAAACCTCCGGGTACGTGCTATTACATCCTGTGTGAGTAACGTACCTAATGTTTTTTGTATTTTACGTTGAATTCGTTGAACTCGGCCAGAGTTCCAAAAATCTATTCCCAAAATAACTATTATTTAATTAAGTGTTCAACGTTCTGTGCTGATCATGTAAATTTCGTAAGCTCAAACAGTTGCTTCGACTTAAAAATCCAGACATAAAAGCTATGTAAATTTCATGTCGCCAGATCTCACCGTTACAGCAACGATTTCAGGTTATTCAGATACACAGAAGTAGGTGAGATTTTATCGAATAAGTATTGACCAATAATAGGTTAAAAAAACACTGTCAAATCAACAGAATGTAGATATGTATCTAATAAATTGGATTTATAGGAAATATCAACTCTCTATTATGTATTAGAGTGAATGCTAGCAAACTTATCAAAGTTAGTTCACATTAGTTTTATAAACTTCTCCAAAATTATGTTTCAGGAAGGGTTAATCAAATCTCGAATATCTTCGATAAAGGCTGAGTTTTCCATGGTAAATCTTTTATCTTACATGGTTACAATTTGTAGTGATCTGAATTTGTAATGTAGGGTTAAAATACCTCGTAAATCAGGAGGAACAACTCTTTAGATGGCAGTTAAAATTATCAGTCGATAATTTGAAAGCAAGCGACGCTAATGTGCGTTCTATCGTCGAAATAATTCTGCTTGAGCCCTTTCCCACTGCCGGGGGACGCGTGATTGTGTAATGTAGCCATTAACCCAGACACTGGGATATTTATGGCAAAACTAATGAAAAATCTATGGTGTTGTGAGTGGTTGGTAACTGGTAGTTAGTTCCTACTAGCAACGAGCCGTTATCAGTGTTGTCTTCCAGGTTCCAGGAGGTTTAGCTTTTGAAACACTCTAAAACTCGCCGTCATAAAATTGAAAGCATTGAACAATTTAGTGAAACAAAATACTCATTAAAAAAAAACAGAAAGGTTAAAAAATTTTGCAATAATTTATGTTTTTAAACATTATTTATTTTTATTTTCAGAAAAATATGACTTACTTACTTACTTACTTACTTAATATGGTTCGAGTCCCAGTTGCGACCATTATTTTTTATTATTTTCTATGTCTTGTTCATTTTCATATTTTATTTTAATTTTTATTGTTATCTTCTTCTTCAATGATATTTTACTCTTATTTCATTACTCGACGTAGTGTAAATTAAACGATGAAGCGCGTAGGTTAAATGGCCATCACTCATAACACCTACATAAATAAACCACCTTAATCCAATTTAGTGTGTATTTGTAATTTTTCCGGTTGGTGTGTTATTATAGGGAATTTCATTGAGACAATCACGTTGGTAGAGCGCATTCCGCTCAACACGGACGCTGCATTGCCACGTGAGACGTCCGAAGACGCCTAAACCTCCCTCCTTGTATTAAACCGGGGATGAACATTGAACATCCATAATTGGGAGTGGGAGACTAGTATCATGGGAAATTTAAAATAGATTTTTGTCAATGGCATGTTTTTGCTCAATGAATACTGTTTTTAGAATCCCTGTGCAGAATAATGTGAATGATAACAGGGGTTACCCGGTTTCCTGCGTCATTCGGCTGTGGGTACGGTGACCTGATGTAACTACAAGACTTTCTGAAATAGATTCCCATGGATTTAGATAACGAGCTAAAAAAATACACCACGTTATTTATCGCCAAATTAAGCATTTGGATATTAAGATAAATCCACTTTAAAAAAAATATATTTTAGCAATATGAATTGCAGTATTATTTTTTTCATAAATAAATTCTTTTCATAAAAGTGTAAGGATTCAATCTAATTAAACGAAAACACCCCCTGCAAAACAGCTACCACAATTTAGTATATTAGTTATTGATGTCCTATTGAGCTAATAAATGGATTTTTTTTAGTTATAGCACATAGTTACATTGTACATAAGAGGAGTAACAAGTAGGCAAAAATGAAAAATAATATAGTAGTAAATTGAATTCTGTAGAAATGAGATCCCTGGAGCGAATGTGTGGTAAAACCTTGTATGATCATTTGAGAAATGTGGAGATTCGCAAAGAATGCAAGGCTGATGTAAGCGTAATGAGTAAGATTAAGAAAGGGACCCTCAGATAGTTTGGGCATGTAGAGCCAATGAACGAAGAAAAGAGTACTCGCCAGGTATGCGGTTCATAAGAGATATTTTTTTAATGAAGAAAAAAAATTATCTTAATTATTTTCAAATAGGATTGAAATTAATTAAATAGTATAACTAACATAAATGGAAGCAAAAGGCCTAGTTATCATAATTAATAAATTATAATTATATTCTTCCATAGCTTTATTCCTAATTAAAATATATCGAAAAAAAGATATAAAAATACTTGCAAAACGTACTGTTATCGTAATTTTCTTTTAATATCTTACTTATGAATACCTGCATTGATATTTTTTTTTATTCTTCATAAAATAATCTTTTTTTAAATCTAAATACTTATATAATTACCTATTTATTGTTTTGTGTTTAATTCGTAAAACTCCATTTAATTTTTAAAAAATTATTGCAGAACTTAATAATAAACATTATTAAATTAAATTAAATTTAAAAAAATTATTTACCCAATAATATTTGTTATATTTACACATTTTATTCATAATTAAATAAAAGTAAACTCGACTTCATAAAATTGAAAGGATTGAATAATTTAATAAAACTAAATACCATAACAAAATGTGACATTATTTCACCAAGAAAAATGTACAAGAGATTTAAAAAACATATTTCTCTCTTTTAATTTCCTAAAAATACGACTTGAATAAAGATGAAGTGCTTTTTAATATCTTTATGCATGTCTCCACTGACAATACATATATATTATGTTTGTGTTTACTCTCCAAACAACAATTTATATGAACTGAGATAATTTTTGTACTATTTGTTAACGTGTTCTTTGAGACTCTTTGTTCGTGAGGAGGGGTGTCCATTTTTTACTTCCACCCCAAAAAAGAGATGTTTGCCCTTCTTATCTGTTTGAGGTTCAAGTGAGATAATTGTAGATGAATATATATTATAATATCATCTGGATAGACAGGGATGCTGCGTGGCGGGTTCACAGGTGACAGCCGCTGCAGAAACCTATAAATATCCGAGTTTATCTGCTAAAGAACGTAGCCATTGTTTGACACGCACTCCGATCTACTTGGGGTGGCGGTAGTTACTTCCTTGTGCGACCTACTGTTTTTTATGAGGCAGTGGCGTAGGAATTTAAATGGTATGACTACTTAAAATACTGGTGTACTCATCAAATAATATAGAAACTGAATAAGTTTGTGTCGTATGCGTGCAGTGAACTGAATTTGTGAAATTTTAATGTTAAACATGTAGGTAAATGGTTGAGGTAATATAGAATAACGAATATAATAACACCAGAACAGCCTTCCAAACAAATTTTAATTGAAAAAATGTGCCACTGGATTAGTTCCTTTTGGTTCTAGACCATTTGGCAGATGGTCTCTCTCTCTCTCTCTCTCTTTCTCTTATACACACTTCGCTGAAATTCTATATAATAGGCCCAAATTGGGCCCATAATTGGATTACAAAACACGTCCACGAGACAAAAGAATAACACTTGTTGTATTATTCTTTATTTAGTAGTTGAGGCATTATATTTTTCTCGATATTTAAGTAGTTTAAAAAAAATTATATCTTAAGATAATATTATTAATATTTAGATGATATATACATCGCTTTTTTCGTAAAATCGCATCAAGGACTCTAAATAACCTCAAAAGCAGCATTACATGTTTTTATTACCAATTTATAGTGCCTTCTTAGTCAGACTTGTTTTTTTTTTTAAATGTTTGTTTTGTGCAACCCAAGATATAAGAATATAATTAAAGAAATGCGTCAAAACCGAAGATTTTTTTTATTGTTTAATAATTTCCATGTGAGATCTACCGGCTACCAAAATATTAACTTCGTGGCACCACAGTTCTAAAAAAAAACTAAATTTCAAACATTAAAAAAAAAATTATACCGGCACATCCGAAAAATATTTTTGGTAGGTAAAAAAAATGTATAAAATTCAAAGGGTAAAGAGAAGTTTTTATAAAAAAAAGATAGGTAACTATAATATTAGGACCAGTTGTTTCGGAAAATTTCACGTTTGAATTTCCCTCAAATCGACATTCACCGAAAAATTGGGTTGTTTCAACCTCCGTCAGAAGAAATTTCATCGAAAATTCCATAGGACCAGTTGTTTCGGAATTCCCTTCAAATTTGAATTTCCTTCAAATTTGAATTTCCTTCAAATCGTCATTCACCGAAAAATTGGGTAGTTTCAACTTCCGTCAGCAGTGAAAATACTATAGAAATGTGATGTGAATGTGATCAGCCGAGTCCGGACGGTTAGCGAAATAATGGGAGGCGCATGCGCAGACGTCAAAATTGTGATTCGGCGGGGAACACTTGAATAAAATTTTCAAATTTATCGAACGTTATTGGTTGCTATGTCGATTTGAAGGAAATTCAAACGTGAAATTTTCCGAAACAACTGGTCCTTAGTGTATCTATTTTTAATCGCTTAAGTTCCACTTTGAAGTAAAGAGGAAGTGGACAATGCTTTTAGTATTTAAAAAAAAACATTTATTTACAAAAGCTCTCTACGTCTTTGAAGTTTTGACTGCAAAGCGCGCCACTGCACGCGCTGCAATCTGCTGCACTTTAAACTTTGCCTTTCCTCCGAGAGATGCCTCCGCCGTTGCGACCCCTCCCCCCGGGAGAGCGGTGTGGGCAGGGGCAGGAGGAGGGGCGGCACGCGCGCCCCGCGCATGCGCCGCGCAGGTGGGAACTTTAAAACACCGAATAAAAAACAAACGACCCGCGTTTATTTCTGCGCGCCGGGTAAAAAAATCTTAATAAAGAGAGGAAGTTGTATTCTTTGTGGGGAAACAACTAAAAATATACTCGTGCTACCATTTTTTCACAATGCAGCGCGTTAAGTCGAGGATAGTGTAATTAAGGATGTGTGGTTTGAAGGGGGACATTTAGGAGGTGATATAAGCAAAGCCTTATGCATACTATTTATCTTATTTGGATGGGATTCCATTGTACGTACATACATTATCTGACATTCATCCTCGAAGTAATTTACTTTAATACTATAAGTTCATATTTCACGGAGAAAAATGTTATTCTAAAATACGATCATTTTATTCGTAAAAACGGTTAAAACGGGACTGAGGTTCTTACGAACAAATTAACAGGGTTTTAATGTTTATTGGCGGGAACATGTAAGAATAAACATTGAAACACTGTTTGAAATTTGTTCGTAAGAACTTCAGTCCCGTTTTTAACCGTTTTTATGAATAAAATGATCGTATTTTAAAATAACATTTTTCTCCGTGTATATGTACCTAACCTACCTATCTACGTAAGTAAGTATATGTTATTTAATTTATTGATGTTTCAGAATTATTATTAAAAAAAAAAAAAAAAATAATAATAATAATTTCATTTATTTATTATTATTTAGATTACTATTTGTAGGTACGTAATATCTTACCACATGTACAGCATCTTTTTTTGGTAGTTTTTGGGCATTAACTTCAATAATATGTAAAATTAATAGACTTTTTAAACGCTAGTAAATGACATAAACGCAGACCTTTCGAAACTGGTAGCGAATCATCAAAATTAAGTAATAATTGAAAATTTATCAAACTAAATTAAAACTCTTCAACAAAATCATCAGCATCGTTCAGAAGAAAAAAAAATGATAACTCGACATAACATAAATTTTAATTATAAAGATTTATTTTTTGCTTCCCTTATAAAAATTTTTACAGTTATTTTTTTATTGTGAATTTAAAAGTAAAAATACAGAATAATTTTGTGTTACAATAGTTTTATTTATTATATATTTTTTTTCTTTTCTTTTTTTTTAAAGAAAGACAAACATTCCCAGGTTACGAATAACCCAACAACATTTGGAAATCTCCTACTACCACCACACTAAGCGGAAGATGTTCCTTGTGTTGTGATGGAGGACTTAGCCAGCCGAGGAATCGAACACGGAACGCTTGGGTGGGACCCAAACGCGATGCCCACTGAACCACTGACCGGTCATTATTATTAATTATATATTTTCATTAGGATTTATTAGGAGTTCCACCAAGCCGAATCCTCTGAATTGAAACTATCTGGAGTCGGTGAATTATTTTCCCATTTGGTACATGTTGTTCTTGTATTGTTTTGTATTAATTATACGTTTATAATACAATTGCATAGCGTGGATTTACTAGATGATCATTTGTGTAAAAGAGTGTGAAAGGGTTTAGTTTTTCCTGTGGGAAAAATTTAACCCGAACATAAAGTCTGGTAACATTCATTAACCATTTTAAATACCCTGTTAGTAGAGAAATAACCTCGGGTCTAACTGGGAAACTAGTCTATTTACTAGTATACATATTTGGGAATAATAAAGTTACAACATACTGCTCATAAATACTATGTATAGTTACAAAAATTATATTTTTAAAGTATTACAAAAATATTGAACAAAAAGTATAGATACAAATAAAAATAGCAAAAGATATATTATTATTTTTGGTAGATACGACTGAGATTCGAACTAATAAAACTAGTATTATAGCTTGACTAAACTTCACCAACGTTCGATTCTTAGTATCTTAGTCACACTACATTTTTTCTTCTGATCGTATCTATTCAAATAAAATACTATTATCTTTATTTCATTAAACCAATAATTTTGTTCTTGAAATTGGACTTCTTTCTAGTAAAAAATGTATTATTAAAATTCACTCTTAATACAATTTCCATCAAACTTATAAATAAACTTTGATACGTTTATGAATAATATGAATTATTGCCTGAAGTTTTTTTTTCAACATATTAAAGTAAATTATGTAATAGATAAGTAATCCATTCATATTTTTTTATATCAAAGTAAATCGAATACAAAAATGTTATTATTAAGTTCTGCAAGTATTTTATTAATAACGGTATTAAATTTGAATCACTTTAAATTCCACAATAAATTAAATGGATTTATACACGGAGAAAAATGTTATTCGAAAAAACGATCATTTTAATAGTAAAAACGGTTAAAAACCGGACTGAAGTTCTTACGAACAATATAACAGGGTTTCAACGTTTATTAGCGGGAACATGTAAGAATAAATATTGAAACACTGTTAATTTGTTCGTATGAACTTCAGTCCCGTTTATACTATTAAATTGATCGTTTTTTCGAATAAAATTTTCCTCCGTGTACGAATTAATAAACACTGTGGTCGGTACTAATAAAAGTGTTTTATATTTTACACAACTGATTAAAAACCATTAATGCAGGGTAAATGGTAGTTTATCACTTTTGTAAAAAATTAAAACACGTTTATTAGTAATGGGGAATAAAAATAGATAAATATATTCATAACATTCATTGTAGATATACCTACCTTGAAATTTTTTTGACTCAACTACCTATCCAAATGTTCTTTCACCCCAAACCAAATTTCAGGAAACATTTTTAACATGTTTTATCTGTTTGTAAAATTCGTGTAAATAAATGGAACTGATTCGAACGAAAGTTAAAATATTTACATGACTACGATTTAATAGATAGATATATCAATATTATGTTGTACTTGTAATAATTATTTCTAGGCACTGTCAACAATCAAAGGCATATTTTAACATAAGCATTTTTGTCGTTTACGAAAGGGTACTTATTGGCTGTAAAACATATTTTTTAAATAATGGGTAAAAAACCCATTATTTAAAAACTATTATAAAACGATTGCGAACGCAAACTAGAGTATAAAACCAAACGCACTTAATAATAATATTGGGATAAAAATATATGACGGCCTTCATGATCGAGAGGTAAGACTCTCGACTAGCGAACCGGACGTCGCGGGTTAAAATCCCGGCGTGCGCAAGTAAAATTATTTCATTGATTTGTATAATCTCACAAATTAATCATTTAAAAATAATATCAGGAATATTTGCGACACGTTCCAGAGTAGAATGTACTCTGCTTATCGCCCTAGTGTAAGAACACCATTCAGAATTGAAACGTTGTTTGAAATGGCTTTAGCCGTGTTTGGTGACTAGATCTGAATTGCCAGGTACTTCCCCACCTTCCGTGTAGATAGGGTACCAACTTAATGCAAAATAAATATTTGGTAATTTTTAAATTAAACCCAGTATCGGTGCCGCAAAGAGGATAAATATGGTACAATAAGTCGTAGACGCCCGAGGAAGACATGGTACGACCGGGTTAATCAGATACTTGAATTGGGCCGAGTCAGAATAATAGAAGAGTATTTTTGGGACGATGTATGAACGGGAATGAGGCAAGGAGTGTGTGCTAAGAAGGAGCTGTTTGGCGGTCCGTTCTCTCTGCCTAACCCTGAGGGGAAACGGCTTGATGGTTTATTCGTACACGGAGAAAAATGTTATTCTAAAATAAAATCATTTTATTGGTAAAAACGGGACTGAAGTTCTTACGAACAAATTAACAGTGTTTCAATGTTTATTGGCGGGAACATGTAAGAATTATTAGTTGGTCTACGTAATTTCGTACGTATACCAAAAAAGTATTCTTACATGTTCCCGCCAATAAACATTGAAACACTGTTAATTTGTTCGTAAGAACTTCAGTCCCGTTTTCAACTGTTTTTACGAATAAAATGATCGTATTTTAGAATAACATTTTTCTCCGTGTAAGTTAGGTGTCGTATACAAGATACAAATCAAAACGTCTGGATGTTTCAGACTTTACTCAGTTTTGTCAACTCAGTTAATAAAACTCAAACTGTGATCAAACAGCAAAATTCACAGAATTTCTAATTATTATAAACATTTGCTATCAATGTACAAATTTGTTTACGAATGGAGTATGGTGCATCACGAATTAAATATGTGATTGTTTTTACGCCGACGGTAAATAAGTTGACAACTTACTCAATAGGAGAGTGAATACATAATATGGTGTGATTTGGGTTTGAGCAAATAAAATATTTTATATCATTGAAGAAGAAGATAATACTAATAATCTAAACAAAAATATGGACAAATAGGGACACGAACCCAGAACTTCTCATCTTACCTTCTTCTTCTCGCCGTATAAAAAATTAAAAATCTTTAAATTTTAAACATTTACTTTTACTTGTACGATTTTAAAATATTAATTAGTAATTTACCTATCTATTTATTATAATATGGGGTTGTTAAAAATACAATTTAATAACCTAGGATATTATAGGACATTAATAAATTGGATAACGTTATAGCTTCTTGCTGAATTTGGTTATAAATAAATATTTTTTTTATTTTTTATTTCCTCTTATATTATTATTAATTTTTAATGTAACATAATTAAAACGAAGTTCCATAAAACAGCAGATAGTACTTTTTATGGACGAGTTAATAACAAAAAGTTATAATATTTTGAAATTTAGGATTTGTATGTATGTGACATTAATAAATTGGATAACGTTATAGCTTCTTGCTGAATTTGGTTATAAATAAATATTTTTTTTATTTTTTATTTCCTCTTATATTATTATTAATTTTTAATGTAACATAATTAAAACGAAGTTCCATAAAACAGCAGATAGTACTTTTTATGGACGAGTTAATAACAACAAAGTTATAATATTTTGAAATTTAGGATTTGTACGTATCTAATATTATTTTAATACGATTTTCAAAATAAACAAATACGAAAAATAACAAATTCAAAATAAAAACCAAAAAAGCTAAACATACAACCATAAAAAATATATATACGTTAAAATCCTGTCAAAAATAATAAGTATCTACATATTTAACACATTATAAATTTTACATCGATTAATGTACAGAAATAAAAAAAAAATATTTTATTTATTTAATATTTGTATTTTTACATAAATATACAATTTTTACATGTTTTTTTTTTTTTTTTTTAATGTTTCTTTATTCTTTGAATAGTAAATATATAACAATTGTGGAATTTATGGCCGCCATACTAGGCACATGCCCGTGTTATGGTGGCCGGTTACACTGTTATAAAAGAAAATAAATATAGCCTTCCCTCACCATAAAGAGACGAGGTTCTTGTGTTTGACATATAGATAATGTAATCTTTTACCTATTGTGGATTTAAAAGTTGATGTTATTTATTTTTGTTTTTAGCAAAACATATTACTATGTTATTTTAAAATTTAAAATGCTGAAGATATTAATTTACACATTTTTATGTCAATTTACATCAGAAGGTATGACGTTATTTTATAAGGGCGATGCAATGCGAAGATGATAAGTCATTAAAATAATGAGTTTTAAGTTTGAAAATTTGATTGCCTAGAAAAATTATGGATGATTTAATTAAATGCTGCTAGTAGAGCACATATTTTTTGAACGATTATTATTTACGAGTCTTTTTATAATCCCCTTTCGGATATGGTTTTATTGTATTAGATTATGATTGGAAAATATTTAAATATTTGTGCCTGAACTTCACAAAATAAAATAAAGGTGCATTTTTGATATTTTTCCATCCGCTTTATATGGAGTTCGTTATTAAAATTCTGAATGTTACATACTTACATGGCAGTCTTGCTGTGCCAATATATTTTTTTTCATTTTCAACTTCCTTACGGGCTTTTACATAGTAAGTTACACTTTTACACAAATATGATATATACAGACACAACGTTTGGATAAAAAAAAGATCAACTTAACATATGAACATTACATAAACAGTAGGTATTAAGTAGGAGAGGAACAAGTTTTTACATTTTACATAAATAAAAAAAAATACAAATATATATATATAAATATATCTGAGGTGAATTTGTTTGCAAGTGTGTGAAAGCGATGAATAGGTGCGTGTGTATGGTAGTTGGTCCCAGAATTATTGTTACAGAATAATATATTTTGCCTAGTTGCTCAATTATTTCAAATTTAAAAAATTATTATTACAAATATTAAACATGAAAGCTTTAAAAACTATTTTTCCAGTTGTTGTATAGTGATAATATTAGGCATTTCTTCAAGATATGTATAATATTCAGTTTGTCTATCATTATATTGTTGAGATGCACCGATAGATTGATATTTCAGGTTTGACTAATTGATGTTTTCTGCAGTAGATAAGCAGTGCAATTAACATCAATTTGTAATTGAATAAATTAATGTATCGTTAAATTGCAATCATGATTAGTAAAACGGATGTACAAGAAAAATATTTTCTATGTATACTAAAATTTTAACAAATCGCTGATAGTGCGTTGCATTTAAAACATTAAATTTGATCGTTACATAATAATACATTTTTTTTTATAAAAAATAACGTGCTAGGTTGGCACAATCAAATGATTTTAAAGCCGCCAACTTAAAACGAATGAACAAATAAATGTATGTAATATATTAAGTTTTTAGTAATAATTAGGTAGGTTTCCAGTCTACCCACCTATCTGCATACTTATCGATAATGGAAAAAAATTAGATAAATATGTCATTTTTCTCTTTCGATCTGCGTCGTCGAAATATATCTAGAAAAATAAGTGCGTCTTTTACTGCGTTCATTTAAAAGTTAAAATTAAAAATAAATTAAATATAATAATTATTAAAGAAATTTACAAAAAATATTAAGTGATCTCTTCAATGTCATTTTAAAATTAAAATTCTTAGTTATAGGTCTAAAAACAGGAGATATAATTTTTAAAAAAATCCTTTTCGCTGTCGTTTACAATTAACATTTTGTCGTTTACAGTTTATAGCATTTCAAATTTCATTGATCGATATAGTAAACTGGTTACTTGTGAGAAATTTTAAATGATTTAGTTTATGCTGCTGATGTTTTAGGTTGTTTGTTATTAATAAGTTTGTAATTTAAAACTAATATTTGGTTAACACATGAAGAAGTTAACTTTATCTCATTGAAGATGGACTTTTATATTGTGTATCACCTACTACCTAACCAAAAGTAGGTAAGTAGGTACTAGTAAAAAAAAGAAATACATATAGTGTCAACCTCCTATCCAGTTTACTATGGGAATAATGAACCATCGCGACACTACTTCACCCTCACACGAGACAGCGGAAAAGAAAAGCCAGCGCATACACACAAAGAAGCACACACACACCCACACAGCCGAACAACACACATGCAGGGCTCATGAATGTGCACACACCTACCGATTCATCCCGTGCAGGGGTGGGGTAATGTTTTCTTTACTACGTGTGGAGGGGGGCGTATCGCTGGAGAGGGGGCTGATGGGATCTGCCCCTATCGTACGGAGCCTTCCAGTGTTGCGGTAGGTCAATTGCCGACCGGCCGGATTCATAACGTCTGCAGCACGGCGCGTGGACAGACGTCAAACTAACTAACTCCGAGCGGCAAACACGCTAAATTCCAATTTTGTTTTCGAAACTATTTTATTTAAAAAATCGAACATTTTCATAAAAAAATATCTTTGGTTTCGTTTGTGTTTTGTTTTAAGATTTAAAAACATCGAGTGACATTTTGTATTGGAGATTTCCAGTTGAGAAGTTTTGATTTATATTATTATTGTTTGAAAGTGATTTTATTAAAAGACTTTGGTGATTGTTAATCTATTATGACGAACTTTTTCAACTGCTGAGAAGGAATGGCTTTATCGTTGCAACCAAACCAAAGTGGTAGAGGTAAGATATTGACACTAATTAATTAACCTAATTAGATTATGAAAATGTTTGTAGTTATTTAGTACCTATTTAGATATTCCTTAGGTTGAAGTTTCATAGGAACCATATTCCCATTCTGTATAAACTGTACAACATTAGTTTCTACGATTTGTTTACATTGTCAGCAACGACAACGTTTTACACAATTTGATACAAACGAGATTCAATTGAATAGTATATAATTATTATCTAAGATAGTTTTTTCCTGAATACAAAGGCTTGTAGTTTAAACAGTAGTCGAAATAAAACTAATCATACAATTCTAAATTACTGACCGTAATTAATATTTCTTCGATTGTTCATTAAGGGCGGTTAATTATATATTTTGTATGTTTTGTTTTAAATTGCATTAGTAACCACCTTAATAATTATTTGTTCCACATCAAATGATGTTATTTGAGTTAAATAATTTAGGTTTAACCAAATCTCTGTAACCGCTAACTCATGATATAAAAAAGCTTATGTTTAGGATTAGTAACTGAGTTTATCCGTAAGTTATAAACAATAAACAACTTACAAGTGCTAAACTATTTACTAATCCTACTTTTTCACATTACATAATTAAATTTAAACTTAGAAATTGTTTTAACTTTCATTTTATTTTTTCTTCGTTCAATTATTGCACGAAAAAATAAATTAAATTAGATTAATCATTGGTGTTAAATTGTGTAATTTGTTATTGTTATATATTGGTAATTAATGTAGGTATATAATTGAATTTCGTGGCTGGGTTGCTAACTTGCTCGCTTTTTAATCTACTAGTCGTAGGTTCGATTCCGCGCGCGCGCGTCGGTACGTTCTTCTCTAAGCAAGTTGTTTACTTATACTCAAAATATTAGTAGGTATCAAATGTAAATTTCTATGCATTAAACATTTGATTTGGATGTATGAATAATTAATTGTTTGATTATTATTAATTTAAACAATGTAATTTCGGTTGTGATGTGATATCGATGAAATTTAAATATACATAATTTTAATTATTTTCAGTATCTACATATTATTATAATGATTTTATTCCGACTTCCTTACACCAATTGGTGGTATAATGGTCAACACAGTTGCATTCTAAGCATTTGATCGGGGTTCGATTATCTATGGATATATATATATTTTTAATTCATTAAATACCTACTTTAAAAAAATTGTATCCTGTGATTTTTTATGGCCTGCGCTTAGTTAATCTATAAAAAGAAAATAATATTCAATCCATTATAATTTTTTAAAATTTAAAGAATGTAATATATTGAATAACTACCTACTTGCCCATCCACTAAACACTAAAATACCTAAATTAAAAATTCCAAAATTAAATGCAAAAGAAGATTTATTCTAGGTACCTACTAATAAATTTATTTAAAATGTAGAATCTTTAAATATGGGTACTAATATCGATAAATGCTTTTCTATAATAATGAAAATAAGAAAAACATTATTAAAATATTCGGTTTATAAATTGTTTTTTTGCTAGGAAAAGTGATTATTTGGTACCTACCCAAGGGCGCAATTATTCCTTTGAAGTTACATGTTAAATATTTGGTTACTAAACTGGTGATTAAAGTATTTACCTACTTTTACTATGCTAATTAGATTAGGTATTTGAACTTTGCTATTGCGCATGCGTGCCCAACCTAATGCCGATACTTAGGGGCTAACAAGTACCGAATAACCAAACATTAAATGTAATGTAAGTTGTTATAAGATGTTCCTAATCAATTATATAAATTATACAAATGTGCATTTAATTCAGTTGAAATACTTTCATTTACCTAATGACAACATAAAATACCCTAAAAGAAGACTTGACAATAAGACTTTCTGTCCAAACGGTTATACAAAAATGGCGGCCAAGATGGTACCAATATTTATTATATTACTTATCATATAAACTGAATAAAAATCATGGAAACCAGTTAAATGCAACGCCATCTTTGTATGACCGTTTGGACATAATGTTTCGTATGTATTTAGTAGATCGGTATGCCAAGTCCGTTTAGTCATTGCATTTAACTTAATAATATCTATGAATTATAGGGCCCTTGAGGTGATTTCTCACGAAGACGGCACTCTACAAATTATCCAATTATTATTATTATTAAATTTAGTGAAACTTTAGTAGTCCTCTCCCGCCATTGGGTTTTTTCCAGTTAGAATGCCTCAACAGAAAAATGAGAATAATATCTCGTTTAGTCGGAATTAAATAATTTACTAAACAATAATAATTGTTCAATGACTTACATTATACATTTTATATCAGATCGTATGCAAATACAAACATTTTACAGATACATGCATTTGTAGTTAGTTATTCGAGAGAATAGCATATAAATATAAAATATGATATAAAACAAAATTTTTGAAAAATTCGAAAATTTATTAAAACACCAAAAACAGAACAGAAAATAGTTTAAGAACCATTAATTTAGATTATACTTGAGATAAGTGCCCTCTGACGAGGTAACTTCGTTCGTTCATTTAAAAACCTAAAAATATCTTATTTGAAATAATATTCCACCAAGAAAAACATTTTGTTAGGTCGCCTATTGCATGTGATCTAAGAAAAATCTTATTAGATAATTTAAAAAACCATTATAACCAGTACCTACCTAAAGCATTTTCTCTTACGCCCTTCGTTCACGGAGCTACTTACAAGCGACTTAATCGCCGCTACCCGATACTTGTCATATGATTTAGCTAGTGCTGCGCGTAGCGGCGATCGCGTCGCTTGTAAGTAGCTCCATGGAAGAACGGCGTTAGGGTGGTTTAACGCCCACAGTTTGAGAAACATAGAAAACAGTCAGTCCGACGCAAGGTGTACGCACTGTAATGTTTATTATTATAATAGTACCCGCAAGAATAACAATTCAAATTAATAGTAAAAACGCTGATAAAAACATGGAAGAAAAAGCGTAATCATAAAAAAATGCACATCTTCTTTTTGGAAACGCTAAATTATAATAATAATAATAATAAATAAAATCGTTTATTCATCAATAGATTTTATTTTTTTTACAATTATACATTTTTGATTAAACATTGGTTTTATTGACGAAAAGGTCACTGCTCAGCTGCAATTCCGGATTTCTCCTGGAATGCAGCTGGTTTTCAGCAGTGCCTCCAATAAAAGACAGAAAATAAAATTAATATAAAATAAATACTTACAACTAAATAAAATTACATAAAAATAATCAAACCAAATCTCAAATTTATCACACACGATATAAATAATAAAAAAAGAAATAGAAATAAAAATATATGTAAATTGGAATTCAAAAGCTAATAAAATCAATAAAATCAATTCAAATAAAATGTAATAAATAAATTCAAAATAAAATCAATTTAAACTCAAAATAAAATCAATTTAAGTATAAAATATAGTCAAAATAAATAATGTAATCAAATCAAAAACTAAAAATTCCTTCAATTGTAAATTTTATTAATTAAAAAGTAAAATGTTATGCGGTTAACTGTGCAGTCAGCAACCATTCGCCGTAGAGCCTCTTGAAGCTCTGCAAAGATGTCGATATTCTAATAGACAGTGGTATTTCCTTCCATAGTTTTGATGATGAATAACTGAAACTACTTTCAAATACAGCCGTTTTATGTTTTGGGAGAATTAGTAAATGGTCCTTAGTAAATTAGACCAAATGATTCAACCTTTCAAGTGCCCTGACCATGAAAACGCTTATTTAGCGTTTTTTAAAGGTGCCTACGTATCTTGCAAACGCTACACGCTAACCCTAAACTAAGTATCAACTACTACTCTACTTAACTCCTACTCGTTGTAAAGGAAGCCACAACCGCGTTAATCCAATTAAAACATACGCATCACCAAATGTTTGCTTGGGTTTCCTAACCCACTTTCCAAACGATACATAATAATATCGCACATCCCACAGAAAAGAGTCGTAAGTCAAAAAAGACAATTTTGCAGGAGAGGGAAAACAAATGAATGAATGACGAAAATAGATACTAGCGACATCATGCAGAGATGGAGTGATCTAACTTAAATACGGTTTTCGCATAGATAATCACAATCCCTTTGCTTCTCACAGATAAAACGTATAATAGAAATTTTTGACTTACGACACTTTTCTCTGGGATGGGCGACATCTCCCCAAGCTGTCCACTCGGGCACCATGCGGGAAAGTGCTTAAAAACTTATTCGGGCGAGTTCTGCAGTCATCCCGGTCTCAATAAAATAATTGTTGTATCGTTAAAAATATCCATGAAAATATAATGGCAGACGTGGTCCTTTGTGGCGCTTGAAAGCATATCTTGATTTTGTAGCTTTATCGCTTTTGATGGTGGCAATTCTGCGCGTGTTTTTTTTTGTATCACGATTTCTGGTCAGTTAAACAATAATTCGGCTCTATTGAAAATTATAGTTCTTATTATTGAATATCGAACTTTGTTCGTCAATTATAATGTTATTGATCAATTAATAACATGGGACTCCGAATGGCCTGGTGAAAGAACACCATATAGAATCAAAAGGTTGCTTGTAAACGACAATGGCATAGTTTATTTATTTTATTTATTTATTTATTATTTATTTATTTATTTATTATAGAAGGATACAAAAAAGTACAATTTACATATAAGAAAGCTTTGCCTGTCCAACTAGGAAAGTTTCCCCTTCCAGGACAGACAGATAGTTTAGTGACAACATTTAATAGCCAGGTAACTTCACAACCTCCCCCTATGCTTCCATTCCCACTTCCTTTAGCCTCAATATACCAATTGAGTCGAGACTCTGGTCTTGTAAAGTTATCAATTTGGAGGCGGGTATGGGTACGTCGCACCGGCAACTGTTTATTAGATAACCGGAACCTCTATAGGTCACCCCAAGTGGTTCGCTACGTTTGGTGATTTAGTAGGGGTGCCCGGGTTCACGGGTAAGGTTTGCCTTTATCTTACTGCGTGGCACGCCGGATCGGGAAAGACTGGTAAAGTGAGATTATTTTGCCTCTGCAACAGGATTGGGAAGAACCCCCAGATTCCTACCCACCACTCATTTGTATCCTTATATAGGCCCCGAGGAAAAATGAATAATGTAAAAAAAAACAGTCAAAATTTCTCAAAACCTTTTTAAAAAGCCATATCGTAGCTAAACGGTTATAACATAAAGGCCAATATTTTGTATAAACAAACCCTTTGAGATCATTGCTTTCAATTTCATTTACCCGTTCTTTCATTCATCTACTCGTATCTTTACAGAAGCCGATAATAATAATAGAAATGATTAGGTTCGTAATGACGCAAAACGAAAGCTCATTGAAAACGGTTTATGGCAGTTTCTCAGTGATTAAACCTTTGCTTGGTGCACTAATGATTTAACAACTCCTTTGTCGAGAGGGTTACGCAACACATGTATTGTTGCTGACAATCTAGTCATAAAGCCCTTTTAAGTTTTATAACAACAAAATTTCAAATAATTATTGCACAATGCAACCGTAAAAAATACAAATTATAAATTTTAGGAAAATATGTTATATGGTATTTCAACAAATAGGTACAAATTTAAGATATCTTTTCTTATTGCTATATTCTGAAAAAGGCGCTTTACAGAATAGATAGAATAATGTGTTAAATTTTTAATTATCGTCATCGTAAATGATTCAGTTTTCAACAATACATAACGACGTATTAACTCTAATTATCAATTCTGTATAGTTTTTTTTATTAAATACTAGCTGATACCCGGTATGCGTTGAAATTAATATAAAATTAATAATCAGCGTTGAAATTAATATATATATATTAATATAATTGGTATGCGCTAATTAAATAAATAAATTGTTTTTCCCTTCGTGTCATTTCCCATTCGTCCCCGTTCCAGTTTTGTTTCCTCTTCATCTTCCCCTCCCGTGTCCACTTCCCCTTCCCGTTTTCCGTTCCCGCGTTCCCCCTCCCTTCTCCCGCTCTCCCCTTTCTCGCGAACCCCCCCCCCCCCCCCCCTCACGCATTCCGTTTCCACCTTCTTCGCCTTCCCCTCTCCCTCGTCCCCCCTCCCACGAAACCCCACTCCTTAATTCCCAAACTGACCCTCCCACATACCCCTCCCCCAGCCTTTTTTCCCTGCCCCCCTAGCTCCATAGAATACACGCATTTTTCCAACATCTCGCGTGACTTATTTAATTTTTTATGCAAATTTCATAATGCCAGAGCTCACCAGTATAGATATAGAAGTATTCACGGGCATGTTCACAACAATTTTAAAAAAAAATTTCAATCGGATGAAATTTTAATCGCAATTGTATGAATAGTATAGGAAATAATTTCATAATACCAGAGCTCACTATCCTATAACCATTCCGGGTATGCGCAGAGCATATTCCCAAAGTTTCATCGCAATCGGATGAACGGTATTTTTTTTTTTTTTTTTTTTTTATTTTTTAAAAAGAAAGACAAACGTTCCCGGGTTAGGAATAACCCAACAAAATTTGAAAATCTCCTACTACCAACACACTAAGCGGAAGATGTTGCTTGTGTTGTGATGGAGGACTTAGCCAGCCGAGGAATCGAACACGGTACGCCTGGGTGGGACCCAAACGCGATGCCCATTAAACCATAAACCGTAACGGTACAAACAAATATTAATTTTTATTTTATAGACTTACCTATCTAAATATATTATGTACTTTCCTTAATAATTACCTTCCCATTATTATTTGTGTGTATACCGCTATTAAATTAGATTCTGATTAGTCCGGATAGATTTGAAAATCCCACTCGCCATTCAGGAAATATTAATTTCCTCTCTAATTTTATTATTACGAAAATTAAATAAAATAAAATTGAAATATCTTTCTTTTCCATTTCGACTGGCTAGAGGGCGCCACTCACGAAATCTTCAAGTTTCGTACACTCAGAAAAGTTATCACTTTTTTCAATTACGCCCTCGTTTTCTTATTAAATTTATAATTATTCCGAAATTTAATTAAGAGTTCTCAATTAATAACGCCTGCCCGGACAAGGGCCTCAAGCGCCGCCCGTCTTTGGCGACCGGGATGGATTTCGCATTAATTAAAACGTAGTTTGTTTTCAATTTAATATCGCGAGTTTTCTCCCAAATTAAAATTAAAGTAAAATCCGGAGTGGTTAGATAATGAGACGCGGCTTGAACCCGCGCTTACTTAGTTTGTTCCACAGGTTGCCGCCATTTCAGCGAGAGCGTTCAAATATCGCTCCGTTTTACATACTTTCGTGTAAGTGCTGAGGTTAGGGGAAGACTTCACGGTAGGTACCTACATATAATGTTATCTACAGTAGTAATAATAATAATAGGTACACTTGGAAAAAACTAGGTAATGCTTTTGACACACTGAAATGAGGAACAAACGAATGTGTGCAAGGGCGTTACATACGTTCCAACTGAGTTGGTACGTCTGGTAAAATTAGATAGAGCTTTTATAGACTTATGTTTGTAGGCGGTCAAAGGAGGAACTAACGAACTACCTACCGAACAAATTTTTAACTAATAGAGTTATTAATAATATTATTTTGCATCCACAGACTGACTGATTGTCGAACTATAAATACATAGGTACTTTGCTTAATAGCAACTAAATCCTTTAATGAAATCACTTAATCATTACAAGCTCATAATTCTTTGACGGTAATCATTTTCTCTTTTGTATTGGTTATTATATCCCTTACCTTGTTAAAATGGTTAGATACTAGGAACTTCACGTAAAGGATTTAGGAGCATTAAAAAAGTTGTCTGAAATATGCTTAAATTATTCATATTTGCCTATCTTACGCGAAACCCATTAGGGGTTGTCCTTTCAAGCCTCTGTCCACCTGTGCTTGTGCCGCCTCTCAATGCTGTAAAAAGCCTCACGGGGTAAATAATAATAATAATAATGCGGGAATAATAAAGTAGGTTCTTTCTTCATTATTATTACCTATGCCTAAAAACAAAGCGGGCGGCTTTACTTTCACTTAAGTGGAAAGTTCGAGGCGCGGGAGATTGCGAACGCGCGCTCACCCCGGCGGCCATCTTAACGAACTCTAATATTGATGAATTGTACCCCTCCCCCCCCAACCCTTACACAGGAGGTGGGCAAGGGGTGCGGGGGGTGGCGGTGACTGAACAAACATCGGCCGAGGGGGCAAGTGATTGATAAGGTAAAACTTATGGCTAATTGAATGCGAAGAAAGGAGTGATTTTGCAAGATCTTTCCATTCCTGATAATATAGGTTTTGAAACGTTTGGGTGAGATTTTGCATTATTATCTTAATGGCAACCGGAATAAAACCAACCCATTTTTATTAAGTACCTACCAACCTACACTATTATCTAATAAAATATTATGTACAATCTTAATTTTGTCATTGATATGAATTTTTCACATCGTGCCGAAAAAGTTACTTTTTGGTTTTTTTTCGAAATAACGTTGATAAATCAATGTAAAAGTAAGATTTTGGTATCAATCCGTAAGGGCGGAGGTCACTTTCTTTCCATATCAATTAGCGGCCCAATAGGAGTCCCGCCAACTGCCGACAAAGGGTCGGATCACCATCCGGGTCCTCTAGTTTGCACAAAGGAATACGTTTTAATGAATCGAATTTCCAAATACAGCCTTCGTTTAATCTAGCCGAGTCCTGGTTTTATTCGGTTTCGGCAAAGCTTCTACAGTGATTAAAATCTAATTCCCGAATCTGTGCTGTGAAGCATTGTTGATTTCGTCAAATTAGTTCGCCAACTATTATTGCTTTTATCTCCTACAAATTCTAGTAAGGATTACTTACAAATTTTATTTCGATACATTTTATTTATTCATTATCAAAGAAGTGATCTGTGAATACAAATGAAGAAGGCTTATAATGTACTTTTGGTAATTGACAGCGTTGAATGATCAAATTCCGATTGAGCCCTTTGTTAATATGACTTCGATATTGACATGTAATCTCGATGCTTTTACCTCATCTCATATAACAGTATTTTAGCAAGACAATGGAGATGTATGGGATTATATGAGCAGTGTGTTGAAGAGGAAGAGTGCTACCAGATGACATCTTGATGCCGTTTAGAGTCGGCTGCAGTTTGGAGTGCATTAGTATAAACATATTGGTTTCCCCATCGCATCAGACGGACATACTCAGGATCGTTTCCTGTTTCAACCCAAAAGGTTTGGGACATCGTGTCGTGAAATACTTCTAATGATTAACTGACTTTTTTCCCCAGGATGTCAAATAAATGCATTCCTTAAAATGCAAATGGCACAAGGAAGTCTTACTCAACATGTGCACTAGAAACTAGAAGGTTCATTCAAAAATTCTGACGCTTCCTGACAAAAAAAATATCCGTCAAAAAAAAATACTGTTGCACAATTATTTGGACGCGTTCAAAATCGAACCCCTTTAGATTTTTTCTAACATCTCGTTCAAAATGTAATCGGTTTCTTATCCACCTGGATGTCATTGAGATAGATAAACATTCTTGCTACTTTGTCTAGAAGAATGCAGAGTTATTATTGTTGCTAGGTCGTGGAGGGGGTGCATGCACTCTAGGCGAATCTTGAACGTCCCGGGTATCAATAGATCGAGTGGGGACGCTGAATTCATTGGCATAATAGATCGCGAGACACGTGGACTCGGTAAATGATAAATGACAATGAATTTCGGTTCCGCAATCATACCTCACAATAATTCGCTATTTTTCAGTATTAACAAAGTTTTTTTTAAATGAATGATCATCTCCTGGGGCCCTGTGGCCATTGTCCCGATGCTCGGGTGAATAATCATAAAAGCTGTTGGTTGAGATTTAGCCATGGTGACATTGCAGATTGATACAATGTTGAAATTCACGCCGACGTTTTAGATATTTTACTGACTGATTTTATTACTTATTTATGTAAGCGGATTTTTAATTATACTCACATTGTTTTAATTTGTTTTCCCGCAGGTGTGGTGTGCGTTAGGTCACTGAGTAGTATGAAGCAAGAAGGAAACATGGGAAGCATGGGCATGGGCGGAGACCCTAACTACCCGCCCCTGCTGAGCGCTGGGCAACTGCTGGCCAGCCACACGGCCGCCCTGCTCGGCCTGCCGGGCCTACCGCCCTCGCTCTACCACCGCGCCCTGCTGGCCTGGCCACCCTGCCCGCCCTCCCCCTCTCCCCCGCCCAGGAAGATGCACAACAACAATAATCACATCGTGACGAGCAGCAGCGGGGAAATGGATTCCGACAAGAAACCCAGGAAAAGGAGAGCGGCCGTGAAGAAAGAGCCCCCGGCGCACCTCAGTCCCCCCGCCCCCCTGTCTCCGCCCTCCTCGGCCGGCTCCCCGCCCGCCCAGATGACCCGCGAGCCCCCGCGCGACAAGCTGTTCACGTGCAAGGTCTGCTCGCGCTCATTCGGCTACAAGCACGTCCTCCAAAACCACGAACGCACCCACACGGGCGAGAAGCCTTTCGAGTGCGGAGAGTGCCACAAGAGGTTCACGCGGGACCACCACCTCAAGACGCACCTGCGCTTGCACACCGGCGAGAAGCCCTACAGCTGCCCGCACTGCCCGCGCCACTTCGTGCAGGTGGCCAACCTGAGGAGGCATCTCCGCGTGCACACTGGCGAGCGGCCCTACCGCTGCGCGCTCTGCCAGGCGCGCTTCTCCGACTCCAACCAGCTCAAGGCGCACGCCCTGCTCCATAACGGGGAGAAGCCCTTCGCCTGCGAGCGGTGCGGCAGCAGCTTCCGCAGGAGACACCACCTCCTGCATCACAAGTGCGCCTCGCACCCGCTCTCGCCCTACTCGCACTCGCATTCGCAGGCAGACTCTGCGCCACCTTCGCCGCTGTCCTGCAGCGACTCCTCGGAGGGCATCACGTGCCCGCTGATGCCGGAGCAGACGGAGCCCGAGGATCTGTCCCTGGGCCGCCGCTACTACCTCTCCTAGCGCCCCCGCCCCTTTCCCTTCCTCTTCCCCCGCCTCCCACACAGTCACTAGGATACGATACGTTAAGTGTTAAGATATTAAGTTTAGTATTAATATTAGTCATATTAGTAACTCGCCCACTTCTCTGTACATATTTAACTAACGGGGTATTTGTGTTTTTATTTTTATGTTATTCCCTTGTACAAAAACGTGGAAGTTTTTATTCTGGTATACAAGTTCCTCTCGAATAGAGTATTGCTCGCTGCGCTAGTCCGCGCGAGAATACGAGTCCCGCTTAGCATGCGCTCCTCTCGGCAGGGGCAGCATCCCTCTCTATGTGTTAACTGTTTATTGCTAATCTGGACCTCAATGCCTGCTTCATCTCGTCCGTACTTAGGTTATTTCAATGTTTTATTTTAAAAACAATTGACTGCTGGCACAGAAAATATGTTTAGAAATCGTAAAAAAGTCTTTTAACAAAACGTTTCGAAAATACGTGGATATAAATCATTCGGCTACAAAGAAAAAAAAGAAAAGAAAGGCCATTGTACATTATTATTTTGTAGTCTTTTCATTGTGAAATACTGAAAATAAAGGGGATCAAATCACCGAGTTTGCGGGTATCTGAATCCACATACCTGAGTCTGGAACTTGCCTGTTGCAAAATTAGGCAAAATTCGTTTCATGTTTTTCAGTGCGGCCGACCGCCCGCACCAAGTCAAACAAGAACCAACGAAACATTTCCCAACCGAAATAAGTGTATCGGTGTTTCTAAGTGACTAAGTGGCGATCCCCGATCTCCGGGTACCGAACCCAAATTCTCTTCCTGTTTTTTTGCCTACCGTTTTCACCCATAAAATTCTAGACATTTGCCAAAATTGTGCTTTAGTTCGGTAGTTTGGCCATGGAATCTGTATAAAGGAACAAACCCAAACTGAAAGCGATGGCTGAAATTCAATACATTTTTATGATGGCTTTTACGACAGTCAAAAGATGTTGCAATTTTGGGATACGCCAATAAATATGCAACTATGCAAAATTCCTGTCATTTACATAATAGTATTTGCATGTTTTTGCCTATAAACATTTTATTGTTTAACGTCGGAATTCTACAGAAAGAGAGCTGAGCCTTTTTTGTCTTCTGGTGTCTTCTTTCACATAATGCGAGTTATATTATCCAAGGACATTGGTGTTCGCCTAATTTCCAAGATAAACTACTGTAGACACGGTTATCCCTAGTTCTCACATAAAATCCTCAATACGACCAGCGGAGTTTAAATAGGACGTAACGAACAATCCGGTTAGTTGACTTTTTTTGCTGAAAGTAGGAACATATTTGTGTGCGAACGGTCGATTCAGGTTTCCGCGGCTCAGACGTCGATCAACAAACAATGGAAAGCGACACCGGTAATTTTCCGTATAATATTTCCTTGAATTGTGGATATTGAATACAGCCATGACCCCAGCTGAACGGCCGATTCGTGACAAAATGTTTATTTCCTCCGAGTCCCGATCGCAAATAATAACGGCTTATTTTGTCCAAATTAAACAATGGCGATTATTAAGCTATTGTTGAAGTCTGCATTCCATTGTAGGGAGTTGATCTTGCAGGAGAAGGATATAATGGTCCAGATTGCCTTAGGGAGTCATCCAATCGCTGCTGTATTGTTGACGAATTGAAACCAGTTTCCCATTAGCTGGCTTTATAAAACTATGAAGCTTTTGTTTGATCGAATAAAAGTGAAAATCTATACTCGACCTTTATTACCTCACTCGATGTAGACTGTAAATATGTCTTTTAGGGAGAATTACTCAAAGAAAATATAAATGGCGTATAATTACTTGCACCTAGGGGATGATAATGGGTTCATGTTTCGTATCAAATGTTGTTGTGGCTATAATTATTGCATTGTATTGAATTGACGGTCGATTACATTTCACAATAAGTTTATTACGAATCCATAGATCTATTGATTTTATGAACATTTTGCCTGAATAAAAACAAAAACAATTTTATTTTTCACGAATTATAACCGTAAATAATTAGTTTTCTAGTACTTAACCACAAAAACACATAATTTCAAAGAAAACTGTGTAATTTCATTTATCTTTTCCTTCCCAAGGTGTAATCTTCAAAGTGTGCGTTATTAATAAATTCGATCGGTGTATGTTTGTATATATATTAGCCCTTAAGATGATATTCTTGTATCGCATGCCATGAAATGTAATTTTCCAAAGATTTTATTTTGCTGTTTAGAAACAAAAACTAGACATAATTTTTGGATTCAATCAGTGTTCCTCTGACCAATTTGTATATACGAAACATATTATATTCTATAGATATAGAAAATACGAGACGTGTACGAGTATGTGTGAACCAATACGTGTAAAAAACCTATAAACGGGCATGTACAAGTAAATAATAATAGTAATTGGATAATATATATATACTTCGAATTTTATTTTTCAACAAACGTGCCATTTAATCTAATAAAATTTTCTGCAGAGACTTCACCGCCAAGATTAAATTTTCATTTTCATTTAGGGATTCAAGTTGAATTGGAAGAATTATTTATTTTAAAATGTTTCTGGTGATTTTACATTCCGCGTTTTATGCCAACATTATTCTTTATAGTTTTTGTTGTTGTAAATAGATATATTAATGAATTATAAATAATAGGAGAGTGTTTATGGTTACCTCACTTTGCTGTGTAGTAGGTTAAATTTAGTTCTTAAATGATTTGATTTCAATTACGGGTATTAATTTTAAATCACATTTAAGTTTATTTCACAGGGATATATTATATTTTATTTTGAGTATCACCTGTTTTATTTTGATTGACATTTCTTCAATGCATATTGTAACAAATTAAAATGATTCTATTATAATATTTTGGAAAATATTTAGCGTAATTAGGGTTAAGTCTATATCATTCGATGCCAAATTTCATACACTTTCAATGATGTAAGATGTTAATGAATTGATAGATTTCATTTCCAAAGATATTATAATTATAATCAAAATGATTGATTTTGTAAAGTATGCTCTATAATGATATGAAAATTTGATTGAATAGGAAAAGATATATATTACGTAAATTAATTAATAATCTGTACCTTGAATTAAGTCATTAATTATTATTGATGTTATCTGGCTTGGTCTAATACATTGTACGTTTCCACCTGATATATTTTTGTAACCCAAATCCTAGGTACCTTTAAAACCAAAATAGGTACAAATTGAAACTATGGTACAAAAATCGATAATACATTTGAATTATTATAAAAATAATATTAAAGTTTGTTTTGAATACCAACGAGCCCAATCTACCTCATGTCGGCAATTTGGATTAGTTGATTAATGTGAATTTAATTTAATTCAGAAGCTATTTCTATTGCTATACATTCTAATGGAAATCATAGAATCAATGTTATTGTACAACCTAGATTTAAAATAATTTAATTTAACGACATTTGCAAACTAACAAGACTGATTTTAAATAGAAACTATCTTAAATGCATAATATGAGAAATAATGAGGGTAGCATTCCGCGATAAAGCCTGGAGATGAATTCACGTTGCCATGAAGACACTGTTGCGATGGTGTTCATAGTTGATATCATTTCATTCTTGAGATCTCCGTTAGATAGTTTTCTAATCAATGTTTTTCTTCTTAATAAGGTTCTTTGTTATATTATTGTTCTAATTATTTAATGTTTGCAGCACGGTGCATTGTATATTTTCCTAAACAAAGCTATAAATAACTTCAATGATCGGTAATATTGTACAATTTCACCTCACTGTGTGGTACAAATATTACTATTGTTGAAGTTGACGCTTCTGTACGATTTTAATATTAACTTATCAACAGTTATTTGATTCGTTGCTTATAAATAAAGGCGATGGTTTAAATATAAATATATATTATGTTCATTCAGCAATTTCGCAAATATTTCATCACTTTGGAGGAAGTTTGCGCGGCCTTTTTCACACAAAACTTAAATTTGGATTTGAGGCCAAAATACTTAATTATATGTATAATTATTTTTTAATCCAAAGGTATGGCAACTATCAATTACGAAAATCCAACTTCCAACTTACTATTTTTATATAACGAAAACGGAACTAAATAAAATATCGAAAATAAGGGTTTTTTAGGTCAATATTTCCTATTTACGTTCGACAAATATATTATTTTATATTTCATTATAATTTCAAAGGAAATAGGGTAATACTACTTTTTTTAGATAATTATGATGAATTCAAAACAATTGCCAAAGTTTGAATAAAAATAAATAAAGTAGAACTTATCCATAGTCCTTACTAGAATTTTTCTAGATCTTTAATTTAAAAAATAAATTTTCAGTTTGGTCCAAGTATTTTGGCCTCAATCCAAATTTATGTTTTGCGTGAAAAAGACCGCGCAGCTGTTTCTCTTAAAGGTTTGGGACCTCAAATTGGGTTCAAAATAATACTATTATGTAAACCACAGATTTCTTTATTAAATAATATTTCTTAATGAACCAACACTTTCACAAAACAGCACAATAAAACTATCCATAAAGCTTTTTTTCACATTTGTTTATCTGATCTCAGCTCTCTTAGTAAAGAAAGATCGGTTATAAATCAAAGGTCGTACAGATTTGTTGTTGATATTTATTTATTATTTTCCTTTTAATGGAATGTGTATAGAGTGATGTCAATATTGTGACATTTATATTTAAAATGTGATGAATGTTCCCGGTTATTAATGAAATGCGAGGTGATAAATGATATGTGAATTTTATCTCAGAATAATTCGTGTAAGTCTCTATGAATTAATGGATGTAATTCCAGCAAATGTTCACACTTTATTGACAAATTATTGTACCATTAAATCATTGTCCGGTATATTATCTATTAAAATGTTTGTTTTTCTTTACATTTGTTGTTTTATTAATCACCACGTAAACACATCATTACCATTATCCTTAACCAGCATTGCGGAACTGCACTCGTACCAATCAGTCACTTTGGTCGATCTAATATTTCAATATCAGAATCAATAATATTAGCATTTTTTGGGCAGCTGACTTTTTAAATGATTACAAAGTTTTACCGTTTTTTTGTCCTAGATATTTTCTAGGATATTCCTAAAAACGATTTTAATTTATATGTTACACCTATTAAGTTTTGTACACCTAAGCTAGAATAAATATTTAATTTTATTGGAATATGTTTTTTAATAACTTTTGAAGATTATACCCATCAATATTTATTATTTTAAGAAGAATATAATACTAAAAAATCTAAATGCGAAAACAAGTCGACGATAATATTGCTAATTCTGAGATTGAAATATGAAATCGATAAAAATGACCTAAAATATGACGTCGTTCCTACGACTCGTTCTTAAGTTCAACAGCTCGAAAGTGGAACGATTTGCTAGGCCTGTGTGTTTCCTCCTTCCTACAACATGAGTTTCAAGACCAATGTTCACTTCTTCCTCCCCTCAAGACTACACAAACCATCCACAAAGATGACATGGACCCTGAAGGAAATTATTTTCCTCAGCGCCTCCTGTGTGGAATGAATGTAAAAAAACAACAACAAATGGCATCGGCTCGATTTAAAGTGCATAGAAGTTATTACTTAATTCATACACGACGGAAAATCTTTGCCGATTAAATTATTAATATAATAGGGGTGGCACTTTATAGCAAGATACTAAAAATACTTTGTATGAAATAAAGAGCATTAAAGTATTGAAGCCATCCAGACGAGATTAATCAGAGGATACAGAGGAGCACAGTCGTCAAGCAAAAAAGCAGACGATGCAATGAAATATACATAAGTAGGCGCAGCGATGTGTATGCAAAGCGACACGGAGAAACATTTTTCAGTACCTACTCCGTACTCTATAGCGGGGTTCACTTATGACAGAGAGGGGCAGGGTGGAAACAGCGGCAATATTACAGTAATTATAAATATTTTTTGTATTAAGGGAACGGCTGTGCAGTGTGCATCCCTGTTCATACAAAACTTTGCAAATGTTGAATGTATAGATTAAGTTGTAAAGCGCCCTTGAGGTGATTTTCTCACAAAAACGGCGCTATATAAATTATCCGAACATTATTATTATTATTATTATACTTGGATTTGAGGCAGAAACTCTTAACCAAACTGATTTTTTTAATCAAAAGGTACCTACATATAGCAAATATCTAATACAGACGTATGCAACTTTATTTATTTGTGATTTAAATAATAAAATAGAGTTATTTTAATTTTTTTTTTTATGATATTAGAGGCAATTATATTGATAATTGTGATAAATTTTTTTTAATTTTATTTTATACTAGTTTCTGCCCACGACTTCGTCTGCGTAGGATTAGTACTTTGAGTAATCTATTTTCTTTTCCTAGGTCCAATCTACGTTTATACCAAAATTCTTAACCTATTTATTTAAAATATCTATAATTCTTGATTCGATTCAAAGTATTAAGCGAGTACTTCAAATAAATTCACTTTAATATTTTCTAAAATAGAATTTTGATTTAATATTGTTTTGCAAAATGTCATTCTCAAATTTTGACATTTTCTATTAAACAATAATTATTATTTTCAATATATTGAAAAATATATAGCTAGCTTTATAAATTATAGCCTATATGTTATTCTGATGTAAAATCTATATTATTGTAAAGTTTCATTAAAATCCTGCGTTAAATTCCGATTATTATTTCGAAATAACATTTATGAATGTACTAAAACGGTTCCCTTTTCCACCGTTTTATCAAATGATTGTGAATTCTAAGCATTTTTTACAGTTTACGTTTGGTTATAGAGCAATACACGCCACTGTTAAGGCCATATAAGCGCAGTGATATAAAAGTGTAATTATAGATAGATGGAAACTAAAGTATCAGTAAAATACATGACGAGATAGTGGATAGAAGAGAAAATTAATTTTAATGTTTTAACGTAAAATTACGAAGAGGACTACACCATGTTGCAGATTGAAAGACGACGGCCGAGAGCAGAGGACAGTGGAGACTCATGTTGAAGGAGGCCAAGGCGCAAAATGGGCTGTAGCGCCATTGAAGAAGAAGTGCGAAAACTACATTGTAAACTTCCAAGCCACCTGTTCATCATGAAAATTATTTAAGAGAACATTTAAGTCACGAACTTTATCTACTTTGCTTCCGGTTTGACTATTCGAAAAATCATATTATTTGTGCGACTTCAAAATCTAAACCCTATACGTATTTATTTATTGTTTTGGAACATTTACAGAATGTTAACATGAAAAATTATAGAACACGCACTGTTGAGAGCGTAGGCGTTAATATTCCACTTAAATATGGTCACAGCATGCACAGTCTAAGAATTATCTTTCACTACAGAGAATTATCTTTCACTACACTTAATGATTATAAATAACAAAGATGAGAAATAACAGAATATAAAGATAAGTATAAGGTTTAAAAGTATAAGTAAAATAAAACATAACGTTTAAGGAAACATATGATGTACAAATAGAATAATAGATAGAGTTAGTAACAGCATTCAAGTTAAAATATGACTATTCTCTAGACGTTTGTAAATATGTTTTTTAAAATATGCGAGACTGTCAGCATAAATATATGTATAGTCACATTCAATGCAATTATAAAGACGATAAATTCGTGACAGTGGATTGTAGTATGCAATATTGTTATTAAATAATTCAACATGGAATATATTATGATTCCTTAAATTGCGTCTATTAGGAACTTTAATGTTAATATTGCTCAGGCAATGAGTAGTTTCAAGTTTATCATGAATTATTTTGTGTTAACATATTAAGTCTGCAAATTGTCTTATTTTAGCCAGAGTTGTAAAATTTAAGTGTTGGAGTATATTATAACAGATTGGTGTCCCGTGGTAAGAAGTAGTGTAAGGATAAAGAAGCAGTCTAACAATCTTAAGTGAGAATATACCTACCTCCCTGAAATATATATTCACCAATTTCTTCATTAAAAAGTTAAAATATTCAAGTCTTTGAGACTAATTGAGACAATACACATTGGTTGATTGGGAATATGATCGGTACTGGGCCCAGTTCCAACCCTGCGCGGGGTGACCCCCGGGGGGTTAGGAAGCCACCCCAACCGAATGGATGGGGTAAAAAAATAGCGCTGCAAGTACTCGCGGCGTGGGGTTGAATGAAATATAAAAAAACGCGATCAATATTAACTCTTTCTTTACCCCGCGGTGTTGTAAGGGTTGGGGCATGGGCGGCCAGGGGGGGGGGGGACTCATTGCCAAGACGACGGGCATGTTCTAAAGGAACCAGGGGTATGTACTTTTCTTTCCGTCTTTTTTTCATCTCATGCTTAAATTCGTGCAGCCTCCACCCACCCTCCCCCATCCCCCAGCCACAGGTGGCGCGTGGTGGCTGCTCATTAAAGGCATTACTGAATAGGAAGGGTATTACTTGATCATCAAGGAATGGGGATGTATCGCTCGTAGTACACTACACATGATTTTGAAATGAGGAAAGGTAAGAACATTTTTCTATCACATATTGTTGAACAAAACTCAACTTTATCAAGCATGTAGAAATAATAACCAATAAAGCTTTAAAAATGTTGGGATTTATTTTAAGGGCATCTAGTGATTTCAATAATGTCAATACTGTAAAAACATTATATTTGTCAATAGTAAGGAGTCATGTAGAATACAATTCCACTGTTTGGTCCCCAAGTTATGAGGTTCATTCACTTCACGAAGTCAAATTGACTAATAACACATTATGAGCATTTTGTCGGCTGAAAGCAAAAAAAAAAATTAGGATTTTTTTTATTTTTATATTTTGTAGGTCAAACATACTCTGTGGATCAAATTCAATAATATTTTTACTTCATATTTATTTTTGTGCGAGTGTCGTTTTCTGCACTATTTATTTGTATAATTTTGTAAAAAATGTTATTTATACATATAACATTTTTTATATAAGCCTTAATAGGCGTAAAAAAAAAACTCAATGATTTACTGCCTTTTGAAATGTCAACCATTTGGAAATTATAATCACTTCAACACTTGGCAGTATATGTTGTTGCAAAGTATCAATACACAACCAAGGGCTTATTGTCACAACTAAATATTGTGTACTACTTTACAGCACTATCAGCTCTTCTTTTCAACTGTTAGAATCAAATCCAAGTACCTACCACCTTTGTTAATTGTATAATACCTATAAATTGAAATGTAAAAACATTCTTTTATTTCACTACAACTATATTATTACTTTTACTTATCTATACTGTAAATCCAATTTAGTAACTATAATGTTAGTCTATTGCATTATCTATACTTCTTAACACCTTATATAAGTTTTATTTATTATATTACTTATTTTTTTTTCTTTTTTTCTTCTACTTTACAGCACTATCAGCTCTTCTTTTCAACTGTTAGAATCAAATCCAAGTACCTACCACCTTTGTTAATTGTATAATACCTATAAATTGAAATCTAAAAACATTATTTTATTTCACTACAACTATATTCTTACTTTTACTTATCTATACTGTAAATCCAATTTAGTAACTATAATGTTAGTCTATTGCATTATCTATACTTCTTAACACCTTATATAAGTTTTATTTATTATCTTACTTATTTATTTTTCTTTTTTTTTCTTTTACCATGTATCGTAATGGAACTACCCCCAAATTCAAACAAGAGAAATATTTTCTATATTGAATTGGTTAGATTCGAACAACAAACAATTTTATTCTAATTAGCATTTAAGACCCATGTTTTTCTTCTATAAATATATGTACCCGGATATTATTAAAAAAAATAAAAAAGTTATATGTTGATCTCCTCCACTAATTGCTATGTTTAGTGAATAGGCTTCAATAGCAAGGAACACGTAGGAACTTTCCTAATTTTTTTTCCCATTTCTTCCCATTTTTCTTAACGTATCGTAATTTTACCTTAACCGAGGACTAAACAAATCTACTGTCTTCACATATATAAATTCTTTGACAAATCTAATAAGCCTAAATTTTTAATGAGAGAGCTAGGTATAAAGCCAGTAGCCGAAATAACAAATGGTAATATTTTTATAGTCTGAGAATGCCAAATTCTTTTAACCTCATTTCCTAAATCTGTATATTTTCTTATATTTATTTTCATATATTATATTATTATATTGCCTAGTTTTCAGTATAACAATCTTTATTATTTCATTTACTGTATTTTATAAAATTGTGAAACAGGGTCCTCAGCGCGGGTAAACCACCAAGTGAGGCAAACATGATTTAATAATGGTTTGAAATATGTAAAGTTTATTAAATAACGTTAACTTGCAAATTGTAAATTGTTTCTCTTGGAGCACGCGCCGCCCATGGTATGCAGATGGCAGGCAACCCTGATGATGAAAAGAATTATAATTTATTTTTGCTCTCCAAGACGAAGTGGCGGAGAGCCTTTCTCTTTCCACCCTCACTCCTTCTATCGCTTTTCCTTTTATTTCCCTCCGTTTCAACGTCTTCAAAGGGAAAAGTGCCGGGGTGGGGGTGAGGGGGGGGGTAGGACTCACAGAGGAGTTTTAACCAATTAATTTTGTTCCTCTATATACAACATGTACTATATGGGGCATTTACAAGTATAAAGTTCTTATATAAAAGTCTCGGAACCCAGGATCCGTACATAATCTCAGGAATGGGCGTTGGTCTTTTATACGGAATTTTGAGAGCCCACCGTTTTGAGTTTTATTTATTTGATCAATTAAAATTTAATTATGATAAAATCTCTTATCCTCGCCGCCCTCCAACTGAGATGCCGTTAATGAAAGCTTTCATGTCACTCTGATTGTTCTCAGTTAGAGATACCATTTACCATCTCATCTGCCGTCCACCATTTCAAGAAGCGATGTTTTATTCTCTTGCAGAAGTTCATTTTACGAGTGCGGGCCATGTATAATTAATTCTCAAGAAGAAAAAACCAATTCACGCTAATGAATACTCTCGCTTTGTGCCTAAGATAATGAAATTAATTATCATCAAGTTTCAAAATTTAAATGAACTGTAATAATTACTCATACATTATTTTATTTCTTTGATATCTTTGGTAATTAAAAACTCATTTTTCAAACTTTACTTAGAGACATTACTTTTTTCGATAAGACTTTTTAGTTATTTATTAACTGACTTGTCAAAGTTAACTCGTTCTCAAACAATTTCAGATTTTACTATGCAACTATCGATTCACAATTTAGTACATGATTATCACCCATTCAAAGCATAAAGATTTGTAGACAGACATCCCTTTGTACTATTTTAAAACAAATGAATTTAACAGCGTGAAACAATAAATCATAACAATATTTTCCAATGCACATCACTTTACTGAAGAAAACATTTACCACGTGAGCAATATATTCGTTTTACAAAAATGAGACCGACATAAAAAATCGCTAATAACCCTCGACTCGTATTCACGTAGCACGAGCTTAGTTTAAATTTACCCCTAAAACACACACAATTCAACTCAAAAAGCCTCACAAATACAGGCGCAGTACCTGTGGATGTATTTGGTATCCGGCGTTACACCACCCTAATATCCCCCTATTTCTGAAACCCCGAAATAAAGGTGGATAGAGTTAACACTTTTTATGCCTTTTGTGGTATTTTAGACGAAATTAAAATATCTGGTAGCAGTCAGCACACTTCGGTAATGTCAACTAAAACCACATTATTCATGGCGCGCATTCGGGCGACATCTACACTGATCTGCAGATAACATGCCTTTCATTAACACTCTTCCATGTAAGTAAGTATACACAATTTAACGCAAGCGTGTACTTATTATGTCACAATAATTGAGATTGATGTGATTATTGGCAAAAAATAAGACCATAATAATTTATTTAGGTGTGAAAGAGTTTGCTTTACTTTTATCGTATGTAGGTACTTAAAAAGTATGCATAAAAAATTGTTTATTAGGATATTTTAGGGTTTTAAGATTCCGATAAATTTATTTTGCAATTATTTTGTACCTTTTCTGTCAAATAATATATAGATTAAGAGGGTATTACCAGCATTGATATATATTGAAATTAGTCCTTTTTAAATCAAATTCTAGACGTATTGACACTTTTTTACGGAAAAAATAAATTGATTTTGGAAGATTGTTATTTTATCTGGTACAAGCAGTTTTAATATACTAAGTGACTAATATTTTTAATATACTAAGGTTATACCGTATGTCGTTGGCAGATTTGTTCAATTTTCAAACGATAGATTCTATTAAACAACACAAATTTCAAATCATATAATCATACAACAAAATAAATCAATACATTATCTAGTCAACACAGTTTTAAATTTTTTAATTTTAGTTACATTAAAATCATTAAAAGATAAATCCGAGAACGTGTGTTGTGACAAAAATGCCTCAGTTTTTCTATTTATTTAAGGTCTTACAAAGTAAAATATTTCACACTTATTTTGTTTAGACATTATTAAAAAATCATAAATACTTATGATCAAAAAATACTTACAAGAAGTAAACTATATTTGATAATTTATCATCGTGCGTTTTGAGCATTTTTATTGCTTACTTGAATGTATGTATATATTAAAGCAAGTTTTGATTGAAATAAATCGATATTAAATGTTTTATTTTAAAATTTGATACGGGAAATAATCGATCTTTCTCATTGGAACCTCCCTGTACAGTTGCAAGCATTTTTAAACTTTTATTCTCAGCTGCTGCTCAATCGCTCTTAACGTAAGTTTTCCGCGACATTCATCATACCCCATAGCTTTGAAATATTCGTAATATTGTTGGTTCTACGTTTTTTCCTGTTCAACTACTCGGTATTTAAAATTATCAAAAAGATAACATAAATTAATTTGCTGTTTGATTTAAATGTAAAAAGAAAACATTAATCATATTGTCATGTGTTATGACTAGCTTTGACCACTAGAACGAAATCGGTTTGTAAAATAGGAATTAGAATGATCATAAAATATTATACAATTATACCAATTACAAATACACTAATTATACAGTCTACATTTTAACCAAAGATTCCTGACATTATACGGAGTAAAATATAATAATTAAATTTTGGTCTTCATTGATACCCTTTTTTTTAAAGTATTTTTTAACAAAGATTCCTGACATTATATGGAATAAAATAAATTAATTAAATGTTGGTAGTCAGTAATGTATTTAAAAAAAAAAATAATCTTCAAAATCAATTTTTTACCCAGATGTCGTCACTAGTCACTCAGCCGAGTAACCGACCAATCCCTTAGGCGATCCGCTCATGAGGCAACTGAAAACTGTCAACTGGCAACTGTCTTTGTATGACAATTTAATGGCCCGCACACAATCACAATCACTCAAAAACCCGTTGTCAATGGTAATGCAAGCGGTGACTCGCGACTCGCACTGTTGATTGCCGTGGCCGGCCGTTACTAGTTGGTTTCGGCCGTTTTAGTTTCGTTTCAGTTGCCCCGTCAGCGGAGCCTCGCCCCTAATTCTCTAATACCAACTGATTTAAAAATGTTTTTAGTTGAATATAAACAAAACACCAAAGACGTCACCGGAGACAAAAAGTTAAATTAGAATTGTTAACTCCAAACAAGTAGTAAGGAGGTCAATTACGTCCCATAATACCCTGTATAATTATGTTTAGTTAGAAAAGCATCACAGCTCTGCTGAATAATGAAATTTTGCTGTCTGCAAAAGTTGTAACAACTCTAAAATAAATAAAAAAACGACATAATGTCACTCTGCCAAACTAACGGGTTCATTATTAAATGCATTGTTGATGCCATTACCGGTTATCGGGCATTGAAAAATAGCGTCGAAACATGTGTTTAAGATATTTAGGTTCAGCTATTCAATGGGTATCGAGCAATCATTGGATTCCGTAAGAAAGTGCACACTTCGGGGTGTTTGTGAAATAAGGACAGTCAAAGCGCAGATGTTATCAGGAACATCTGACGTTTTTTACGCGAAACTACCACTTTTGGCCTAATAACGGGGTTTAGGGATGTGTTTTTTGTTAGATTATTTATGCCCTTTTAAAAATCTTCAGTAGCACAATATGCGAAGAGGTTCCTGTTTTCGCATAGTGTTATTTGTTTGATACACAACTGCAACGTCGTAATTCGACTGTATTACATCATGAGAGCAATCAACACATCAGGCTTAATTTATTATAGTTCGATTGTATTTTTTATTTGTGTTATTCAATTTGTTGCAAAAAAATAATTTTGTTAATTGTTTTCTCTTGAATACTGAAAAAGATTTTGATAATGCACCTAGCATATTTTAGAACCAACTCTCAAGTACCTACCTACCCATAAAAATAACATTTTCACAAGAAGATTAAGGGGGTTTCTCACCATTCTCCCAATAATAATAAAAATAAAATACACGCAGTGGTTAGAAAACTCGGCTAACTTATCCAATATATTGACACTATTCATAGGTTCGAGTACCGAATTATAAACTCCAAATTATCAAAAAATAAATAAACCGTAAATCATACATCGAAAATATTCGTTATTAGTATATATAATAAATACTACATATCTTATTATTAGGCATTTACATTAAAAATATATTATAGATGTAATTCAAATAATCTAATATTATTATGTGATCTATCCTAATGTTTCCTTAAAATAATAAATGTATTAACAAATATTTCCTTATGTATAATATTAAGAGTGCTAAATTGTAGAACCTATAGACAAGCTGCCATATGACAGCTTTGTGGGACTACCCATATTTTGTACAAATGTATTATATACTAAATAAATAAAAATAAATAAAAGGGTAGATAAGCTATTGGGAGGATGGTGAGAAACCCCCTGACTCTATTATATTTTCATTCCCACTTTTATTTCAATATTTTTCTGTTTTGTAAGTACCTATGGTTTAGCAACTATTATGTCATTTAAGTTTATTAATTAGGTTGAATATCAAGTTACGTATGTTTTTTTTTCAACTACAAATAATATGATTTCTTTACCTACCTTATTAAGTTCAATGGCTCTACTCTCCAATACACGAAAATTTATTTCTCTAGTTTGTGCAGTTTATTAAAAAAATATATTTTTTGTAATAACGATTCTGAATTTATATGTTTTTGTTAAACTGTTATATATATATATTTATATTATACCTTTGATACCTATATTTTTTTTAGGTACTTGATGTTATTTTTTGTGATATACATATTTCGATATTATTTCAGAGTACGTATTTTGTTCATAATCTGTTTCTCTCCTTTGTATCATTGTAAATTTATGTATCACTTGAATGTAAAGCCTTTTACGGCGTTCAAATAAATAAAATTTCATTATTTTTGTTACAGATCTTGAATTTATGGTAAATTACTAATATGTTACCAAAAAAAAACGTAGATTGTAAAAAGAAAATCTACGATAAAAAGCTCAATCTTCAACATTCAGCAAAAAATTATATTCGGTATCCACTCCAAGAACACAATGCTTTATTTTATGACGAATCACCTTTCTTTATACCTATCTATCATTACAAAATGCATCGGTTTTATGCGTGCGTGGCGGAATAGACACTATAAAATAATAATGTCACAGGGTTAATAAAAAAGTTTGTTTTTAAATTATTAATATAATTTACTCATATTATATAAAAAATATTAACTCATGTTATATAAAAAATATCAACTCAAATTATATAAAACATATTAACTAAAAATATATCAATTCATATTACATAAAATATATTGGCTTATATTTTATAAAATATATTAACTCTTATCAAATCACATTATATAAAATATATAAGCTTATTTTATATAAAATATATTAACTGAAATTATTTTGAAATATTAACTCATATTATAGTAAATATTCAATTTTATATAAGAAAAATTCTCTTTTTAACTTTTGAAGGTTATTCCCATCAATGTAATATATCATTGAAGAAGAAGATAACAGTAATAATATTTTTTTTTTTTAAATATGAAAATGAACAATTATGTTTCCAATGAAAAAGGGTAGCTGCCAATAATATGGAAAAAACATTTGTCAAATATAATATTGTTGATTCTGAAATTGGAAATATGAAGTTTGACAAATACGACAGTCTCATAATAGGACGCAATGGCTGAATTGGATAAACCGTATGCCCTGGTTAGACGTGAGGTTCTGGGTTCGAGTCCCAGTTGCAACCATTATCTTTTATTATTTTTCTGTGTCTGGTTCATTTTTATATTTAAAAAAATATATTATTGTTCAATGAAATATTAAATATCATATAATATAAAATATATATTAACTAAAATTATTTAAAATATATTAACTCACATTATATACAATTAATTCAGTGGCCTATTTAGTGAATTTATGAATTTTTAACAGTTTTTTTCTACCTGCATTTTATATTATACGTTCAGTTCCAAACACAATTTCCATCATGAGCTCTAGAGCCCTGAAAAACTATTTGACTGTCAAAAAATAAGACGAGTTGCCAAAATTTTGGTATCGGTTTTTTATTGTTCATTGAAAAAAAAAACTAAATAAGAGAATTGAAACTCGGGCAGAGACTGGTAATAACTACTATTTACCCACGCAGCACCTTTCATAAAATTTTAATGCTAATAATATGAAGTCCGACAAGAGTATTTCTATTTCAAAATTTATTTATTAAATAAGATAAAAATATCGATGAATCCTAAATTCATTTTACGAAGCGTGTGCCATCGGCAATATGCCGATGTTCCTCATAATTGCATTCCGTGGCAAAGCGTGCACAATGTCAAGAATAAATCTTCATTGTGATTGGATTTACCTACCTACCTTTCCATCGAAAGTGCACTCAAGTAAAAGAATAAACATCTTACACGTGCAAAGGTTGATGCTGCGTACCCGACTCGCACAAAACTCAAACCAGCAACACGATAACACATAAAAATATCATAACATCTACAAGACGAATATAAAAGATTCAACATTTTCAAATTCACCTTTCGCATTAAGGGTAGATTTTCATGAATACCTTTTTTTTAGTAATTTCCAGAATTCTAGATTTGCAACAGTTCGTCTTCGATTGGCAGGTAAGACAAAATCAAGCATGGAGAATTTAAATTCGCGGAGGGTGGGAGTTTATGCGCAGGGTGCAATGAGCAGGGGGTGGAATTTGTATAGATTTTTTTTGCAATTATGCATGCGCTTCCCCATGGAAATGCGTACCGCTGGTTAGCTGATCCGTCGGTAACTTTGGCGGTGGGTGTTATGAAGGAATGAGGGGTACATTTCAAGTACGATCGACGCTCGGTGTATGAAAGTTTATTTATTTAGTATGCTATTTTTTATATTGTGGGCACTGCACCGCCATTCTTTCAGGTGTCTTTAACATAAAGTGATCACTATTAAAGCTCTGATGTTATTAAATACTATAAATACCCACTCAAATACGAGAATAAATTTTTGAAAAAAAAACAAATAGCCTGTAAACAGCCTTGAACCATTGATAAAACCTATTAAAAATAAAAATTATAGAAATTATAAGAAGATAAAACTGCATTTAAGCAAAAAAAAAATTCTAAAAGTTGTAAAAAAAATCTCAAAGAAAATTAGGTATAAATGATATTAGTTACTTTTAAATCAATCCAAATGCAAAACCAATAAAAAATAACCAATATTGTTTATTAATATTAGTCGGATTCTTATATTTATCTTCCCTTCTAAATTGCACCAAATCATGGACATATCGGATAAAATAAATAAAATTTAATTAAAAAAAACTTTGTTTTATACAAATTATTAATTTATAAATAAGTACAAGCAAAATAAATATTACGCAACAACCAATGTAAGAATCGTAACTCTTCTTTTCTGAAGAGGTATAAATGAACAAGAATGTAATTTTTTTGTGCAATATGATAGGAAAATGTAACTCATATGTTTTATATTATAAAAAAGATATATTTCTTAAATTGATCCACAAATTGTAAATAAAGATAGCCGCCAAAAAAATATGCGTTAATAAAATAAAAATAATGTTGTTAGTTCGTAGTCGAAGTATGACACTGTTAAGTATGACCGAACGGGGTACGGTCCCATTAGCTCAATGGTAGCGCATCGCCCCGGAAAGGCTAAGGTCCTGGGTTCAATTCCTAGATGTGGTAAATTTTTCTAATTTTTCTGTTTCAGTGATTAAATATTACAATTTGAGGTCTTAATTATTAAGTTTAAAAAAATAAACGAAACGTTTGTTCAATATTTCGTAATGTGTGCACACTACAGCCTACCCTATTCATCTAATATATAAAAAATAATGTTTGTTTGTTTGTATGTTCGTATGTTATGCGCGGCCATACCGTTCATCCGATTGCGATAAAACTTTGGGAATATGATGTGCGCATACTCGGGATGGTTATAGGATAGTGAGCTCTGGCGTTATGAAATTATTATCTATACTATTCATCCGATTGTGATTAAAATTTCATCCGATTGCTATTATTGTGAGCATGCCCGTGAATATTTATATATATATATATATATATATATATATATACTGGTGAGCTCTGGCGTTATGAAATTTACATAAAAAATGAAATAGGTTGTTGGAAAAATTGGTGTATTTTATGGAGTTAGGCGGAAGGAAAAAAAGGCTGGGGGGAGGGTATGCTGGAAGATCGGATGGGAAATTAAGGAGGGGGGATGAGGGAGAGGGGAAGGCGGAGAAGGTGGAAGCGGAATGCGTGATAAGGGGGGGGGGGGAAGAAGGCGGAAGGGGAATGGGAACGAATGGGAAACGACACGAAGGGAGAAACAATGTATTTATTTAAGTAGAATTGCAACGCTTGCCGGGTATCAGCTAGTATTATATATTACATTTACAACATTCTCAGTAAGTAATTATCTTTAGATCCATTCTACTGGCTCTGATATCTGGACTTCTGAATGGTAGTCACATAAATAGCTTTTCATGAATGCTCACTACTTCATGTGAAGATATAAATTGGTCATGTTAGTTAAAACTTTTTGCTCATGCATTGAGTAACATTATAAAGCATACATACTCGTACATACGAGAATTTGAAAATCGCTATGTTCCGATATGCATCTATTTTAACCTTTATTTTTTCACGGACAAATGCGTTTCACTTCACAATGGACACGTTTTCACCTCCGCTTTATTGTAGTTCACATATCGGAAGGAGAGATCAGGGTTAATGCGGCGCATGACCATACAAATCACCAAAGAAAGACGAAGAAAGATCTACATCAGGCATGCCCAACCTGCGGCTGACGAACTTTCTTGTTATTACACCTCGGACTCTCGATGGGGGTTTTGATTTATTGCTTGAAAAGTGCCGAGCGTATAATCGCAACCAGTATATTTTTATCGCACATTTCTCGGAAGATCGAATGCAACTGATTTTAATAAGTTTTTTTTTTTTTAAAAAGAAAGACAAACATTCCCGGGTTACGAATAACCCAACAACATTTGAAAATCTCCTACTACCACTACACTAAGCGGTTGTGATGGAGGACTTAGCCAGCCGAGGAATCGAACACGGAGCGCCTGGGTGGGACCCAAGCGCGATGACCACTCAACCACTGACCGTGGAGGGTTTGTGCATAGGATACATACAGGCGCGTGTGTGGTCAATTCTTCTAGCGTTGAAGGTCGCAGTTTCACAATAATAGACATTTTGGACACAGAATAACCGGTAAAAATTAACGGTAATTATCCACCGTTTATCCCTCCCGAATTAAGCCCATTAAGCTTAGTGAAAGAGGGGAACAGTGGCGCATCCGGCACAACAAAGAACTATACGATATATATCAGGCCCCCAACATGTCAGCCCATATGAAACTCCTCAGGTTGGGGTGGGCTGGGCATGTACAGAGAATGCCGGACACACGCGTCCCAAAAAGAATTATGACTGAACACCCAGGTGGAAAGAGAAAAGTTGGAAGACTTAGACTGAGGTGAGAAGACGAGGTAAAAGGGGATGCAGCACAGCTTCTCCAGGTAATAAACTGGAAGTCAGCTGCTGAGGACAGGAGGAGTTGGAGGCGAATGTTGCGGGAGGCCAAAGCTCGATATGGGCTATAGCGCCATCGAAGAAGAAAGAAAAGAAGAAGCTTGGTAATATTTTTGTTATTTTTCAGTTGGGTACCCCTGATAGCCCTGATCTACATAGAAAGAATCACGAAAAGTGTGACAAATTTATGGATCTTTGTAAAAAGCTTAGAACCCTACAACGAGGCCATAATTTCAGATTGATTTCAATACAAACCTTTTGTAGTAAGTTCTATTTTGCGATATATATCACAGCTTTCAGTGGGTGTTGGGACATACGTAAAAAACTCTAGAACATCAGAAGCTTAGATTTTTATTAGAATATTGACCGGTCAGTGGTTGAGTGGGCATCGCGTTTGGGTCCCACCCAGGCGTTCCGTGTTCGATTCCTCGGCTGGCTAAGTCCTCCATCACAATAGTGTTGAGTACCTCATACAAGATGCACTACAAATGTCCCATACAAAGGCGTAAAATGTCCCGTCACCTCACAAAATGTGTTTGTACCAACTCTTTTTCTTTGTACCACTTCAAATATGAGGTGGTGAGGTAGTTGGTGTAGTATTACTACATTGCATGGGACATATTTGAGGTCCAACTCTTTATCTTTGTACCACTTCAAATATGAGGTGGTGAAGTAGTTGGTGTAGTATTACTACATTGCATGGGACGTATTTGAGGTCCAACTCTTTTTTGTATTACTACAAATGTATGAGATGATGAGGTAGTTGGTGTATGTGACTTATTTGAGGTCCAATTCTTTTTTGTATTACTACAAATGTATGAGGTGATGAGGTAGTTGGTGTAGTAGCACTACATCGTACGGGACGTATTTGAGGTCCAACTCTTTTTCTTTGTATTACTACAAGGTGGTGAGGTAGTTGGTATACTAGCACTATATCGTTGGCGACGTATTTGTCTTAGATTCGCGAGCTAGAGCTACTATATTACAGCGCCTTTGAGGGTTTTCTCACAAAAACGGTGCTCTTTTCTCACAAAAACGGTTCTCTACAAATTATCTAATTATTATGATTATTTTTTAATTTTTTTTTTTTTTTTAATTATATCAATATAGGTATACTTACATTTTTTTAAAATTAGTAGCATGTGAATACCGCACAAGAGTCCCAACTGCTCCCAAGGGAGGGGGACTAAGGTAGAGTCGTGATAAAAGTTGGTGAGGGGATGTGGAGAGTGGTAGTAAGGGGGTTTGGGGGAAGGGGGTGAGGGGGGGGGTAAAAGTTGCGAGGAGGGTGGTGAGGAGGGGGAACGAGGGGAGGGGGGGGGGTAAAAGTTGCGAGGAGCGTGGTGAGGAGTGGGTGAGGAGGGGGGGGGGGGGGGGGGGGGCGAGAGGGTGGGGGGGGAGAAATAGTGCGGAGGGTGGGTGAACATGGGGTGAGGAGAAGGGGAGGGGGGAAGAAGAAGTGGTGAGGGGGGGGGGTGGGGTGAGGAGGGGGGTTGAGGAGAGGGGGGGTTATGAGGGGGGAAGGGGTGAGGATGGGAGGGGGGTAGGCGAGTTTTTATGCTGGACAAGAGAAGAGTCCCAACTGCTCTCAACAGTCTGGAGCCAGTTAGGAACATAGACAACAGTAATACGTACATTTGTTTGTCCAATTCGGTGCTACCTACCTACTGCGGTTGGATTAGAGTTTTTAATGATCGAATTTATCCCACGTCCAAGATATCAGTTGAGTTAGAATACTGGCTAGCGGCGAGCGGCGAGCGGGGACCATTGCTTGCAACGTTAATTTAAAATAAGCTTCAAAAACTTTAATTTTACCCGATTTTAAGACACCCCCCCCCCCCCTCCACCCGACGGATGTAAAAATATTGCTACACCTCACCTCATATGAGGCGGTACACCTCAACACCTCATTTCAGTATTTGAGCACCTCATACAAACTCACCCTGATATCGTGTCCTACCCAACACTACATCACAACACAAGCAACATCTTCCGCTTAGTGTGGTGGTAGTAGGAGATTTTCAAATGTTGTTGGGTTATTCGTAACCCGGGAATGTTTGTCTTTCTTTAAAAAAAAAAAAAAACTTAATAATATAAATTAAATTTTAAAAATATTTTACAAAATTTCATTTACTCCAAATAATGCCAGGAATCACTTGTTGTAAGTCAAGTACGTCCCTTAACACTCACTCTGTATGCTATTTTGTTAGTGTGAGAAACTTGAAAACATTTTTTCTGGATGAGATTAAGTGCATGAATAAATACTTTCACTGGTTGATATTGTGGAATCCCATAAAGGCGATACATTGACAGAGTGTCAGATAAATCAGACATAAAAATTGCATTCAGAAAGGATGCACACGTGTTTGCTTTTGTGATCCTAATCAGAAAGTACTACCTTGATTTATTTTATTTGATATTATAAAAAATAGAACAAAAAAAATACTGATTGTTGTTGTTTTGATAAAGAATAAGATTTGACACTTAAATGCTAGTATCGGTTTCTGTAGTGTTCTGTTAATTAAGATCCACCAACAGATTCTCCAATAACACATTGAATGGAGATTACTTCTTGGAATAATAGATTATTGATGTTTGTCTGCTTTTATTATATACTTCGCGAATTACAATATTGTACGTTAGTCGACCTAACTAGAAGCTGGCTAAATGGATTATAAACAGTCTGTTCCAGTGAACACACACTCAGAGCTGCTTAACCGTCTGTTCGTTCCCACAGGTACCTACCTGCCATCTAGCGGAATCTAAGGACAGCTCTTAGCACTGCCATCTATGTCTAAAAGCCGGGAGCTTTTTGATACACTACATCTTTGAAGACGTAATCTAAAAAATACTTGTACAACATAATGGTACATGAAATCGGGGTCGCCCGAGAAACACATGGCACAGATAATCAATTACTTTGGTCGGGTGATGTCAATAGTCAGAATAACAGAATAGCATGTCTACCGTCCAGTTGTTTAGGCAGATATTTCCGAAAAACTTAAATTTGAGTTGAGTAGGTAAACAGTTATATGTAAAAGTGTACTATCTATCTGGTACAATACTCAGATTAATAATCAACACCACCATATAAATTATAATGCAGAAAAACTTGAAGTGCATTAAACAAAATGTTGATGTTTTCTGGGTCAATTGTACGGTTTTTCAAAATATCATATTAATGTACCGGACCGTCATGCCTTCGGTGTAATTGTATAATTATAAAAATAATAATAATATTTGTCCATATTTGTCCCAGCTCACATAGGTCTCGCAGAAATCGTTGTGTCTCCCTTACTATCATTGTGAGTAGTATGATCCAAACGGCATTGGAAAGGAAATACAACATGTAAAATGTTCAAAACAAAAATTTTACTACAAAAAAAATGTACACCTTTATGAAACCATAGTTTCCGATCGCAATTTGAAAATAAATTATGAAACTTTGAGAATTTTTTTACTTGAAACTAAAAAAAAATCAGGTTACAGTGACGTTTATAAATCATTTGTCTAATGAAACAAATGTGTGTTTTTTTTCATTATCAGTAATTTTAGTTAAAAAAAAACATAAAGTGACCCATTTATAAAACATTTTCAAGTTTTCATCCAAAAGTTTTATATTTAAAAAATTACATGATTATTTGTAATAATAAAATTTGGAAGCTTATTTCATCACCTTTCGAAAACAGTTTTTATTTTTCGGATACGTTAACAAATATTCCATTTATTTGGATTTTATTGCAAAGCGGAAATATTTTTAGCCTCTGAAAATATTAATTAATCTGATAAATAATTTATGGTGAGCATTGGAATATTGCTTTAGTCATTATTTCAAAACTTGGTATTTGGAGATGTCTGACTAATCAACTGAACGATCGATGTGTGAAGACACGTATGAATGTAAATGTTCGATCGAGTGGTTGTGTGGGCATCGCGTTTGGCTCCCACCCAGGCGTTCCGTGTTCGATCCCTCGGCTGGCTAAGTCCTCCATCACAACACATCACGTGGTGGTAGTAGGAGATTTTCAAATGTTGTTGGGTTATTCGTAACCCGGAAATTTTGTCTATCTTTTTAAAAAAAAAAAAAAATTAATTCATTTAAAAAATGAAGCAAGTAATGTTTGCCACGACAGAGAAACTGTAAAACAACACATGTTAATTATTTATCATATTTGGTCATTCCTTTCTCTTCAAGCGAAAAATTTCCATATCAAAATCAATTTTAACGACGAAACCAAATTTTTAGTTTTCACTTCTCGTCACAGTTGCTAAATGTTATTATTTACCATCAAAGTTTTTAATTTTTTTTAACGGAAATATCGCACAAGAGAGTCAACTGCTTCCCCAACAGTCTGGAGCCAGTGAGACTATGGCACCCCTAATAGGGGTATGTTGTTAGGTAGTGAGTGCTAAGGGGAAGGAGTTGGGAAAAAGAAAGGTGGAGAAATACATGGCTATTTAGATTTAGTCACCAAACACGGCTAGTGCCATTTCACGCAACGTTTCAATTCTGAATGGAAACCGTCACACATGTTCTCAAGTGACAAACTCTACAAAAAATTTAACGTTCTTGATGTTCGTCAAAACTTCATAAAAATGATTATTATCCATGTACATAAAAATATAGAAAATTTTAATAAAATTAATCACAAATACAATACAAGAAGTCACGACAGAAAGGATCTCTTGGTCCCAGGGAGCAACACGGCAAAGTATCAAAAGACGTATGCGTATCTGGGACCGAAAGTATACAATAAAATCCCCTTAGACTTAAATATTAAAAATTGCAAAATGTCTTACATTGGTTCAATAATAACTAAATGGTTGATTGGCTTGGGTAGGGAGGAGTCTGAAAAACTAATATGTAATGTGACTTAAAACTACACATGGTTATCTTTAAATGGCTCATTTAGTAAAAACTTAGTATATATGTATTAATAAAAAAAAAATAAAAAAATAAAATTGAATTTGGCACTTTACACACTTTGGGTCCTTAGAACAGGCAATCTGCCTAGCTAGGAACTAATATCGACCTAAAACAATCTAATAACACTTAATAATAATACTTCTGTTATTTTGGCTTTAAATGTATCAAATGTAAATAAATAAAAATGTCCCAAGGAAAGCGAAACACAGAAAGTAAAAGGTTTATTATGACAATGGTACGGTTATTGTACCCAGCAACCCTTTCACTAACTATCAGTAGAAAGTAGAGACGAGTAGAGGAAGAGGTAAGAGGTAAGGGTAGTGCCAGTGTTAAGAAGGTGTTGCACATCTGAGATAACAAACGCGCGTCAGGTGGCGCGGCCAGATACCGCAAGGCTGTCTACCAAAAACCACTATCGATCAAACTTCATACTATATATCCAGGGTTGAAAGATGAAAAGTTGTTAATAATTTTTTTTTTTTTTTATTCCTATTAAGCGATCATTTTTAATTTAATATATAATATAATATTTTCAATGTTTATTTCTAGATTGGTAAAAAAAAACAATTTTTAATACTCGTATATAAATTATTATTTTATGAAATGCAATATAATACATAATTTGTATTTTAGGTTGTACTCTTCAACTGAAAGCCCCTTCTTGTGTACAGAGAGAATTACCTTTATGTCATTGCCAAAATATTAGTGACAGTTATAATTTTGGAAGCGGGTGTGGATACCGCCGCTCCGGATATCATTTATTGCATAACCAACACCCCTGTCCAAGTGGTTAGCTACGTTTGGTGACTTAGTAGGAATGTCCGGGTTGATGTGTGAGGTTTATCTAGGTATTGGTGGCGAATGCGTTTGCTCGCCAATTTTTCTATATTTCGTGACGGGCCGGATCGGGAGAGACTGGCTGAGGAAAACCTTTTGACCTCTTTGACCGAAATCTTTTGACCCATCGCAGTGGGAGGGATGGATTCATAAGTCCGTCACTCCTGAACACATTAGCCCTCAGATTCCTATCCAACTCTTATACCTTTTTCCTTCCCAGACCTTTCTCTCCTTCCTTTCCCTAAAAAGACCATCCACATCGACCGGTCAGTGGTTCAGTGGGCATCGCGTTTGGGTCTCACCCAGGCGTTCCGTGTTCGATTCCTCCACCACAACACAAGCAACATCTTCCGCTTAGTGTGGTGGTAGTAGGAGATTTTCGAATGTTGTTGGGTTATTCGTAACCCGGGAATGTTTGTCTTTCTTTTTAAAAAAATAGAAAAAATAATAACATTGCATCCCCATAGATGACGTTAGACCCTGAGGGAATAGTTTTCCTCTGGACCTCCTGTGTGGTAAAAAAAAGTGTATTATTTTAATTTAAAATTAGGAAGAACCAAAATTATAATCACAGGCGTCCAGAAACTTTTCTGATAGCGATAATAGTCAAATATATTTAGAAAATAAAAATCAGACTTGATTAAAGAATAGCATATCATATGCCCTAAAAAGCTATAAAATGCTGACATGTTTTATTGTTCCTGGAATGTGTGTAAATATGATTAGCTAGGGATATGTAATTGAACATTCCTGACAGGGTTGATTGTCGACTTCGGCTGTCGATTTTCGTTATCTCTTGCTCAATACAAAAAAGATCAAGTCGCTAACCCTTGACTTAGATATCTATACCCTCCAAATATGTACGACATCACTTTTGACTTTTGATTGATTTGTACACAGAGTTCCTAAACATGAGTTTACTAACTCTATCAATAATTTTAACTCTAGCATAATTAAACAACTACCAGTCTGAAAATGTCCGTAGTAGGACGAAACCGGTCCTGGTGTAAATAAACAAGTGGAACAAAGTGAAACAAAATTGTTAAATTCATATCTAATCTAGCATAATTATATAGATTATTTATATATACTTTACTATTACTTATTATTACCAAGTGTTGGTTTGAATAAGAGCTTAAACGGCTGTGTGCTGTGTGCAGGTTTATTTTTATTCATCTCATCTTTCTTTTACTCATCACTGAATTGTATATGATTTCAGGTACCTACCTACAACATAAACCTTTACCTCTCGAAGCTTCTAACTGCACCACCTTTCGGGTTTAAAAAAACCTGCGAAAAATTTATTTTATGTGTAATTCCAAATCTTGTACAAATTTTGATATTAAAGTTTAATATTACAAACCGTCACTGGGCTAAGGGGTAATAATATGAGAACACCTTTTCAACAAACGAATGTATGTGGGGTAGATATAAAAAAGGGCTAGGGTTATAATAAAACGTGTGCAGGGGTAACTGCTTCAGCTATTGTCCTCTGTTATTTATAAAAAGGTACCTAACTGTTAAATATCATCTCGAAGATGTGGGTCACTGTATAACTAGGTCGCCGAAACTGTACTAAAGGAATCTTATTTTTATAAAAAATATGGATTTAACAATTTCAATTTAGTATTATTTTTATTTTTTTATGACAAGATTTTTATTCATGGCACAAAGGGTAACAATTATTATAAGCAATAATTATTAGCCTGAAAAAATCTCCCGAGAAAAGATACATGCCGCCGACGGGACTCGAACCCGTGGCTTTCTGATTTCTGGTCAACTGCTCTATCCACTGAGCTACGTCGGCTTATCTCTTACCCGCCAAATAATTCAATATATACTAGTGTTTCATTCAACAATTCTGCCCTCAATTCAAATTAGTACATTTTTTCATTTGTTTTCAGAATGATAAGTTTCCCCAATGATCGTGATTTACACAGCAATTATCAAATCCCTCAATAATTTTGTTAAAATTATTAAAGCAAGTAAGTTTTTTACAAGTTATACAACAAGTCTAAGTAAAATATGTACAAAAAAAATGAAAATCACACCATTATTATTATAAAAAAATGTGATAGTTTAAACTTATTTTATTTACTTCATAATGAACAGGTTTTTCACATATAAATTAGCATGATCTATAATAATAACATTGACATTGACACTAGAAAATTTAAAAAATGCATGAATAACGTATTTTCGTCGTAGTATACCTACCTAGATATTATTCGATTTTTTAGCATTCTTTATAGCCTTATAGTAATTTATTTTTGGGGTATTTTGCCGTGTTGCGCTACCTCATTCTTTAGCTAACGTTTCGGACAGCGTGAAAGTGTCCTCATCATTTTTCCTGATGATGGGCTCTCTAACGCTGTGCGAAACGTTGGCTAAATAAGAAGGTAGCGCAATACGGCATAATACCCCTAAAATATACCACGATAATACTTTTGTCCGTGAAAATCTAAAACGCTTCTTTAAAACCATTTAGAGATTACAAGGAGTCGAACGAACATTTGTAATAATTGAGGTTTAAATTATAACTAGACTATCAATAATTTTAAATTACGATTTGGTTATGTACGATTTAATTCAATGGAAAAAATTATTTATAGCTAAATAATGAATAGATAAGGGAGCAGCCTGTCCTACCCCTAGAGACAAGGTGTGTTTATAAAAACACACAATTGATGTGAGAATTTGATCGCTTTTTTAGATCTTCAATAGACACCAGACGCCATTATTAAGCCCGTGCAATAATCTCAGGGGCGACTCGTAAAACTCGTTATTTCTCCGTTTTTTCAATTAAATAAGTAATATTTTGCTACAAAATTAAATGAAATGATATGTTACGTAATAACATATATTGCGGAGTACATCCTGTTGTAACCACAATTTTATGTCATATCTGTTAGTTATTGTATGTAATAGTCTGTATGAGTATAAAGTAAAGTGTTTAAATTTTAAATACATAACAAAGTTTCTATTGCAATATATGTACGTCTTTACACAGCATTGGTTAAATGCACTGTACATATAGTTTTGTATCAGTGATCGATGAACCGGTGGATGCAATTTTTAGCCGTAAGTTGTTATAATGGTTTGGCTGGTCCGTATTAAGAAATATATTATAAATTTATATAGCGCCCTTCAGGTGATTATTTACAATACGGCGCTGTACAAATCATCCAAATATTATCATTATTAGTACAATTAGGAAATCTATGATTGGTTTATCAGTTAGGCGAATTACACGTGTATAAATTAACCGTAATGTAAACTGTTGATTTCCTTAAAATGAAAATAAAACCACTATTATCTTACTACTCGGTTACGCCAGACTGCAAAGAGTATTTTTTCACTTTTTCTTATTGTTGTCAAGTTGAAATATATGGAAAAAATTATTAGACTTCTTGTCTTAAAACTTCAAGATGAGAATGACTTCGTTAAAAAAATTCAACAGAGAAGCTGTATAAATGTTGCCAGCGCATAATTTTCACTGCATTCAAATATAAATAGATGGATTGTATGCATCAAAGACAAGATGGCCGTGTATTTAATCTATTTCCTTTAGTAGAAGTGCTAGAAAGTTGAAGAAAACGATGGGAATCGCTTGAATTTCGTTCCTTAAGTTATTTCCATCGACGGAAAACTACACGATTTCGTTAAACCGTAGATACTATCAAATCAATTCAGCTTTATTAATCCATAATTTTCAATAATCATTAATAAAATAAAAATAAAACACCGCCCATTCGGCAGGCCTAGCTTAAATCCGTTTATCTTCATCAGTCTCAACTCAATATTTAATTTCACATTTAAGTTTTATTGCCGCTGTGTTTGCTTTTATTCAAATCCTTTCACCATAAAAAACACGGAAAATGTTTAATGTTGCCACATTGATTTATTTATCCACGAATTATAATTGCGTCGAGCCACGAACAGCCAGTGACGTCACGTCAAGACAAAAGCTGGCGCGCGCGACTCGCGTTCCTTTTCCAAAGGAGGATGCGCGGGAAAAAAAACACACAGAAAAAAACATGGCGGAAAGGGGTTGCCAGTGTTTATTATTGCGCGGCGCATGCGCGGAACATCTTGCGGTTTTTTAAGGGGTTTTTTGTTTACCTCTGACGGAGTGCCGTTTTTTAATAGTGCCGTCGTAACGGGGACTTTTTTAAATGAATATTCGGGATGCAGTTTTTTAGTTAAAAAAAGTGTTTTTTTCACCCCGATATGTTGGGATGAAGCGGGTTAATTCGACTCAGATGCGCAATGTGCGACTCTAGTAAATAAAGTCGCCCTAAATTCAATCTGGTTTGAGTTTACAAAGTTATTTATTTTTTGATAAAATATGTAGGTAGATACTATCTGCTAAATTTAAGATGATGATTTGAATAAATCGTTCGTCCATATGTTTTCATTATTCTTCTGTACGGGATTGAACCCTAGAAACCAGACCAAGCACCTTGGTCACTTAATGGGGGGATATAAATATATAATTATATGCAAAATAATATATAATATCTGATATTATAACAGTTCTGGTTTTGAAACGAAATTAGCTGGTACACGGAGAAAAATGTTATTCGAAAATACGATCATTTTATTCGTAAAAACGGTTAAAAACGGGACTGAACAAATTAACGAACAAATTAACAGTGTTTCAATCTTTATTGGCGGGAAAATGTAAGAATAATTTGTTGGTATTCGTACGAAATTACGTATACCAACAAATTATTCGTACATGTTCCCGCTATTAAACATTGAAACCCTGTTAATTTGTTCGTAAGAACTTCAGTCCCGTTTTTAACCGCTTTTACGAATAAAAGGATCGTATTTTCGAATAACATTTTTCTCCGTGTACGGCGGGGCCTGTAGGGATATTTACACAATCTGACTTGATGACTGATGAATGTGAATGAGGCGAGAAGTGTATGCCAAGACCGAGTTGTTTGGCGGTCCGTCCTCTCTGCCTACCCCTGCGGTGAAACGGCGTGATGGTTAGTTAGTTAGTTAGTTAGTTAGACTTGATGACAGTCAACCTCTAATGAGAGGACCCAAGAAGAAGAAATAAGAATTCTTTTTCAAATCTCTTTACATAATTGTTATATATTGAAAATATAGAAAGTACGTAGGTTCCTAACTTTATATATATATATATTTAATCTATTAATCTGCCTACATTTACCACAATTAGCCATTTACCACTATTGAGTTTTAGTAAGCAGGACTGGGAGTGTGTTTCTCCCCTCATTGTTAGATACAAAAATTATGGAGGAGAAATTTAAAATAGCTGATTTATGCTATCTTTGCAAGTCTCTAAAACAACAAACTGAGTGGTTATCATGAAGCATACTAATTTTCATTGTACTTGTTTAACGAATTCAAAATTGCTCTGAATTTGAATGTCATTTTCAAATTTGGAACTGATTGTTTTCTATAATTCAGACAAGGACCTACAATCTAGTATTATCTTTTCAAGAAATTTTATTTTTATTTTTTATTCTATATTTGAAATGGGTACCTAATTCATTTGTTCAAATTTCTTAGTTATAATTTTGACATGTATAGTAAGATTGCGTGATTTTCCAAGAGTGTTGCTTTTTTTACATTTTTAAGAAAACTAGATTTCTTAAAAGTGTGCATTTGGTAGGTAACTTTCTGATCGTCTATAAAATTCTTCAACAAAAAATTATGATTATATTATATAATAACTATTAAAAATATTCATATTTATTTTGATAATGAAATAAAATTAACAATATTTGTTTTTGAAAAGCATGGATCTTCGGCAAATATTTTAAAAACACTTTTAGTTTCATAAATCCTACAATTATAATTGGAATATCCAGTGATTTTTCAAGAGTGTATAGGTATATAGATATAAAATGGTTATAACTTTAAAAAAAAAGCCTTTTACAGCAGTAGATATTACTGCCAACTCGAAGTGATTTGCTGGCACCAAATAAACTATAGACAAAGGAGAAGTTTCTTCTGTAGAAAGGGGAGATATAAAATATATTTTTGCTTCAAAATAAAGCCACTAAATATTATTACATGGGAAACGTTAAGCTAATAAAAAATAAATATAAATCTTACAACATTAATTTATAAAGTGACTAAAACCTGTACTTGCAACCATAAACCTATTAAGGCGATGCACCACGTCATGGGATCAAGCCACAGATAATAACACTCCTTACGAGGATAAGTTTTAAATTCCCGTTCGTTTGTTTATTCAAGAAAAACATTTCGCTTTGTTTTGAGAAGTTCAGGAACACGTACTTAAATGTTTTATGATTATTTTCTAAATAATTTAATTTTCCACATTACACAATAAAACCATAACGGTGAGGGGTTCGTAAGTAGGAGATTTTGATCTTTAAAGTAGTTTTCATAGGCCCGATATATTATTTTTTCTGGGCTTATAAAAAGATTAATAAAAAAAAATACTGTATTATTTCGAATGCAAATAAAAAAAGCATAAAATATGTTTCTAAGCGATCAAATTTTCAAATCAATTTTGCGTTAATTAATGTAGATTCATACCGGTCGACGTACGAACGCTACGCTACCCCTAACAATATCTGGACTACTTAGCAACTATACATTTTCCTTGAAAACAGATGCTTCAGACTCACATTGGCCACACGCATCGCAACGTGTGGCCAGTGTGATTCTGAAGCATATATTTTCATATAAAATGTGTGGTTAAGTAGACCAGAAATTGTTAGGCGTAGCGTAACGTTCGTTCGTCGATCCAGTGTGTATTTACTATTGTTTAGTAGTTCAAATTATTTTCCTAATTCGCAAATTTTGTACCTAAAAGAAAATTTATAAAAAAATTGCATATTTCTTACGTACTTCTTCTTCTCCATTTCGATAGCGGATATTTGAAATGCTGCAAAGGATAAGAGATCCAAAAATGAGATTAATTTGACGTTTTTCTTCGTTTTTTTCTCTTTCGATCCGCGTCGTCGAAATATTTTAAGGAAAACATGTGTATCTTTAACGACGGATTTTAAAAGATTGTTTTTTCTGACAAATCTACATATATAAAAACGAATCCCTGTTTCCCTTGGTGACGCCATAACTTTAGAACCACTTTACCTATTTCATTCTTCTTTTTTTAAAGTTTTCTGATACTATGTAGAAGGTTCTCATGGAAAGAAAAATTAAGAAAATTGCGCAGAAAATTGGATAATTTCAGAAAACTTAACGACTATTTTATCTTCGCACATTTGATAGTTTGCGCGTTTGATTTGTTTAGAGGTATTTCCTAAACTATTCATCCGATTGCGATAAAAAAATGGTGAGTTGTTGTTGACATGCCCGTGAAGGTTTCTATATAGCAATATTTATATATTGGTGAGTTCTGAAGTTATGAAATTTGCAAAAAAAACGTTGCAATAGGGCACACGCAAGTTGTTTGAAAACTGAGTGTATTTTATAGAATTTGGCGAAAAACAGGGAAAAAAGGCCGGAGGGGAAAGGGAATCCGAGAGAGGCGGAGGGATATGTCGGTGGGGTGATTCGCGGGAGGAAGGACGAGGGAGGGGAAGACGGAGAAGGTGAAAAGGGAACACGGGAGGGGAAGGGGACGAGGGTGGGGAAGAGGTGATGGAAGGGGAACGGGGACGAATGGGAAAGGACGCGCAGGGAGAAACAATTACTTTATTTAAGTGGCATTGCAACGCATGCCGGGTATCAGCTAGTTTAAAATAAATTATATTCTTTTATTAAAGAAATTTACAAAAATGTATTCTGAAAGGTTTATGGAACGTAATTTTATAACAAAAGTTTTTAATTATAGGTCTCTAAAAACAGAAGGTATGATTTTTAGAAGAAAGTAAAATCTTTTCGCTATCCTGAACAAGAAACATTTTGTCCTTTACAGTATTTCAAATTTCCGCTATCGATATAATTGGAGTATTTATGATGGCTACAAAGGGATGCTGAGATTTTTCAAACATTCAATAGCATCCGGCGTCGCGGCGTTCAGCGTCGATATGACCCCGGGGACTGCTAGAGTGGACACTATTATACATCGTGCTTCATGGTTTGACCTTGTACACTTGCTTTAACATAGGTAACAAAACACAATTTATTATAAGAGGGTACCTCAGTTTCTATGTATCATGAACTATATACATACTTTTGCACTAATTTTGAAACGTGACATACTTACAACTTATGATTACGTACTTACAACTTGTGTTTTTAGTAGCTCAGGCTATTTTCTGCAGAATGCATATTTCACATAGTTAGATCAGATAATTGCAGACCTTACATTCCTAATATGTATTCTATAGAAAACAGCCAGATCTGAAAAAACACCAATATCCTTAAAAATTTACTCTAAAATCCACTTTAAAGTTAAAAGAAATGGCTATCTATACAGGGTGTTATCTTATATTATTATTATATTATATCTATACAAGCATCGTACTTGACTTACTTTTAACCTGTGATTCCTGGCATTATTTTAAGTAAAAAATGTAAATAAAATTTTTGTCTCCGGTGACATTTTATTTTTTATTTTTAATAAAATATAAAAATTAGTAGGTATTGGGAAGTTAGGGGTGGGGCGAGGGGGTGATTGGTTACTTGGCTTCTGTGGAATAATTTTTTTTTTCTTTAATTTTGAAGAATAGTTTTTGAAAAAAAAAAATCTCATCAAAAAAGTCATCGGAGACCAAAATTTCATTTAGCTTTTTTTACTCCAAATAATGTCAGGAATCACTGGTTAAAGTAATTCAAGTACGATGCTTAACACCCTGTATATTATGTATAACTTTAGAAAGTAAAAAAAAAAATTCTAGATGTTGTGTAGGTTTGATTAATCAATCTTTAAAGTAAAGTGCTTTTATCTCAGTTTGAGTTTTTTGTGGCAGACTGCTTTCCGCGTAACTACGTTCAATTGATAGTTCAGCGTGTAGGACGTTAGGCTAGAATTCAGATGGACTGGGCCAAAATCCAACAACTAGTACCGGCTTACTCCCTTTTCCCAAAAAGTTGTTCTTGTTGAAAAGGTCTGTACTATAAATCTTAAGGATTATGAAAAAAACATAAACATTATGTGATTCGTAGGTTTTTCATGTAAACATAGAGTCGCCTTACATACTCGTATTATTCATACCAAGCAATTTCACTTTCATCGAGTGTTTTTATTATACTGCGTGCTAGATCGTAAAAAGCAAGTTCCGTCGGTTATAAAAAATGCATTTGGAATTCAAAACATCAAAAGGGTTGCCATGCACCGACACACGACCGTGGATGATATCAAATAGCGCATCCCTTACCCTAAGGGATTTGCAAAAAAAGGGTTGCGGGGCCACAGACTACAGACTTTCGGCAGTCTCGAAGGGTGGCTGCAGCGCTCAGTGCCCGGAATGAAAAAGGGTTTTGAAAATGTTTTAAAAATATATGCGAGTCATATGACATGATGAAAAAAGGGGTGAGTCACTTGAGACGGTAAAGGGGTTTTAGGAACGGTGCGCGCGCACTTGTTCGGTGGTAGAATGCACTTGATGCTGAACATAGATAATGTTTAAAGTTTTTTTTTTAATCTTTTTAATGATTTTTGATGTTTAGATTTTGGGACAGATGTGCAACTTATGCAATAAAATACGATCGTTTTAGAACTATTTGTTTAATTTTTAGATGATTTTAAATAATTTACACAGAGTTACACCAATTAGGGAATTGGCTACTTTATTAATCTTAAAATAAGTTTTTTTGTTCAAATGTCGACCAAATAACTCTAAATCTATAATCTATAATATAAAAATTAATGTTTGTTTGTTTGTTCGTACCTTATGCGCGACCATACCGTTCATCAGTTTTTCGATGAAACTTTGGGAATATGACGTGCGCATACCCGGGATGGTAGATGATAGTGAGATCTGGCGTTATGAAATTGCGATTAAAATTTAATCCGATTGCTATTATTTTTTTTTTAAATGTTGTGAACATGCTCGTGAATACTTCTACATCTATACTGCTGAGCTCTGGCATTATGAAATTTGCATTAAAAAAATTAAATAGGTCACGCGAGTTGTTGGAAAAATGGGTGTATTTTATGGAGTTAGGCGGCAGGGAAAAAAGGCTGGGGGGGGTTGGGGGAGAGGGGTCAAGGGAAGGGGAAAGGGGTAAAAGGTGGAAGGGGAATGCGTGAGGGGGGTCGTGAGAAGGGGAACGTGGGAGGGGAAGAGGAAGAGGGGTCGGAAGGGGAACGGGGACGAATGGGAAATGACACGAACGGTGAAACAATTGATTTATTTAATTAAAATTTCAACACATGCCGGGTATAAGCTAGTTAATAATAAATAACAATCTCTCCGGGCAGGAAGAGAGCAAAGGAACAGAGGAAGCAGAGGAGCAGAGGAAGAGAGCACAGAACGTCACACAAGCCTGTCCCGGGAAAAATTGAAGTTCAATGCATCTTGCACAACCAATTTTTTATTTAAGAACATTTTTTACTTATATTATTTTAGAGAAATCAAAAGTTTTCCTGGTGGTTGTTTTATGCACGATGGTTGTCTTATGCTCGTTCAATTTAGTTACCTTATAAACTATGATATTAATTTACCAATAATAGATTTCTTCTTCCCCTTGTCCTATTCGTGTCGGGGACCCACTACATCAACAAGGCTCCTCCACACGTCCCTGTCTTGCGCCAAATGGTTCAGCCTCCGTCCATGGCAGACTCTCCTCACACAGTTTCTGGAGTTTCCTCGCTAATTATAGTAATTAGCGAAGCAATAAAATAATAATTAATTATTTTCTTTGTTGTAATTATACATAATAATAATTATATATAATTACAACAAACATACTTCATAATACATAATCACATTTCATGTAGTTTGGTTTGGTTAGGATACGAACACATTTTTAAGAGGGTATTACCAGAGATTACCGGAAATTAGTAATTTTAAAATTAAATTCTAGACGTATTGACTCTTTTTTACAAAAAAACATTAATCTATTTTGAAAGATTGTTATTTTATCTGGTACACGCAGTTTTAAAATTTTGAAAAATATGTGTATTTTATACTAAGAAAAATATACTAAGGTTATACCGTTGGTCATTGGCAGATTTGTTTAATTTTCAAACGATAGATTCTATTAAGCAACACAAATTTAAAATCATATAATCATTCATCAAAATAAATCAATACTTAATCTAGTCAACACAGTATTAAGAATTTGAATATTTATTAAATTATTAAATAATAAAAAATTTGTAAAAAAATAAAAAAATATTAAGTACCTAATATTAAAGTCTGAAAATCAATTATAATTAAATGCATTAAAATATAATAATGCATTTTTTGTATTTTATTTTTTTAGTTTTTATAAATTTTTTAATTTATAGAAACATTTAAAAATAATACATATAAATCAAATCAAAATAATACAAAAACAGAGAAAAAGTTCCAATAAACTACTTTTAAGTAGTTTGTCAAAGGGTTCTTTTAACTTAATGGATTATTACAAAAATGAAATTAACTATTAAAAAATAATTGTTTACATTCATATAAAAAACTATTGATTACATTTATATCATAAGAGATATAGCATAAAGAGGTGTAACAAGATATAAAAAAAATATAAAAGTGTATGCAGGTAGAAATTGTTTGTCTTAGAGTCTAATACAAACTATTTCTTTCAACGAGCCAATTTTTCAACATAATATTTGTTTTTACGTTTGTACATTTTTTAATTGCTGCAGGTAACATATTTAAGCAATTAGGTATCATGAAATCCAGCGTTCCTTGCCCATATTTGTTTAAATGCTTAGGTACAATTAGTCCTTCATTTAACGTAAAACGAGTATTGTAAGGTGTGTTCTAGTCTATTTATGTACAAAGGGCTATTTCATATGCTGATAAATAATTTTATAGCATAGAATTGCTCTCACTGAAAGAATTTGGAGATTTTGAAAGATAAAGATACAATGTTACATAAATTTATTAGTATGCGTGTGATTTTTGCGTGCTTGAATATTTCTTATGTAGTTAAGAAAGTTTATAAAAATAAAATTCATTTAAAGAGAAGTTTTCTTATAGTTCCACAAGTCTAACCACAGTTTCATATTTCGTTGAAATTTGTCAAGTAAGATATTTTAAGACCTACAATAGAAACTTTTTTATTTCTTCAATTCGACAAGTTTCATGATAAAAATTGCTACTTTATTTGTGTAGGTAGTAAAAATGTGAATACCAGTTTATACACATTTTTTAAAAGTCTGTCTAACTCCAGGATTTGTTAGAAGTAATTAGGTACATATACATTTTATTAACGAACAGTAGAAAATAGAAGAAGGATGTTAAGACACCTTACTTTAATTAGTGATTCCTGAGATTATTTGGAGTAAAATAGGAAAATGAATTTGTGGCCTCCGGTGTCATTTTAGATTTCTTATAAACTATTTCAAACCCTAAAAATCAGAAGGAATTGGACAGTTAGGGTCAGCTTCTCACTCTGTCAAAATGTGAAAGATTTTTTGGTTAGATTTTTTTTTTAAATTACAAAGGCATAAAAAAATTCATCGGAGAACCAAAATTAATTTACATTTTTTACTCGAAATATTGTTAGAAAAATCTGGTTAAAAACGGTAAGTAAGTCAAGTACGTCCCTTAAAACCGTGTTTATTGATATTGATAAACTAACTACTGGAGCAAACAGAAAATTATAAAAAATCGCCTGGAGTGCTCGTCACTTTTGAAAATTAATTTTGAAAAATTTCTCACCCACATTAAAAAAATCATTACTCCACATTTGTGTATGTAAACATATTAACAAAGTTTAGTGCTATACAGCCAATGAATAAACATTTTACTGATTATTCTTACTTTTTTAAATCTACAGAAACATTATTAAAAAATCTTTAACTTTATAAATGCGCGAAATTTGTGATTTAGTGATTTGAAGATTTTAAATTGCCGCCAGTGAGTATTTTTAATATCTATATTGAATATTGTTCTACTTTTGTATGTTCTCTATGGCATGTTTGATAAATCACAGATGAAAATATATTCTACAAAATGAATTTTTCATATGTGTACATCAAATCAGAAGTTTGGTTTAAAAAATATTTTGAAGTTCATTTGTAGAACTGGAGCTTTCCAACCGCCAAAATTCATTCTAGAAGAATTCAAAGACAATTGATAAGGCCATAGCCATAAAGTCTATTTTATCAACTATTTGATATAATAAATTGCTGGCCATGAAAATGTTTCAAATAATTACAATACCTAAATGTTTTACGAATGGTAGGAAAATGTGGTCTAATTTCAGACCGACATCAATCGCAGAAAAATAAAAACGGTTCAAATTTGGACCAAAATCGCTCTAGTGGCTAAATAGAAAATCCGATCTAAGTGAGTCGTGCGCATCTGCTTGCCTCCATTTTAATAATACATATTTTTTACATTACATCCTGAGAACTTTGAGAGATTACGGAAGGCCTTGAGAAAAAAAATATCCATCGTGTCATCTTTGGAGATGCTGTGTGGGGGATCTTTTTAGGGAAATGAAGGAGAGGAAGTTCTGGGAAGGAAAAAGGTACGAGGGATGGGTAGGAATCGGGGGGTCGGTGTGTCCAGAAGTGACGAACGTATGAATCCATCCCTCTAAGAGGTGCAACGCGACGTGAGTTCGGCTCGAGAGGTCAAAAGGTCTCTCTCAACCATTCTCTCTCGATCATATGGTGTGCTGACACCTATGCCGCTAAGATCCAGACGAACCTCCCCCCATCAAACCTGGTACCTCTGTTTGGCCACCAAACATAGCGAACCTCTTGGGGTGCTCTATGGCAGAGGTGTAGATTAACCAGTAAATGGTTCTCGGGCGGCGGTACCCACACCAGCCTCCCAAAATGTTTCTTTCTCTTTCCCAACAAACTTCGAATATTCTCTCTTATCTATATAGCATATGTCGTATTTTTGTCTTTGTTTCCTTATTTTTTTTTCTAGTGCAGGTACTGTTCTTTTTCTGTTTAACTCTTATTTTTCTCATTTCGATTTAAATGTTTTGTATAATTGGACAATACTCCGGAAGTACAAAATATACATAAATAAATAGAGATTTGAATCTAATGCTTTCTTTGTAGAAATATTCAACAGCCAACTATGTGTATACCTACGTATTTTTTTTCTATTGATTAAGCATTACATTGGAGACGTAATAATTACAAACCCTATAGCATAATCGTAGGATTACCCTTAAATTAAATAGCCCAGTCTGAAGAATTGCTAACACTGCTGTAAATGCTGACGATTCCTAGTGATGGCTAATAGTTATATTTTGGTAAGAAGCCAAAGAGTTTGTACCATAAGTTTTCTTAACACATTATGCTGTCATATAGTAGATAAATTCTTCGATTCAATAAATTAATCTCCAATTGTTCAAAATAGATAGATCTTTTTTGAGTTTACCGGTCTACGACTAGAGAATTTATTTATTTTTATTTATTTATTTACATTTGATACATTTAAAGCCAAAATAACAGAAATAATATTACATAATAAGAGAATATATTTTAAATGAATACAAGTGTTATTACGTTGTTTTAGGTCGATATTAGTTCCTAGCTAGGCAGATTGCCTGTTCTAAGGAACCAAAGTTTGTAAAGTGCCAAATGCAATTTAAATTATTATTATTTTTTTAAATTAATACTTATTTATACAAAGTTTTTACTAAATGTGCCATTCATAGGTAACCATGTATAGTTTTAAGTCACATTACATATTAGTTTTTCAGACTGCTCCCTACCCAAGCCAATCAACCATTTAGTTATTATTGAACCAATGCAGGACATTTAGCAATTTTTAATATTTAAGTCTGGGGGGATTTTATTGTATAATTTCGGTCCCAGATACGCATAATAAAATGAAATGTTTAAAAAAAGCATTACATACGTATCAAAAATCCTCGTTTTCAACACTTTAGAATCCCGCCGAATAGTAGTTTTACATGGAGAAAAATGTTATTCTAAAATACGATCATCTTATTCGTAAAAACGGGACTGAACAAATTAACAGGGTTTAAATGTTTATTGGCGGGAACATGTAAGAATAATTTGTTGGTATACGTAATTTCGTACGTAATATACCAACAAATTATTGTTACATTTTCCCGCCAATAAACATTGAAACACTGTTAATTTGTTCGTAAAAACTTCAGTCCCGTTTTTAACCGCTTTTAGGAATAAAATGATCGTATTTTAGAATTACATTTTTCTCCGTGTAGGTAAAGTTATTTAGGAACAATGCTTAATCCAGATGGATTACGCATACATAGATATGTTGAAAGAGGTTAACTTATACGTGCCTAACTAGAACACTCGTGGGAGATCCCATGAACTTTTTTATGCTCCGAAAGCGAAGAGATTCTACCTATCAGAACAAACCAATAACAGCAACTCAACTGCTTAAAGATTCTGCATTGACCTTTTCGACATCACATACAGACAGTTCAGTAACTATCTTTTGACGCATGTCACAAAATAGTAAAATTTCCCCTAATGACCTTTTATATTTTATTTATTTATTTATTATTTATTTACGCCTTAATGGGCTTTTACATGAACATTTTACACAATGATTACAGTAATTAAGTATAACAGGTTATACAGTAAATTTACATGTAGGTTTATTAAATTTGTGATGTTCTCCGCAATATATAGGTGCATAACCGTTTTATGGGAACACGAATAAATAAATAAAACATTAATAGAAGATAATATTGTTAATTCTGAAATTTTAAATATGAAGTTTGACAAATACGACAGTCTCATAATAGGACACAGTGGCAGAATTGGATAAAACGTATGTCCCGGTTAGACGCGAGGTTCTGGGTTCGAGTCCCAGTTGCGACCATTATCTTTTGTCTTGACCAGTGTCTTGTTCATATTTCAAAAAAATTATTATTATTGTTATCTTCTTCTTCAATAAAATAAATAAGTATTATTTTGTTTTTAAAACACTGACAGTGTTAGAGATGAAGGGCGTTGGAAATAGTGTCAACACCCCCCTGGTTAAAGACCACCTTTCAGAATTCAAACATTGCTTGAAATTGTTTTAGCCATATATTGTGACCAGATACGTCGGATAACCACTCCTATCCTTCCTCTTCCCAACTTCTTCCATTCAGTTTAGCCTGACAATATTGCCCCCAATTAGGGATGCCATAGTCCCACCGTGTCCCTGCAGTTAGCATTCTTGTGCGTTACACATATCTACATATTAAAAAATAAATATGTAAATAAAACTTATTGAATCAATCACCCAAAAACAATAAATCATAAAAAATGTGTAGGTACGATCATAATACTACTCAGTGACTGTTTATCATATCTGAAGAAAATCCTTTTACGAGAAAAAGATACCGTCGTTAACCCCACGCGTGCGACGTGCGACTCGCGGCGTTGCGTCGCATTGCAGCGCGTCGCGTCGCGTCTCCGTCTAATTCCGGAAAGAGAGTCGTAGTAATAATTACCGGGCGCTCACCCCGCGCGCCGAAAAAGAGTTAATATCGATCGCCGTTCCGCGGGGTAAAGTATTTATGTACTTATTGAGTCACCCCCGGCATTTTTTCCACCCTCGACTGTATTTTTTTACCCCGTCCCCTCAAGGATGAGTAGTCACTATGGCAACTCCGCCGGCCGCATCGCCATATACAGCTAGGCGCTAATTGCTGTCTGAATTATATATTGAGTCGAGCGATGCGGTGTTTGATTCGTCGAATACAATATACTGGTATCGTTCTGATGCATGTTCTTTCAGTAATTGATAGTATTTCGATAAAATTTATTATAAAACCAGTCCTAATAGTAAAGAGAACGCCCTGTTGGACCAGCGTGTCTTAAAACTAGAAATAAACTTTTTTTTTTTTTTTACGCACTAGATTTTCAGGAACTTTATAGATTTTCAATTTTCCATATAAATGATCATCTAGTAAATCCACGTTATGCAAGTGTATTATATAAGTATAATTAATACAAAACAATACAAGAACAACACGATAATCTACCAAACTATTAAATGGGAATATAATTCACCGTCTCCAGATATTTTCATATCAGAGGGTTCGGCTCTGTGGAATTCCTAATTTGACCGATAAATCCTACTGATCCCTCAATATAAATATTTAAAAAATCTTTCGTAATTCTACATGTATTTAAAATGACTGATTTTTGCATTTTTATATACAAATTCTTTGACAAATCTAATATGCCTAAATTTTTAATAAGAGAGCTAGGTATAATGCCAGTAGCCGAAATAACAAAAGGTAATATTTTTATGGTCTGAGAATGCCAAATTCTTTTAATTTCATTTCCTAAATCTGTATACTTTCTTATTTTTTCAGAAACAGATTTTTGAATATTACAGGAATTTGGAATAGCTACATCAATAATATAAGTTTTTTTTTAAATTTTGTCATGTAAAACTATATCAGGTCTATTATGACCAATTGGTCTGTCTGTTAGTATAGTTTTATCATAGTAAATTTTAAAGAATTTATTTTCTAAAAATGAATTTGGTTCGTATTCATAATATGGTACTATATTATGACAGTCAATCAAGTTATGTTTAATTACCAAACTTTGGTGAATTATTTTTAAAACCTGATTGTGCCTAAATGTATACTCAGACGGCGCTAATATAGAACATCCTGATATAATGTGTTCTATAGTTTTTTATTATTTTTTAATGAATTTATTTATTAATATTGACATTGGTAAGTATATACAAAACCATAATAATAAAGTGTTTCAGATTTTAAATAAATTAAATTCACCTTTGCGAAAGTGTAACCACTCTTATGTAAGAGGGAAAATAAAAAAAATATATCTTAAAATACATACTTGAAAAAAAAAATGTGCGAAAATAAAGCGAAGTGAATGGGAAAAAACTAATGTAATAATATGAAACACTAAAACTAAATAATAGTATAAGAAATGTGCTGTAAAGGACGCTAATAATTAGTTGAATTATATTAGGTATCATAAACTTTTTTATTGTTTCTGTTAGCCTTTTGACTCTTAACCGCTTGGACACATAAGCTTGTTTTCACGATAATTTAACGTAGGTAGACATAGGAATGACGTATGTCCCGTACCTGAGTTATTAAATCAAACTTTTGGCTTATGTGCCATTTCATTCATAAATCTGTCCATTCCTTCATACTCAATTCTCATGCTAGTCTGTCCACTATTCCAAATTTTAAAACTAATTCCATTTATTTACAAAACCTTTAAGACATTTATATTCCCTATATATACGTTTTAGAAGATGAATATCTATATCATTATTTTTTTTCTAAGTCTGTGCCTGAACTTTAAATCAATAATACAAGGTGTTGTATCTCAAAAATGTGTAATGTCGCAAACGCCCTAGAAAGTAAATAAAGCTTTTAAGATATCCAACCTCTGATAGGAGGTAAACAGAAGAAAAGTTAGGATAAAATATTGTAATGTAAAGGTATTACATGCCATGTAACTGTAAAGAACGTAAAATTGTGTTGAATTGTGTGACATGTAACCGTAAAGAACATAAAATTGTGTTGAATTGTGTAACAGGTAACTGTAAAGAACATAAAATTGTGACATGTAACTGTAAAGAACATAAAATTGTGTTGATTAAAATTGAATTACTGCATTGCACACTCAAACTTCATTTTTATTTTATTTTTACATATTGGTGGGTCGAAAAAAACTATAAGTTATTCTGACACACCTGTCGATGTATGGGTATATGTCACAATAATACAACTGTGTTATTTTTTATGCATATACCTCACAAGAGTCCCAACCGCTCCCGTCTGGAGCCAGTGAGACTATGGCATTCCCAATTGGGGTATGTTGTGAGGCTGAAGGTAAGTGGAGAGATACTGAGAGTATCTTCCACTCTGGAACGTGCCGCAAATATACCTTATATTATTTTTAAATGGTTAATTTGTGAAAACACAAATCAATCAAATAATTTTTTTTCCGCGCACGCCGGGATTTGATCCCGCGACATCCGGATCTCTATTCAAGAGCCCTGCACGGCGGCTGTCATGTAAGTAATATAATGTTGATGTCTTGAATTATTTAATAACAATATTGCCTACTAGATATGATCCACTGTCTCGAATGTGTCGTCTGTATAATCCTATTCAATATGACTTTATGGATATCTATCAAACAGTCTCGCATATTTTAAAATGCGAATTAGCAATCTACTAATTTGACATGCCATGAAGTATAGTTATATTTTAACTGGAATGTTAAAGGTTGTTATTTACTCTATTTATTATTTTCCTTTTATTTTTGTTTATAATAATATTTTGTTTATTTCAGCTGAACAGAGCAGTGTGTGCAATAATCAAAATAAAATACATAATGTGAAATTCAATAAAAAAATTAATAAAATACAATGGTGGACACATTAGTACAGTAACTATAGTGGCTTGAGGAAAATTCTCCATCAACGGTATAGGGGCGCTCCCTGGCACTGGGTGACTTGTTATTTCTTATTATTGTTATCATAAAGAACAACAAACTTAAACTGTGCATTCCGTGAACATTTTTAAGTGGATTATTAACATTTACACCCTGTACAATGTTAATCTCATAACTTTTTCATGTGAATACCCAAATGTAATGTAAATGTTCCAAAATAAAAATAAAAAACAAATCTATCAAACCCTATTAAGTTGATTATTTTTTTTATTATCACGATTTGTAAGGCAAAACCTCTCTCGTAACGTGAAGAAAACAATAAATACACGGTGCGCGACTTTCGACCCTGCTGTATGCACCGGCATTGTGCCCGGCCGGTATGCGTGCGTAAGGGTTGGATAATTTAAGAAAAAAATTGTATGGGTACGGAGAGACTTTAAAATGAAATAAAAAATCAGCTGTTCGGCGCAGTGATCGATTAATCGTACCGCGGGTGGTAGTGCGCGCGCAGGTGATTTGTTCTAATAAACTACCCCAGGCGCTTTTTTACTGCTAACTGCTTTATGAACTTTTAACTGTGAAAAGTATTACTTTTTTATTATTAAACAAACACATGTTTCACCGTGGCTAATAGTGGAATATATTATGGAAGGATAACGTATAGCTCGGACGATGGATATTGTTATGTTTTTTCGTTTATTTTTACGTGTTTTTAAGCGTTAAGAGATATTACCGGAGTATACCGGAAATTGCTCCTTTTTAAATCAAATTCTAGACGTATTGACTGTTTTTTACAAAAAACCCAAAATTATTTTGAGAGATTGTTATTTTATATGGTACACGCAGTTTTAAAATTTTGAAAAACTAAGTGTATTTTTAATATACTAAGGTTAAACCGTTGGTCGTTGGCAGATTTGTTCAATTCTAAAACCTTGGATCCTATTAAATAACACAAATTTCAAATCAAATAATCATACAAGAAGATAAATCAATACATAATCTAGTCAACACAGTTTTAAAAATTTAAATTTGAGTTAAATTAAAATCAATAATAAATAAATCCGAGAACGTGTTTTGTGACAAAAAAACCTCAGTTTTTCTATTTATTTAAGGTTTTAAATACTAAAATATTTCAAATTTTATGATCAAAAATACTTGCAAGAAGTACACTATATTTAATAATTTATCATCGTGCGTTTTGAGCATTTTTATTGCTTACTTGAATGTAGGTATATATTAAAGTAAGTCTTGAATGAAATAAATCGATATTTAATTTTAAATTTTAAAAAAAATGATACGGGGAATTATCGATCTTTCTCATTTCAACCTCCTTGTACAGTTGCAAGCATTTTTAAACTTTTATTCTCAGCTGCTGGTCAATCGCTCTTAAATGGCTTGAGTTCGATTCTCAAAGCAGGCACTTAAACTTGCTAAATTTTATAATTCTGAGCTTACATGATTAATTTTTATTTTTATGCGAGTACCGCAAAAAAATCATAACTGATCCCAACCTTATGGATGTAGTGATACTATGATATTCCCAATTGAGGAATGTTGTAAGGCTACAGGAAGTGAGAAGGGGAAGGAGATGGGAAAGGGAAAGTCGAGAGTATCTGGTTATTATTAGAAGTATTCAGATCTGGTCACAAAACACGGTTAAACCCATTTTAAATGTTTCTATTCATAATGATTGTCTTTCACCAGGGCGACACTATGAGTAGGTATATTTCTCTCTGGAATATGCCCCAAATGTACTATGTACAATGTACATATATAATTATGAGATAAATAGCATAGTTTTTTAATAAGCTTAGGTTCGATGTTGGATTCACAGATGGTTTGCCATTTTTTTATGATTTATTTGGACCAAATTTAAAAAATAAAAAAAATTATTCGTTTATCACGAAAGTATTTTTTCTATTTAAGCTTTCAAAAGATATAAACAGTTCGGGTAGGATCGTAAATAGTACGCAATAGGTATGTGAATATAAAATTTGGGAGGCGGGTATGGGTACCGCCGCCCCGGGAACCATTTATTGGATAACCAATACCTCTGCCATATTTCACCTCAAGTTGTTCGCTACATTTGGTGACTTAGCAGGGGTGCCCGGGTTCATGGGGTGAGATTTTTCTAGTCTTGGGGACGGATGTGTTTGCCCATCTAATGCGTGGCAGGCAAGATCAGAAGAGACTGGTTGAGGGAGACTTTTTGAGCCCCCCAGCAGGACTCTCTCGACCCAACACCTTGCATCACAGTGGGAGGGATGGATTCAAACGTCCGTCGTTCCTGGACATACTGAACCCTAGATTCCTACCTACCCCTCATTCCTTATTCCTAAAAACACCCTCCACACAGCATCTGCAAGGTTAACATAGGGCCTGAGAGTTTTTTTTCTGAGCGTCCTGTGTAAAAAAAAAATTGAGTTTGATGGACTTCTAGAAAAATACTTGATGACAACAACAACTGCCATAAGAAATATTTAGGGGTGATTAAATACTGAAAGAGCATTTTCCATGCGACCAGAATGCGCACTTTATTTTATTTTGTATACAATTATTATTTATTGCATTCGTTTGCCTTATTTATAATATTTTTATATATACAAATCTCGTGTTACAATGTTCATCCGAGGTAAACTCCGAAACTACTTAACCGATTTTGATTAAATTTATCTTAATGTGTGTAATTCGGCCCAACTTAAGAGCTAGAATATTTTTTATCTCAATTATTGACCTCAATGTTTATTATTGTGAATTAAATGTTTTTTTATGGAACAATTATTCGAAATTATTTGTAAGATCCATAAGTTTCTAAAGATGGCGGTGTTAATTTATTGACATAACAGTGGTTTTCTAGGTTCGGTAATCATCCGGTAGATGGCGTTGTGTTTCATTAGCCACAGCAACGCCTGCGCGGGTCAGCTAGTAATCTATATATTTTATTTAAAAGAAGGAATACTTTCTCGGGTAACGAATAACCTGACAGTATAAGAAAAACTCCTAAAACTATAATTATAAGCGGAAAATGTTGCTTGTGCAATGATGGATGAAATGTATTTTTTTTTTAAATTTCTATAAATTATACAGAAATTATTTTAAATAGTAATATAATAATATTTAAAAAAACGGCGATTTGTATGATTTTTTTTTATAATGCGAAGTATAGGGTAGAAGAAGGTGATACTGCGCATGGTAAATTATATTATGTTTCGTGAACACCGCACTAGGCGAACCTGCGCTGAGGTGTTCACGTGGTGATATAAATAGGTGTTGATGTGGTTGGTTTAGTTTTTTTTTTAAATAAATTTAAATTATGTTTAAAATTATGTGAAATAATTGTTTTTTAAACAGTTACACCAATCAAAGTATATTGTGCGGAATTAACTTTTAAAATAGAAATAATAACTGTATATTAAGTGTGCTACCTCCAGGGTAGCATTCCAACCTCGTTGGCTATCAAAACGGATGCGATGGTTTCACGTGACTCATGAAGGCTGTACAATATGTATATATTCCAGCCCTTGCATTCTAAAACTCTGAATTATTCAAGTATTTGAAATGAGTAACCCTTATTTGTTTCTAAATATTATTTTACACGAATCAGTTATGGGGTTAGTGGTTAACTCTAGCCATCATTAGTTCTGCTTTTCAACACGATGTGGTTTATTGGATGTTAAAAAGTTATTTGGAAACAAAACATGATTGATGTATAAATAGATTTTTCTGTTTTTTATTAACATTTAATTGAATGTAATTCGCGCACGACAGAATATTTAAAAAATAAATAATTGTTTTAACGGTAATTATACCTACATCCTACACATTTAGTGGGTATTACCAGAGAATACGGGAAATTAGTCATTTTTAAATCAAATTCTAGACGTATTGAGACTTTTTTAGAAAAAAACGTACATTGATTTTGTAAGATTGTTATTTTATCTGGTACACGCACTTATAAAATTTTGAAAAACTAAGTCCATTTTTAATATACTAAGGTTAAACCATTGGTCGTTGGCAGATTTGTTCAATTTTCAAACGATAGATTCTATTAAACAACACAAATTTCAAATCATATAATTATAATACAAAATAAATCAATTCATAATCTAGTAAACAAAGTTTTTAGAATTTTAATTTTAGTTAAATTAAAATCTTAAAAAAATAACAAAAACATATTCCGAGAACGTGTTTTGTGACATAAATACCTCAGTTTTTCTATTTATTTAAGGTCTTACAAACTAAAATATATAAAAAAAATTACACACTCATTTCGTTTAGACATTATACTTATGATAAAAAGAAGTGCACGATATTTAATAATTTATCATCGTGCGTTTTGAGTATTTTTATTGCTTACTTGAATGAAGGTATATATAAAATGAAATTTCGAATGAATTAAATTTTTAATTTTTAAAAAATTGATACGGGGAATAATCGATCTTTCTCATTGGAACCTCCCTGTACAGTGGCAAGCATTTTTAAACTTTTATTCTCAGCCGCTGGTCAATCGCTATTAAAACAGTTATTATACAATTTGCAACACATATTGTAATTATTGAGGTGAAATATTTAACCCTATGGTTAATTTTAGTGATCTATTGTCGAATGATTCGTTCGATTATTGGTACAAAATTAAAAATTCGCACGAGAAAAGACTGGATTGTTTATAATTTTGATAAAATATACGTTGTGTGAAAATCGCTTTATTAAATACATAAACAAATTTACAACACAAACCGGTTACGGTTCAGCCAGAACTTTCCTTAGGGCTGTATAAATGCATACATTGTGTATGTATATGGTATTTATATACATAGTCCTGAGAAATTTACTGGCTGAACTACAATTGGTTGATATTTTATATTTGTTTATATTATACTCAACAAAGTATTTTTATCAAAATCATAATTATTTCGAACCATAAAATATCTGTAAAAGTTTATTGTTTAGTCATTGAACACGGTATTAACGATTCTCAAACGAAAATTTGAAACAGAAAAATCAGAAAAATATACGGTTGCAACTAGGCAGCAAGGTCAGAAGGCTAAGGTCCTGGGTTCATATCCTAGATGCGATCGTATCTTTGCTTTGATTTTTCTGTTTCAAATTTTAATTAAATGAAACAAATTACTTTGTGTAAACCACTATAATCACATGTTATAATATCTACATGTTTCAAAACTGATGGTTTCTTCGTCAGGATAATAACATGAATAAAAATAACAAAAGAAACAAACAAGTATAGACAAAAAGAACAATAGACAAAATATTACAGAGAGAGGTGATTAATTACCTAAAAATATCATAAAAAACAATTATATAAAATGACATATAAAAATAATTTAAAATTATGTAAACATTACATTATATATATTTAAAATTAACAAAATATAATCATTTTGTTTAAACAACAAAAAATAATTATTATAAATATAATATTATAAAATAATTTTTTTATTTCATTTTATATAATTGTTTTTTATGATATTTTTAGGTAATTAATCACCTCTCTCTGTAATTTTTCGTCTGTACTTGTTTGTTTCTTTTGTTATTTTTATTCGTGTTATTATCCCGATGAAGAAACCATCGGTTTTAAAACGTGTAGATATTATAACATGTGATTATAGTGGTTTACACAAAGTAATTTGTTTCATTTAATCATAATTATGCTACAAAGTAATTTTGCAAAGATTGAAGAAACGAATTACAATTATTAAAAATTACAATTTGAGGTTTTAATCAATAAGTTAACCAAAACAAAACCATAAAAGTATATCATTTATTTGAAATTAAACGTCTTCTTGTATTTGCGGTGTTTGATAAGGAGATATTATCTAAAGGAGATATTTGTAAAGAAAAATCGAATGCATATTTCTAATTTAGTAGAAAAAATGTATATGCATATATTTAAAATTATTTAATTGTGAAATGAGAAAATAAATGAAAATGTCGAAATTGAAGAATTGGATCGGAGTAGATACCATGTCTCTCCTTCATCTTGCGGAAGATTTTGACTCAAATTAATTAATTTAATAAATTAAAACAAATAATTATGTTAATCGAATCTGCCTGATGATAATTGACTTTCCTACCCATGAGACTATCCCCAAAAAGGACTATCATTGAACATCTTTAAGAGGCATCACAAAAAAGAAATGGTTGCATTTAGTTACCTACCAGAATAAAATGTCTAAATTATTTTTTATTTTTTTTTACGTAGTGTATGTTTATACCTCAATAAAATAAATAATATTACCCTGAAATAGTTGACAAAAAGAACAAATCAAAACTGTTATCTGTCAATTTTGTAGGGAAGATATTATCTTAAATTTTATCTATGCATCTTCTTCGCACTGAAAAGAAAACTACAGCAGTTTATTTAAAAAATGTATTCATTAAATATGTAAGTTTATTTTTATTTTTTACCTATTAAGTAAAATCTCAAATTGAAATATTTGAATTAATGATTACATAAATACGGTCACATCTAGGACATGAACTTCGAAGTGACCGTACATTTATCTGATTTTTCTATTTTCAGATTTCCCATTGAGTTTGGCTGATATTGTGTTCATTTAATTGAAAATATAAGTTTCAGTTTCAATTTTGGATGAGGCTGTCAATGTATAGGTCGGAATGCGTTCATAGAATATTACCATTTTGCCATAATACTCGTGGTGTAATAAAATATGTTTTGGGTGGGTGGATGTTTATTTGCACTCTTGTATGTTTGAAATTTTCATATTACAGATGATATCTTGATCAACTGAATTGTCGAGGAGAATTGAACATCGTTTAAAAGAAAGTAATGTGGTAGTATGTAGGTTGGTACTTCATATTCATAAAAATGTCCGGCTATAAAATTCGAATGAAATATAATTCGATCATTACCATTCAGGTAAAAAAATAATTCTCATTAGCCTCAGTTTTAAATTCCTATCGCGAATTTCGACCTGGGACGCGGGCGCTTTCCTCAATTTAAATTTCGAATAAGCCGTTCCATTATTTGAATATTTTTAAATAGTCCGATCGCAATCTCCTCCTTGAGTTGTGCGGCTGTCGGGTCCAGGCTTCCTCCACCGCCCCCCCGCCAATCCCACCCCCTTCCCCAACCCCTATTAGACCAACTTCCCCCCCCTTAACCACCCACACCTTCCCCCCAGCCCAGGGCGTACGGACCATGGTATGTAGATGGAGAGGTAAAGACTTGGAGGCATGGTTGCCAACATTCGTTAAAAGATTTTACCCCCTCGGAAAATTAATCATCCAAATGAGATTATGATCCAGTACTTATTCTGAGGATTTCGGCGATTTTTTTTATATCTCTGATTTTATTTTGGAATAATATTACAAGCCTACCTTTATATAAAAGCTCCTAATTAAATTTTATTACATAAGTGTACTACCTATGGAAGATAATAAATGACTAAATAATGTTTAATTAAACAATAAAACAAACACCCATTTGACATAAATGAATAGATGATTTCCTAATAATGATGTATGAGGTAGGTGCGTGTCGTATCAAAAACCAAGGACAACATTGAAAATCAAAATTAAGTTAGTAGTGAGATCAGGTAATTATGTAAAATTATCATTAAAACATTCATTTTAAATTTTACTTTACGCACTCATTCCCCCATATTGATTTTTAAGTAAATCGACAGTTTTAAATTCTTATAAGGTTTTTTTCATTTTTTTTTATTTAACGACAATTAAAGTAAAGTAAAATTATAAAGTGAAGTAGTGTTCTCAGTCCTCCTCACTAGGTATTCCTGTTCTGAGGCGGACTGTAGGTTGTTGTATTTGTGTTGATCATGATTTTCTCATCTTCTAGTTTTTGGTTTCCACAAATGTTTTAAATAATTCATCTTATCTTGCTGTATTAATGTGTCAATAGTATTAAATTATAATGCAGATATCTAAGAAAACATATCTTGATTAAATATATTTACCTATTTAATGCATAAAAAACACACATTCCTACCCCCGAAAGTTTGTGTACAGCAGTAACACTCAATAGGTGATAGTTATTACAATCAATATGTTATCTTATTTGAGGTTGCGAAAGGCTTTAAGTCAGTCATCCCTTATGGTACACATTAAAGCGAAGAACCAACCTAATTCTAGCCACCCTGATCAAGTCGAGAAGAAGCAAAATTAATTCAATGTGTATGTATTTTAATTGTTAAATTATTATTAATATTTTTTTTATGTGTATAACAGATTGACAAATCCTATTACAATACACATGACATGTACATAACTTTACATAAATAAATGAAATTTTAACAATAATATATATTTTACAGTTCTTGTTTGAAATTATTCTTGAAATCTTCAAGGCTAATAAGATGTCAAGGGACCTGGAAATATCATTTATCCGGACCATATCTCTTGTCATGTTATGCTGGGCCAGAACGTCCGTTCTGCCATGAGGAATATAGAGCAAGTCGTGGTGGCGACCCTGCGGGTAGTTGTGGTTATGGTTTTTTTTACTGTTTCACTATAAATATCTTGTGTTGAGACAGACAAATTTACAAAACGCGATTCTAAAAGGATTCAGGCCAATCATCCCTTATTTTGCACCCTAAAGCAAAGGAAGAAGGGCTAAGAGTGCACCAGAAGAACACGTCGCCTGGCAACCTTAATTAATTTAACCAGGCCCGCTAAACATAAGAATATATTTAAATAGTAAAAAGCCTAACCTAACAGTTGAACATTTCTTGTGGTCCACCTTTGAGTGACGGTGCGTAGAAGGATTATATTATTACTAACAAACCTAATCCATGCGAGAAGGCGCTGAATTAATTTGGCCAGGCCCGCTAAACATAAGAATGTATTTAAATAGTAAAAAGGCTAACCTAACAGTTGAACATCTCTTGTGGTGCACCTTTGAGTGAATGTGCGTAGAAGGATTACATCTCTTTTTTACTGACAAACCTAATCCATGCGAGAAGGCGCTGAATTAATTTGGCCAGGCCCGCTAAACATAACAGTGTATTTAGATAGAAAGAAGCATACTCCCTACAGGTGGTGCACCTTAAAACGAAGGTTTCGGCCAATAGACAGAGTGCAGTAGAAGAACTTCTCGCCTGGCAACCCTAAGCACGGCGAGAAGATGCTAAATTAATTTGGCCTGGCCCGCTAAACAATGCCGCCCGTCGCACTAATGGAAGTCGTTTCAAAAAATTGCCTCCGTTCATTTTTTTACGTGCGAGTACATCGCACCGTAAAAACACCGCCCATCATCGTGCGTCCCCCTCTAACGAGTGAATAATTGTTTACCCTTCCCACTCGCTCGCGGTGGGGATTACTCGTTTTAAAATTTTAAATTCGCCTTCCACCTTCTTAAGGCGAGTTCACAATCGAAAGTGATCGGCAGGGCGTTCAAGGACTAAAGCGATCATGGCACCAATCTTATTCCATATCACAAATAATGAAAGTATCGAAGTCCTTATATAGAATTGAAACGAGACTTTCACAGATTGCCGTTTTATAAATTGTTCAAAAAGATTTCTGTTCATTTATCTGACCACGTTTAAATCATTAAATTTTACAAGGAACAGCCTTCTTCAATAAATTAAAAAATATTTTATAAATACATTGGTATCTGGAACTTCATTTTACAGTATTAAAGTTTTGCAGACTGTCGTATCATAGGGATAGAGATTTTGACTCAGAACCAACGGTCTCGGGTTCGTTTCCCGAATGCAGGAATTTTTTTTGGCATGTTTATGACTACAGTTTGTGGTCACTGGATTTAGACACAAGCTGAACGCATTTATAGCCTTTCGTGCGTAAAAAGGAAACATAGAAAGTTAAAAAGGCCTCTTTACCACAAGCGTAGTCCAGAGGCAAGGCTTTGGACTCCCATTCCGAAGGTCGCGGGTTCGAACCCGGCGTGCGCAAATAAATTTTATTTGATTAATTTGTGTTATTTCACAATTCATTAATTAAAAATAATATATACTATATTTGCAGCACGTTCCAGAGTGGAAGATACTCTCAGTATCGCTTTAGTAAGACCACCATATTTTATTTTCTATACAATTATTATTTATTGCATTCGTTTGCGATATAATATAATCTATATATTTTATAGAAATACACGTGACGGCCGCCGTAGTCCAGGGATGAAGGCTTTGGACTCTCATTCCGAAGGTCGCGGGTTCGAGCCCGGCGAATTTATTTGATTAAATTGTGTTATTACACTTTTAATTAATTAAAAATAATATAAACTATATTTGCGGCAAGTTCTAGAGTGGAAGATACTTTCAGTATCGCTCTGGTGCAAGACCACCATTCAGAATTCAAAAGTTTCTTGAAATGGCTTTAGCCATGTTTAGTAACTAGATCTGAATAGCCAGGTACATCCCCACCTTTCTCTTCCCTACCTCCTTCCCTTCCCCGCTTACCTTCAGCCTCACAACAAACCCCAATTGGGGATGCCATAGTCTCACTGGCTCCAGACGGGAGCAGTTGGGACTCTTGTGAGTGTTACTATAAAAATAAAATAAAAAGGAGAAAAAAGCATGCGACTACACGCATACGACTGTTCGACTAGAGGTTGCAGAATCAATTTTCATTAAAATATTTATATAATAATTTTTTTTTTCAAATATTCAACAAAAAATAAGATTTTAAAATAATAAATAAATAACTGTCGATAGAAAACGAATGGAAAGGTCAACTTTGTTTTAATTTACTTTACTCTATATTTTAAAAATAATTGTATACGAGTATAAATAAGCCCAACAATTTTATAAATATTTTGGAGTCAAATGGTTTAACCAATTACCCCTTAACTTAAGATTGGAAACAAACTATAAAAAATTCAAAAGGTTAATTAAAACAATATATCAATAACATATTACAATCATTGTGACTGTGACTTTGGAAATCCCTTTTCTTTTATACTCTTTTTTATTTTCTCTCTTCTTCTTCTTTTATATCTTTTCTTTACTCAATTCTGTTTCACGTATAATGTATGATATACATATATAAAAAAATTAAATATTATAATTTTCATTATCCTTACTACACATTTTAAAAATATATGTTGAATTGTTTTTCGCTGCTCCACCTTTTTTACACGAGCATTGCTCAAAAAAAAAGGTGAATCACGATATTTAAAAAATGTATTAAAAATATATATATACAATGTATAACAACTGTATTTGTAAAAAAAATAAAAAATAAATAAATAATATAAAATTCCTTAACTGTTTAAATTATCATACAATTTGATCCGTAACAAAGAGCGTTTTGTTCTAACACAATACAAAAGTTACACCTTGAATAATCCAAGGCGCAAATGATATAAACAACCGTGAGGGTGATGAATAAACCTTCCCTTATTTCAGTGGGGGAAGGTTGGGGATGATATAAGAAATTACCCCGTGTAGCTAATTGGGAGTATCGAAAAGCAAATATAGCCAGGAGCCATCAAAACAAGAATTATTAAACAACGAGGAGAAGTGAATTAATGTATGTTATACTTTTTTATAATAATTACCAGAAGATGGCACATGACATCTGTTTACATTATTTATACGTTGGCGTCTAAAAACATCGGTATATTTTTGTGATTAGTTATTAAATGGATGACAAATTGTATATTATAGATTCAATTCAACTGATGAATTATTATAGATTCAATTCAACTAAGGATTCCAAATACAATGAATATCTGAAAAATCTGAAATAGGTGCTTAATGGAGTTTAAAATGTATACATTTGTATTTACCCTTAGCTTTTACCCAGATATTATATTATATACTATCTAGTTCCATTATTTTTTCTGGAAAATGTATGCGAGTTGAAAATAGTTGCGTTCACATAGAAAATCCAGCAATAAGTCGTGTATGAAAATTAACTTGCTGCTTGTGATATTTATAACTTTTCTTTGTTCTTCCAAGACGTTTCGTTCATTATTTACTATTCGGGGAGACAAATAATTTTTAAAGTATGAAAAACCATATATTTTCAGGTTGCCCAATTTTGATTTGTGGACAATGTAAAAGTTTAAAGTTCTAAAGTAAGTAGACCAATCGATCTGAAATAAGGCCGCCACTTGACGGTGAAAAACAAAATTGCAAATCATTCAACAAATTATCCGTAAAAATCAACGGGCCCTTTCTCGTTGGCGTTTTGCGGTAAAAACATCAGATGAATAATTATAACAAAAGAAAATTATGAAAATGAAGAAAAGCTTCAGAGGGCCAAAACTTAAGAGTTTCCACAAAGCTCCCCCTTCCCCCTGGCCATTGTCTGGCATCCCTTTCACTCGCACGTATTCATATCGAGAATAAAAAAAATGTTTACCGTGAATTTCATACGGACCGCTTTCTTCTCGGTCCCTCCTACCCCAACTTCCTTCCGAAGGAGATTTTTACTTTCACCCTTTCTCTACCGTGTTGTATTCGCGAGCTTTCCTCATGCATTTTTATGTTCTGCTTTTTATACGAGTTTAAAGGGGGCTCATTTCACCCCTAACCCCCTCCCCCCCTACCCCACCATACACCGGCCGCGTGGGGTGGCTTCTTTATTTTGATAACTAGGAAAGAATTGGATTGTTTTTTTTTTGTTTTTAATATTCATTAGACGCTCTTAGCCTTCTTCCACAAATCGTGAGAGGAAGACAAACATGGCGACCGTTGTTTTTTTTGTTTATCTGTAGATCGTATTCATTTCCCCGCTATTTTGTTTTATTAAGCACGCAATCAAGATTTAGTGTTGCATTTGTAATGAGATGTTGACTTTTGCCAAATTTATTGCTTAATCAGCTTCTATCTATCGTTGATTCGGTAAACATAAAATATGGGAGCTTTTAGGTTGGCATCTTCAATACAATTTAGGACAATTCTTACATACATATTTTATATAACTCGAAACTGTTTGTATAATCATTACCCTCAGCGCGGCCTCTTTCAAGCACTTTGAGAAATATTGCATCAAACAGTATACTATCAATATCGTATTATAATTTTCTTATCACGATGTGTAACCACATAATAGTAATAATTTTTGAAAAAATATCAGGTACCCAAAGTACGCGCATTTCATAAGACAATCGACAAAGACGCCTCACAAGTGATTCTAGGAAAGCCTTGGAATAATGGCTCTACGGCGTAGACCTTAGTTCCAGTATTTTCGGCTTTCCGTAGACCGCGTGCTACGGCGAACACTTGTTGCTACGACGTAAACGTGTGAGCATACACAAACATACTTGGGGCTACGTACCCGCCTCTAGTATGGGATCACATGTGTGGGGCTCGACTGACGTAGGGAATGTCTGAATGAACCTATAACGGTGATAGTGGCGCGTGCGTACTACGTCGCGTCGCAAAAAACGCATATCCGACGAACTTTATAATGTATGTAGATGCATTTTCGTTGTTTTTTTATCGCTTTGAAGGTGATACCTATTTTTGTGTCCTTGAAACCCAGTGTACGTATCACCCATATGTCTTTACAGTTGGGTTAGCTTTGAATGTTAAAATCTTTTCTTAAAGTAAAGCGTTCTTACATTATAATATAGGCGAATTTCCGGATTTCACTGTTTCAAGAAATTAATGATTTTTATGACGATATATTAAAAGTAAGTACGCACACGGTTTTCTATTTTATTGACATTTAGTCAACATCTTTCACAAATTCACACGGAGAAAAATGTTATTCGAAAAAACGATAATTTTAACAGTAAAAACGGTTAAAAACGGGACTGAAGTTCGTACGAATAAATTAACAGAGTTTCAATGTTTATTGGCGGGAACATGTACGAATAATTTGTTGGTATACGTAATTTCGAACGAATACCAACAAATTATTCTTACATTTTCCCGCCAATAAACATTGAAACACTGTTAATTTGTTCGTAAAAACTTCAGTCCCGTTTTTAACCGTTTTTACTATTAAAATGATCGTTTTTTCGAACAACATTTTTCTCCGTGCATGTATTGAATTTAAATCAATTATTAGGTACCTGAATAAGTAACAATTTTCTTAGGTTATAGTGCCTAATGTATAAAAACATCTTATTTTTTCATAAAGGTTAGCACATATAATAATATGAACGTAATCAAATGTAAATCCTTACATTAGTCACGCGAGCGCGGGGCAGAACCCGATACTTTCATCAGTTAGTAATTTTTAATTTGGAGCATAGCTTTTAGGCCCCTTCGATTCCTGGGAGCGCCGCATCCGTGGGGTAAACACCACCCGAACATCCCCACCCTGCGCCACCCGACCCCACCCAGTGCCACCCCACCGAGCCCCACAGTCCCACCCGGCCGTCTTACCCCACGGGCCCCCCTAGGCCCACTCAGCCCCTCCGGGCCCTCTCGCGAGAATTATGGGATACGCATTGTAATTATATTTTTTAATTTATCTTCCTTAGCGAACACAAAAGCGAGGCGTCTCTTTCTACAGTCGGATCCGAGATTAAACGTTTTTTTTGTCCTCTGTTAACATTTTTAAGCAATTCAAATAAATTTAAACGTTCAATGGTGTTCGACTGATATTCGGATGAAAAATAATTACTGACACTTAGTTTCAAATCGGCTCCCAAATAAATTGTTGAAATCCATATTTCATCTATTTTAAAGCAATTCCACCAAATACCCATAATAATAATTATTATAGGGTATTTGAATCTACTAAAACAAGCGAAAACTGAAATCAAGGTTTCAAACTTACCTATAAATAAATCTAGAGTGAAATATGGGTGCCCAGCTATTGGATAACAAAACAGGACTTCAAAATGTCTTGTCTCACAATAATTCAAATTTTAACAGTTTAGAATTTAGAACCTTTCTTTTCCCACTTCCATTTCACGTTTTATTTATGCTAGTAACGTAAAGGGTTTTTTTAAATTTTAAAACATATTCATATAATAAAAAAATAACATGTAAAAGCCCAGCAGGGCGTGAAATACAAATAAATAAATAATTTCTACAAAATCCCAACATGAGCAGCATTTTATCTCAGACACTGATTCGATTACGCTTTGACAACCTACAACCTATCTATAAAAATGCAAACAAAAAGTGCAAGAACGCATTGATTTGACATGATTTATGATAATTTGAGGACTATTAAGGTTAATGTATTTTATTACCACAAGTATCAGGTAATTACGAAACACGGTGTTAGTACTTGTTTTTAAAAAGATACAAAGTAAACCCGGTTGGCTCGCTACCCACTGAAAAACGTCTCTAATATTCTTTTAGAGACGGTGGCATTTACGGGCTATATTTTATCCTGAATTTGCATACGCTCCTTTTTTCGCCTCTGCTCCACCAGGGAGAGGGTTTTTTTCGTGTTGGGGTGATATTATAAAAGGGTGAAGCGCCGTCCCGAGCCGCTCTCCGTTATAATTAAATTGCATAGAACAAAAAATAATGTAGCGCCGGGCGTACTTATTTGTACGCGGGGAAATGTATGTAGGATTTTAGGGGTAAGCTAAGTTCACTGCGCAATCCGCACGTAGGGGTGGTACGATTGTACGGCTCATCTCTCTTCAAATTATTAAATGAAGGAAGATTTTTGAACTATGAATATCGCTAATATTCTGATAAAATTATTCAAGCAATAATTATTATATGTTTTATAAAATTTAAAAAAAAAACGATTTATTAGAATAACACGTTGGTGCAATTAAAATTCCATTTTAAATGTAGTTTTAAAAAATAAACATAAGACATAAAAACAGTAAATATATTCTCAAATAATAAATACATTTTCAAAATAAATATTCTGATCGTACCAGAATATACTCGTACATAACCGATCACGTAAATTTGAAATGCTGTAATGGACCAAATGTTAATTATTTAGGAGAGCAACAATTTTTTTTTAATTTTAATTATGTAAGACAATATTAGCGAAACTCAATAGAAAATCTGAAACAGAAAAATCAGAAAATGACAAGGTCACATGATGTCTGGCACTCGAACCCACAACATTTAGCTTTCCAGGAAGCAGCTCTACCGATTGAGCTAATGTGACACATTATCTCAATCGGGAGTCCTGGCCTCCTAGCACACTCGATCGATAAGGATTGTATTGATAACTTCTCATCGCTTAAGGACACTTAGTCATTCTGAACTGTCACTTGTTCGTTGGAGGTCTGCAGTCATGCTAGGGAACTTTGAAAAGTTACCGAAAGTTATCCTATCAATCGTTATCGATCGAGTGCGCTAGGGGCCTTCGATCGAGTCCCAGATGTGACCGTATAATAATTGACTCCAAATTGACTTTTGCTCAAAATACAAAACTATTTATTAAAAAGATTGCCAAAAAAATCTCGCTGTTGGGAAGAATAAGAAGATTCCTTAACACAGTGTCCAGTAAAAATGTGTACAATGCAATCATTGTACCACACATAAATTACTGTAGCAGTATTCTATTCTTAGCCAACGACGGTTTAATGAAACAGATGACTATTCTACAAAATAGAGCTATGAGAACTATATTGAAGAAAAATAGGTACACAAAAATTAAGAAAATGTTGAAGGAGTTAAATATCTTGTATTTCAAACAAATAATTTACTTCAATACTATTTCGTTAATCTACAAGATAATCAATGGCCATACATCTATTGAATTTCTAAGAAAAATTGATAAACTTCAGAACACACACAGATATGAGACGAGGAAAAGAAATGAACTGAGACTCCCCTTCAGGAAAAAAACACAGAGTCAAAATTCGTTGATGTACGGAGCGTTGAAGATATTTGGATAAATACTAGAAGAAATAAAATTAGAAGAAAACATAAAAACATTTAAAATTAAATTACGTAAATATGTGATTGATATTTTGTAAATGTATTACTTAAGGATTGTATTAGGATTTAGATAACTATATACCTACTTAAAATGCCTCAATAATCAATAATAATTTATCCGAGTTTCGCTAATATTGTCTTCATTAATTAAAATATTATAATTTGAGGTTTTACCTTCTGTTTTTGTAGACCTATAATTATGAAATTTCATTATAAAATAACAATGAGGAGATGTTTTGAAATTTTTATTTTTTTTGTAAATTTACTATTTAATTTAAAATACACACTTATTTTTCTAGAAATATTTCAACGATGCAGATCGAAAAAAACAAAAAAAAAAAACGAAAGAAAATGACATATTTAACTCATTTTTGGATTTATTGTTCTTTACAGCATTTCAAATTTCCATGATCGATATATAAACGCTAAGCATTTTTGAATGAAGTCTTTATTAATTATTAAGTTAATTAATCATAAAAAATGTTCAGAAAAACCAGTTGATAAAACTACTTCATTAAAGTATTATTTTAAGGGTACACGGTATACCAGTCGTGTGCCGTGACTTTTCTTCAATATTGCTTGATTTCCAAAAGGTTCTAGAAAGTATTTCTCACCTGAAAAGGCTCTTCGTTTGTATAAATAAAAATGATGTTTTGTATGATTTAAAAAAAATTTATTAATAATATTCCTAATAGAATAATCATATAAAGAAATCATATGAGGAAATAAGTCTTTCTTGTACAAAAATTCGCATTAAAATCCAGAAAAATCGTAAAAGTCACAAAAAGCCACTAGAGGCCACTTCATCCCATTAACAATGCAGATGGCCACATGATTATAAAACGAAAATATTTAAATAAAAACGCTGATTTAAATTCAAGCTCTAAAAAATATTAAAATTTCCAGCGATCGCGGGTCGGTTAAAGTTCGTTAGGATTCGCGGCTCGCAAGTCGCAACTCCCCTTCATATTCAGTATTGTGTTCCACCAAATGAGATGTTTGTGTTTAAGCCATTTGGCAATCATAATACTGATTTATTAGGCTCTCCGGAGCGCCTCTCCGTAATCATTGGGCAGGAAAATATGCAAATACTCCTCAGCGAGCTTTGGTGGGAGGCTGTTTGCCCAATATCGGTGGAGCCTTTGTTAGCCTTAAATTAGATGACTCTCCAACAGTCGTCATCCCATTAACTTAATCAACAATTCAAAGCTTTCCACCATTGTTTCTAATATTTTATTTATTACGTATGGACCAAGGGCGTAACTACAGCATTCATTCTTATCTAAAAAATATATTGTAAATTTTGAATATCGGCAACTTTCTATGTTTGGACACTAGAGGTTTAATGATATTGTAAAAAGTTGAATTGTTTTATCGTGCTTTTACACTACCGAAGTATTGCATTCCGTAAGTCTAAACTTAACCTAAAAATAACTGACCTAACTTATTTATTAAAATTATTAAACTCTAAATTTGATTGCTGTGAACTCTTGCATTTAATAAATCTACATGTACCTACACGAACTACTAGACAAACATTAACATTTTATATACAATCATCTTATTCTAACTATAAATTGCATTCCCCATATATATATACAACGATTACATAGTCTACGTACCCAATATTTAAACAATATTGATGTATTTGAAAATAATTTGAATTTGGCAAACTTTAAACGCCGTATGTGCAAACTATTTCTACTTAATTCATAAACTATTGTAAATACCAATTTTATACATATTTATTAATACCTATTATTATTGATTTGGAGGATATTGGCAGGCTATCTATTTTTACTTTATTTATATTCTGTATTACCCACATTTTGTCAACTCATATTTTATCTAACCTATATTATGTGTCTTTATATTTTCTATTACTTACCTGTATTTTATTCACTTCTAACTCTTCACTGTAATTAATCAAAACATGTATTGCTTTATGTATGTAAAAGCCCTATGGGCGTTTAAATATAAATAAATAAATAACCGTTTTATTGCATCATTGGACATTGTGGACGCAGCGTAGATACCTAAAAACAAAATATATTTATATATTGCCATAACTACCATTGTTAAATATGCTACAAGTATGTTCCTGTTAAATCTGAAGGTCAATGTATTTACTAACCTACCACTCCCTCTTTTCCTGTCCCGTCCGAAATGAGAACGTTATAGATACACTGGTTCTAGGAACTTGGGATACTGTGCGATATCACTTAAAAATAATTAAAAACTATATAAAACCGCATAATCAAAAGAAGGATATAACATTTTCTATTATTTCTAACGAGCCATTGACCAGCGGCTGAGAATAAAAGTTTTAAAATGCTTGGAACTGTACAGGGAGGTTCTGATGAGAAAGATCAATTATTCCCCGTATCAAATTTTTTAAATTAAAAACTTGCTTTAATACATACAACCGTCCGTGGTCGAGTGGTAAGACACTTGACTCCCATTCGGAAGGTCGCGGGTTCGAACCCGGCGTGCGCAAATAAATTGTATTTGATTAATTTGTGTTTTTTCAGAATTAATTAATAAAAATAATATATATAATATTTGCGGCACGTTGCAGAGTGGAAGATACTCTCAGTATCGCCCTAGTGTAAGACCACCAATCAGAATTGAAACGTTGCTTAATAATGGCTTTAGCCGTGTTTAGTGACTAGATCTGAATAGCCAGGTACTTTCCCACCTTCCTCTTCCCCATCTCCTTCCCTTCCCCACTTACCTCAGCCTCACAACATACTCCAATTGGGGATGCCATAGTCTCACTGGCTCCAGAAGGGAGCAGTTGGGACTCTTGTGAGGTATCTCTATAAAAAAAAAACTCGTACATTCAAGTAAGCAATAAAAATGCTCAAAACCCAAGATGATAAATTATTAAATTTCGTGTACTTTTGTAAGTATTTTTTGATCATAAGTATTTATGATTTTTCAATAATGTCTAAACAAAATAAGTGTGTAAAATTTTTTTTAAATATTTTAGTTTGTAAGACCTTAAATAAATAGAAAAACTTAGGTATTTTGGTCACAAAACACGTTCTCGGATTTATTTTGTAATGATTTTAATTTAACTAAAATTAAAATTATGAAAAATGTGTTTACTATATTATGTATTGATTTATTTTGTTGTATGATTATATGATTTGAACTTTGTGTTGTATAATACAATATGTCGTTTGAAAATTGAACAAATCTGCCAACGACTAACGGTATAACCTTAGTATATTAAAAATAAACTTAGTTTATCAAAATTTAAAAAATGAGTTTACTAGATAAAATAACAATCTTTCAAAATCAATTTATGTTTTTTTGTAGAGTCAGTACGTCCAGAATTTTATTAAAAAAGTACTAATTTCAGGTATTCTCTGGTAATACCCTCTTAAGCATAGGTTCGGTCTATCGTAGAGTGCGTACACTACAATTAGTTTGAGCACTAAAACTTGTCACATTACTGCAAAAATTGTTCAAAAACTAAACATTAAAAGTATACTATAGATGCCTACTTAGAGCGGAAAATGCGTCGGGATCCCACCCAGGCATCGCGGGTTCAATTTTTTGCAAGCTATGTCCTCAATCATTGCAGAAGCAAGTTTTTCCGTTTATTACAATGGAATTAGGGAGTATTCAAGTTTTGTCGAGATTTTCGTAATGGAATCTTTGTCGATCTTTAAAAAATATTACCAAAATCGATATAACTTTTGGATCTCTTATAAAATATGTCAATATCACATATTTAATAATAATATCTAATGACAAATTTATTTATTTTAATTTTAACTTAATGAGTAAAACCTCAAATTATAATATTTAATCACTGAGGACAATATTAGCGACTCTCAAGCGAAAATTTGGAACAGAAAAATTAAATAAATAATATTTATCTTAGACTTGCAGAAAAGTCAATAGATGTCGCACATTAAGGGGATACCCGGCGGTGATTTTTCCATACAAACGTATTCCCTATTTATCTCTCTGGATTTTAACCCCAGAGAAAATATTGTTTTTACATAAAATAGATATTAACTACTAGCGTGTCGGTATATTTTGTTTTTTTTTTGATAAGTTACTTTTTATAGAAGTTATGACCTTCCAAAAATCAATACAATTGACTGGTATAAACGCCGTCAAAAGACGTTCAGTATACAAACTAGACAATGTTTTTTTTTAAAAAAGCAAAACGTACAGACGTAAAATAGTTTTTTCTTGTGAAGTTAGTAAAAAAAATTGAAAATCAGTGCACTTTTGGAGGAGAAAAGTGGGGAATACAAAGCCTCGATTTTAGTTAGGTATTAGTAGCCCGGGGTGTATTGTCCCTTTCACACAATATCCGGTGGAGTAAGAGCAACAGTGACAGCAACAATTTAGTAAAATCTATTTTTCAAATTTCTCCACCACCCGGGTATCATCTTAAATAGAAATAGATGCATTTATCCAAGACACTATCTAGATATCAATTAGTTCTGGAAAAATACATAAAGATAACAGTCAATAAAATATACGTTGAGAAAATGAAGATAATGTCGGTAGTTCTTAGTCGAAGTACGATATAGTTAAACATGACCGAAGGGGATAGGGTTGAGTTAGCTTAGTATTATAATAGAGTCCCTGTAAGGTTAAGTTCCTGGGTTCAATTCCTAGATGCGACCGTATCTTTTTCTGATTTTCTGTTTCAAATTTTCGATTGAGAGTCGCAAATAATCTATTATTAAAAATGAATATTTCAATAATCACTCAAGTTCATCAGCTGCGCAATACAAGCGCTTGTAGAACTACCCGAACGGGTGAAACGGAACATGTGTGAACCGCTGGCTGTTCTGAAATAAATGGTAAGAATTGTTAGCCAGTTAGCAGGTTTCGCGAATGATTCTGTAGGACTATTGGTACATCGAATTTAGGCTGAATTTTATTCAAATTGTGTATTGTTTGAAGCGACAACGATGTCGGTGGAATCCACACAATATCCCAGTCTCTCCGTATCGCGTTTTGTGGCTATCGACTTTCATTCGTCTTCCTCCGCAACGGAACAAGATCTTTCCCTAATTATGAGTGAGGAAGAAACCCACCATTAAAACCGTAATAGGTGATTTAAAAGTATACGGAAATACCGAGGAGAGATTATAAATGACGCAAGACGAAAAGAAAAAGAATCTCGCTTTTAAAAACGCGGCATTTCACAATGGTATTAAGACTAAATTTTACGGGAAAATTATTACGCGGAGATTTTGTAAATTATATTAATTTATATTTTCGTTGCTCTCTCACGGTTTTCTCCGTCCCTTTGTCGTCCTAAAGCGGTAAGCGGCAATATCTCCTATTCACATTTGACTTTTGTGTTCTGGCCATCTCTGTGTACAATTAAACGCTATAGCTTTACAGTATCAAGTAATTTACGAATCCAATTTGCCTTTGATAATTTAAAGCGCTCGTTGATTTTTATGAATTGTTAAGCGCCAAAGAAAGCTTCGCGGAATTCATAATTAATTTTTAAGATCAAGATTAATTACCTCGGCTTAAAGAAATTCTCACAAAGGAGAACTGGAAGTATGCTTCAGGACGATAAATAATATTCTATTTTTCTTTTTGATAATTATATTTCAAGTTTAAATAGTACGAATACATTATCAAGTCTTGAAACTCGAATCTTTATGAGAACAAAGAGGCAGGTACTTCAAGTAAATAAGCAAAATAAGAAAGAGAATTATATAATTTTAACAAAAAAATTAATCATGTTCTGAAAATAATAATTCCACTTCATTTCATTTGAAGGTAAAATAAAAGCTTTGAAAAATCTAATTAACATTTTAATGTGATGTACGTAAGTACCGACCTTCTTCCTGGTACTATGACACTCGTCTTAGAAAAAAACTTAAAATGTGATTTTTTTATTCCAAATCAAAGGAAGGGATATTTGTAGTGACCAGGACCCAAAAGCCCAGTGAAGACGGATAAAGGAAAATTGTTTGTAGCGAGAGCATTACGTATCATTTTCCTTACATTCAAATAAATCCCCGATTTGGTTTCCGCGTAGGGAAGAAGAAAGATATTATTTACCTTCTTGGGTCAACGATTAGGCTTACGAGTCGATGGCGGTGGCTCGATTGTTCGTGTGGACGGGGCGGGTCTTTGAAGTCCAGTGCGCCCGGAGGATTAAATTACATGTGGCAGATACTGCGTGACACGTGATGGGCGGAGGTCTCCTGTGCCGCCCTACCGCCTTAACACCCAGCCGCCCTGACTCTCCCGGATGTACCGCCCTAAGCCCGTCCAGCCCTGGGGTATTTTTCTCACATCGCAATCCCTTCCGAGCATTAAGTTTTCAAAGGCTCCGCTTTGTGTTATTCCTAAAAAATTCCAATATGAATGGGCTATGTTAAATCGAGCGTCATGGAAGTCTTTTCTTTGGATGAAGTTTCCCTCGGCACGGGTAAGCCTTCCTAAACACTCGCTCTCCGCTTCGTCTCTGAAACTGGGAACAACTGTGGACTGCGAATTGTCGATTGTGCTACATGCCGCGGTGAACTATTCTGAACGGTTGCTTGACTTGTTTATTTTATCACTTTCAATAGTGTTACCTATTGAAGAAAATTCATCCCAGAAGAAATAAAAATCTTCCTACACGGAGAAAAATGTTATTCTAAAATACGATCATTTTATTCGTAAAAACGGGACTGAAGATCTTACGTACAAATTAACAGTGTTTCAATGTTTATTGGCGGGAAAATGTAAGAATAATTTGTTGGTATACATACGAAATTACGTATACCAAGAAATTATGCTTACATGTTCCCACCAATAAACATTTAAACCCTGTTAATTTGTTCGTGAGAACTTCAGTCCCGGTTTTAACCGTTTGTACGAATAAAATTATCGTATTTTAGAATAACATTTTTCTTCGTGTACAAAAACGAATCAATAATCACACCAGGTTACTTTTCTACTTTATATATACTTGGTATCCCATAAGGTAGGTAGGAAAATAAAAATAAATCATTTAACTATGATAAACGCGTAAAATTAATAGTTATATAAAAAGAGTTTTACATTTTTTTAACTACTTACTACTTTTTCACTGAGCAATTACTCACTGAATATAAAGTTAAACGGTGGCCTATGAGCTCGGCCCACCGATTAAGTGTTCTACCCGTTGAACTATCGACCACCTCATTATTAATCTAACTTAATTCTTTATATTTTTTAATGGGAAATAAAACAAAATCTTATTCCTATGAAATGTTGTTTGTTTTTTACAAAATTACTCATCCATGTATTTTACGCCTAGAGGGCTTTTACATAATTTATATGTAGTATAACTTTAACATGGGAAATAATTTTGAACATGAGAAAGAATTAAAACAAATGAAATTAGAGTAAAATACACACGAGAAATAAAAAAAAAATGTTTTTATTACAGTGAACAGATAGATTTACAAAGGGACAACCAAAGATTTAAGAATAGGGTTAGAATTGGTTTTTAATATGATCAACAAAATTCAATAAGTTAACAATAAAAATGTCAATATCGCATATATTGATTCCCATCGTGTGAAACTGCTGTATCGGGAGTTTTATAATGTAGTTGAGCTTAGAAATACCTGAGGGGGTTTCTCACCATCCTCTTAATAGCTTATCCATACAATAAAGTTTATTTTCGATTAAGAATTTGCGATTTATTTATTTACTAGCTTCTGCCCGCGACTTTTTTCTTTTCCTTATGACCCATCAACGTTTATACCGAAATTCTTAACCTATTTATTTAAAATATCTATAATTCTTGATTCGATTCAAAGTATTAGGCGAGTACTTCAAATAAATTTATTAATTTAAATATCTTCTAAAATAGAATTTTGATTAAACAATCATTGTTTTTCAAAATGTCATTCTCAAAGTTTGACATTTTCTATTAAACAATAATTATTATTTTCAATATATTGAAAATAAATAGATAGCTTTATAAATTATAGCCTATATGTTATTCTGATGAATGAGCTGTATTATTGTAAAGTTTCATTAAAATCCATTCAGTAAATTTTGCGTGAAAGAGTAACAAACACACATACATCCATACAAACCTTCACGTTTATAATATTAGTAAGAATTAGTAAGATTAAGTCGGAGTTTATTATCCGTTACCCGAAGTTATGAATAGTCGCTATATATAGGATAAATTTTCAGAGTTTTCTAACTATTTTATTTTTAATAATATTCGTTATAATATGGATAAGCTATTAGGAGGAAGGTGAGAAACCCCCTGAATATAATATTGCATCGTATTGTTCTTGTGGGTGTGTGTAGGTTTATATGTAAGTGCATGAGTTCGGAAAACTCCAATTCGGAGTTGAGTATGTAAAATAAGAAAGTTAAATCTTTTTATTTTTCGTATTTTTTCTAACCAGCTTCTGCCCGCGACGTCGTCTGCGTAGGATTAGTACTTTGAGTAATATATTTTCTTTTCCTAGATCCCATCTATGTTTATACCAAAATTCTTAACCTATTTATTTAAAATATGTATAATTCTTGATTCAATTCCAAGTATTAGGCGAGTACTCCAAATAAATTCACTAATTTAAATATTTTGTAAAATAGAATTTTAATTTAACCATCGTTGTTTTGCAAAATGTCATTCACAAATTTTGACATTTTCTAATTAAAAACAATAATTATTATTTTCAATGTATTGAAAATAAATAGTTATAAATTATACCATATATGTTATTCTGATGTAAGAGCTATATTATTGTAACGTTTCATTAAAATCCATTCAGTAGTTGCGTGAAAGAGTAACAAACATACATACATCCATACAAACTTTCGCATTTACAATATTAGTAAGATGTACGAGTATGAATTTTTAGAGTATTTAATAGGAAAGGATAATAATTCTTCACGTATTCTAGCGGGATATTTAAAAGCGTTGCTTTTTTGTATTCGCTCAATGTTATTAATATGAATTTTGTTAGGAGAGATTACAATACGTACATACAATATTATATATATTCAACGCCCCGACTAAGCTAGGTATATAAAGTGCTAAGTCTTATAGCAAAAAAGTAGAGACATCAAAGATTACATTGTTGTACAAGCGTTAAATGTCCATTTCTGTCAACCAGAATTGAAATAATCCTTTTCACGAATCGTCTCTCCCGGTTTAGCACGCATAGAAAACTCTGTTAAATTCACCTTCAACAAGAAGAGGCTCCGGTGCTTTTAAATTTAATACAAATCCGACAAATCCACAAGGCTTTGCGTAGAAACATTTATTTGGATTACGTAAAAACATTTTTTTACAAACCAATATTGTTTGTGTTTTTACAATAAGTGTTTTTTCCGGAACATACCAACTTAATATTTGATTTATGTGTGACTTTTAATTTGAGGATTTAATCACGGTCGGCTTAAGGGTAAGGTTTAGGGGTAAGGCTTTGGACTCCGATTCCGAAGATCGCTAGTTCGAACCCGGCGTGCGCAAATAAATTTTATTTGATTAATTTGTGTTATTTCACAATTAATTAATTAAAATAATATATGGTATATTTGCGGCACGTTCCAGAGTGGAAGATAATCTCAGCATCGCCCTGGTGTAAGACCACCATTAAGAATTGAAACGTTGCTTGAAATGGCTTTAGCCGTGTTTGGTGATCAGATCTGAATAGCCAGGTACTTTCCCACCTCCCTCTTCCCCTTCTCCTTTCCCTTCCCACTACCTTCAGCCTCACAACAAACCCAATTGGGGATGCCATAGTCTCACTGGCTCCAGACGGGAGCAGTTGGGACTCTTGTAAGGTGTTCACTATAAACATTTTTTTTAAAAAGAAACATAAATAAAACACACAAATCTGTGGATAGGTATCTATATTGGAATGAAAAAAATTTTTTTTTCCACTTTTTTTTTTTTTACAAAATTGTAGGCGGAATTCGTTAAAAAAAATATTTAAAAAAATGAAAAATATGAAAAAATTACAGGCTTGTAAAAATTGACATAATCAATTGTCAATTTCAAAAAATAGCAACTACCTATTAAAACCAAGATTCTTTGATTTTATATGAAGCATCACAAAACTAGATTCCTATAATATTATGCCTTTTTGATTTAATAAAAAGGTATTGCAGTATCTGTCTTTATAATATAGGTACGTACCCACACAGTATCTGTTTAAACAAGAATATTATATCTTATCTTTATTTTAAATACAGCATTTTGCAACCAGGCATTTTAATATGAATTTTCCCCTTTTAACAAATACCAGTATTTATTATAATTTATGAAAAATGTCGGTTTCTTAGAAAAAACTATTTTCAAAGTTTAGATTTTACACGATAAAAAAATATTGAAATCTGGCGAGGTATGTATATCCCGGTTTAGTTGGTTAACAGTAAGGCCATTCCTACAAGGCATGAAGTGAACAAACCCCCAAATAAATATGAGTACATAAACATATATGAGATTTTATACGTTTTTATGGTGACTAATTAGTTCTACTTATAATATTTAGGCACAATAAAAATTATATATTCATAATCAATGTTTGCTGATATAGGTATGTGAATATTTTTTAAAGATAATATAATTTTCGTTGGAGTTGCTTATTCTTGAACAAGATAATTTCCTTAATTAGTTCCCGAGTTTTACTTTTCTTTGGAATTGTATTCAATTTCTTATAACATAGAAAAAATTAAAATATCGACCTAACAAAACACAGGCAGATTTGGATGAGGTTTTTATAAAAATTAAAACCAAATAAATGGAATATTTCTGAACATATTCGAATAATCAAAACTGTGTTTGAAAAAGATATGAAATATGCTTTCAAATTTTATAATTTTAAATAAACATATATTTTTTAATGTAAACATAAAAAGTTTTAATAATTGCTCACTTTGTTTTTTTTTTAAATAAAATTACTTATAAAGGAAAAAAATAAAAACACACACATGTTTTAATAGATTATAGATAAAATAAAATAAATAAAGATATGATAAAACTATACTAACAGACAGACCAATTGGTCATAATAGACCTGATATAGTTTTACATGACAAAATTAAAAAAATAACTTATATTATTGATGTAGCTATTCCAAATTCCTGTAATATTCAAAAATCTGTTTCTGAAAAAATAAGAAAGTATACAGATTAAGGAAATGAAATTAAAAGAATTTGGCATTCTCAGACTATAAAAATATTACCTTTTGTTATTTCGGCTACTGGCATTATACCTAGCTCTCTTATTAAAAATTTAGGCATATTAGATTTGTCAAAGAATTTGTATATAAAAAGTCATTTTAAATACATGTAGAATTACGAAATTTTTTTAAATATTTATATTGAGGGATCAGTAGGATTTATCGGTCAAATTAGGAATTCCACAGAGCCGAACCCTCTGATATGAAAATATCTGGAGACGGTGAATTATATTCCCATTTAATAGTTTGGTAGATTAACGTGTTGTTCTTGTATTGTTTTGTATTAATTATACTTATATAATACACTTGCATAACGTGAATTTACTAGATGATCATTTATATGGAAAAGTGTATGAAAGGGTTTAGTTTTTCCTATGGGAAAAACTAAACCCGTTCCTGTAAATCTGGTGAATAAAAATAATTTAATAGACAAATGTATTATAAACTTTTTGGTAAAAATCATTAATCAAAATTTTCCTATTTTTTTTTTTCAAATTGCTGTTGGAAACTTTGGTTTCATAAAGGTGTACATTTGAATTATGATGTGGTTATAGACTTGTATATGAAGCGTGGTGTTTTCTCTTTCTAGGACCCTATAGATCATATTTCTCTACATTATAGTAAGGGAGAGACAACGATTTCCGTGAGACCTACATGAGTTGTTCAAAAAGTGAACAAATTAGCCTAAGGGGTTAAAATCGAAAAATATTAAAAGTAAAATCAAACAAGAGGTTTTTTCAAGCAACCAAAAAAATGCTGGTACTCCTCTTTCAAACCTGTAGTTAGATTAGGTTAGTGAGTTCACAGTTTTTCTAATTTTTTAAAGACTTTTTCTCAACATATTACAGCTCTTCTGTAGGTCATCGGAAAAATTATGTTTTGAGTTTAACATATTAGTAATAATAATAATGGATAATTTGTAGAGCGCCGTTTTGTGAGAAATCACCACAGGGGCGCTGTATTATTCTGTCCTGTCTGTCGTTGTAGGGAGACTCATCAATAACCAGTGCATTGGCTCGTCTGACACTCTGTCAATATGCGAATATATATAATTATAATAATTTGATAATTTTTAGAGCCCCGTTTTTGTGTCTCTCTGTTTCCCAGCTCTTCAGTTTGTTTCTTCGGCACTGCCCAAACATCGATTGAAAATTAATTAATTCAATTTGGGTCTCGATTTAAAATGTAACTAATATAACTATTTTAATATTTAAAACAAAGTCGGGTTAGTTACATCATTTATAACTCAAGAAAGGCTGGACAGATTTGTATGATCTATAATTTGTTGGATTTGTCTCCGTACCGGTTAACAGAATAACTATTAAAACATCGGAAAAAATCACGTGAATAATAATTATGAAGAAAATAAAAAATTTCATATATTTTGTATGGAACGGCTTTTCAAATAATGTGCGTTGATCGACATAATTTGAATCAATTCGAACAGCTAATAAATTAAACACAACATTTATTGATTCTGAGGCGGTACGAAGTTTGCCGGGTCAGCTAGTTTTATAATATAACTGTAATAAACTGACAAGTTTTTTTGTCCCCGTGGTATTTTGCAGTTAACGCCGAGAGTTGAAAATAAATATTTTTGTAAAAAGCAGTCACTTGTGGTTTGAAATATTTATGAAATAGAACAATATCTTTGTTTATAATAAAAAAATTGATTAATTTGGAAAAGACGGTTTGTCTCTTTCGATATAACACGGTAACTGGTAACCCATTAATACAAATTAGCTACATCTTTCTCTCTGTCACTATGTCATATTAAAATGTCATGCTATCTCACTGTTCTTTTTTTATAGTATACTAGCTGTCCCGGCTACGTGTTGCTGTTGCTAATGAAACACAACGCCAACCTAACCTAGATAACCAAGTTTGTGTCAATAAATTAACTCACACCGCCATCTGTTAGAAACTTATGGAACTTACAAATAATTTCAAATAATTGTCGCGTAAAAGCATTTAATTCGCAATAATAATTATTGAGGTAAATAATCGAGATTAAAACTATCCTATCTTTAAGGTTGGACCAAATTACACACAGAAAACCAAATTTCATCAAAATTGGTTAAGTAGTTTCGCAGTTTACCTCGGACGAACATTGTGACACGAGACTTTATATATAAAGATTTTTTATCACTCTATGCTATATATAAGTACACAAAATGTATTTTTTAATGGTTTAATTTGTACCCTGTTCATGATGGTAGCTGTGCAAATTTTATGACGCCAGTACTCACTAATTAAGAGTTTTGAGTGGTACACACGAACAGATATAGTGAATTATATTTAATTAATCATTCATTTTAAAGCATCTTCTTAATCTAAGTACATTGTGAAGATTATTGAGAAAATTAAATAGATATCTTTCATTGAACAATGCCAAGAAGGTTCACCCCGTAATTTGGTAGTAAAATCTGCGAGCGGATCTTAAATTTTATCGGAAAGAAGTTTCTTCAGTCTGAATTCCGTATAACTGATGCCGGCATACTTAGGCACCCATTAGATATACATATAGGAAACCCGCTATTCATTATTAAGAAATGAAAAGAGTTTTATGGGTGGCGAGGTTCCGTTCCCTTTATGCCTCGGCGTCGGGCGAGAGTCGGCTCCCCCGCCCCCCCGTTATTTTGTACGAGGAAATTCTTTGAGGCGGTGGCAAACAATGGACGGGGGGGCTAAGTCTCAGGGAGGACCGGGTCCCCCTTTCTCTAATTTTGGCGCACGTTCTGGGAGCCACGCACCGCGGTGGTGCAAGAAAGCGCCTCGCGAGGAGGTTGCGAATCATTACGCGCATCGAGTGATCCGTGGCACATGAAGAATATTTAAGTGCCTTTGGGGGCGCAATCAAATGTGTACGTAAATAAGGCCTTTATGATTTATAAAGTTTATAGTAATTAGCATAGTAGTTATTATATAATTATACATTAGCATAGTACCGGTAGGCACAAATATTAAATTAATTTGTGTTGCTTTATTTAAATACTAGCTTCTGCCTGCGACTTTGTCTGCGTAGGATTAGTACTTCGAGTAATCTATTTTCTTTTCCTAGGTCCTACATTTATACTAAAATTCTTAACCTATTTATTTAAAATATCAATAGTTCTTGATTCGATTCAAAGTATTAAGCGAGTACTTAAAATAAATTCACAAATTTAAATATTTTCTAAAATAGAATTTTGATTTAATAATCATTGTTTTGCAAAATGTCAATCTCAAATTTTGACATTTTCTATTAAACAATAATTATTATTTTCAATATATTGAAAATAAATAGCTAGCTTTATAAATTATAGCCTATATTTTATTCTGATGTATGATCTAAATCCATTCAGTAAATTTTGCGGGAAAGAGTAACAAACACATATACATCCATACAAACTTCACGGTTAATTAGTCAGAAATCACCAAAAATATTAAATTTGAGCTGAGTATGAAGTTATATTGTTATATATAAAACTTTCTGCCTGGTACCATAATCAGATTACATAAATACCACAAAATCAATTATAATGCAGAAAAACTTGTAGTAAAATAAATAAAAAAATAATGATTTCTGGGTCACTTGTAGGGAATTTCAAAATGTCATTCTAATGTACCTACCGGATAGCTATACCTTCAGATGTTTCTTTTACATCATATTTAAAACCTATGTAAAACACAGAAAATAAATAATACGTGTAAATAATATTTGACTTATGGTATTTCCTCATTATATCCAAACTTAGTATTTGGATTAGTCTGAATAATCAAGTGGACTTTGTGACTTTTTATTAAAATAAAATTTCAGCCACCGCACTGCACCGATTGCAAGCCAGACCAGTTGTGATTCAAAGGGATTATTTCAGAAATTCTTTTCTTGATAACTTTTGTTTCAGAGCTTCACATTCAAATATTTTTTCTATTTATAATAAAACCTATATTATTATGATGTCTTGTCTTGTTTCTTGACAGTTAAGGCAAGAGAAGTAATGCTGCGAACTGATAATAGTTGCGTTTGTCTAAAAATTACAAAAAATTAAGTTATTGATATTTACTGCCGCACAATGGTTTCACCAGTATGTGGGGATTGGCAATAAATAGAATGTGAAATGACAGGGACCACTAATTTTTACATACTGGCGCATCATTTCCACCACCACTCAACTCGGTCACAGATGTCATCGTTCCTCACCACCACGGTAAAGAATCACTTCACTATCAGTCAAAGCGTGTGTGCAATTACCAGAGAATACCGGAAATTAGTCCCTTTGAAATCAAATTCTAGACATATTGACGCTTTTTTACAGAAAAACATATATTGATTTTGAAAGATTGTTATTTTATCTGATACACGCAGTTTTGAAAATTTTAAAAACTAAGTGTATTTTTAATATACTAAGGTTATACCGTTGGTCGTTGGCAGATTTGTTCAATTTTCAAACGATAGATTCTATTACACGGCACAAATTTCAAATCTTATAATCATACAACAAAATAAATCAATACATAATCTAGTCAACACAGTTTTCAGAACTTTAATTTTAGTTGAATTAAAATCATTAAAAAATAAATTCGGGAACGTGTTTTGTGACAAAAATACCCCAGTTTTTCTATTTATTTAATGTCTTACAAACTAAAATATTTCAATTTTTTTTTACACGCTTATTTTGTTTAGACATTATTGAAAAATCATAAGTTCTTATGATCAAAAAATACTTACAAGAAGTACACGATATTTAATAATTTATCATCGAGCGTTTTGAGCATTTTTATTCTCAGCCGCTGGTCAATCGCTCTTAAACGAGCAATACAATTTTAAATGTAATACTAGACAGTTGTAAATTCTTACAATAAGCAATGACAAGCTTTATATACCAAGGAATCATTGCCTTCGCGTAATATAACAATATTTATTGTTTAATATTGTATTTTTTTTTTTATAACTTGTCTTCTTTCTAATAAAATGCGAAAACACCGTAAAGCTAAATACAACAGATTATTTTTGTGCACTAGTAGGGTAAAGGAATAAATATATCCGATTTTTATCCCACCCTGTAGATAAATTGAGGCCAACTTTTTACTATTTGGCAGCACAGTGCGCCGTGCGTAAAATGCGTAAATGCGCCGTGCCTAAATTCCTCCGTATGGTAAAGACCTACGCTTTTGAATTTTAATCTTTTGCTAGAGGGTTCAATTCAAAACATTAATTTTGTTGTGATACTAATTGCTACGTTTTACTAACTATTCACAAACATGTATCGTAATATTGACAAATAAAGGCGTAAAATAATTTCAGTATTAACCAATTCAGTATTTTCTAACAGTTGCTCCTTAGAACAAACTAAATTTTTTATTTTTTTATTTTTTTTTTATTTTCTTTTATTTTTTTTTTTAAAAGAAAGACAAACATTCCCGGGTTACGAATAACCCAACAACATTTGAAAATCTCCTACTACCACCACACTAAGCGGAAGATGTTGCTTGTGTTGTGATGGAGGACTTAGCCAGCCGAGGAATCGAACACGGAACGCCTGGGTGGGACCCAAACGCTATGCCCACTCAACCACTGACCGGTAAATAAAATTATACTTCATAAATTTATTCTGAAATTAAATGGTACATTTACACGAAACTTGTAATTATTTTTATTAATTAATTATTTGTGGAAAATAAATAATTGTAACTAGTTAATCACCGCAATGTGCGTTTTATATTCAAATTAGTATTCAAATGGTCACACATAACATAGTTTTATTTAAATAAAAACATTTCATTTGAAAGTGACGTATTTTTATCACTTAACGTTCATTATGAATTTTAAAAGCGTCGTGACATTAGGAATAAATCCTTAAAAGCTCTGGGAGTAATACAAGGAAGCTTTTTTCACAAAGTACTTGTTCGGGAGGGGAGGCCGGGGAGCTTTTCTCCCTCCAAAAAAAAACTTGTGGAAAAAAGCGGGATCTTCACTCTCTTTTACTTCACCCTTCATGGAGGTGGCAAGTCAAAAGAAGGAATTCTTTGTTTCATCGGTGACAAATTAGCGCGTAGAAAGATTTTGTTATTGGCCGCAATGAGAGAAACTCGTTAATCATTTTATTCTTCGGAGAATTTTTCATAATGACTCTTTTTAAACCAATGAAAAGCATAGATTTCGTTATCTATGAATATTTTTTTAGTTTTCAATTCTTTAAGAAGGTGAAAAAATAGCAATCCTGATAACTTGCAAAACAAACTATTAATAGACATCCAGACTTGGCTGCGTTAGCGGCCAAAAAAACCACTAAAAACTTTTTAATTGATATCTTTAAAAGGGTGTAGGCACTGTCTAAGTGATAATGTAGATAAATTTCTTCATTAATTTGTTGACAAAAGAGATTTTAATGGTCAGTTATAAGAACACTTGAACCTAGCTTGTCTGGGTTCAATTGCAAGTTTATTTTATTTACGTATAATGTAATCGCAACTTCATTTTGATACATTATAAGAGGTGTCGTATTTGCATTATTTCATGTAAAATGTATTAAAAAATAGAAGAATGTGAAACATGTAAAAATTTATTTTATTATTTCCATAATGAATTACCACTTCTCAGATTTACAATGTGAGCCATTTTAAGAGATTCCGTAATATTCAGAGTTCAAGCTAGCTTAAACAGCGCTGAAAAGGCGGAAGACGGAATTTTAATGAAAACATAGATTTATACTAAAATTCCGGTACGCCCTTACACTGTATTACGGTTTACATTAAAATATTAAACCTGTAGCGCTTCACTTTGAAAGCGCGTAATAAAAACCCACCCACAATTTGTGAAGAAAGTTGAACTTGTCCAGAGTTGGAAGAGGCGTGGGCCCTGTTGCCAGGCCAGACGCAAACACCGCTCCCTTAACAACGCGCCCAGTAATAGGTTGGTAAATATACTGAGCGCGAATACAACCCTCTCAAACTTTCAAGCCCTTCCCATCGCCCGCCCCAGACTAATTACGTTTAGAGTTCTTAAGCGAAATTACTTAGGCAGCCACCCCCATTCTTTCCTTCCCCCGGGCGCCCGCCTCCCCCTGCCTACCCTTCTCTCTTCCTTCACCCCCGAGGAAAGCGGGAAAACAGAGGAAAATAGGGTGGGGAAATTCCGGGAATGTAAGACGATCGGTTTCGCAATTATACGTTTATTTTGTACGGTAGGGAAATTCGTAATGAGTTTTCCCAATTCTTCGACGATCGTTGGGGATATCGTCTTGCAGTGAAATAATTATGGCCACCTTTGGAGGGGCGATTTGCGTTTTATTGTTCGCTTCGTCTACCTTGTACAACCGCGTCCCGGGAATAGAGTTATAAGCCGAGGAGTGCAAGCGAAACGAGTTTATTGGAAGCGTTTGGGAGACTATGAAGAGAGTCAATCTAATTAAGACGTTTTAATCGCGTCGACGTTTTCTGTAACCTTTGTTATATATCACTGTGAAAAGAAAAAGTAAATCACGTTACAATTCGTATTATTTAATCACTTAAACCCGAACGAAGAAAGGGTACTTTTAGACCAAGGCAAAAGAAAATGATTTTTGTTCCTAATTTAGTAAATTATGATTTTATGTTAAAGAATACATAATTAACTTCAATATGTATACAATATGAAGAAAAATATCTATTTGAAAGATTTAAATTATTTGAATCAGAACAGGAGGCATTTCTATATGAGAATATTTAGGCCATATCCAATATGACATTATGCATAAACGTTAAGTCATCGAGTTTAAAATGATATCCGCGATACCGTTCGGGAATATCACTTACCCGAGTATCCCGCCCGCCCCCACCTCCCCCTGCGGCCGTGGGTGGCTTTGTGTTGGGCATATTGTTTACAGAATTTGGTCTAAGTTTGAAGCGATTAAAAACTTTGCGATTAGCGAAGCGCCCTTGTGGGCAAAATCCGCGAGATGGAGCGCGTGAGATGGACGCAGGGCCGGAGCCGAGGAACACGATACGATCATTAATAATACGATCAATTCAAATAATTACATGTTCTGGTACGATTTTGTACCAGAGCATAAAACATAAGTGCAGGATCAAATTAAACCGCTTTCAGTCGGATAGATTCGTTATCCTGTAAAAAGCTTCAAACTTATGCACTAGGTGTTTTTAAGTAGGAATTTTAAATCCTTTACGAAACTCTGTCATAACATAAAAAAACAATCAGTTATTTTTGAAAAAATTGGTTTTAATAGCTGTTATCGTATGTGGTCAAGTAAAAAGTATTTTAACAATAAGGCGATCCGCTCACTGAGGCAACTGAAAACTGTCAACTGGCAACTGTCTTTGTATGACAATGTGATGGCCCGCACACTACACAATCACTCAAAAACCCATTGTCAATGATAACGCAAGCGGTGACTCGCGACTAGCACTGCTGATTGCCGTGGCCGGCCATTGCTAGTTGCCAGCTGTCAGCTGATTGTTCTTCGCCAATGGTTAAACAAGCTTTTTGACCAATCAAGACATAGAAACCAGCTGGTTTTAGATTGGTTTCAGTTACCTTGTCAGCGGAGCGCCTTATTGTTAAAATACTTTTTATTTTACTAGGAATATGTAGGTCGCGGGTTCAATTCCCGACGTGTGCCAGAAAAAAGTGATTAACGATTAACGATAAGCATCTAACTTTTAAAAACCATATCCAAGATGTTAAAAATAAAATCACACCCTTAATCAACGTTTTTAGCCGATTATCTTATCTATTACCAATTAAATTAAAAAAAAGTTTATATTATAGTCTCGTACACTCACATTTAAATTACTTAATCGAAATCTGGGGAAATGCGTATGAAACATACATTAATGAATTACAGATAATTCAAAATAAACTAATCAAAAAACTATTTCACTACGAATCCAAAACATCAACAAAAAAACTATATTTGGAAACCAAACTGTTAACATTAAGAAAACTATATGAATACAATATATGTCTCCTTATATACAAAATAAATAATAAACTCATTCATACAAACACAGAATTCATTAAAACGTCCCAAGTACACAAACATTTTACACGACAACACGATAACATACATTTAAACACTATTCATACTAACTACGGTAAGCAATCTATCAGTTATGAGGGGGGCAATTTATATAATTGCCTTCCAGTTGATATTAAAAACGAAAAAAGTGTCTGTAAATTTAAAAAAAAATTATTCATTTTTATTTACAAAAAACAATGTAGTGAAAATGAATAATATTGAAAGTGAATGAATAGTATTGTAATTTATTGTATGATAATATGTTGTATGATAATATAATGTTATGCAAATTCTAGTTAAGTAAGTGAAAATGTTATTTTCTTTTTTTCTGGAATTAAAAAAAAAAAAAAAAATTAATTTAACAATAATATCTGTGTAATATAAATATAGTTCCAGGGTGGAAGATACTCTCAGTATCGCCCTGGTGAAAGACCACCATTAAAAAATTAACGTAAAAATAATTGCTTAAAATGACTTTAGCCATGTGCTTCCCCGCCATCCTCTCCCCATCTCTTCCCCTACCCCCACCCTTTAGCCTCACAATACACTCCAATGGGATGTTTTCACAAAGTATGAATATCTTTAAAATGTATGGAAGATTAAAAAAATATTTTTGTGACTGATCAACTAAGTATGTGTAATTTTTTTACATTTTCATTAATAATTATTGATTTTAAAAATTATTTAAAACCAGTCATTCCGAAACTGTGCCGACTTGCTACAACGTCATGATGACGTAGAAAACGACAATAGCCGGTAAGACGGCTATCAGCAACGTAGACCGTTGTGACGTCAATGCTACATATTCATAAATAAAATCGAACATGCCGTTTTGGCGACAAGTGCACAATATAAATCATTATAGATTTTTTTTTGTCAACATAAAATATCAAAAAATACCTTCATTATCGAAATATGTTTCTTATTTTAAAGGAAATACCTGGGTATGTGCAGCATAGTGTCACTGGCTCATTTTGACTTACTTACTATGTTTTATATTTTATTTTGCTTCTTATTATTTATGTTATTTCACTAGTAGCATCGCCATCTAGTAACAACTAAACCTTGATTTATGCATGCCGTGAACATTTTTACATGGGGTGTTGAATTCTATGTAATAATTCTTAACACTCATGTAAATGTTTAAAACAATGAATAAACAATTTTTTTTTTTACGCACCAGATTTTCAGGTCCGGGTTTAGTTTTTCCCATAGGAAAACCTAAACCCTTTCATACCCTTTTCCATATAAATGATCTTCTAGTAAATCCACGTTATGCAAGTGTATTATTTAAGTATAATTAATACAAAACAATACAAGAACAACATGTTAATCTACCAAACTATGAAATGGGAATATAATTCACCTACTCCAGATATTTTCATATCAGAGGGTTCGGCTCGGTGGAATTCCTAATTTGACCGATAAATCCTACAGATCCCTCAATATAAATATTTAAAAAATCTTTCGTAATCCTACATGTATTTAAAATGGCTGATTTTTGCATTTTTATATACAAATTCTTTGACAAATCTAATAACAGATTTTTCAATATTACAGGAATTTGGAATAGCTACATCAATGATATAAGTTAATTATAACAAATTAAATTAAAACCTATTTTAATTTCACCGAGATTATAATTTTCATTAATTAACGCGTAGATTTAGAATCAATGTTGACCTATTAGAATTTGGAAAATATTTAGTCCCACATCAAGGTTCAAAGGTTCGCCACCCTAGAAATTCACATCCTACGTGAGTATTTTTGATATGGTGGTTACACTAAGGGTAGGCTTGACGGAATTGGGTTTTAAAGAAATTAATAGAAGATAACTTTATATTTTTTTTATCTATATAAGTAATACAAATACGTTATCAGCAAGTCTTCAATAATAAAGCTTCTCCCAATTTCCATGAGGGCGTTTCTCACCATCCTCTTCATAGCTTATCCATAGGATAAAGTTTATTTTCGATTTACAGTTTATTTATTTATTAAGTAGGAGTTTATTATTCGCTCCTCGAACCTATGTATAGTGACTATATATTGGATAAGTTGGCTGAGATTTCTAACTATTAAAACTATGAGAGTATTTTATTTTTATTTTTAATAATATTCGTTATAGTATGGATAAGCTATTAGGAGGATGGTGAGAAACCCCCTGATTGTTATATAGAAGCATATTTGGTGATCGGTCATCCTCCCTGACATCATTCTTATATCTATTAAAAAAATTCAAAATCCTATATACTTTAAAACTACCGGACTAACCATCACCCAATTTTCAGCAGTGATAGTTGTTTTAGGGACTCTGTTTTAGCGGTTCCATAACAATTGATCCCTTGACAGTTGGCCCCCGGAATAATTATGTACAATACGATATACCTACTTACATAAAGATATAACTGTGTGTCCCCGAAGGGGTGTGCAAAGAAGATATACCAGAAAGGATATATAAGAAAATATAAAACATTTTCATTCAAATGTATCAAGGATAAAACTACTTGTCTATATAATGTGCCCTAGCACGCTCGCTCTATAACGATCGATAGGATAACTATCGGTAACTTCTCAACGTTCCCTAGCATGACTACAGATCGCCAACGAATAAGTGACAGTTCACAATGACTAAGTGTCCTTAAAATATTCGACATCAACTGTTGTTTGTACGTTAGCGATGTGCAGTTGTCCTAGGGAACGATGAGAAGTTACCAATAATTATCCTATCGATCGTTATAGAGCTAGCGTGCTAGGGCCTCAGGCCCCCTAGAACACTAACTAGATCGATAAGGATTGTATCGATAACTTTCGGTAATTTCTCTTCGTTCCCTAGGGCAACTGCAGTTTGCTAACGTACAAACAACAATTGATATCGAATATATTAAGGACATTTAGTAATTGTGAATAGTCACTTATTCGTTGGCGATCTGCAGTCATGCCAGGAAACGATGAGAAGTTACCGAAATTTATCCTGTCAATCCTTATCGATTACTTTCGGAAACTTCTCTTCGTTCCGTAGGGCAACCTCAGTTTGCTAACGTACAAACATTAGTTGATATCGAATATATTAAGGACAATTAGTCATTGTGAATTATTCGTTGGCGATCTGCAGTCATTCTAGGAAACGATGAGAAGTTACCGAAAGTTATCCTGTCAATCCTTATAGATCGAGAGTGCAGGGGCCCAGCTTATTACTGTACAAAAATAGACCTTGTAAATAAATTTGTTTGATATCCGTACCAACTTATTATTATACACGGAGAATTTTTTTTTCTAAAATACGATCATTTTATTCATAAAAACGGTTAAAAACAGGACTGAAGTTCTTACGAACAAATTAACAGGGTTTCAATGTTTATTGGAGGGAACATGTAAGAATAATTTGTTGGTATACGTAATTTGTAATTTCGTACGTATGCCAACAAATTATTCTTACATTTTCCCGCCAATAAACATTGAAACACTGTTAATTTGTTCGTAAGAACTTCAGTCCCGTTTTTAACCGTTTTTACGAATAAACTGATCGTGTTTAGAATAACATTTTTCTCCGCGTAGGTAGGAGTATTTTTGAAGTCGATTTTAGGTATGAAATTGCACTGGACAAAAAAATAATAATTTTATAATTATTATAATTTCGGGGGTGAAATGTCGGGGAATCAACTGTCAGTAGCACAAACTTTTTCTTTCATACACACTATTTTCATACTGACTCTTGACAATTACCTGACTCAAGATTTGAACCTTGATCGTGCCAAGTCTTCCTATGACATCTTTGGTTTCTCCCATCAACTTACTTAGCGCATCATCCATGTTCTTCTGACACTTCTTCTTCATTCATACCCTCTGTACGCTCAAACCAGAACTGTTTCGTAGTTAGTTAAAAATAACAATTAGCGTATAAAATGTGACGAGGTTCCAAAAGGAATATAATGTCGATATCTCCGGCCCTGCCATGTGTCCCATTAAAATAAAAAGTTGCTTTGACGGGCCTGGCAGTACCCACAAGTTTGCCGGAGTTTAATGAGATTTAAATAATTAATGGAAAAGCGAGATTGGATTTTTTCTGCCCCTGATATCAAAATATAAACCGGCTTATATAAATTTTGTAAGTAATTACTCCGCTCCATGTAAAATATATTTTAAACTTGTTATGAGAAGGTCCCGGCGTGTCTTTAAGACAGATTGCCCGGGAAACTTTATGTTTGATGATTTTCCAGGGATTTTTTTTTACAAACGATATCTAAATATTAAAATGTCATTTCGGCGGTCAGAGTGGTAGTTGGTGGTATCGCCTTTCATTAAAGTGAGTGACGAATTTGTTGGCGAACTTTTAATAGGCTGGTTGCTCCCTGTGAGCAAAACAACTTCGCAAAGATACGGACTAATTAAAACTAAGGCATGGGTAATCGAATAAGTTGCAAAAGCAATATCATGATTTTATATTAATGTCATTATTTTCGCATCTATATTCGTGTAATTTGATATTGTCGGTACGAAGGTTGGTGCCTTTCTTGGTTTCATACATGTTCATGTTTCTGAAATCATAGATGAAATAAACTAATGTTCTGTTACGTATCGACGAGAAAATACAGTCGAGGATTTGATAATTACGATATAAAAACATTAAAATTAGGCTTAGAAAATATAACCAATTAATTATTCAAAAAGCAATTTATTGACAAAACTTTCGTGAGGAAAATCTACACTGAAGTTAGGTGATTTGACTTCTTTTGAAAAATGCAGTAAGTACCCAAAACTGCTTCCTACCTGCGAAAATACAACACCTGACAAATTCTACAAAATGTTTCTTTTTCTCCTTGTTACTGTGTTGTTGTTTGTTAGTAAGAATTGTTTTATTTTATATTTATTAGGTATTATTTAATTTATAAAAACACTTAATAAATAAGTTCTCTGCTATGTAATTATTATTACGAAGGCATTATCAAACTGTCATTATATTTACGATTACCTTGCAGATTGCAGCCAATCAGAGCAATTCATCGTAACAGCATTTTGTTTCTCAAAATATTTTTTTTTCTCTTTATTCATATTCATATTATATTATTGGGTATATAAAAGTTTTTTTGCATGATGTTTGACTAACATGTGTGAAGAATTCGGACAAGCGATATAGTAATATTGCGACATTTTCAAAATTTTAACTGATTTGTCAAGAATTTAGTCTATCCCGTGTTTTTCGCGGGTCTTTTTGCTTTAGTTCAATACTATGAGAGATTAAACTAGCGACGCGCAACGTATCGAAAAATTGAAACGTAAACAATAATACCATATAAAGAATTAATAAACAATAAACAACAACAACAAAAATTTGCTTTCCACAAAATAACAGCTACCTACTTTACATCAATCAGATAATCTGTGTGCCTCAAAAGTTCTTAAGGGGCCGCTCTGTCATTTTCGACCGATTTCTTACATGTTATCCTTAAACGTTTGAAGTTTTTAAGTTCTCAAAAAAAATATATGTTATTCTTTAAGATAGTATCTATACATTCCCCACGCCGAAACGGTAATTATTTGAAATGTTCTCGATAGAAATAAATCGCAAAGTATGCTCCGAAAATTATTATATACAAGTTTGTATCTGTTATTTTACAAGTTATATGTGTGAAAAAAATCACAACGTTTCTTTAAATGCTACTTGACACAGCCCCCACGAGATTTTTGCTCTTTTTCGTCTTTTATTAAACATTTTCACAATTTTCGCATGAACTTTCCCACGTTCATATTGTCGTATCTCTCCATCTTCTTCTTTTTGAGCGGGGTAGCGCGACCTTAAACAGTGGCGTCATTAATTTTTCGCCTCTTCTCTGTATCACTGGAGTCGATGCAACGATTTTGAGAACTTGTTATCACTTCCATCATGAGCTATGGAGCTTTGAAATGTCTATTTAATTGCAGAAAAAAGTATGCTCAAATCAGGCGAAAAAAGTATGCTCAAAGGTGTGTAACTCAAATAACTCAAAAACGACGTATTTATTTAGGTAATGGCCTTTTTAAAGTGTGTCTGAATTAATTACCTACTGTGAAACATAATAATTTCTAAGTAGAAAGAAACCTCCCAACTTAATAACATTTCCAGAAAGAAACCGCCTAGCTTCATAAAATTGCTAAAAAAAACCTTTTTTAAGTCTAGAAAAGGCCATGTTGACTCAAATTTGATAGATTATCGTGGCAGGTGTTTGTTTTCATGGCGGCGAACTAATTAGTGTAACCTAACCAGACTGTCCTTAGGTACACATTATGTTCTAAAACTAGGCTCAGTACATAAAGTGGTCATGAAATTACGCACTTAATGCAAATTGAATTATACTAGTCCCAGGGAGAGATCGTATGCACGTCATCGACGATCGTCCGAAAAGCCGTTCATAAAAATCTTCCTTCTCAAACGTCTAAAGACAAGGTATACTAGAATGCCGAATGTCATCGTATTCCTATAGACATTTCGTGAACGTAGAGTCTGTCAAATAAGAGTAGAAAACATAGGAGGGCGCCACTGTTCTTTAAATGGCAATACTAAAAATATAACACATGGTGGAAATGTAAAGCTGTGTAACCTACAATTTTCTAAAAAAAAAAAAAAAAGTGGGAAAAAATATTTTTTTCATTCCAATATAGATACTTACCCACAGATTTGTGTGTTTTATTTATGTTTCTTTAAAAAAAAATGTTTAAAGTGAACACCTTACAAGAGTCCTAACTGCTCCCGTCTGGAGCCAGTTAGACTATGGCATCCCAAATTGGGGTATGTTGTGAGGCTGAAGGTAAGTGGGGAATGGAAGGAGATGGGAAGAGGGAGGTGGGGAAGTACCTGGCTATTTAGATCTAGTCACTAAACACGACGTAAAGTCATTTCAAGCAACGTTTCAATTCTGAATGGTGGTCTTACATCAGGGCGATACTGAGATTATCTTCCGCTCTTGAACATGCCGCAAATAAAGTATATATTATTTTTAATCAATTAATTGTGAAATAACACAAATTAATCAAATTAAATTTATTGGGGCACGCCGGGTTCGAACCCGCGACCTTCGGAATGGGAGTCCAAAGCCTTGCCCCTGGACTACTCCGGCCGTCATAAGCGTATTGCCAGTTATTTCATGAAACGCACACTATGGTAATCAAATTTGCAGAGGATGAGATAGACATTTAACATTAATTAGTAAAAATAATTTAGTTCGTGTCCAGGACGCGGGATGACTTCATGACCCCACCTTCCTCTTCAGCCTCACAACATATCCCAATCGGGGATGCCATAGTCTCACTGGCTCCACACTGGAGCAGTTGGGACTCTTGTGAGGTGTTCACTATAAAAAGAAAGAAAAAAACTACGAATTCAAATGTCACGTAACGAAATAGTAAAGTCACCACCCAATTTTGAATATTGGAATTTTTAGAAAACTTGAAAAAAAGTTATACAGAGTGTTAAGGTACGTACTTAACTTACTTTGACCAGTGTTTCCTGACATTATTGGAGTAAAAAATGTAAATGAATTTTGGTCTCCGGTAATTTTTTTGAGGACATTTTTTTTTTCAATTTTTTTTTCTTCAAAATCAAATTAAAAAAATCTTCCACATGACGTCACTGGTCGCTCAGCCGAGTAACCGCCCCACCAATTAATCCGCCCTCAACTGTCCAACACCTACTACTTTTTATGTTTTTGTAGAAAAAAAAAATAACATCAAAATGTCACCGGAGACAAAAATTTTATTTACACTTTTTAGTCCAAATAATATCAGGAATCACTGGTTAAAGTAAGTAAAATACGTACCTTAACACTCTGTATACCCACCTTTTGCTTTCTTTTCGTGAAAAGATTTTTTGTGTATTATTTGTAAAGTGTAACTAATTAAATTTTATTTTGTTACAATTTTATATTTACATTATATATTCATAATTATTTCTTCAGACATATATTTTCAACTGAAAAAGTAAATATTATTTACTTACAAATAAATAAAATTCTTGTACTAACTAGTGTTTTTATTTCGATTCCACGAATTTATTAATAAGCATATAAATAAAATATTGTACATCTGAAACATCGATGTAGGTACTTATTGATAATACGTTATTATAAATATATTATATTATTATAAAGGTCCCGTCAATTATAGAAGAATGGTCATTGTCACCCATCAATATTATTTATTTTCTTTTAGGGAATGAACAGTTTTCAATGTGGTTCATTTATACACCTAACTGAGAAACCAATTACAGATTTCCTCATTTTGTATTGAAGAGTTTTAATTTTCAATGTACTATCGTTACTTAGATTTTAATTTTTCTGCTACCGGTTTCGACACATCCGTGCCATTCACTAGCAAACTTAGAATTAGTGAATGGCACGGATGTGTCGAAACCGGTAGCAGAAAAATTAAAATTTAAGTAACGATAGTACATTGAAAATTAAAACTCTTCAAAACAAAATGTCTACAAATTGTTACATAGTTAATGCCCAAGAAATACAAAAAATAGATTTCCTCATTATGTATTTAAAAATGAAACACTATACATACTTACAACAACTAAAAAATATTACGTTATTATAACAAGAGAGTTATTATAAGAAGCAAGTTACCACATGCATTCCTTTTGATAGCTCCACGATGACGTGGATACAACCTCTGCCTGGTTTTCTTTTAATATCTTATCCCAGAAATACCTCAAGATTATGTATTTGAATTCCGCATAATATCAAAACAGATAATTTTGACCTCTGTTTTTATCGAAGGAAGCAAATACTTTGGGCTGTGACATTATGTACAATTATACATAATATATATGAAAAAACACACTTTGTAAAACACCACTTTTATTTTGAATTAAAGAGTGCTTGACCAGAGAATACCGGAAATTAGTCATTTTTAAATAAAATTCTAGACGTATTGACTCTTTTTTACAAAAAAACATAAATTTATTTTGATAGATTGTCATTTTATCTGGTACACGCAGTTTTAAAATTTTGAAAACTAAGTGTATTTATAATATACTAAGATTAGACCGTTGGTCGTTGGCAGATTTGTTAAATTTTTAAACAATAGATTCTTTTAAACAACACAAATTTCCAATCATATAATCATACAACAAAGAACAAAATAAATCATTATATAATCTAGTCAACACAGTTTTTAAGATTTAAATTTTAGACAAATTAAAATCATTAAAAAATAAATCCGAGAACATGTTTTGTGACAAAAATACCTCAGTTTTTTTATTTATAAGGTCTTACAAACTAAAATATTTCTGATTTTTTTTACACACTTATTTTGTTTAGACATTATTGAAAAATTATAAATTATTTTGATCACAAATTAATTTTAAGAAGTATATAATTTTCATTCATTTACCATCTCCCGTTTGATCATTTTTATGGCAGTTCGAGACATAAATTCTCGCGATTCATTAGCCGCTGAGATGCGGCTGTGCGAGGTTCTGTGTTCACGCCGCTCTTAATGACAACATTTTGTATTAAATTTAAAACTAATACCGTTTGGCTTCATGGTTGTAAAAACATCCGTGCGCAGCGCTGTTAACAAAAAAGGAATAATGGATTGCTGGATATTACCTCTTAATATTCAACAGCCAAACAGGTTTCGCTTAGCTCAAGCTTCGTCAGGGCATTATTCGTCTTCGTCTTATTAATGAAATATAATCAATATTCAAATTAATTTAACTGATAGTCCCATATTTAATTTATTCCGTTAACCTCTGCTGAAACTGTTTCCTCCCCTCCCCCTCTACCTTCCCATCCTTTTAATTTTAACTCCCTCTTTTCTGTTGTGTATCTCTTTCTGGTACAAGTAAGGTGTCTTCTCTTCTATTTCTATCTCTTTCATTTATTATTTTATTTTCTTATATATATGTATCAGTTAAATTAATTTGATTATTGATTATATTTCATTAATAAGCCCTGACGAAGCTTGAGCTAAGCGAAATGTTTTATTATATTGTTATAATGTTTTATTATATTTTCCTGGATTTTCCATTCGTATCAACAAAATAAAACTACAATTTTATACTGGAAAAATGTTTATTGTTTGACTCTAGTTAAGTAATTATTCTAATGGGTTAGATTAAACAGGAACGTTACATCATTCCACAAAATTACTTACTTATTATTATTTAAAGTACAATACAAAATAAAATTACGTCTAATTTTATTAAAAAAAAAGAACTAAGGTATATTGCTGTATATACTACTTGTCTTCCTGTTTAAAATATGTATGCCGACTAAGAGGTCGGGTATTACATACCTACATGAGATGAGCATAAGAGAGTGTATCTTCTATCGTCGTCGGCGCGAAACTGGCCGCTGTGCTGTAAACCCCTCCCCGCACCTTTACCTCCAGCTATTGAGATACTATAGTTCTGAGCGTCACAATAAAAATCCAAAGTATTGGTTCAAAATGTCCGGGTATGAGATATCCAACCTCATTCACGCCGGGTTAAACGGTCGTCTCCCAATCGGAAGGTCGCGGGTTCGAACCTGGCGTGCGCAAATAAATTTTATTTGATTAATTTGTGTTATTTTACAATTAATTAATAAAAATAATATATACTATATTTGCGGCACGTTCCAGAGTGGATAGTATAAGATACTCTCAGTATCGCCCTGGTGTAAGACCACCATTCAGAATTGAAACGTTGCTTAATAATGGCTTTAGCCGTGTTTAGTGACTAGATCTGAATAGCCAGGTTTATTGTTTATTGTTTCTTCTTCACATTTTAGGTATAACAGTTTACAATACAATTTTTAACCTCGCTAGGACAAGCCTGTGTTGAGGTACTTCCCCGCCTTCCTCTTCCCCATCTCCTTTACTTCCCCACTTAAATTCAGCCTCACAACATACCCCAATTGGGGATGCCATAGTCTCACTGGCTCCAGACGGGAGCAGTTAAGACACTTGTGAAGTATTCTCTATAAAAAAAAATAAAAAAACTCAACATTCATGAATCGGTGATGTCATAGTCCCACTGGCTTTGGGCAGTTGAGACTCTTGTTTGTAATCACATTACATACAAGAGTCAATTAAAAAAGAGGCATTTTGGACTTCACAAGGCTTGTATTGGCGATGATGTACGTATGCAAAGAAAAATATAAATACATAGTGTGAAATAAAAACACAAAAATAATATTTATTAAATAATTATTTATTTAAGTAATCATTGCATTGGTGTGGCCATACAAAAACTATAAAATGCACTTTTATTAATAAATAACTAAATTAATTATTCAGTGTTAAAAAAATATTACTATTGAATAAAAGCATAAACTTATATTTAATAATAAAATACAATTTGAACCAAAAATTTAATACAAAATATAAATAACAATTTAAGGATAAGTATGTACCCTTAATACTGACATGGGCTTTCAAGTCAATTCAGAAGACGGACAAAATATTTAAACGATAAATAGAGTATTGGTTAACACAACCCGAGGGCGAATGTTGGAGCAAAGTTCGGATTGGTTAATGTATTCTCAGGTTTATATTCAACCCTATAAACTGATCAATTTGCATGTAAATGCAAACTTGAGCATTTTTTCACATTCTAGAATCAGTTCTCCAGTGATAATGCTCAAAAATTTTAGTTCTTTAAAATATTGGCTTCAATAAAAGTTCTTTGTCTTTATAACAATATCATTTTTATCCTCTTATTCATAATTCGGTCATACAAAGTTTAAACACTCCAGAATCTCGTTCCACTGTGTTCAGTCTGCTTTTAATCTGTCTTGTGTCAATTTCATACCTCGCTGCCGTACACAAGCATTGGTACCATAACTCCATTATGGATCATCGGCTGCTCTTCTTTTGACAACTTTTTCTTTGTTTTTATTACTCAAAGGTCCCCTGCTTTATGTTATTATCTGTGTAACATTAGGTATTCTATATATCGTTGGCCATAGAAAAAATAATAACGAAAGAAGTGTCTCGTGGGTGAGTTTCATGGTCCAATTATGGGCCCAATTTGGGCCTATATTTCTATATAAAACTGTACTTCACCATGATTACAAAATTCATATGGGATGGAGATATACAATTTCAGGTAAGTGTAAAAGAGACAGACCGCATACTTAATGATCTAGAACCAAAAAGTACCAAGTCAGCGAAACATTTCAATTTGTACGGAAGGCACTTCTAGTGTGATATTCTTTATTCTATGTCGTTCAGGAGGCACAAAAGACTATCTGGTGATATACATACTCTTGCTTGCTTATATACTGGGGATGGTTCATTTGCAGTATTATCTTTAACCTCTTGAATGTCGGATGACACTTGCCCACATATGGCCGTATTCCATAGAAAATTAATATCAGAGAATTCGGTGAGGCTGGAATGCTCAAATAAAAAGCAAAGTCTGGAATGATATTGGCGCAAGCGATTCTGACCTTGTTCTTGTACAGTTTCTTTATACATAAGGGTTAAAATCGAATTTAATTTTTTAACCTCTCATCTGTCACCCGCCCGTCGGGGAGCTTACGACAAATATGAGGTTAACCAAATACAAGCGGTCTATTGGTCAATTTCAAAATTTGAAAGCACCGATCAATGCGGTTTGTTCAACTGAAAGTGCCAAAAAAAAGTATTTAGAAATTATTGGCGGATACACGTTACTGATCTTAACATAGATGACATTGTAGGTTTCAGTGTGCACACGCATGAATTAATTACATATATATTTTGACAATTCTCACACAGTGAAAACAAGCAGAATTGTTGGGACAAACATGAACACATTAACCGGTGCCTAATGCGTATTATGCACATTACGAAAATGCAACTATATCCAAGAGTGAAACTCTCTTAAGAAGTTTTCCAAGGGACCGGAAAAAAAACTTTGTAGGCGGGTAAAAACTTATATGTGGGATAAATTGGGCCATTCAGTCTTCAAGGGAGTGAAACAAAACCAAACTTCTCAAGAGGGTTTCACTGTATTATGCATTGCTAGTTATTTGTAAAAAAAAAAATAACAACCATAATGAGCATGTTATACAAATTTCGCATCTTCTGAAATTCAATGAATAATAATTTTTAGCCTAATACAGAATTTATTTTTTCAACGACACAAATGGGTTGATAAACCATAGCATTCAAACTTCAGCAGAGGATATCATAGCTACTATGTAAATTATAACTGGAATCTTTAACATATAATCAGCGGCAGCTCATGTCTTTTGAGTGTAATAGAGTGCTAAGATTGAAAAATTTGATATTATTGATGCTGTTTAATTGTAGTCCAAAAGGATTTTTTATTTTTTTTTGAAAATTGGATTTTTGCATTAAGATTTTCAATAAATTTCAGTCTGGCAGTGCGCTCCACCGATTTCCAGACAATTTATCTAACGAAAAACTGAATTTTCCCGAACCGCCACTGCATGTAATTAAAATAAGGTTAAAATATTGATTACGTTTAAAAAATGCCTTTGACTTTTAAAACACTCATTGAAAAAATTAAATATGATACGCACACATAAAACAAACAAAATTTAAAAAGCCAAAAAAAGTAAAGCTGTATTATTATTTTTATATCTCTTGTTGAAATTTTTTTTTAACATTTCTCGTAAGAAAATAATTTTGTCTAAACTTATGAATTATAATTTATTGTAGATAAGTCTTTCATATTATATACGGCTATGATTCTTAAATCATACAATTTTAAGACTACCCGTAAAGCAGGCGAAAGCTATTATATTAATTTAGTTATTCGTCTCAATTGAACTTAGATATTCATTGTATTTCTTTTCCTGGGCGATCTGGAGCTTTTGCAACTTCTTTACCAGTCCTTTACTTATTTCTGCGCCCAGCTGATCATGCGTCGGAAGTCCCTGGAAAAAAATAACATTTTAAAATACAAAATGTAATATCGCCAATGTTATGTCACTACTCTATTACAGTATAGCCGCGACAATGTTATGTAGCTGTTGTTCTATACCAGCAGGGGCGTGCACTCAATATAGGCACATAAGCACTTTCTACCCTACCGTATTTGTAAAACATAAGCATGTAAATAATATTATAATTTATTAAATTATTGCTAAAAATAAATACACACTTGCAAAAATAAGCGCGAACGAAGTGAGCAACCAAAACTACGCGAGCGCTACTTCAAACAGCATATTAAAATCGTGGCATAAATTGTAACTAGAAACTCCGAGTGCCTCACTAAAATGAGCAGGAATTATTTCTGCCTAGAGCTAACTTTATACAAGAAATCAATTTTTACAAAATGCACAGAGCATAGAGTAAGAACGGTTATTTTAGTTTGCTTCTATGGTTTTTTTTGTTCGTATTAGGCAGTGCTTTGTGGAACAAAATTAGCAAATGGCAATCAGTGAAATCTGTTGTTATTTGTTTCCATCAACTAATTGTCTTTCCTAAATGCAAATTGTTGGTTGAAAGATGTTTGTCAAACTTTAATTATTGTGAAATCTGATAAAATATGGAAATTTTAACCTGTAAAACTCGTTGTAGGTAGTGAAGGAAATAATGTGTTTAAATAATTTAAAAAACAATGGGTGTTCTCGGTTATCTTTTATCGAAAAAAAAAACGAATAATTAATGTGCGGAGACGTACGCCTAAATTAGCGTAGCCTACGTAGCGAAAACTTGGACGAAGGGAGTTATTTGTGGCAAGTTTTTATTTTATTTATTCTGTTTTCCTACTGCCTACCCTGATCAAAAACTCTGTGCACGCCACTGTGCACCGTACAATAATAATATAGACTGCGGGATTATCCATATTATATTTAAAGTACTACTCCGGTGGTGGTTTAGAGAAGCGGTCGGGGAACTTTTTTAACCATTACCCAAAAATATTTTTGCTTAAGTCGATATTACCCCCTCGCACCATTTTGAAAAGAAGACAATCAATGTATATTTAAATAAACATTATTTATTGAATTAATAAAAACAAAAGTTACATGAAAATAGTAAGTATGAAATAGACAAACACAATAAAATTCTCAAATTGGAACAAAATTCAGTTTTTCAGGTTTCCTTTTCGGTTTTTGGAGAAATGATGTTGCTTCATGTTTGATACAGTTAATTCAAAATTGAGACTTTTTGATGTAAGAGCAATTTGAATACAGTCTTCGGCGTTTAATCAATTCCTTTTCTTCGTTTTTGTGTTCATTAGAGAGAAAAAGCCTTGTTCACAAAGGTAGGTTGTTGCAAATGACAGCAACTTTTTACCGCCTCCTCATGTGCAATTTTGAAAGCCTTCGACAACCAAAAAGACGACAGATTTGCTTTGCTCTCAAATTGAATTCGTGCTTCAGTATTAGATCGAAGTTCAAGAATTGCCTCTGCCAAACCTGGAGGTTCTTCTGGTATGTTAGCAATTTCACATTTAAAAGGGTCTACAACCCCAAAACAATTCATTTTTACCCCATTTGGGGTAATTTACCCCGGTTCCCCGACCGCTGGTCTAGAGATATACAAAGAGATAGACTGACACGCGAACTCGCCTCCATTGACATCGTACATTCAAATCAAATACCCATTCATTTGTTATTCAAAAGAACTCCAATCTATGTCCCTTACACAATTAACCAACATTTGTTTCAGAGAGAGATTGCTAACGACACGGCGTAAGTAAGAATATTTTTGATTTAAGAATCAAATTGGAGTTCCAACTGCCTGGAGCAAGTGGGACTATTGGCCTAATTATCATGAGGGACACGTTGTATTCATGTAAATTTTTTAAAACAATATAATGAGTATGTGACAGAGAAATTTTTCCATATGGCTCTTTTTATAAGCATTCTCACTACAAGAGCACGATACTCAAACAGCACGAAAATTATCAGAATACATTTTTGAATTGAATTTGACAGAATGCTTTTGGCAATGTTTTTTGTTTGCATAAATCAAAACTGGCGGCAAGTGTTAAGTGGGAACTTCAAACTTATCGCCGTCTACACAAGGAGTATCATTATTAGTGGCCCAAGTCCAAATATTATACGAAGTGGTACATTGCCTTAACGTACTTGGATCTTGTTAAGTGTTGATGCACATCACTAAACCTTCTGACTGAATAATAATAGATACAAAAATGATGAGTAGGAAAACATGTATTACCTTGTCATCGAACTTTGAATACTTGTCCGTTTCCTTTTTGAACATTTCCGTGGGCGGCATTTTCTTCTGTTCCTCTTTAGCCTGTTGCTGCGCCAACTGTTCCTGTTTCTTCTTCTCCTTCTCCGCTAGTTTCTCTGCTTCCATCCTGATCTTATCCTCCTTCTCTTTTAATAGTTGTTCTTTGCAGACTAGTTTTACTACACTTCGATCTATAAAGTACAAAATAAAAATAATTAATTCAATTAGAAATAATCATAAAAAAATGTATATTTTTCCATCCGAAAATGACACTAGCAGATACGGCCACGTTAATCGATATTAGAGAAACAATTCAGTCAGATTTACAATGTCAAGTGAATTAATTGTTGATTCAACAAAAAAAATATATATATAGTGCGGTTGGAAGCTTTGGTTTCATATAGAGGTGTACATTTTAACCCCTTGGGCTAATTTGTTCGCTTTTGGATTGAGTTCATATAGGTCTCATAAAAATCATTGTGACTCCCTTACATTCATGATGAGAAATATGATCTAAACAGGGTTAGAAAGAGAAAATAACGGGCTTTTATATTCAAATCTAAAAGTTAACCACAGAAAAATTAAAATGTTTTAAAAATTCAAAGTTTCTGACCGTAATAAAATTTCATTTTTGTGAAACTTTGTTAATTTTTTATTAATTATTTTTACATGAAATGACAAAAAAGTGAAGTAATAATAACATTGACAACATTTGTCTAATAAAATATGTTCACCTTACGTTTTTTCTAACTAAAAGTACCGATGACACACATATGGTACTTTTAGTTAGAAAAAACGTAAGGAGCCATTTTTAAAACTTTTTATGTTTGCATTCAAAAAAATTATATTTAATAAATTATATGATTATTTCAAATAATTAAATTTGAAACTGTATTTCATCACCATTCAGAAACAGTTTTTAGTTTTCGGATACATTCAGAAATATTCCATTTATTTGGATTTCATTGCAAAGCGAAAATAATTCGACCGTCAGACAAAATAAGCTTGAGGCCTGAAGGGTACTTATTCTGTAGCTTCTAGATTTGAATTTAAAGTCTTGTATTTTCTCTTTCAACACTGTTTAGATCATATTTCTCACCATGACAATAAGGGGTTCACAATGATTTCTAGGAGACCCATAATCTGTGCTGTCCCCAAAAGCGAACAGAGGGGTTAAAAACAAAAATTGGTACATTATTGCCGCACTTTGACTAATATTGGCTACTGGGATGCAAATATGTAAGTAATTCAGTATAGTTTTCAAAATCGATTCAATTGTCACGGAATGAATTATTTCAGTTAACTCATTCGGCATTTTTGTAGGTCTAATCAGAAGTATAAGTTATTTCCTTACATAATTAGTTGATTTATAGCTTTCTATCACCGATTATTTTAGAAATCCAGCAAAATATCAGTTCACCCAAACAAATAATAAGCATGTTTTACCTTCTTTGTCTTCGAGCCTGACTCCCAGATTGGGCAGGATATCATCTCTCAGGGCATCGCAGAGCCCCAAGATCTCAGTGGCCTTCAGGGTCCGGGCTGAATCTCTGACGGCTTGCCGGAATGATGCAATCACATCCAAATATGGCATCACCATCTCTTCAAACTGCAAAAATAATAGAATAAAATAAGGGGAGAACAGACTATGTAAACAGATACATAACCCCATTCATTTGAGAATTCAACTCCTAGGCCCCAGACAGGATAATGCAATATGATACGATTAAGGTAGAATCATACCGGGTTGACGTACGTACGCATCGCTACGCCTAACAATGCTTAGCAACCCATACATTTTCTATGAAAATGGCCACAGACATCGCACGTCGCGATGCGTGTGGCCAATGTGATTCTAAACCATAAATTTTCATAGAAAATGTATGGTTGCTAAGCAGTCCAGATATTGTTAGGCATAGCGATGCGCACGTACGTCGGCCCAGTCTGAATCTACCATTACACTACCCCAGCCAGGAGGACTTCTGTCCCGGTGAGACCGTTACACCAGGGGGTAATATTTGTTAGAACCTGAAACACATGCTTTAAGGATGGGAAGGAGGTTGGAGTTCAATCGACCGGTATACTTGGCAAGCTAATAAGCTAATATTGGAATTTATGATGGGCAGGAAGAAAGTATTGGATTGAGCATTGTTTTTTCTTTATGTCTATCTTCTTCTTGGCTCTTGACTCTTCATGGTTCTTCCTGGTCCTTCTTGTTTCTTCTTGGCTCTTCTTGTCTCTTCTGACACTTCACGTATCTTCTCTTCTTCTGGCTCTTCTTGGATCTTCTTACACTTTTTCATTCTTTCTGGCTCTTCTCGTCTCTTATTGACTATTCTTGGCTTTCCTTAACTCTACTTGCATCTTCTCACCCCTTCTTGGCTATTCTTGGCTCATCTTGGTTCTTCTTGTATTGTATCATAATTGTATCTTTATATTTGTTATATCACAAGGGCTTGCCTCTCTCCTGCCCGGAGCCAGTGGGACTAAAGCATCCCTAATTTCTGAAATTTTGTGAAAGGAAAAAAAAATTGTGAAGGGAAAATTAGGAAATACTTGGGTATTTAGATTTAGTTTCCTTATCTCTCCTCAAATTAATTATTATTTAATCAATCTCAATTCTAAACTGTGTTTTTCCACCAAAAATCCACCTGTCAACACCAACTTTTATGATTTGTAAAAATTATCAAAGTATGTTCGTACAAATGATAACAAATAATGAGTTAAGACTGATATGATGTATGGTCAGTGTTTAGACAGCTGCTGCTTGTTACCTTTTACAATACTAAATAAAGCTACCGGTACGTCAATACTTCCTCTACAAATAATCACCTTTTCTATTTACTTTTTTTGCAAACATCAAATTTTCCAACAAGAACATGCTGACATCCCATTTCACACTAAAATGTTGTAGGTACAAAATATAATTGTTTTACCCTTTTGCTACGGAGAGGTGTGTTACAACACTTCCTACAAACAAGAGTTTTGCGCAATATCTAAATTGTTTTTTTATATCACATACTTTATCCAATGGAGCGACAGAGCAATTAAAATAATTTTTCTCGGATTGCTAAAGGAAATTTTTCTGCCCACATTAAAAAATCATACCTCCGAATTTGAATATGGAAACATACAAACTGATTATAGTTCTATGTAGCCAATGAATTCCCCTATCTTTTGTCTATTATCACGTATTTGTAGGATTTATAAAAAAAATATAATTAAATCTTTAACCTTAAAACATTTAAAAGAATCTGGAGAATATTTATTTTGTTATATTTTGAATGTACAATATATTATATAGTCGTTTTAATAAAAAAATATTTTTTTGAAAATTTGCCACATTTTGGCAAGAAAGCAATCCGAGGTTTTGGAAATAGTGCCATAATGTGGCAAAAAGCGCTCGAGTGGTTATAATTTGGGTAATCCCAGAAAAACTATTTGGTAGGTAATCTATCAGCATTTAAAGTATATATATTTGTTACTATTTTTTATCAACTTTTGACAAAATTGTTCTCTCCCCTCACTAATCTCCATAACTTTAACTGTCTGGTTAAAACGGTAGGTCGTAACTAATATCCAAGTGTTTTTGGAAAGGGCAAAATGAAATATTAAGAGACACAATCCCCCTTCGGGACATAGGTGATATGTACCTTCAAGTACAGTATGCACCAAACCTAAATGCCGACCTGAACTTGATACAATCCATTCTCACGCAGGTACAGTCAGTCACTTTGCTGACTTTACAATGACCGTTAGCGAAAGATGCGTAAAACATATTTGCGACAGAGAAAGGCGTGGGCAGAAAGACATGCCACTTTTCAAACCTTAAACTCGTCTATTGTGACGATTTCTGTATCAACGTCAGGTCGACATTAAAGTTTTTTCACTTATTATAAATAAAGGTAAAAATAATAATAATAATACAAAGTTAAAATGAGGAATTCCGGTATATTTTTAACACTTTTTGAAGCCAATTTATCCAACCACACTGCACATTTTGACACAGTGTATGTGTTGTAGTGAAACTTCATGAATCATATATGCAACATTTACATAGATACAGGGATAGCCACCGAAGGATCACATATGCGACAGCCGCAAAGATTAGGTTAATATTTTTTAAATCAATTTAATGTCTAAGGCGGTATCTATAATGTTAGACTGTTCAGACCATTTTGTCAAAATCATGAATGGCCGGGGTACTATAAATGTGGAGACCCAGAAAGAATACAAAGCTGATGCAAGCATAATGGATATGACTAAGAAAGGGATGGTGAGATGATTTTGGCAGGTATTGAAATGCATAAAGAAAGTTGTGTAAGAATAATACATGTAGAAGAAGTGAATGTTAGAATAAGTTGGGGATGCCCCAGTATCAAGTTAATCAAGTACTTGTGTCGTGCCGTATCAAGAGTATGACTGAGACGATGCACGAAGGTGTATGAAGCAAGTCGTGTGTGCCGAGACAGAGTTGTGTGGCAGTCTATCTTCTGCCTACCCCTGCGGAGAAACAGCGTGATGGTTAGTTAAGTTAGTTACTTAAAAATGCAACTCACATTTCCACAGTCATCCTTATAGATGGGAAAGCCTATTCCTCCCCTGGGTCCCTGAATAGCTCCAAAGATGTGCAGCAGGTCTGTGACGTAAGTCCCCACTCGCTCCAGCAGGGGGACACTGGGGGCCTCCACGGAGTTGGGGGGACCGTTCTTGGTCTTCAGGTACACATTTGTGGCACCCACCAGGTCTCTTATGCTGTCGAGGGCAGAGCGGGTGTCAATGTTGTCTGTGGAAATAAAAAAGTTATAATAATAACACTTGGAAGATTGTATGGTGCCATTTTTGTGAAAAATCACATCCAGACCCCTGTCATAAACTATATTTATATAAAGAAGATTATCTTTGGCGGGCGGGTGGCGTTCATTTGACTTTTATATAAATCTACAGTTTATTCCAAGATTAATGAAACTTTGCACACTTGACCCTAAAAGCAAGAGAAAAGACACTGTCTAAGTCTGATTTCAAAAAAGTCTGCATAAAGCCTGAGCAACACCTGACATTTCCACTAGTATTAGATATGAAATTAAACAATTTTTTTCACTTTGTTCCACTTGTTTATTTACACCAGGACCGGTTTCGTCCTACTACGGACATTTTCAGACTGGTCTTTTCAGAATGTCCGTAGTAGGACGAAACCGGTCCTGGTGTAAATAAACAAGTGGAACAAAGTGAAAAAAATTGTTTAATTTCATATCTAATACAATGGAATTCCACCATGAATTAACAGTTAAAAAACTAGACTCATTTCCACTAGTAATCATAAAAGGGTCTACGCTTCGATTATTAAGTGTGTGAACCAAATAAAATAACATTTTTTAAGGCGTGTGTTTATATTTGTGATATTATTTAACAGACAAAGTTATATCACACTTTATCGCAATTAATTTTTTTGGTTTTATGTCGTTCTTTAGCCAACGTTTTGGACAGCATTAGAGTGTCCATCATCTGAGCAGGAGGAAGCGAAGCACAGCAAAATACCCCTAAACTAAATCACGATAATGCTTTTGGTTGTGAAAGTCTCAAATAATATTTCCTTGTTCTGCGAGTGAAATCATCAGAGTAAAGATTTTAGATGACTTTACTTACATTCATTCCTTTTGGTAAGTAGCTGAAGACTGTAATTTTAGGCCCAAACAATTACTAAGCAATTCCTCAGAATTCAATGGATTAAGAATTAAAAATTGTGTGTACAAAATATAATGTTGGTTACTCTTCAAATAATCTTACTGAATGTAAATATAACTGTATGCTTCTTGTATAAAATGTTAAAAGTGGCATTGTAATGACATAATTCAAATAAAAAAATATTCAAGATTAAAAGTAACTAAACATTTAATTAATTAACCATAACTACAAAATTGCTTGTGAGAAGAAGTCATTACTAAACCAAATTAGAATAACATTATTGAACAAGATTGTTTTACAATTATATGTTTTAAGAGCACCTACCGCAGAGAGCACTGTGTACAAGATCCTGAGTAGATTTTAACTTGGAGAAAAGCAATGATTCGGCTCCAAACCAGCATCCCCCCTGTCCAGCACCATTGCCGCACCTTATGGCATCCTTGATACTGAGGAAGAACTCCTGTAAAAATAAACATACAAATAAATCTTCGTAGAATTTATAACCTCTATCCTGCTACACACACATATGATGGTGCAAATAAAATGTGCTTCCAGCGCTACACCCATATACATATTTATGGATGCACTTTAGCGGCTGTATACTACGTAAATACATGACAAACTTAGCAGATAAGTGAACCAAAAAATGGTTATAAAACCTTTATCGACATCTGGCATTCAAACCAGTTAAAATATTCTTATTTGTTTACATATAACAATTTGAGACGATGATGGTGTAACACTATTTTATATTATACATGCGAGCGGCGCTGGGGTGACTTATGATTATTATTACACTTTTTTGCACACTTTGGGGTGTGACATTATATATTAAGAGGGTATTATCAGAGAATACCAGAAATTAGTCCTTTTTAAATCAAATTCTAGACATATTGACTCTTTTTTACAAAAAAACATACATTGATTTTGAAAGATTGTTATTTTATCTGGTATACGCAGTTTTAAAATTTTGAAAAACTATGTTTATTTTTAATATACTAAGGTTATACCGTTAGTCGTTGGCAGATTTGTTCAATTTTCAAACGATAGATTGTATTAAACAACACATATTTCAAATCATATAATCATACAACAAAATAAATCTATACATAATCTGGTAAACACAGTTTTAAGAATTTTAATTTTAGGTAAGTTAAGTTTATTTAAGGTCTTACAAACTAAATATTTCAATTTTTTTTACACACTTATTTGTTTAGACATTATTGAAAAATCATAAATACTTATGATCAAAAAATACTTACAAGTACACGATATTTAATAATTTATCATTGTGCGTTTTGCGCATTTTTATTGCTTACTTGAATGATGTATTAAAGCAAGTTTTGAATGAAATAAACCGATACAAAATTTTTAATTAAAAAAATTTCATACGGGGAATAATCGATATTTCTCATTGGAACCTCCCTGTACAGTTGGAAGCATTTTTAAACTATTTTTCTCAGCCGCTGGTCAATCGCTCTTAAATGAAAAACAAACTTTGTAATGTGGTGTATTTACAAAGTGTGTTTTTTCATTTAACGTATGATTTTTTGTTATGCCTCAATGTTTATAATATTATAGCCGTATCAAATGGACGTTATCCGTTGTTAATAGCCGTTTCAACATAATGCAAGAAGGAAACGATTTGAATATAAATGCAGTTGTTTTTCTTTTGAATAAGAAAAAAAAATGAGTTTATTTAGTTAGTCAAAGTCTTTCTTTTTCCAACTCCACACAGAAGGCCCTGAGGAAAATAATTTCTCTCGGGGCCTCTCTTTTTGGAGGGTCTCTTTAACCCCATTTCTATCGCTCGGACGCCGGCATCTGGATTTAAAAAAAAAAACTTATTTTACCCTTATGTATAAAGAAACTGTACAAGGACAAAGTCAGAATCGCTTGAGCCTATACCATTCCAGACGTTGCTTTTTATTTAAGTATTGGGATGGACTGATTGGCAGAATGCTCTGATATTAATTTTCTATGGTATACGGCCATCATGTGGCAAAATGTCATCAGACATTCAAGAGGTTAAGGAGAGAAGGGAGTGAAGAGACCATGTTGAGGGAGGAAACACAGCAGCGACACATTCTTATGTGACAAATGTCAACTGTGTACATATGTACGGTAGCGAAGGTATCAATGACGGTAGTTCCTCGGAGCATCTACCATTGTAATACCGGTAGAACGAGATGTAAAAATTGCAATCCGTTTGTTAAGATAGGGGTATCTATCTAAGTGGACTGCCTGTTTTTGCACAGAGTTAAGGGTTTTATTCAGGTATTTTGAGGCTACAGAATAGAGGTGGCTGCCAAATTCAACACATTTGTACAGGGTCAGCACTATTACAGTATCTGCGGGGGCCGGTACAGTACGCCCAGCTTGCTTCTGAGAGGCTAACTTGACTCTGACTTTGATGGAGTCCTATGCAAATTAGATTAGTCAAAACATTAAATAAAATGAAGTTCTACTGAGAATATATACCCTGGATCCAGAGTGCAACAAGTAAAAAGCGGTAGTGTTCAATTCTAACAATACACAACACAAATGTATTTATTTAAACCTACATTGAGCATTCTCTCGTATTGAACGGCCATCTCCATGGTATTGGGTGAGTAGTCCAGCGTATCCTTCCAGGAATGCAGCAAGAATGCGAATCTCAACTGGGTGGAGGTATTGTTCTTGAGGGCATCCTGGATGGTGATGAAGTTCTTCAGCGATTTGGACATTTTGCAGCCGGCTATTGTGAGGTGACCCGTGTGCAGGAAATATGATACCCAGTTGGCACAGTCGAAGTATGCCTGAAATATAATTTAAATTATAGAATAACATTTTAAAATTCAAAAATACATAATTCTTATTGCTTTCAGTACAAATAATGAATTAATGCTGCCATTTTTACAATAGTTGGTAGTGTAGTGGATAGCATGATTACCTTCCAAGGAGTTGAAAGGGGTCTGATTCTCGGCCATGACAGTTAATTTTTTTTTATTTACGCACCAGATTTTCAGGAACGGGTTTAGTTTTTCCCATACGAAAAACTAAACCCTTTCATACACTTTTCCATATAAATGATCATCTAGTAAATCCACGTTATGCAAGTGTATTATATAAGTATAATTAATACAAAACAATACAAGAACAACACGTTAATCTACCAAACTATTAAATGGGAATATAATTCACCGTCTCCAGATATTTTCATATCAGAGGGTTCGGCTCTGTGGAATTCCTAATTTGACCGATAAATCCTACTGATCCCTCAATATAAATATTTAAAAAATCTTTCGTAATTCTACATGTATTTAAAATGAGTGATTTTTGCATTTTTATATACAAATTCTTTGACAAATCTAATATGCCTAAATTTTTAATAAGAGAGCTAGGTATAATGCCAGTAGCCGAAATAACAAAAGGTAATATTTTTATAGTCTAAGAATGCCAAATTCTTTTAATTTCATTTCCTAAATCTGTATACTTTCTTATTTTTTCAGAAACAGATTTTTGAATATTACAGGAATTTGGAATAGCTACATCAATAATATAAGTTTTTTTTAAATTTTGTCATGTAAAACTATATCAGGTCTATTATGACCAATTGGTCTGTCTGTTAGTATAGTTTTATCATAGTAAATTTTAAAGAAATTATATTCTAAAAATGAATTTGGTTCGTATTCATAATATGGTACTATATTATGACAGTCAATCAAGTTATGTTTAATTACCAAACTTTGGTGAATTATTTTTAAAACCTGATTGTGCCTAAATGTATACTCAGACGGCGCTAATATAGAACATCCTGATATAATGTGTTCTATAGTTTCCGGAAAAGCCATACATTTTGTACATAAATCATCAATTTGATTTGGATCTTTGATTATATGCTTCCTATAATTTTTGGTATTAATGACTCTATCTTGAATAGCAAGCATAAATCGTTCTATTTATGCGCTCAACTCTCCAATACTCAACCATTTGTTTGACGAAAGTTTGTCAACATACGTTTGGTTGAGATAATTGAAGTGTTTTGCGTGAATAATTTTATTTGACCAGGAATCTAATAATTCCTCGTTGGTATTTATAAAAATGTTGGCATTCTCGTCGTATAAATTTAAAGGTGAAATATTTCTGTCTGCCTTGCAAATTATTTTATGCAGCTCTGAGCTATTAGCTTTTCTATGGAAAAAATTTCTTAACATTTCTACCTGATTTTGTTTTAAAGAAGTTATTTTGACTACACCTCTACCTCCTAAATTTAATTATTATTTAACACATTTTTTTTATTATTTTGTATCTTGTGGGTTTTCACGGGGCTGCACTAGTATAACATATTGTTCTGCTTTCATAATTTTTTTTTAATGTGAATTATCAAAAAGAATCCCAACTGCATGAAGTCAGTGAGACCGTGTCAACCCCGATTAAGGTATGTTGAGAGGCTGAAGGGATTGGAAGAAGAAGTAGGTTGAGAAATACCCAGCTATTCAGATCTGGTTAACAAAAATAGCTAAATCCACTTCACGCAATATTTCGATTATGAATGGTGGTCTTTCAAAAGGGCAATATGTATCAACCACTCTGGAACATGCCGCAAATTACTATTTATATATATTTTTTATTTAAAATATATACATGAAATGTCACATATAAATTACTTCTTCAATAGTTAAAAAATTGCTTTGTGGCGTCATTTTAAACTGCTGGTTTTGATGTTGATAATTTATATTAAAAATTGTGGTGAAAACAATATTGATTATTTTTGTTTAACATATAAACTAAATTAAATTTGTTTGCATACGCTGAACCTCCAAACCTAGATTAATAGCCGAAAATTTTGACCACTCGGCACGGAGCAATTTTTTCATAATAATATGAAAAAAAACTACATTATTTTACATAGTAATAATATGTAGTATTAACTAATTATTGTAACAAATTTTGTGAATGAAATTAGAGGTACAAATTATTTGCGCACATAATCGCATTATGACTTTTGGGATAATCCGGTGATCATAAATGTCACATGACTCTCAAAATATACAGTATGTTATCATAATAATATGTAGCAGGTTTTCACAATTGATATGAATAAATGATAAAGAAAAATAATCACTTAAATCCTAGCTTAAAAACGAATTTCACAGAAATAATGATTTCATCACTTTTATAATTTATTTTATTTTTCCTTTGAAATCTAGGTGGATTTATTGACTTTAAAACCCGGAAATCCCCGAGTGATTAAAGACAGAGGTTACTTACATTATGTGATACCCAACATGTGTAAAAAGGATGTGAAATTATTGTTGGAAAAACAATTTATGATATAAATATTTATGTATGTTTGTTTGTGTGTTCGTAGTTTATGCACGGCCATACCGTTCATCCGATTGTGATGAAACTTTGGGAATATGATGTGCGCATACCCGGAATGGTTATAGGATAGAGAGCTCTGGCATTATGAAATTATTTCCTATACTTTGATTGCGATTAAAATCTCAACCGATTGCTATTAAATTTGTTTGAATTGTTGTGAACATGGCCGTGAATACATCTATCTATATATATATACTGGTGAGCTCTGGAATTAGGAAATTTGCATAAAAAAATTAAATTGGTCACAAGAGTTGTTGGAAAAAATGGGTGTATTTTATGGAATTAGGCGGCAGGGAAAAAAGGCTGGGGGGAGGGGTATGCGGGAGGGTCGGTTGGGGAATTAAGGAGGGGGGCTTCGCGGAAGGAGGAACGAGAGAGAGGGGAAGGCGAAGAAGGTGGAGGTGGAATGCATGAGGAGGCAGGCAGGGGAAATGCAGGAAGGTGAAAAGGGAACGCGGGAAGGTGACGCGGGAGGGGTAGAGGAAGTGGAGTCGGAAGGGGAACGGGGACAAATGGGAAATGACACGAAGGGAGAACCAATTTATTTATTTAATTGGTAGTGCAACGCATGCCGCATATTTCAAAATTAACCTTTAGCATTGTTGAATCAAAATGGACCGTTTCACATTCCCAGAGATGATATGAAATATGATCACTCGTAAATAAGCTAAGTAGGGTTATTTTTATGTGATATTCCGTACATGAGTTCCAACTACCAGAAGCCAGTAAAACTATAGCATCCCCATTTGGGGAATATCGTGAGGTTGAAGGAGGTAGGGGAGGGAAAGGAAACACAGAAAAGGAAAACTGAGTAGTACCTGGCTATTCAAATCTGAAGCGTAATGGGCTCTACACACGGTGCTGCGAACAGCCGGCTGTTAGCAGCTGGCTATTGTCTCCTGTCTCCCTTTTCCTCGTGCGAACCCGTAACATTCTGTTTCACATTGTCTTCTGTCTCTTTTATTAACACAACAAATTCAATATCACCATCTCATTTCCTCGGTTGGTACTAACGGCAGACGGTTTCTTCCAATTTGCAGTCAACGTGAAACAGAGTGTTACGGGTTCGCATGGGAAAAAAAGAGACGGGAGACATCCTCTAACCTTCGACTTTTAGCCAGCTGCCAAAAGCTGCTGTTCGCAGCATGGTGTGTAGATAGTATAAGTCATTTCAAGCCGAGTTTTGATACCGAACGGTGGTATTTCACATTAGTGATAAAACGAGTATCACTTGTCAACTCCAGGTTGATAACCAAAGAAGCTTGATGCATCAAGGGAAATGTCAAGAGAAAAATGAAAACTAAATGAAAGAAATGGAAAGCATACCTCACTCTGAGCCAGTTCATTGTCGTGATGAGGGAACTTGAGGTCCACCCCTCCGGTGTGGATGTCCAGGGACTTGCCGCAGACCTCGGAGGCCATGGCCGAGCACTCTATGTGCCAGCCGGGCCGGCCCAGGCCCCAGGGGGACTCCCACGAGGGCTCGCCGCTCTTCGAGTTCTTCCAGAGGGCAAAGTCATTGGGGGAGCGCTTCTCACCATTCTCTTCAGATAAATCACCTGCAAGAGAAATCCATATTAGTTTTAAGATACTAAGACAAGGTATGAATGGAAAAATGTTGCAGTGTTTCAATTTTATCAGTTCCTTGATTTAGGATTCATAAAAGTTAACATCACGCAGAAAACTGCCATATTGTTGAGTTTTCTCATTATTTTGTTTATGTAAATAATGCACAACTGTCCGAGCTGCCTAAACCCAGTGGAACTGTGGCACCCCAATTGAGGTATATTGTGGGACTGAAGGGATTAGGGAAGGAATGGAGATGGGGAAGGGGAATGTTACAAAATATCTGGCTATTCAGACCTGATTAGCAATCACGGCAAATGTCATTTCAGACAATTATTCGATTCTGAATGGTGGTTTTTCACCAGGGCGATACGGAGAGTATCTGCAAAACAGGATCATGCCGCAAATATACTAATTATTTTCTAATAATTAAATGTGAGACAACACGATCCATGTAATTAATTTGATTTAGTTGATTTACATCTTTTTACTGTGATTATGTCACTAATTACTTTAAACATAACCAGCTTTATAAGTAACTACGTATATAAATCAACATCTATAAGTATTATTACATAATATCCTTTCTGGCTTCTGTCTTTATACACGGAACATTGAACCCATGTAAAAGGCGGAAGCATTTTTTGCATACAGAAATCTATTTAGACGCCGCTGATGCGCTTGGTGAATATTAAGTAAAATAAATAAACATTTTTTAATTCATTATGTTGCGGATTTCACAGGTGTATTTATACTTATATGTATGAGAGGAGTTAGCTGCGGAGAGACTGATTTTTATAACAAAACATTTGGAATATTAATGGTGTATTTGAGCGCTAATGAACAAAGAAAGGATTGTAAGGAAAATATTTGAAGTGAATGTAAATGGCAGAAGAAGTCAGAGATGTCCGAGGAAGACATGGCACAATCAAGTGAATCAAATACTTTGAGTCGTGGCCATGTCAGGAGTCAGAATAACCGAAGGGTATGTACGAGACAACGTATGAATGTGAATGAAACAAGGAGAGTGAGCTAAGATCGAGTTGTTTGGCGGTCCATCCTCTTTGCCTACCCCTGCGGTGAAATGGCGTGATGGTTAGTTAGTTAGTGTAAATGTTTCATCATCATTAGTCGTTTATGCATTTTTTATTGGACAGCAATAAATAATCTTTAATTATGTACTTAAACTTCAGAGTCTAAGGATAAAATGTAATTTACTGTCAAAATTAATAATTTATATTACTGTTGAAATAAAATACAATAGATAATAATTTACCTTCTCCTTCCTGCAAAGAGTTTGTGTCACCGTATGCTTCTGGAACTAGTTTGGCATAATGATGCTTCTCCCTTTTGTCGAATTCACCGACATTAAAGTAGACTGAGCCATTTGCTGCGTATGCCAATCCATTGCTTACAATGCGTTGGATGAATTTAATGATTTCTGGAATATATTCACTAACTCTCGTTAATACATCTGGCGGTAAAACCTAGAAAAAAAATGATTAATATTATTATCATATATATTTTTGTCATAGTAATAAATGATGATTTGGTCTTCAAATGAGCATCTTAGCATTCTCTCATTGTGCAAAAAAAGAATATGTTTGAAGTGAAAAATCTAGATTGTTCCAGAAATGCATTCTTAACACGTTGCACGCGGATGTCACAGCAGTTGGCTTGGGAACGGCGTGCCCCTTACGCGTTTGTCACAAAAGTTGTCTTGTAAACACGTTACAATGAAAATATGAAGCGTACAGGGGCACCTAGCTTCGAAACATCATGCTTTTAAAGAGTTAAGAGGGAACATGAAGCTTATACAGATAAGAAGTAGGTAGGGCAAATTCCATTTGGCTATGACACATAATTATTATATTTACTTAAACTATTAATAATTGTTGGGAAATGACGAGCTTCATGATTAAAATAATCACGAAAACATAATAAAAATGATTGAATTGATGAATACATGAATAAATTCACACTTAATTCTGGAGTGGAAGATACTCTCAGTGAGAGTTAGATACACCCTGGAGAGAGACCACTATTGATAATCGATAAATGGCTTTAGTTCTGTTTGGTTATCAGTAGAGAACAGAAAATTACGCAGTTGCGATAATGCGATTTTTCTTCCCTAGTCTATTTACTCACAACGTTTCCCAATAAATTGGAGGAGCAACATTCTCACTCACCACGTAAAATGTGTTTTTGTGTGGTCTCCAACAAGCTATTTTTGAATGCATAATCTATTTTTTTTTTAAATTTAAATGAGACAGATTGGGAATTGCACCATACACACATTCTGAATAATAATAAAAATATTTTGAAGATTTATAAAGTGCCGTTTTTGTGAAAAATCACATCAAGGGTATTTACTGGCTTGTATAAAATAAAACCATGCACTATTGAGGGGGTCAAACCAATCTACGAATTAAAACATTAGAAGATGAGACAGAAACCCTAATTTTTTTTTCAGACACCAATAAAGAAAATAATAAAATTAGTGAAATAATTTATCCTTACATTGAGTGCCTTCATGTCATTTTGGAATTCCTTTTCCCAGAATCTAGGGAGAGATGTGAATATGCGATTGTCCTTTACGGTGGAGCCTTTCTCTCTATCGAGCCATTGGGAAATTGGATCCTGGGCGGCCGATAAAAAGGCTGATTTACTTGACTGTATTTTTGAGTCGTCATTTGATACAATGGCTTCTTTGAGAGAGTCCACGGCTGAGGTCATGCTGCAAATAAAAACACAAATGTTTAGTTTTAATTGGAAATTTATTGAATAAAACAACTATTCTCTATAATATGATCTGCTGTGCCAATGACCGGCGAAGTCCAGAGGCAAGGCTTTGGATTTCCGTTCCGAAGGTCGCAGGTTCGAACCCGGCGTGCGCAAATATTTGTGTTATTTCACAATTAATTAATTAAAAATAATATATACTATATTTGCGGCACGTTCCAGAGTGGGAGATACTCTCAGAATCGCCATGGTGTAAGACCACCATTCAGAATTGAGAAGTTGCTTGAAATGGATTTAGCCGTGTTTAGTGACTAGATCTGAATAGCCAGGTATATCCCTGCCTTCCTCTTCTCCATCTCCTTCCCTTCCCCGATTACCTTCAGCCTCATAACATACCCCAATTGGGGATGCCATAGTCTCACTGGCTCCAGACGGGAGTAGTTGGGTCTCTTGTGAGGTTTTCACTAAACTTAGTTTATATTTTATTGTCCTGATGAAGATTGAGTGCAATCGAAACCGGTTGAAAATATAAATAAAAATAAAGTGGTGTAAAACTAGAAATTTATTTCATTTGGTGTAATGTCAAGCCACAAAGTGTTTGCTTTCTTCGATAATTAAATAATAATACATGGTCACATAGTCAGAGGGTTAACCGCTTGGGCACATAAGCTTGTTTTATTTATTTATTTTATTCATTTCCTTTATTTTTTCCCATTTTTTTTACATGTTGACATTACAGTTCAATAATAATAAGAAAGGGAAACCCACTAAGGCGCAGCCTGTGCGTGGGTAATATAAGTCTTTACATATTATTTTTGTACCTAAAAATAACAGAGTGCATCTAAAGAATAAACCAAGATTAATATCTAAAAAATAAAAGAGGTAAGATTATAATTAAAAGTTGTCTAAAGATTGTACAAGACGTAAATACTTTAAAAATATCAAAGTAAAAAATAACAAATTTAAGCTACTAAAAATGTAGTAAAAGAAAAGAAAGTAAAATATACAGAAACAAAATTAATACAGAAACAAAAATGATAATTAGAATGAAGACAATTTTCACGACAATTTAACGTAGGTAGACATAGGAATGATGTATGCCCCGCACCTGAGTTATTAAACAAAATTTTCTTAAGTATTAATGTGTTATTTCAATGATTAAAGTCTAGTTGAGGTTAAAGTAACAGATGACTTCTCATAATCAAAAACTAACATAGAAAAGGTCAAAAATAATCTTCAAAAAAGTTAGTTGAGTGAGTTTTTTGTAGCAAGCCAACAATAATATAATGTTCAAAAGTAATATGCACTATTAAAAGAGTTACCATTGTTAGCTAGTTCAACGCCATATCATATGGACTGTTTATCAAAATGATACACTTTGATAGCTATTATTGGTTACCAAATAATGACAATGACAATGAAAAGTAGCATAGCTCTATTTTTTGGCTGACTGATCAAGTGAGTATACACATAATAAAGAAATAAGGAGTTCATTCATAATATCTTGTTCTTGAATATTAAGTGGTTCATGCGAAAAAAAAACCATTAGCATAGAAAACAGGTTTCCACTTTCATCGCAATTGAAGGTTAATAATAATAATAATGTGTGAACAGATGTTAACAAAAATAATATTAACTGAGAGAATTGTAATTAATGGGCTATCCAGGTGCGAGATATTTCTGTAATAAATCAGTAATTTATTAGGTACTTACTTTGTTAACATTCTGGTTAGCATAATCTTTTTATCAGGGTCTGTTGTGTTTTTAGCATTGTTTTCAAATAATTCCATAACCGTTTTGGCATCTTCGATTATTTCCTCTAAACTTCTGGGTTCGGAAACATACTCATCGAACAGATGGTTCTGTCTCGCTCTTCTGATGATTTTGTCATCGATATCAGTGATATTCATAACGTAGAGAACCTTGTATCCAAAATAATCTGAAAGTACTCTACGAAGAATATCAAATGATATGTACGATCTAGAAATAGAAAGAAGAATAATAATTTATTAGTGGGCGAATTATCGATTTGTAAATAAAAAACTTTTTAGTCCTTCTTGAGGTCTTATATACTTGATAAAAGACGCTGTAATTTTTGAATTAGTAAGAGAAATTGACAGATCTACGCAGGGACTCATGAAGGGAAAGAGAAACAAATAAAGTTTTGTGTAGGAAGACATAACGAACAAAACAAGTTATTGTAAAAATATGACTCGCATAAAGAGACTGTTTCACGTCGAGAGGAATGGTTTCTCTTCAGAAGCATGCAAGATTGGTTAAAAATGATATTACCTTGCATGTCCCATATGTGAGGCATCATATACAGTGGGTCCGCAGCTATACCAAGTCACATTGTTATTATCCTGCGGGACAAACTTCTCTTTTTTCCTTGTCAGACTGTTGAATAACTTCAAGACGGGTTTATCAGACTCCGACGGACTTGACCACGCTGGCTGCAAGCGTTTCGCCATATTATGCTGTAAATTAATCGTACCGTAAATATATAATAATTATATTTTATTAGATAAGAAGGTTTTGATTAGGAAATATTAGATACACTGATCAAATACCTATTCAAATCAATAGTTAATAAAAAAATATATACATAAACCATAAAATACACACTTTATGTACCGAAGTTATACAAAATTGACTTTCAGAAAGGTTCACAAAAATTCACTAGATTGATAGCGAATGTTATAAAAAATAATGAGTTAGATTTAATGCAAATAATTGAGTTCTGATACGAAAACTCGGGTAAACCTACGTTTATAAATTGAGGTCAATATCCTAGCAGTTCGGGAATTTACATTCAAAACTACTGAAAAAGTCAGCAACTTTTTGTATATTGCCAGTAAATAAAATCACGGAAATCGTTTTAATACACAACCTAGACGTATGCATTGTCTGCAATTCTGTGCGGCACTATTGTGATTTGTGATCATCGATGGCACTTTATGATTATGATAGGTTTCGGCTAAGTATAAATACTCCGGTGATAGCCGGTTAAAACAAAATATTACAGATAAAACCTTAGACCTACACAAAATTATTTCCGGGTAGAAAGATAACAAGGTTGTTTCAAATAATATACGAATACCTTTCCACTATTTTCAATACGTCAACAATGATGAAAACCCGCCCGCTTTTGCACAATTTTGTATTGAAGATAACCTAAAATTCTGACACGTAGGGCGACAGAGGAAAACCCAGTTCTTCTTCTTCTAATTTATTTTAGGCTCACGTCGGTATTGCTATCATTCAAAACGATAGTGTGAAAACCAGAGCAATAATTAGGGGTTGCTTGGGTTGTGAAAATTTATAACAATACGGATGCGGCTGATGTCGTAAGAAGCATTAAAAAATAAACAGATTCTTATACCTAAGTATTTACCGTGGCTAGAATTCACATTCGAACTTAACCACGTGCAATATTGGTTGTCGGGAATTTCGCCAGCCTAGGAATGTGACGGCTAGCCGACAAGAGAGCTTAAAATTAGTTATTGTACAATGTCTGTAAACATTAATTAGAATTTTAGAAACCGCAGATAGCCAGGATGGCTAACTTTTATTTTTATTTTTTATATTAACTCCGTACAGGAGGCCCTGAGGAAAATAATTTCCCTCGGGGCCTATGTCATCTTTGAAGATGCTGCGTGGAGGGTCTTTTTGAGGAGAGGAAGGAGTGAACATGGGTCTTGAAGAGATCCATGTTGTAGGAAGGAGGAAACACAGAGGCCGGCAAATCATTCCACAGCCGAGCTGTTGAACTTAAGAACGAGTCGTAAAAACTACCAGTTCTCATGTGACAAATGTCAACCGTGTACATATGTTGGGCGAGCGTTTGGCGTGTTTCCCGACTATGCACCGGTGCCGAGGGGATGAATGAGGCTAGTTCCTCGGAGCATATTCCATTGAAATACCGGTAGAACAAGGATAGCATTCCTACCCGACGCCTGTGCTCTAAAGATTGCAATCCGTTTGTTAAGACGGGAGAATCTATCAAACGGACCGCCCGTTTCTGCACAGAGTCGAGGGTGTTTTTCAGGTACTTTGGGGCTCCAGACCAGAGATCGCTGCCAAATTCAACCGTGGGGCTTACACTTACACAACTTACACAAAAGGAGCAATTAGTTTTACTAACGCAGCGGAAACTGTAATAAAAAAATAAAACTACTCTAAGAGCCCGTATCTATTATTATTATTTCCTTTAAATCTTGAAAATCGTTTTATTAATCTAGCCTATTTCTTACTTATCCTTTTGTTTTTGTATACTTTTTAAGTGATTATAATAGAGCTAGAATTTCCCCACCAAACACAAGAGACTCGTCTCTTTACGGTGAGGAAAGGCTATTCTTATTTTCCTTTACAACATTGTATATTTGTAAAACATGTAAAAATGGAATATTTATTGTATAAAAACCTACAAATATTAAAGAATTACTAATAATATAGCATATGGTCAATGATTCAGGCGCATTGGTATTGGCCGTGCGAAAGATAACTCAACTTTTAGCACATTTGCAGGCATTTGGGTTGCGTTTACAAATTAAATTCTTGAGGTTACTTTTGAACTGGTATATGGAAAACATTTTAAAGTTATTTGTGATTGGTTTGGGAGAAAATACTTTTACCTATTTTTAGCGCCGTAATTTACATTTGCCTTCCTTTGTATGATATACATATATAAAAAAATTAAATATTATAATTTTGATTATCCTTACCACACATTTTAAAAATATATGTTGAATTGTTTTTCGCTGCTCCTCCTTTTTTACACGAGCATTGCTCAAAAAAAAAGGTGAATCACGATATTTAAAAAATGTATTAAAAATATATATATACAATGTATAATAACTGTATTTGTAAACAAAAAAAAAAAAATAATTATGTGAGGCGTTGATATGCCTAGTAACTTGTAATCATTTTCTAGTGATTTATTATTTATTAGAACTGGCAGCATCGTGAAGCCATGCTTTCATTTTCCGCTAGCTTGTCAATTTTTAATTCATTTCTGTGGTTGTGTTTATTCGCGCGGATCGTGTTGGTTATGTGGCTTATTCCCAGTGACAGTATTATTTTTGCACAATGAATGAAACTCGTGATTTATTGCAAGATCAAATTAAAGCACAAGGTGAAGTCGTGCGAAAATTGAAATCTGCGAAAGCTTCGAAGGATACAGTGAGTTTTTTTATTGATAATTTCTTATAACAATATACTGATGCAATGTGATTGCTTGATCCGTTGCACTAGATCTATATAATTAAATTCAATATGTTTCATGTTTTTGTGCTGAGGAAATATATTTTCCTTTTTTAGACTTAAAATCAACAAGGAAAAATGACATCGTTTTTTAACATAGAAAGCCTGCAGTCTGCAACCTAAAAAAACGTCAAGGCTAAACTACGTCATTGCATTCCAATTCCTAGTAAATTCACATCCTTGATAGATAATTATTATACGAAATCATTTGTACTTCTGGGTACTTACCTTTCAAAATAATATGTTAGTAATGGGATATTGTAATTGTTTTAGAGAAAGTCAAATTCCGAGGTTGAATTGTCCTCACAGCATTTAGATCGGCTAAATGAATACCTCTCTGACCATAGTTACCTCTGCGGACACATTCCTACTAAACTAGACAGTGATGTTCACACATTATTAGAAAGGACTGATGAAAAAATTTTTGACAAAAAATATATCTACATTTATCGATGGTTCAATCATATTGGATGGTTTCCGGGTGATGAGAGGAAAAAGTTTCCTTTTGTTGAGGGTAAACTACCTAAAGAAGTTGAATATCTTTTTAGAAGTAAAACTATTGATGAGCAGGTGAGACTACATACTTTCAGCATGCCATTTCGCTAGTTCTAATTTTCGCCTTTTGTGGTCTTTTTCGGTTCGAATGTGTAATTTGGGGTCCAGAACTGAGAGGTTGTCGCTTCTTTTGCACCTTCATGGGTGGTTTACACGGCTTGGTGATGTCTCGCACTTTGTTTGGATTGCGGGCAGTTAAGTCGCTGGTATATTTAAACAAATCCTTTGCTAATGGCATTGTAAATAGACGCTACCTCTCAACGTCTTCCGTGTTGCACAATAAGGTTAATATTTTGTATAATTCTGTTTATATTTAGAAATTTATAGAAAATCACTTATGATGAAAAAAACATTCACACCTACTGTTGTTTGTTGTTTGTTATACTGCCAGTATTTTTAACTTGTCATATTATGAATAAAGTATAACATACAAGTATTGACTGCTTTTGGTGCTTTGAGTGTATTGAATGAGTTCAATACCCTCAAAGCATTATAAAAATACATTGTTGACATTGAACAGATTTATTTTCTGACAGTTTTCTTGATTATCATAATAATTTTGCACTAGTAAAAATGCTTACTCTAAAGTGTGATTATTTCAAAGGCTGTCTTTTAGCCATTCAGTATTGACTTGTATCTTTGTTTGTAGATAGCAGAGGAAGTAGCCAAATTGCTTGAGCTGAAGGCGTCTCTTGGAGGAACTGAAGATGTCAGTAATCAGAAGTTCACCCTCAAGACACCCAAGGGCACTAGGGACTACTCTCCGCAGCAGATGGCTCTGCGGATGGGAGTCCTCGACAAGATCATCACTGTCTTCAAACGCCACGGAGCTGAGACTATCGACACACCAGTTTTTGAGCTGAAGGTAAATTGTCTACCGTAGTTAAACAGGAAAAAATGTCAACATTCTGCAAAAGTATTTTATAAATTATACCAATAATGTTGCGTTATCATCTAGCCGAAGTATTCAGTAAGAACTTGCAATGAAATCTGTCCATTTCCAATGACTGTTTTGTAATCATTAGGTACTTTCTACTAGAAACTGCATCAAAAGTTGCGCAACAAATTTATTGTGCAACTAGAATTTTAATGGTTTACTTTTGCAGTAATTTTTTTTAATTACCACATTAATGATGTTTTATTATTTTTACAGGAAGTGTTGACTGGTAAATATGGTGAAGATTCAAAATTGATTTATGACTTGAAAGACCAGGGAGGGGAGATCCTCTCGTTGAGATATGACCTCACAGTGCCTTTGGCCCGATACCTCGCCATGAACAAAGTTAGCTCCATCAAGCGATACCACATTGCCAAGGTTTACAGGAGAGACAATCCCGCCATGACCAGAGGAAGGTACCGGGAGTTCTACCAGTGTGTAAGTACATACCATCGGATTAAAATAATTAAATTATTGATGGGATGCTTATCACTGGTTAACCTCTTGTAGGCCGCAGTCCCCCCCGGCGGGTCCGGATGTTTGAAGCGATTTTTTCCCCTTATGTATAAAGAAATTGTATGAAGAACAAAGTCAGAATAAATTGGGCCATTCTCGTTCTTGACATTACGAATTTCTGGATAGCATTTAGCCACTCCGAATAATTCATATTAATTGCTAATGACGCGCCGAGCACCAAATATGGCGGACAAAATGGCTGACGCTTGATAATATGAACGCTGTCATATTCGAAGTCTATATTTATTAATTGTTTTTGATATAAATCCATTGTGGAAAGCACAGATTTGAGTGATTATTAGGAAGTTCGTTTTATCTACATTATTTTGATGTAATTTTTGTATTATATCACAAAAGAAATGTTATAAGAATTCGTAAGAAAGGTGAGAACGGTCAAATATTTTACGTCGTATTGAAAAAAAAAAAATTATTGTATGCTGGCTTTCAACAAATTAATAACCAATATTCTGATTTGATATGTTTTGGTGTGCCGTCAAAACTTGAAGATATAGAGTTGACCTATGTAAAGTACTCTGGTTTTTCTTCACTAGAGGGATCTTGGTTTTGTGTTTTTTTCTTTGTAGTTATGCCACACATCCTGGAAAATTGACATTTATTATTAAACAATTTGTAAAACCAGTTTTAAATGTCAATTTTTCACTAGACATAATTTATAACAAGTCTATGAATAAAAATAAATTTCAAAGTTCGCTCTGTAACTTACTGATTTGCATATATTATAATATGTAGGTACATAGAGTAAATTAGTATTCATAAGGCATGTTGATTTTGAATGCACTAACTGTTAAATTAACATTTTTTTTGGTTGAACAGTGAAACCCTCTTAAGAAGTTCTCGCTTAAGATGTTTTTCTCCTTAAGAAGTTTGGTTTTTTCGGTCCCTTGAAGATCAAATGGCCCAATTTATCCCACTTATAAGGTTTTCCCGCCTAAGAAGTTTTTTTTTCTGGTCCCTTGGAAAACTTCTTAAAAGGGTTTCACATTGTTTATGCATGTACATATTATTTCAGGATTTTGACATTGCCGGATCGTATGATGCGATGATACCCGATGCGGAGTGCGTGAGAGTGGTTGCGGAAATAATGGATGCCCTTGATATTGGCTCCTACGTTATTAAACTGAATCACAGACGATTGCTCGATGGAATATTCGAAGCGTGTGGAGTTCCCGCCGAGAACTTCAGAACTGCCTGTTCTTCTATAGATAAATTAGATAAGGTAAATGATGCCTCTCGCTAAATCCTTTTCAAATCTGATGTAACTCTTTTCTATTCAGAATTTTACTTATATACTTAGTGAACTCTATTCACTGTTAAAATGTAGTTTTATCACAGCAACTATTTGAATATGTAAATTGACCCATTCATAATATTGATGATCAGCCAAAAAGAGTGCCGCACGAGCTCATTATCATAATGTACATCAGGAATGTGCTGAAATGGTTAATAAGACCTGATAAATAAGTATCAACAAATTATTATAGAATCTTAGTGTGAATCTGTTGGTTATTTCATCACAAATCAACCGCTTAAAATAATATTCTTTGTATATTTACACAAATTTTAATACAGTGCTTTATTTCAGTCTCCATGGGAAGATGTTCGCAAAGAGATGATAGAAGAGAAAGGACTTTCTCCTGAAGCGACGGACAATATTGGTAAATTTGTCCGTCTGCACGGAAAGTCAGAGCTAGTGGACAAATTACTTACAGATGAAAAATTAATGAAGTCAAAAGCGGCCATTGAGGGTTTGGAAGCAATCAAACTGCTCCTAACCTATTGTGAAATTTACGGTCTCATGGACAAAGTATTATTTGATCTGAGTCTCGCTAGAGGCTTGGATTACTACACCGGAGTTATCTATGAAGCAGTTCTCAAAGGTAATTATTACAATTTTGTTTTTAATTTAACAAATTAATAATATTTTAGGAATTAAGAAATATTCAAATACTTTGTTATCACTCATTTATATATTTTTATGAATCTTCTCAAGTTGTACAGCTTAAATAAAGTATGTTTATTAGAACAAAAAAAAAAATTAGAAATTTTTAAGGAGCAAAGTTATTTTTCTATGAAATATTATCATCATTATTTGAAAATCATAGTTAAATGAATGAAAACCACATTTTCAATGTAGAAAATACGCTCTGCAATCTGTAAAAAAAAAGAATTAAAAAAAAAAAAAAAAACATTTTTCAATATCAGGTTAAAACCGAAAATCAAAGATTTTATAAACATTTCTTTATTACCTAATTGTAATTTTAAACATTCCTTTAAAATATCTAATAGTTACATATTAACATATAACAGAAGTACGAAATCATTTTTATTAATTTTTAAAGGTGAATGAATTATTCATAATGCATTGTTAATGTAAGCATGAAATAAAAAAAGGGCCATGTACCTGACAGGAAGTTTACATACAATATACATATTATCCTTAGGCCGAGGCCTAGCTATAATAAATAAAATTAAGACCCTGTTCAGAAGGAGCGAATCGTTACGCGCGCAATTCGCACGTAAACTGGACGCAACCATGGAGTTTATAGTATCATTTATAGCGCGAGTTATGCGCGTACACGCAATGCTTCTGGATGCGATGTATTGGCACCTAGTACTTCGCCTACGCGCGTAACGATTCGCTCCTTCTGAACAGGGTCTTAGTTACTTAGATTATCTGAATACTTTCTAACATTTTTATTTTCTTTGCAATCCATGGAGATTTAGAAGGTATACATAAATTATTTTATTACCCATTTGTGTTTTGATAAGAGTTGCTTTACACAATTCATAACACGTGTTTGTGCTGGATAAATCCAATTTGCTTTGTGTGGTCTGGTGGTCAATTGTTTTTCAATTTTGCATGATTAACTTGAAATCAATACCGTAATCAAATTTGGCATACAAATTATACATCTAAGGATTGAAAGACCTTGAATTATGACATTCTCTAAAAATTAAGTGGCTTATTTGTTTTTTAATCACAGTATACATTAAATTTATACTTATATTACTAATACAGGGAAAGTAATCATACTTATTTATAAATTGCATGAATTCACTGCACATGGTACAATCATTTATATTTTGCTTAAGTTACAAGCTTTCCCGTAATTCATTGAGATTAGTAATTTTATCAAGTTGTGCGCACAAATTGTTATTGTGGATTTGGCTTCTATTGCACATGTGAGTAATAATAATAATGGGCAACTGGCAATTATTTTTAATTGACACTTAATATTTTATGTGTGGATAATTAAAGAATCACCTTATTTTTGTTTGTTGTAATGCATAATTCTAATTGCTTTAAAATTAGTGTAATTTAATACGTAATTGCAAATAACAACAGTGCATGTTTATTTTACAAAATGCAAAAATGTAATGTGGTGTTGTCTGATACAGTTGTCTCGCTGTGCATGAACATTGTATGTTAAGTGTTTACAATTATCCAATGACTATTGTTTTTCATGCGAGGCAATTACATGCATTGTTTTATTGCAAAATCTGTGCATTTTTATTGTTTTGTCGAAAAAGTGTGCTGAAGTGTGCACATGGATAAAGTTGCAACGTGAATGAAAAACAGTAGTTCGTGGTTTACGGCTTCGAGTGGCTAAGTCCTCCATCATAATACGAGCAATATTTTCAGCTTACTGTGATGGTAGCAGGCAGTAGCGGCTCGTGACTTTTGGTGTGCTAGAGTGCTTATATTAACAAAAATGGCATTATTGATGTCATTGTAGCCGAAAAATATATATATTTCTTTTTCGTATGAAAATTTTCAGGAAATCCGTGCGGTAAAACTGAAGTTTCCTGAAAATAATCATACAAAAACAGATTTTCGAATCGAAAAAAAAAAATTTTTGGCTACAACAACATCAATAATGCCAATTTTTTTAATATGACCACTCTAGCACATCTAACAGTCACGAGCTGCCACTGGTAGCAGGAGATTTTCAAATATTGTAAGGTTTTTCATAACCTGGGAATTTTTAAAGTTAAAATTAGAATAAATTAGAATTGTTAGGCTTGTCAGCTGATAACAATTTGGTCAAAAGTTGAAACAGGCCGAGAATCAACATTTAGCGGGACAGTTCAAACGTCAAAAATCAGAATAGGGCTGTAGTTTGAAACCACCCTAGCTTAATCTTCCAAAAAATTTCCTTTTTAAAAAATAACAAAATACCAAATTTAAGACATACATATGTTTGTTTAATGCAAGTTGCGTATGACACGTAATAACTGATTGGCTAACATTGCATTAACAGTTATCTGATGATGGTTTGTTATTTTGTTAGGTGAAGTTACTCCCAAAGGTGAGGAGTTATCAGTGGGGTCGGTAGCGGGAGGCGGCCGCTACGATAATCTCGTCGGCATGTTCGATTCCAAGAACAAACAGGTATGATATCTATGATTTTTATTGAATATACTTAACCAAAAAAATATACAACCAACAAAATTACTCAATATCTAAAGATCATCAATATCCTAAAGAAGTACAAATAATAATAATTAGCCTGTGGTTAGCAAAGAATCCGTCAAGCTAATGACTTTTCTCGTCGCTAATATAGCATAGGACTTCCAATTTGTGTTCGAGCGCATAACATTTAACAGTTGTGTAACAAAGTTTTTAACGGCTCGGATTTGAGTTAACCGCAAACCACTGTTTACTACATTAAGCTACAGATACACTTGCTCATTAGAAGCCAAAGAGCATGCTACCTAGTAGCAATTGCTACCTAGTAAGTAGCATGTGTGTCAGCGACGTTGCTAGTAGTGAGTAATTTGCAGCCAAATGAGCATGCTCACAAATCAATAGCAGTTTGATTCGTCAGCATGCTCAATGGATTATCGGATGGAAGGGGAAGCCTATAAGTATGTGTGAACAGGCTGGCTTATGAGCATGCTCATTTCAATCCGATCTCAGTTCGGAATAACATTCCGCGTTTGAGTATCTAGTTTTTGTATGCAATTTTAGAGAGTAGCTCGTCAAATTTCTGCGGAAACATTCGTAAATGATTTTTATATCCGTTGACACCTTCTTCTCGCATTTCTACTAACAAATGATTACTTGCTCCAAAGTTTGCTCTTCTAGTGAACCAATTACGAAACCAAAACTATCTTTTTAATTTCTTAATATAATAAAATCTTTTATAACCTTTATAATTTTCTTAAATAATTAATAATTGCATTGCAAGCAATAAGATGTTCTGAGCGTACGGAACTGACTCTACGATAACATTTATTATTTGACATGAGCAATGAGCATGCTCAAAAGAGCATGTGTGTTTAATAATTGTTGGCTTTGAGCAAGCTCACTCATGAGAAAGCTCAAACCAAGCCTGTTCATTTATGAGCAAATGTGTACAGTTGATGAGCGTGCTCATAAGCCGGCTTGTAATGGGCAAGTGTGTTAGTACCGTTATTATTTCTGCTTATGAGATATACAAATAAGTTGCTACTGTCTGGAATTTCGATTTTGAAGATATCTAATCTGCCATTTGATCACTTTTTTCAATGTGAATACCGCATAAGAGTCCGAAATGCTCCCAACTGAAGTCAGTGGGACTATGGCATCCCCAAATTGGGGTGTTTTGTTAGGCTGAAGGATGTGAGAAATGGAAATAGATGTGAAGAGAAAGGTTGCGGAAGTATTTGGCTATTTAGATCTGGTCAGTAAACATTGCTATTGCCATTTAAAGCAAGTTTTCGATTCAGAATGGTGGCTTTTACTAGGGCGATTCGCATTCTATCTACAACTCTGGAAGTGTTAGAATATAATTTGAAAGGATGTGAAATAGAGACAAAGGTATATTCACTTCTTCAAATTTTGCAAATTCACTTTGTGGCACCATTTTATTAATAACAAATTAAAACACTTTGTTTTTTCCACGATAATCTTTATTTTAACACATCGACATGTTTCGAGAACGATGTTCTCTTCCTCAGGACATAATATGTACTAAAACTAAATAATCAAGTATAAAGCTATGGGTGGGTAGAAATTAAAGTAGTGGGGGAGGACCATTTTTACATAGGTAAAACTTGCAGAAATTTTGAAACGAGGGTTAAGGAACATTTGAGATGTCTAAATAGCAATAATTATTCGGAATTTGCTAACCATCTAATTGAATTTAACCATTCATTTCACATAAATGCTGGTTTTAAAATTTTACATACTAACGTTAGTGGTTTTCAATTAGATCTTTTAGAAATTTTAGAAATTAGGAAAAATGTCAATAGAAATTTAAATATTATTAATAATCAAATCAATTTTGTGAATAACCCTATTTTAAACATATTTCCATTGTAATTTTTTGTCTTTGATGTTCTAAGCACCTCCCCTTTCCACCTCTACCCCCCCCTCCCCACTCTTCCCTGTTGATCTTCTAAGCACCTCCCCTCACCACTTCCCTCCCCCCACTACTTTCATTTCTACCCACCCATAGCTTTATACTTGATTATTTAGTTTTAGTACATATTATGTCCTGAGGAAGAGAACATCGTTCTCGAAACATGTCGATGTGTTAAAATAAAGATTATCGTGGAAAAAACAAAGTGTTTTAATTTGTTATTAACAAAGGTATATATATATTTTAAATTCAGACTCTTTTTCGATAAATTAAAATAAATTCTCCATAAATTATTTATCCAAAAGAGGGAATTGAGAAAAATATATTGTCTTAAGGTAAAATATCGCTTAAGGTGATAAAATGTTTTAGTCTCCAATGATTGACATATTACACTCTATTTCAATTTACATATTTAGATATTATCTTCATATTCAATTACACACAGACAGTTTATTGTGTACACTTATTTTTTTCCTATGATTCAGAATGCCAAATATGAAAACATGCTCTACATCAGTTTTTTTATTAGTTTGATACACGCTTATTTCACCAAGGTCAATAAAAAAACAACTAGGAAATACATAGCACCATGTGGTCATTACAACTAGGTACTAATGGTATTTTTCTATGCATGATTTTAACAGTTAATATTTTTCAGTCTTATAATAATTATTATGCTTCCTGTTACTTTTTGATATAACAATAATAATTTTTTTAAATTAATATTTTGTGATATCTTTCTCCCCATTCCTTTATTTGTTTGAATGTTTTGATTTTGAGTCTCGCAATTCTATCATTAGTGATTCTTGCTAACACTACAATAAGAGGATGATGCACCTCCTAACTCTGTATTGGCACACACTCACCTCATCTGTTTATGAGCCATATCTCAATTATTTGATTCAATAGATCATCTTTTTAGGGGTGTCTTTCCCCAACTTCTTCTATTTCATTCCCGCTATAATATTGTATTCTACATTCACCTGCTCTGTTTGTCCAAACAATCTAAGTGTCCCTTGCAATCACAAATTCACATTTTTAATTTGGTTATCCTTGGTTTTACCTCACTTACGAAGTGGTAGATACTTTCAATACTGCCCTGGTGAAAGACCACTGTTCAAAATTGAAATTTTGCTTGTGATGTCTCAATTGCAAGAATTGTTCTTCCCTATTTCCTTCCCCTCCTATTTTCTTCAGTCTCACAACATATCCCAAAATGGGTATTTCATAATCTCTCTTGTTCTGGGCCGTTGGGACCCTTGTGCGGTAATCACATTTAAACAATACTTTATCATGCAGTATTTATTATAAATGAAATATTCTAATTTCAGGTGCCCTGTGTGGGCGTCAGTATTGGCGTAGAGAGGATATTCTCGGTGATTGAAGCCAAGTTGGCTGCCAACGCCATGGCGGTTAGGACAGCAGAGGTGGAGGTCTACGTAGCATCCGCCCAGAAGAACTTCCTGGAACACAGAATGAGGATTTGTAAACTCCTTTGGGATGCTGGCATCAAGGTGGGTTCATATCATTCAGTTTTAATAATATTACCATACATTATTTTTAACACACACCTTCCCAATGACCTTTTTTTAATTCTTTATTCTGTAAATGTCCATCCAGTATAAAACTGCTGTAAAAAAAACTGCCGGTAAAAAAAACGTAAATATGTTTAGTGTAGGTACGCTGACCTTAAATAAATATTACAATCATAATATGCCTAGGATAAACTAAAAATTATGCTACGTAAGTTTACAAAATAGATGCTTCACTATCATATTCACAAATACATCATCTGGGCTTTTCCAAATTATGAGTGACACAATCTGGAATTTCCCACATTAACAAATTAAGTTCCTACATTAAAATGTAAATAATGAATCATTTTCTCGAATGCTATTTTCAGGCGGAACAATCCTACAAGAAGAACCCCAAGATGCTGACCCAGCTGCAGCACTGCGAAGACAACGGCATTCCCATCGCCATCGTCCTCGGAGAGTCGGAGATGCAGCGGAATGTAGTCAAGCTCCGTGTCATCAAGACCCGAGAAGAGATAGAAGTTTCCCTAGATCAAATGGTGGACCTCGTGAGGAAGAAGCTCATCCACTTCAATTCCGACGTCCAACTCACCAACGGAGACGCCTAAGCATTCACCCAAGAACGATATTTTTTCTCGCTTTATTAAACTGCACATATTTATATGCATAAATTCATGATTGATTTCCTTTAGTTCATTTTACTCATGTTTTTGTCTTATAATTATTTTCTTTTGAGTACTTAACCTATTCGCTCTTCACCACATGATATCATCTTTGTTCTAGCAGGAAACGTGAACTTATTAGAGTTTTTATTAGAGCGGCCTTGTTAAGAGTTTATGTAAGAGTCAACTTGTTAAGAGTTATGTACGAGTCAACTTGTTAGAGTTTATGATGTAAGAATTAATGTTTTCTCCCAGAACAGAGATGATGTGATGTTCAAATGATCTATGACTGCAGTGATGCTTGTATGCATTAATTTAAAAATATAAATGTATGAATGTCCAAAGAATGCCGCAACTGCCTGTTAAATCAATATAAATCGGGAATACAGTGAAAAGGTAATTAAAAAAAAATTGATTTTGTAATGCTTCAAGTTCTATGGTTAGCATTGATTGACAATGAATGCCAACAAATTCATAACAATAACATTGTGTTAATGCTCTCTATTGCTTATCATTAATGGTCTACTGAAGAGTTACTCTGTTAAACTTGACACACTTTTGTTATCATTTCCAAACAAATTTCTGTACTGAAGCGATAGGAAAACAAATAGTTAGGTTAATGCGTCATTTTTCATACCATTTTGATTAAATCCAGTGAATCAAATATTCCAGACTCTGAAATCATTATTTAATTCCATCTCACAGTGTAAAGGCATTTTTTTTTATAAATTTGTTACGTCATAAAAAGATAAGTACTGTGTTGTGCTATTCCTAATTAAATTATGTAATTATATTAATTTATTTTCAAATAAGTTTGTTTCATTCTGATAAGTGGATAGTTTATCCTTCAAAGTATTTAAGCAGATAACATAGCGATAATGAAAGATACTAGACTTTTTATTATTGTATATTCGCATTACATAAGAAAACAAAATAAACAACAGAAAGCGTGTTCAAATGGTTAATGTATTTGAAGAAAGTAGGCCTGATTTTTGCATAAAATCCAAAGATACGGAATATTTGACAGAAATGCGTATGCAGTTTCGTGTTCTACGGAACCACAATTCTATAGAAAATATTTCTAATTATCCATCATTTTATTAATGTCACGGTTGAATTATTACGGCAAAGATGACAATTTGACTTCTCATCTTAAATGTAGATGTAACGTAATATCACATATTCTTGCTATCCAACAAAGGTGTAAATTGAAATGTAAATCATGCCAAATATACATATCCTGAAACGTTTTCAGTATTTTATAATAATATTTATGTTAAGATTTTTATTTTATTGCATAGGTACTATGTATTTGCATTTTTAGGTTCATATTTTGTCTGTTACGCCGTTCTTCCATGGAGCTACTTTCAAGAGATGTGATCGCCGCCCGTCTGTACCTTCCATACTATTATTAGTGTTTGTAAACGCCGCTACGCGCAGCACTATCAAAATAGTATGATAGGTAGCAGGTAGCGGCGATCAAGTCGCTTGTAAGTAGCTCCGTGAACAAAGGGCGTTACAATTTAAATAAAAAAGATTTGTGTTGAAATTTTGAACAAATTATTTATGTTTTAAATTACATAGATGATTTTTACATACAATATGCCCTGGGGGCCTAGTCTCTATCTCTCACAACGTCCGTACCTAAGTTACGAATCCTTATTAACCTTCCCCTTACGGTGCTAAAAACTTCCTCGGTCTTCGGTGCTGTATACTCAGTAAATATTTATATGTTGTATTTATTTAATCCAATACATAAATGTATTGTGGAGGAATACCCAAAATATTAACTCTATGTTTAGTATATTTACAAAGATATTTCAGTAAATACAAAATTTGACAGCACCGTCAAGAAAGGTTAAACGGCAAACGTGATTGTTTGTGAAACCGAAAGATAGAGACTAGGCCCCCTGTACATGTTGGGAGCCACAAAACTTCCCGTATCCTTTTGCTATTCTACTACGGCAGTTTTTCTTAACTTGAAAATGACACCAGAAGCTTTTTTACTTCCAATATGAACAGGGCAATAGAATAGTGCAATCACAATAGGTTATTTTACTATATATAGTGAAACCCTCTTAAGAAGTTTTCCGCTTAAGAAGTTTGGTTTTTTCGGTCCCTTGAAGACCAAATGGCCCAATTTGTCCCGCTTATAAGGTTTTCCCATCTAAGAAGTCTTTTTCCGGTCCCTTAGAAAACTTCTCATTTCTTTTTCTTCTTCTTCTTCTTCTTCTCAGTGTCATTGATCCCCCGGCACTGATGCATAGTCGGGAAACACGCCAAACGCGCGCCCAACATAATATGTAAACGGTTGACATTTGCCACATGAGAACGGGCCGCTTCTACGACTCGTTCTTTAGTTCAACAACTCGGCTGATGAACCTCTGTGTTTCCTCCTTCCTACGACATGTCTCTTCAAGACCCATGCTTACTCCTTCCTCTCCTTAAAAAGACCCTCCACACAGCATCATCAAAGAGAGGGAAATTATTTTCCTTAGTGCGGAGTTAATGTAATAAAAAAAGAATGGTTGTGGTTAAATAATATTTTATGTTAAAAATTGATTAATTGAAATAAAATAAAAAATGGTCTGATCTACAAAGCTTCCTAAATATACACTACAGGTTGTTCCCAACAAAAACACTGATAATTTGAGTTAAAAGATGAAATCATCAGTCAATTAACCTTTGGAATGCCGAGCTCCAGCGACCTAATACCTCCATAGTGTGCTGAGGGTAAAAATTTCACAAACAAAATGTATTAATGTCAGATTACCATGTGGATACACCAGCACTCAACAGGTACTTTTGGCGTTTGAGAAGTTAAGGGCTTTTATGTCAGCAATTTTTAGTACTGGTATCACTAGCCTTATCTTGCCGGGACCAAAGAGCAACTTGATTGATATACATAAATATCTCTCTTAGTGAACTTAGATGGCTAAGGTTTATTTTTAAAAATTGATCTGAGTTAAACTTTTATTCATATTAGGTGAAACATCAAAATGTATGTAGGGAACAACCTGTATTTTATATTTGCTCATTGAAGAAGTGAGTGTATATTATTTTATTTTTTAGTTATTTTTATTTTATAATGGTTTGTAAAAACTTATTTATGTTTTCATTACTTCCTAATGAGACCTTATCATAGTAAATGATTTAGAACAACACCTCTTTATTTATTTATTTTATGCCATGTTAAATAGAGTTCTATTTATTGTTGCATCCAAAACTGCTTACGAATTACAGCTTCAAATGCACTCGTAATTGACTGTAAATACTGAACGAGACGAAATGGTGTTTGCTGGAATTGGGTGATATGTGTAGGAAAAACAAGGTATGCAAGGAAAAGGGATCCCCAATTACTTTCCAATATAATTATATAGTTCCAGTACAATAAAAATAATGGATAAAAAGCGATACTATGTTCTTCTTGGATGGTCAAATTCCTTCTTTTTAGTTAAAAACGAGATTGTTTACGCGATAAACACCAACTTGCTTCTAAGGTGGTTTCAAATCTTCTGTTTTGAAAACAAGTGCACTCGTTTTTTTACTATTTTTCTTGCCATTGTTCCAAATTTCAAAATTTTTCCAGCAAGATGATATTAGGAAGAGGTGGGAACTGGATAAATGACGTCCCAGTAGGAACTAAGAATATTCTCATTCCAAAACCAAAAAACTATTAAACTTGCCTTTTTGTGTGCGTAAAAAGTTTCTTGTTTATGATATGCCCAGCGACGTGACAGTTGTCATGAGCTGGCAACGATATATAAAAGTTCAACAGCAAATGCACTACAATGTAAAGTACCAATATTACAAAATGGACTAACATTGTTCATACTTTGAATGAATTTACTTCTGACGCAACCGATCTAGGAACGTACTTCTAAGTTTTGCACCCTGGGCGAATATGATCGGTCGCCCCTATACCCGATAGCAAAAATGAAGAAAAAACTACGAGCTCACATATAAAAATTTGTACTTTGTTTCTATAGTTATTTATTAGGTACTCTTAGGCTAGCTTTACACTTGTAAGTTTTTTCGTAAGTTTACGACTTCTGGCCAATGTCTTCAATGACTTCTGGTCGCTTACTTATGAAAAAACTTACAAGTCGTCACTTCAGTTTGTTTTTCTAGAACAGACTAAAATGTAAATTGGGTGAAATGGCGCTTTAAAGTTTTTTTTACGAAAAAAGGACATACATTTTGGAGGATGTAAGACAAATTACGTTTTGAAAACCTCTTAACTAATTAATAATAAATTAAATTTAACGAGTATCGTATAAATGAATGCTTTTTGAGAACCACTGCATACATTGTCTGTAGGACAAAAACGAACTGGAGCGACGAAGTATAAAGCTAGCTTTAGAATTGGACATTGCAACTTATGAATACAAATAAAAATATATGTTTAAATTTTTAGAAGCTAGTTATGAACTATTTGCGACAAACTTCTTTAATACGTTATTTTGCGTTTTCCATGCTCCAAAATTTCAAAACCATAACCAAACATTTAAATTAGTTTTCCAAAATGGCATCAACTTTTGAGAAAGGGTCACGAAAAAAGTAAATAAAATAAAATTATTTTTCTAGACATCATATTATTCCTTTTTGTTTGCGATGTGCTAAATTGTTGGTGAAATCACCAATCACAATGATTTTGTCAAATTGACCTCTATATTAAGAATACCATAGTAATTTAAGCGTTCTTCGGTTATGCGAGAATGCATGTAATTTTTGATTCATTGTAGCACGGAGAATGAACGCTCTGCATTGTAGTTTGTCATTGCTGTGCAGGTGAACATAATGCAATATCATTATATAGAAGCACTTCTTCCAGCTTGTTTTCTCTGATCAAAACATTTCGTAATTATTTCTTCTTTGCCACCATTCGTAATTTCTTCACCTATTTCCTCAAGTCAAAAGGAATTAAAAAATTATCCTGATATCAGTTTCAATTACACAAAGATTTACTAGAAATAATACGTAATGGAACAGTTTTTTTTACTTAAGTTCGGTAATAGTTTACGCAGATCCAAAAATACTATCGTAATACAAATTGTTATACTTCCCTTGAGTTCAAATACCATAGTGCAAAAAAGTCACTTTTCTTGTGGGGGGTGTAATATCTTCTTGCTAGAAGCCAGACTTATTATCAGATTGATTGATTTCATACACTATCTTCTGATTTTTTCCCAACCCTGACCTGCAAACATGACCAAACTATACTTGTAATAATCATTTTTAACGCCTGAGCATTTTTAATTTTTTGAGCATTTTTTTCTGGCCAATGTCTTCAATGACTTCTGGTCGCTTACTTATGAAAAAACTTACAAGTCGTCAATTCAGTTTGTTTTTCTAGAACAGACTAAAATGTAAATTGGGTGAAATGGTAAAAAAGTGAGAAATTGCAAAAAGAAAAAAAAAGTTTGTCAAAAATACTTATGTAATTGGTTGCGCGGATTACGGGTGTAGACCACAGATTTTGCAAAGCTCCTATAACACAACCATAAGTGCTCGAAACCTGTAAAAGTGTAAACACGTTCTCGCACACCTGACAAGACATAATGGCACTTTGTACACATTTTATTAAAAAAATGCATTGTACACGGTATTGAAAATTTGTTACTTTGGATTGAAACATAAAGATTAATAATATATAACTATGTATGTACCTACTTTTGTATATTTAGTCTTCATCTGCAATGTAATTAAAAAAGGGTATGATATTGCTTACCCACTCCAAGTTCACTGGATAAAGTTTACCATGGTTCTCATTGGGTGTTTGGCGATGTCGTCCTGTAGAACAAAGCTACTTTCCAGGTATTTTAATCTTCTTCACAACAACATCTTTTTCAACTTACCGTTGTAGGTAGATCTAGGTTGCCCTTGCTCCTGCTCTTCTTGAGTCCATATTTCGGACAGCCTTGCAGTGTTCAACATCGGGGCAGATGGTTTATTTTAATTTAAAAGTAATCCCAATATTTGTGATTCTTTAAAATCACGTTTTTAACCCTTCCCACCAAAGTTTTTTAGTTTTTGGAAACTAAAATAGTCAATATAAAATAATTCTGCATTTTTTGCAATAGTGCAACATTTTTGCACGCCTCGACTCAAACGGCTTCGAAGGTAAATTGAAAAAGAGATGTCTTTGTTTTTACAGAAATCCACAAAAGATGTTCTTATAACGATGGTTAGGCAAAAAGATTTAACAGTGTAAACAAAATTATTTACGCAGAGTTGTTTTTATTTCAAACTACGATAAATTCTAATTATTTCAGACTAGTTTGTAAGAATAAAAACACTAAATCCCTTTTTACTCAATCTACCTGGAATCTTACTCAGGTCCTCACTGAGAAATAAGAATGTGTTAAATGGTTTCAATTTTAGATTATAATTTAAATTTTTGGCTTCCATGTTTAATAAATCCAATATGATATTCAGATGTACAGAGATTAAAGCAAGGGTTCCCAACCCTTTTAGAGTTTGGGATCTAATTTTACCTGAATTTTAATGGGGATCGACTTATAACAAGAATCTTATGAGACTCGAAGCTCTTGCTTTTTTGTTATTCTAACTGACTATCAAGATCAGTTTGTACTATAACCAGAATATATATATTTTCCCCCACATTTGAAAGTTTAAAATATTGAAAAAATAATTATGTACTTTTGAATGTACTGGTTAACTTTGTGGTTGACAACTATTCACTATTCTATTCAGGGCAAAATATATATTTTATTAAGCCCTGAGCATGGACATGTATATTTTGCCCCGAGGAAGAATGGTTGTTCCTAAACCGATAGACAAGAGGATGATGTCAGGAAGAATGCAAGAGGACTACTCCACGTTGCAGATTGGAAGACGACGGCCGAGGACAGAGGCTCATGTTGAAGGAGGCCAAGGCTCTAAATGGGCTGTAGCGCCATTGAAGAAAAAGAATTTGGAAACATAAAAAAAAATGGTATTAGATTGTTATTTGTCCGAGTTTCAACACTCTTTTTCATAAATAAAAAAAAGTGAAACTTACAGCATGTCGGCTTGCCTTATTTTTTGACAACCGAAGACTTTTTCTAAGCTCTACAGCAGCTGCTGAAGTAAATGATAGCTTTGTCTTAAGAATTCGATAAAATAAGTAATGCAATTTTATGAGACGTAAATTGATTCTCGGCTTTATTGTAAGAGTTGCGCCTATTTTCTGCAATATACTCAATACGATGCTATGCGTTTCGAAGACAAGAAGGCGCAAAAAAAGTTTCCCAAATCATTGTGGTTTCGATTTTTTGAAAACAATATTTTAAGATAAATTAATACAGCAGGCCTGAAATTCTCTCTTCATGCAGGAAGAGTTCACGAAGTGTAACTTTTATAAGTCCTAAAATTTTAGTTAGGTAATCAAATCTTAAAAACAATTAATATAAAAACTCTATTAAAAATGTATTAAAACCTAACTGCATAAAATGTAATGATATGTGATGACATATAATATGTTATAATAATCTCCCTCTTGTTATAATAATGTAATATTTTTTTAGTTGTTGTAAGTATATTGTTTAAATTTTTAGATTATAGTACAACAGTATATTAAGACGATAGACTTCGCTTTTCGGCCCATACAAAAAGGACGCCCGGGAAAAAACACTTTTCTACATCGAAAATTGCACAAAATGAATATATTTTTTTTATACTGCCTTCTAGAGGGTAAAAACTATGTCGGTATGTTTTCGAATTTTCGATGCGTTTCGTATTAACGTAAACATTCATTGTCAAACATGTACGATTTATAAAAAAATATTATTTAAGGAAAAAGTGCTGCTAACTCAACTCTCATAAAGAATTATAAAATTATAAAAAGCTACCGACGTAGTTTCTTCTTTCTAAAAAATGTATATTTTTTTAAATTTCAATTTCGTGAAAGTTTCGGTGTAGAAAAGTGTATTCTCCATAAACCCCTTTTCGAGCGATTTCTGTAGGTAAATTTGAGCGTTGTCTCATTCGCACATTTCGCATTCGCATGTATTGTAAGTGTGCGTGAGATTATTGTGAGTGGGACAGAAGAACAGACGCGGTTGTTCCGCGTGTCGTTCAAAGTCTAGCCTCTTAAGGAAATCTATAATTGGTTTCTCAGTTAGGTGAATTACACATGTGGGTATAAATGAACCACATTGTAAAGTGTTGATTTTCCTTAAATAAAATAAATAAAGAAAACATTAAAACTCTGAATTACAGATACATGAAGATTCTTCGTCAATCTGTCCCTGCACAAAGTTTTTTGTTGTTGTTTTCAGTTTGAGATCACGATTTTGAACCTCATCTTTACTGCAATTTTTTGCGGTTTGCGAAAATGTGTTTACGTTTTACGCCGAACTTGCTAGTTTTTTATACAGTTCTTGAAACTCTGCTTTTTCGATCAGTTTTTTTTATCAGAACTACTCAAGAGCATTTTACAGTTTGATGACAAACAAAAAACGAAAATCCAATTTTATGGAATTCATTTGAAATGGAGATGTTTCGGTTTGAGTTGTAAATTAATTATCTAAACTAACTAACTAATTTACTAACCATCACGCCGTTTCCCCGAAGGGGTAGGCAGAAAGGACGGACCGCCAAACAACTCGGTCTTGGCACACATTCTTTGCCTCATTCACATTCGTACATCGTCTCACGCATACTCTTCTATTTTTCTGACTCTTGACATGGCCCGACTCAAGTATCTGATTCACTTGATCGTGCCATGTCTTCCTCGTAATTAATTATCTAACATGCTGCAAAATTGATAGCTTTTTCAAAATCCTCTGGGTTTATACCAGAGTATATAAATATATAGATAAAATAAACGCAATAAATAGCAACAGAATATATCTGAAAATCATCGGTAAAATCAATAAGTCTCTTGGTTTTCGGTAAAAATGTTACGTTAGTTTTCTCACTTTTTGATGATGTTGGGAAGCTGTCTTGTTGCATATATATTCCTAGTTATTCTAGGTCCAAATAGGTATAAATTCTTTAAAATCTACTTTATAGATAGATGTACATAGTGAGCTCTTGGTACAAAAATAATTTGCTGTTTTACTTAAATTTTGAAGGCCAGCTTAATGCTGTTGCTTTAGGTCAATCATAAAAAAAATAAATTAGTGGACGCTCCGGTTCAGTATCGACATAAAAAAAGTTGTCAAGTAGGTAGCTACTTAGTCGAATGTTTCCCTTGAAATTTGACATATTTCCAATACCTGCGGTCGTCCCACTTATCTGCAGGTACGACCAACACTAGCGCTCATAGTGGGCTACTATTTATCTAGTGCAGAGTGCGTTATCGGGAGGATGTCGGTTGGTGACTGGGCGTGAAGGTTTTGATTAGCGAGTGGTGAACAAGGTTCACCGGACCCCGCGCCTGAGCCAAGGTTGGACCTCTCGATGGAAGGTGGTAGCTCTCCCATTGAATCATTTCTATCTGTTACGCGAGCACGACCGAATCGTGTTAGAATATTCCATTTGTCGCGCGCGTCCGCTCTTCTGACCTCTAAACGCCAAGAAAAACCGCGATTATTCACGCTAGCCCCAATAAAAAACTGCGTTCACGGTGTTTTTGATTGTTCCGATCTTTGCAATCACGATTCCATTATTCTTCAAGACGGAGTGTGAATCCTATCATTGTGCACGTAACACGCTGTGAAATTAATTCTACTCTTTAAATAGCTATATATTCTTTCAATATCCGTCGAGCGAGTTTATTTCACGAGTGATCGCGCCGAGCCACTGTTGGCTTTACGATATTATGAACTTTCAGCTGTGAGTGATAAAGACTGAATATTATCCTGTGAATTGTGTAAATGACTTAGTGAAGATGGCACGCGGTAGTGAAATGTTCATCACACGAGTATTATTGTTGGTTTGCACCCTGCTCTGCAAAGAGGTCGCCCCTCATGCGCTCGGGCCCGCGGTCATCATCGGGGAGCACGAAGAGAGCTTGCGGGAGAAGGAAGCTGCGAATCATCTTAAAGCGCTATCATTTGACCAGCAGAATCATCATGGAGACAAAGTCAACGAAAACCAAAATAGCTTGGTCGATAACAAAAGCAACCAATTTGTAGGTGCTAAGGATAGTGGGCATTACAACAACCAAGACGCTGATAAGAAGATCTTCGACGAAAGTAAATATCAAGGAGGTCAAAACTTTAATCACGATTCCGGAGAGCGAGTTAGCGGAGTAGCTCAAAAGAAGGGGCATAAGAAAGGACATCACAACGCGGGGTTCCACAACTCCTACCATAAGGACGAGACTTCCAACAACAGTAGCTACTTTGACGACGCTTCGGACGAAAACGACGAATCAAACTACCAAAACGGGCGTGGCAGGTTCGGCAACGAATCGGGAAACAAGTACAGCACGAGGAAAGAAGATGGCAGGAAGCACGTTCAGGATAACGCAAGGAACGGAAACTACGACAGGAGGGGCGGGCAAGACTCGCGGAACGCGGAACACAGAGATTACGACAGGAAGCGTTATCAAGACGACCGGCGCGATGCTCTGCAAAACCAGAAGGCGCAGAGCTATTCAGGGAAGAACAGAGGCTACACGCATGCTGAGCAGGCGCCGCAGTACCACAGCGGCCCTTCGTACTACGACGGACCGGAGTACCGTCCCTCAGGAGGGCACCACGGCGGGTACTACGACGAGCCGAGGCCCCATCACTCCTTGCGGCGTAGCGACTACAGCGAGGGCCGGGACCGAGACCGATCCCAGACCATTACGATCTACGAGGACCCGCGGATAGAGGACCCCTACAGCGGCAAAGGAGCCCTGCGAGGCCCGGCGGCAGAGTCTGAGCGCGTGCGGCTGGACGTGCGGCCCGGCGGCCGGCGCTACCAGCGCTACGACAGCTATTATGAGCCCCCTCGAGCAAGACAGGACTGGGGTGACAACAGAAGAAGTGATATCAACCCTTTAGTGTTTAATTACAACAAATACTGACTTGTCTCGAATCCTTGTGTATCAACATACTATTACAGGTACATATTTATTTATTTATATTCTCTCTATCATATCGTATGTACGGTTTAGTGTTAGTCCTAAAGTAGTTGTAGGCCAAACAATTTTTGTTGTTTATAATTTTGTCAATAAGCATTTATCAATGACTCTAATTTTAAAAGAATGCTCTAATGCTATTTTGTATGAACTTAAACGATTTTATATGGGATTGTGCAAACTAGCAAAAAAATTTAATAAATGGTTTATATAAAATTCCACAATCTGTTTTTCTTTTCTTCTTATAGATATGTTTTTCTGTTTTATCTATTTTTCTTTTCTTCTTACGTAGACAGAAAAAGAAAGCCAAACTAGATATTGCGATGGCGCTCAAATTTCCCAGAAAAAAATCCGTATATAGTGTCCATATATAATCCGTAAAATATATGTAAAGGAATAAGAGTACCTACCTAGAAATGTCTAGGATTCCTACCTACCTAGTATTTAAGTACCTACCTAGTATTTAAGTACCTATCTAGAAATATCTAGGATTCCTTTATATTTGAATTATGAATTTTATTTTATTCTATTGTTTTTTTTCAAATTTCATTACTTTGGTTACACTATGTTATGTGGCTGATATTTTTAAAACATTATAAAAACAACCTCTATATGACAAATAAACTTTAATTGTCGTTTCTTTATACTCCAGAGCAACACATTGTTTTATTTGTCATTTAAAACCTAAAGACAACAAACAGTCTTATAAAACGAAATAAATAATATAAAGGAATCCTAGACATTTGTAGGTAGGTACTCTTATTCCTTTACATATATTATCCAAATTATACAAAGTTCTAAATGTAGGTAAACAATAATGGTTGGGCAATGAAATGGTGAACACCTACTTATTTTTATTGCTGAAAATATCAAACCTTAAAATTATTGTTCTTAAGGCGAAGGTAAACACTAATTACATGGTTCATCTGCAAGATTCCTGTAATGGTACCTTCGACCTAGTTGATTTCCATTGGGAAAATATTTTTTTGTTTTTAAATTCTTTTGACTCCCATTTCAGCCCTTCGACGCCCCCTTAGAACCTTTCACCGCCCACTATTTGATCTCGAGGCCACCACCGCACCCCCTGGATCTCACCAACGCCCTTAGGTAGGTGGTACCGCTCTCGTTGGGAACCAACGCTCTGACCAGTCCGATCGAAAAATTCGGAGCAGTTTAGCAAGAAGCCTAAAGTAACTCTGCCCTCGCAATTTGAAATGTATAGCGGAAATGTTTAGTCCATCACCAGCGCCTGTTCTTTTATAACGAAATGATTGGATTAAAAAGGAATAAATAATGATTTTATAATACTTCTTGTCAGCTACTACCGGCTTTGTTTTGTTGGAAAAACCTAAAATTCACAATAAACCAAATAGTTTTCATATATTTTTTTACGAAAAACAAGTAAAATCACATTTACTATTTAAGCCCTGTTTTTTTTAAAGAATTTGCCGTGTCCGTCCGGGGCTACAGGCACTCATCATCGACACGAAACATTGTCGATAAATACCAATTGATAGTAAATCCTACATGAGAATGAAACGAATCGATTTCACACCTCGTAAAATGTCGCTCCCTGACCCAAATTATTTGTTTAAAGTCAGGTACCTAAAATATTTTATGTACTTTTACCATTGCAGTGTTTAATTGTTTTTTTTTTATGCGGCAACACCGATCCGCAAGTAGTTGACACACCAATCAATCATTTATTGATTATTTTATTGTCAAAAATGTCGCACAATATACGAATAGAGAATTAGTTACGCAGGCAGGTCGATGGGTCGTAACCTAGATAAGATGAAAGGTTAAAATGGTGTAACGTTTGTGGGAAAATTTGATAGATATTATTTACAGGTACCTACCTACTTAGTGAATAATTTGATTAACTCGCATACAAGGAGTGGTTGTAATCTGTTTAATAAGGTTTAGTAACTAGATCTAAATAGCTGGATTCTATTAAATTTTCTTCTTTCCACCCCTCATTGTCAAGGCACAGAAGGTAATGAATGGGTGAGTGTAAGTGGAAGGGAAAGGTGAGATAAAATATTTGGGGGTGGAAATTGTAAATGTATATATTTTTAAATTGTGTCCGTTACATCCAATAATACATTTAGGACGGGATTTTCACAGAATTTGAACAATTCGTCATATTTCACCGTTAATTTTCAAGTTCTGTTATTAATTATTATTTTTTAATTCATAAACTAATGTTTAAGACAAGATTTTTTATGCATAGCACAAAGGGTAACAATTATTATAAATTATAAACAATAATTATCAGCCTGAAACATTCATCCATATTGAAAAAAACCTCCCGAGAAAAGATACATGCCGCCGACGGGACTCGAACCCATGTCCCTCTGATTGCCGGGCAGGAGTTCCTGAGCAATACCGGCAATCAGAGGGACACGGGTTCGAGTCCCGTCGGCGGCATGAATCTTTTCTCAGGAGGTTTTTTCAATATGGATGAGTGTTTCAGGCTGATAATTATTGCTTATAATAATTGTTACCCTTCTGTTATTACATCATTTTGGGGCAGTTGCTTCATAAAACTCAAATTATAATAGAATTTGATAGAACATTCATAGAACAGAACTGAAAAATTTGATGAATTATTATTATGTGAAACATTTGGTCTTTCATATATTACGTTGTTGATTTGTGCTTTGCCAGATTTTGAACATTGTACTACGACATCTCAGTTGATCTTTGCCACTCATTACATTTTAAAAATCTTATCATAGCTTTGACTTGACTTCATTTAACAATGTATATATTTATCTTTATATTTTATGTATAAGCTGTCTGTCTCTTACCAATAAATAAATAAATAAAATTAAACGGATTCACGTAAAAAAAAAAAGAAAAGCGGATCGTGGTTTTCAAGGATTTGAAAAATACAATATATTTAGTCCACTTTAAAGATAGATTCCATAGCCAATTCAATCATAAACATCAAAAACAAAATGTTAATTACACACTACTAATCGTTAACATTAATCAGTTAGATATTTAGTACCTACATATTTTGACCGTCTGCAACGTTTTGCAAATCGATTGTAATTTTCTTGTGACATTCTAAAGAAAATTACATTTCTCTATTCATATTCTTTACACATGCTGTCCGATCGCGAGTAGCTATTGGCTTCATATCAATTTTATCAAAGATCAAAGCAATGTTATTAAATAAAACAAGGGTTCAAAGGAAAGGTTGACATGACTAAGGAAGCATATTTGGTTTGAGTATCCCCTGTCTTACTTACTGGACATGGTAATAACATCTTTCGTCAATTTATTGAATTTCATGCTCACAGTACCTATGTCAAACCAATTGAAACTTATCTTCAGAACCAACTCTTTTTAGTGTTCCAATACAAATGAAATCATGGCAAAATACTTAAACAAGAATAAAAGTAGATCAGAAGTCAAGGGTTTGATGAAATATGATTAAAATGGTTTAGGAGAGGGTAAATTGTGAAATAATAATAACCATTTATCGGATAAACAACACCCCTGCCATAGGCCACCCTAAGTGTTTCGCTACATTTGGTAACATGGGGTGAGGTCTTGGCGGCGAATGCCTTTGCCCTTCAATCCCCGGATCGGGAGAGACTGGTTGAAGGAGACCTGACCCAGACCACTCCAGCCGGACTCTCTCGATCCATTGCCTTGCACTGCAGTGGGAGAGATGGATTCGTATGTCCGTCACTCCTGGACACATTGACCACCGGATTATTACCCACCCCTCATACCTTTTTCCTTCCCAGAACTTCCTCTCCCTTTTGAAGTAAATACTTCTTTACGCACGCTTGACTTGAGGGGTAAACTGGCGAATGCGTTACGGAAATTACAGCGTTACGAGGCGAACGATAATAAATTTAAATTATTTTTGAGGTTCATTCCTCACAATCTAATCGTAACAACAGTGCAAAAATGACGTTTGGAATGGGTGCTGGCATTTATTTTAAACTTTGTAAGAATTAAATCAACAATCCCATTCTAGGCGTAATTCCCATAATAAAGTTAATAAAATTAATCAAATTTTCGTTTAGGTGTGCGAACTCAGTGCATTGAAACGACTGATCTGTCACGATGATGGATAACAATCCAAACGAATCTTCAATATAGATTCTTATACACTGATGATTGGAATGGTTTTATTCGATGCCAGAAAGAAATTTAGATTAGATTACTAAAGAAGCATTAACTTCAGTCGTGTGATCTAAAGCACACTCCTATTTTTTATCATCAGGGCTTTCTGTGTGAAAATATGAAAAATTACAATAATTTCTAATTAAGTTCTACTGTGAGGCCGAATCAATGATTTCATATAATGTTTTTTTTTAAATGTCTTTATTCAACGCATTGTTTTATTACATTTGTTGAAAAAATTTCGACAACCATGCCCGTGTTATGGTGGTCGGACATGTGATAAACAGAAAAAGGATTTTTTATTTAGCCTTAAAGGGTTGTCGAAATGGGCCGCCGGTTGTGTATCACTGATTTAAAATACCAAAACATGACAATATAAATGATTTTTGTCAGGAAATTATTTCAATCTCTAATTGCCTACCCTACTAGTTATAATTTATATCACCTGTGTATATCTATTTAACTATTCAAGACACGGGGAATAATTTTAACCTTATCTTTTGTGATCCGAGAGTATAAGTCAATCCAATACCACATTAAATTAATGCGGAATTCGGATTTAAGACTAATCTTCCCTATTGAGAAATGCCGCCATTAAAACAACAAATTTACTGACACCCCGAATAAATTTTCGTTCCGCGCCATTATTATTATTGGCGTCTCCAGATCTGTGATATAATAATTGCCTGTTGCGATAATTCCGAGGATTTATGACAGGGACGAACTGGATCTGGATGGAGGGAGAATTTTCTAGATTTTCTATATGTTTTAATAAACGACGTTGAAGGGTTTTAGATTCAATATTGGAGGAGAGGATCATTTGTTCATTTAAAAGTATTAGATACTCAGAGGCCCTAGCACACACGCTCGATAACGATCGATAGGATAACTATCGGTAACTTCTCATCAACAACTGCACATCGCTAACGCCAACGAATAAGTGACAGTTCACAATGACTTAACATATTCGATATCAACTCTTGTTTGTACGTTAGCGATGTGCAGTTGTCGATGAGAAGTTACCGATAGTTACCCTTTCGATCGTTAAGAAGTTTTCGATAGTTATCCTATCGATCGTTATCTGAGACCTCTGAGGCCTAGCACACACGCTCGATAACGATCGATAGGATTACTATCCGTAACTTCTCATCGACAACTGCACATCGCTAACGTACAAACAAGAGTTGATGTCGAATCTTTTTATTAATTTTTTTATTTTTTAATTTATTTAAACATATTTAGAGTTACAATATTTACAACTTAATATAAATATAACATTTGAATCACTCTCCTAATAAAGCAGTTCCTTGTGTTTAGGAGAGGACAACTATATATTTTTACATCTTTTAAATTACAAAATTATTAAAAAAAAAACTGTAATTTTATAAGAAAATTCATCGAAACTAATAAAAACATAGGTAAGTTATAAAATGATACAAAAACAAGAAAATACAATAAAAGTAATAAACAGGTAAGTTATAAATAGTAGGCGGCTAGGCGGTGGCAAAACGAAGAATTCCAAATTGAAAATTAGCAAAAACATCATTCGGAGATATTGAGGTTTGAAGTTTAGAATTTATTTGTTATAACAATAACATATCAATTCTAAACTTCAAACTTCAATGTCTCCGAATGATGTTTTTGCGGATTCGTGACTTGAAATTCTTAGTTTTGCCACCGCTTGGCCGCCTCCTAGGCTTATAAATAATACGAAGAAATAATAAGCAAAACATAATATCAAGCAATAAGAAAAGTTATGAGGTGGTACTAGAGAATTTTAATTTAATTTTTTTTTGTAATTGTCATAGTTTTCCTCCATTCTTATATCTAGAGGTAATTTGTTAAATAATTTTATACCCTTAAATATAAAGTGATGCTGTGCTGTTGAAGTTCGTACTAGAGGTAGGACACTTAGTCATTATGAACTGTCATTTATTCGTTGGCGATCTGTAGTCATGCTAGGGAACGATGAGAAGTTACCGATAGTTATCCTATCGATCGTTATCGAGCGAGTGTGCTAGGGCCTGAACCATCTTTCAGAATGCAAACGTTGTTTAAAATTACTTTATCCTTATTTAGGGCGAAAATATAAATAGCCAGGAAACGACTTCACATCCCTTTCCCATCTCCCTTTCCTCCAAAATAATCACTGTTCATATATTTTGACAGCAGTTCCCCAAAGATGAGGAAGGCCGTGAGGGGAATCATTTCCACACCATCACATGGTAAAATAATATATTACAATAGATCGGTGATTTATCGCATTTCTGAGGCCCTAGTACGCTTGCTTTATAACGATCGGTAGGATAACTATCGGTAACTTCTCATCGTTTCCTAGGACAACTGCACATCGCTAAAGTACAAACAACAGTTGTTGTCGAATATGTTAAGGACACTTAGTCATTGTGAACTGTCACTTATTCGTTGGCGATCTGTAGTCATGCTAGGGAACGATGAGAAGTTACCGATAGTTATCCTACCGATCGTTATAAAGCAAGCGTGCTGGGGCCTCTGGATTTAAAAAGATTCTTTTTATAAATTTATATTTTTCTCAACACATTTCACCATTAGTACAATTTTTTAATTGAATTATTGCCTTTAACGAGGCCTAATAATCAGTTACATAGTCAGTTACCTTGATTGTCAGTCCGTCGCTGATTCCAGGAATCACTAGTCGGTAGATAGTTGGTAGTCGGCTGAGATATATCGATGCTTTGCGTCGCGCCGCTGTTTTATGTCTTTATTGTATGTAAATGCGCCGCGACGCCAACGCCGAACCCGCCCGCGCCCGGGCAATTAAAGCCAATGTGTAATTTATGCAAACGAATTTGTGATTCGCTTCGTTACAAATTTAAACTTCGGAATATTTTAATGCGCTGCAGCGAGAAGTGGAGAAGTTCCGCGGCTGGGGAGACGAGGAAGGGGTGGGTTGGGTTAAAGCAGATCGCTATGGATTCAACTTCTCCGTGTGCTAATTCTCCGTTTTCAGACTTGAAGTATTTGCATTTGTGTTTATTTATGCAGTAAAGGTTCGTTTGTCACTTATTAAGTCAATAAACGGTTTTATATAAATTCCGCAACTCAAAAATATGTATTTTTTGTAGGTTATGTTATTGTCTTATCCTTTTCAACATAAAATCACTTTTTATAATCCTAAACATAAAATTTACAAAATTAAAAAAAAAAAAAAATATATATATATATATATATTTTTTTTTTATATTCACCAGATTTACAGTAACGGGTTTAGTTTTTCCCATAGGAAAAACTAAACCCTTTCATACACTTTTCCATATAAATGATCATCTAGTAAATCCACGTTATGCAAGTGTATTATATAAGTATAATTAATACAAAACAATACAAGAACAACACGTTAATCTACCAAACTATTAAATGGGAATATAATTCACCGTCTCCAGATATTTTCATATCAGAGGGTTCGGCTCTGTGGAATTCCTAATTTGACCGATAAATCCTACTGATCCCTCAATATAAATATTTAAAAAATCTTTCGTAATTCTACATGTATTTAAAATGACTGATTTTTGCATTTTTATATACAAATTCTTTGACAAATCTAATATTCCTAAATTTTTAATAAGAGAGCTAGGTATAATGCCAGTAGCCGAAATAACAAAAGGTAATATTTTTATAGTCTATATATATATGGTAACCAACTGCAATAATTATTTAAAAATAAAATAAAGCAAATTTTCTATTTGTTTGCTTGACATCTGAAGCAGCAAGAAGGGTGAACTCTGGCGTCACGAAAATTGTACACCTTTATCTGTCTGTGTTTTATATAGCCCAAATCGTATATTTCAGCTCTCATTATCGTATCTATCACGAGCTGTGGAGTTTAATTTTTTTTATTTATTTTAAAGGTATACCTACGACATGGCGACAAGTTAAATTCGACAAACATATTTTTTTACAGTTCGTTGACGAGTTTGAACAAATTTAAAAATCTAATGCTTACCTGTACTATACTATTTAAAATGAGAACATTTTGTGAAACAGAAAAGTGGTACCTACCCATTTATGTAATGATGTATTCAAAATGAGTAGGAACTTTCAAACTATCGACATCGTTATCAATCGACATATTCCCATGTGACCACTATAAAACCGTGCATACACTAAGGGCGTTCCACTGTTACAGCTGCGGAAGGAAAAGTCCTGGCCCCACTGCTGCCGAGTCCTGGTGATAATTTTAATTGAGTTTTCTAAATTAAGAAACCTTATTACCCCTTCGGTTACAGCTTTAATTAAAAGACATCGCTTTTTTGTCATGCAAATTTGTGCACCCTTCGCGACGGAGGCGGATGGATTCTGCAAATGCAATTCGCTAATATAACCACAAACAAAGAGATACAGGAAAAGGTTTTATTAATATAAACAAGTGGAAGATATTTAGAATGCGACAATCAGGGAATGCGGGTTCATATATGTAAATTTTTTCCAACCTTTTATGTGACAGGTTTTTTAGATAAATAAAATAATGCGTCCCGAATTATGAAAAAGGGTTGTAATTAAATTACATAACATATACATATTTCGTATTTATGTGAAAATACCAGTGCGATTTGGGTAGGGTTCATGAACTTCAAAGAATAATTTTATATCATGGTAAAAAATTACATGGATTAGAATATTTAGTAAGTATTTTTTTTAATATTAATTAGTTATCATTTTAGAGACGGCAATTACTTCGATTTATTTATTTAAATTAACCATCACAAATAAATATAAAGTAGAAAATATGTGTGTTGAAACAAGAAACAAACTACCACTGATTTATCTGTGTGGTGGTTCTTGGTCAGTGAAACTATTTTAGGCTCCCAAAGGCATTCTTAGTCTGAAATATGAAGCATTGAAGTGTAAATGGAAAGAAGGGTTACAAAGAAAATTTAAACAACCTTTGAAGGGCTTTATTTAAAGTTTATTTCTCGTAAGAAGGAAGAAAACGAAAATTTAAGAAGTTTTAAAAGAAAATAACAATGAAAAACAAATATCAACCAATGAGTGGGCGATTGTGCACATGAGGTGCCTAAATAGTGTAGTTTTTTTTCTGAATTTGCCATTTAATTCCAATATACTCACGGTTCCTGGTTTTTGCTGCACTTATAAGAACCCGGGTGACAGGATTAAGCAACAGGGTTCACACAACGATTCCAGATTCCAGCAACGAAGAACATTGGAGAATATTACTGGCCTCATAAATCTCGACTCAATCAATCTACAGGCCAACTTTCTTTTTGTTCCATGATTTATGTATATTTTTTTTGTTGTTGTATTTTTCTGCTTATAGTTTTCATCTGTATGTATATACTTTATGGGACATTTTGGAATAAAGTAAATAATAATTATTATAAAACATGTTCCCTTCCCCACCCCCTCACCCACTCCTTCAACCTCTCTCTATTAGTTAACCCCCCTCGTCCTTCCATGAGAGATGAATTTTGTATTTTTTTTAGTATTATTTTATAAAACCCTAAGAAAGGTTCAGGCGGATCCAAAACCGGTTGGCTTATAATTATGTCAAGTTATATACTCAATAAAGTGGTGTCCAAACAAAGTTATTTTATTCAATTTATGAAAATAAAAATGCTGGGAAGACGATATTAACTTATTTATAAACTCCATTTAACCAAACAAGAAAACAATGCACCAAAAATATGAAGTTTGCCGTTTTTCACGTTATAGCCATAAACAAATAATGCCACAGTATTAGAGTTGCTCAAATCGATACAATGATTATCATGATCGTGAATAAAACCATTGACCTTAGTCGAATCAAAGCAAATGCTCGTGTTAATCTATTCGGGAAGTCTGCGGTATTTATTATTTAACATTAAACCCCCTATTTGGCCGACTATTGAGTGTTGCCAGCACCGTCTAACTGCCGCACAGTCGTTCAAACTGTTCAAATACTCCAACAATGGGCAAGAACAACAGAGTCGGGTGGGGATGAAGCGGAACGGGTAGAACGAGCGGAATGAGAGGAACGAGCGGGGTTCGTTCTTCAGACGGAGAAGCGACGAGAAAAGGAATTAACGGAGGAGACTGGAGCCGAATAACAAGGTAATAATCGTTCGGGACGATTGGAAAACAAAAGTGTGATTAGCCGCTACTTTTGCTTGGGGGAGTCGCGAAGGAGGGCGGCAAAACAAGAGAGAGAATGAAATAAAAATAAGGGAAATTAAAGAACCGCAAGGGAGGGACGAAAATCAATGGCGCATCGGTTAAAGTGACTGAAGTTTTTAATTTTTTGATAAAAACTGAAAATTTTAAGAGGGGAGTTAATTAATTAAATTTTACTAAGACATACACTAAAAGGGAAGAAATAATGTATTTTGATGAAGGGGACAATGATTTTGAAAATAATTAATAAATATCAAGTTTTATTAGGGATTCACAATTTGGTCGGAATGCCATGAATACGAAATTTATTAAATTATGAATTTGGCTATAGATATAATCCAAATTTTTTTTTTTTTAAGTTTGTCTGTCCATCAGATATCTTCTAAATAACAAACATCTTTAACTACGTGTGCTTCCCGCGAGTGTTTACTTAAAGTATATATAAATCTAAGTACCCATCTGCTATTTAATCCAACAATTAATAATATTATGTACATAGATATTCTGAGTTAACTAAAATACCTAAAAATGTTTTTTCCTGATTTGTTGATGTACCATTCCAATTCCTAATAGTATGTACTTAATAAAACAGTATACCTGTCTGATTATCACACTGATAGATTCAACAAGCAATCGACATAAAACACAGATTCTTTTAATTTGTCGACTGATTGGTTAGGAGTTGCGATTTTTTGATAATATTAATATCATATATACCCTCAATGTCGCCCTCGTGAGATACCACCACTAATAATCGAAACATTGCTTGAAATGGCTTTTGCTATGATTCTTCAAATCCATCCTTCTTACTTATCACCTCTTTCCCCTCCCCAATTCCAACTGTCTGACAATATTTACTTAGTTAGGGATGCCACATAAAAAAGTTAATGGGTATTTCAATAGCTTAAGAAATTTATTGATTTATTTATTTATTAGGCTTAAAATAGATCATCTTCAAGTGGTCTAATATAAACAAAGGTATATTTTTACATTTTAACTTACACGTTTAATTCTAATTTCATACATAATTTTTGCACTTTTTTTAACTAGGTTCGTACATTTTTAATTTCACAAAAACTAAGCCATATATTTGGATTCCTTTATACAGTAAACAATTCTGTGTTTATTTTATGTAAAATTTTTTATTTTGATGTTTTTTTTCCCGTCTTACATTTTAATATACTATGCAAGACAGAAAAAAGTGTTAGTCTTTATTGTATCGTATTTTATTTCTAAAGGAAGTTGGTAGAAATTTGTTGAAAACTTTGTGATAAAAATTAAAATGTTAAATAAAATTCCTTTTTAGTTCATTGCATCTCAGTCCTTAAGATTTGTCCTAATCCATTTTGCTTGCTTTTTTAAATCGAAAATTTTCCTAATTCTTCCTAGTAAAGACACATTTTTAGCAATTTTTTTGGTAAAAATCGGCAATCTCTTCAAGAGATTGCTTAAAGTCTAGAATTACACCCCTAACACATTATTTTATTAACCTTTTCCAAGTTCTCTAGATAAACCTAAACTACTTTGGGGTTTTCACAAAAATGTCGCAAAAATTGATCAAACAATTAATAATTTAAAAATTGAATGCTTAATAAATCAGAATTTACAAAACATGTGACATACGAAAAAAGAAAATCTTCGTTGTGTAAGTTGGTACTCCTTCTCCCTGTTTATTGCCGCCTAGCGGTGGAACGCCGAACTAACAGGCTAATAAAGTTATCAGGCCCTTTTCCCGCCTTCCGAGGGTAATGGTAGCTAGTAGGTACGCAGGAATAAGTTCCACACTTATCTGCTCCTAATGTTTATGATATGTGCAAGCAAATCTGGCCTTTATTCACTCTAGGGTCGTTCTGAGGGAATAATGAGTGTCGACTTTCTGGTAAAAGCGGAGGGGTTTTCTCTGGAATAATTGAGAAAGTTTTTCGAATAACAAATTACATTTATTGACGTATAAACTTTGAGGCAGTCACATGAAATTTATCAGAAGTTAACAGTCGTAAAATAAAGGCAAGCAAAGCAAGAATATATTATATTTATTAACGGTTATAACAAAGGGTTACAGGAAATGCAATTAATGTTTTTTTTGTAAGAAGATTGAAACGGTCTTCGAAGAGTGAATCGGTTTTCGAAAGCTTTATGTATTTAAAAACGAAAAACTACTAAGATTACGTTAAATAATAATTATTAAAAAAGCGGTGTCTCCTAAATTTTAAAATAAATTATATAACAGGCGAAGTTCAGGAATTATTGTTATTATGAAAACTTGAAATGGTACAAAAATGCAGAAAGAAATATTATCTATGTATTGTTATGGTGTTTAATTTGTAAAACACCATTTGATTTACTTTAAGAATATATTAATACTATTATGGATTAAACAGACTTACAGCATAAGGTTGTCTAAGGAAAACTAACAAAGGAACGATTTTTGGGTTAACCATGGGAGCAGTTGTACGTTAAATCACAATTTAGATTTATATTTACTACGAATCGGTTTACTTTATGAATATGAAAAATATGTTTTGGATACATTGAAGCTTTTTCTACCTTTTCAATGAATGGAATTAAAATAAAATTATTCATTACGTTACAACAAACTATAAGCGCAAAATACTAAATAATTTGTTTTTCAATAGATAAATATGAAGTTATATGAGAAACCAATTTTTAAGATTATTTTTGACTTTATTGATTGACTAACTTTTTTTCGATCTTGTAAAATTATTCATAAAAAAATATACACAACTTTGGCGCTACTTTCCTCGCGCAGATAATACCAAAAATACGCGGAGTTTTTAAGGGGTAAGAAGTCGAATATTTCTGGCGTTTAAATTCGTCTTTACCCCATTTTCGGAGCTGCCGGCGCTCCCAACTCCACAGTTAACATTACAATTTCTCAGATTATCGAACAATTGATTGCTTACCTACCGATTTAAAAAAAAGAGTTAAAACGTAAGGTGAAAACAGCTAATATCCACAACAATGTAAGACGGTAGGTACCGAATGTTTGTTTGTAGGTAGGCACTGAACTAACACCAGTTGTTTCAACATGCATTACGAAATATTTTTACGTCTAGCAACATTATTTTTGCTACAAATATTAATAAACACTCAGCAATATCATCATCCGATGTTAATGTAGAGAATATAAATACAGAATAGTGTGTCCCAAAGCCCCGGCAACAGCAGGCATTAGGCTCTATTACGGTCGCGGTGGGAAGATTACGACTAACGACACCTGGGAGAGTTGCACATTCCCACCGATAGGGCACAGCTTTTTAAATTTTGAAAAAGGAACAGGATTATTCATAATTTAAGTTATTCGAAAACAATTTATTCAGATTTTATATTTAAATAATAACTTAATGGATTTATGACAATCTTCTAGATAATGATGATGACACCGAGATCTATTGGACTTAGTTAAGAATCTTTATATATTATTTTTAATTTGCCCAATATGCCTCTTTCAAACCAATTTAATTTTGGATTGGAGGCCAAAATAACAAAGCAAACTGATAAAAAAATAAATGCCCCAAAGGAGTACTTAGTAAATATCTTGTACGGATACGTGCAACATTATATATTTGTATTTTTAATTATAAAATATTAAGTTAAAATAAGTTCAGAGGAAACTTCGGAAAATACAATATTTTAATGTTTACTGTACAAATATAAAAAAAAAACATTTTAATGTGAGTAAATTTTTAACTAAAATGGCCGATTTATGTTGGAACACAAATTTGTCGATTATAAATTTAAATTTCTACCCAAATAACGATTTTTTAGCAATAGACAATTTTTATTCTATTTTTCACACAGGCGACACGGCACGATTATTTTTTAAATAATTATAATCAATTCACATTAAAAAATGTCAAATTTGTCATCAAAATCATGCAAAATTAAATTCTTCAATGAATTTTATTTTATAAATTAAAAAAAAAATTAGAACCGTACTAGATATTTGCCATATCTTTTATTAAAAAATATTTTTTTTTGGTTTGGTTGGGTATTTTGACCTAAAATCCAAATTTTTATTTTGTGTGAAAAAGGCCCCGCAGCCAATCCTCTTAGGAAAAATTTAATGAGATGAAAGTACTCATTCCGGGAAGGACAATATTATTTAAATATTACGAATTCAAACGAGATATATATATATCAGCTTGCTACAAATAAATAACAAATGAAAGTATAAGATAAAGCAGAAAAATATGGTTAGAAAGGACGAAAAAGAGTCACATTGCATTGGCATTCAAAATATACATTAAAACAGATGGAAATTTTTCATGTTTCCAATAAGAAACCAACCGTAATATTTTCTAGAAACATGTTTCGCCTCAAGTGAAGTTTCCCGGTAAAAATGTTTATACAAACACAATGCGCGGGAAATCCTACAAAATGCCAAGTCTATATTCAAATTTAATTTATTCACCTTCCTCGAAAAAAGAAATATTAATTTCATTAATTAAAAAAAGTAGGGACCTATCTGTCAAAAATCTAAAAGGTTTCAGAAACCTGTAAAGATTTTATTTCAAACATCGTGAAATTAACACCTATTGAGTTTTATTTCAAATTATTTTTTCAATTTGCTCGCGTAACATTAGGGAGGATATTTTTTCAACCTGAAAACATGAAACGCTACCCAGCCTTCGTTGATTGCGTTTCTTAAAAATCCCAAAGTTAGGGTATTGTTTTAAAAAAATAATTACTGTGTAGTAATGAAATCGAAGTACTTATTGCACTCTTCATTTGAAGGGGAGAAAAAACGTAATTTCAATTAAACAACCAGGTGATGTAATAAAATGTTGATTTATTCACTTCATCTACCATATAGAATACTAATAAAGGCGATGTTATTTTTGCATGTGATTCTGCATTAACCTACCAAATAACGTTTAGCCTACCAATTAACCTAGCCTACCAATTAACCAAATAAAGTTTAGTACAGTCCCACCTAAATTATTTAATAGAGATATGGGGAAACACATACATTACGTACAATGACTTACAAATAATACAGAACAAAGTTATTAAAAAACTTTTTAATTATAACCCAGATACACCCACCAAAAACTCTAACAGGAATTGAACCTTCTGAAAATAAGAACTTTGTACAAATATAACACTTGCCTTTTAATCTACAAGATACAAAATGGACTTATATACAAACATAACATTTATTAAAACGTCACAAATACAAATACTAGACAACACAATAAATTGTACACAAATGCTGTTAAGACCGAAGGTGGCAAGAGAAACCCTAAAATTGGAGAAAAGTATAAATATAAGTTGATTAATATTAATTTACTACCTTATATTTATGTTTGTACTTAATTTTAAGTTAGGAAAGTGAAATGTATATTTCTTTTAACTTAATAATAATAAAAAAATACATTATTAAGGTCTCAAAGAAGTTGCCCTTACTGTCATGGTGAGAAATATTTACTAAGCGGAGTTAGAAAGAAAAAAACACCACGCATTATATTCAAATATAAAAGTTTACCACAGAATAATTAAAATGACCTTTACGAAAACCAAAGTATCCGACCGCAGTTTGAAAAAAATTTTTTTACTTTAATTTTTTATTAATAATTTTTACATGAAATGACAAAAACTAAGTTGACGATAACTTGTATAATACATATGCCTAATAAAATATTTATTGTTTTTTTTATTTTTATCGTTATCAGTAATTTAAGTTAGAAAAAACCCAACTTGAGCCATTTTTTAAACTTTTTTATGTTTCACCACCTTTTTAAAACCGTTTTTAGTTTTCAGATGTACTCAGAAATATTCCATTTATTTGGTTGTTACCGCAAAGCGGAAATATTTTGACCTTCCGACAAAATAGGTCCGAGGGGTTTAGAATTATTTTTTTTGTGCCCGTACTACATATTTTTGAAAAAGTATTTTCAATTGTATTTCTTCCAAGGGAATCTACAGACCGTGAACTGAAATATATGTGTACTTCCAAGTTTATATTGCTTTATTTAAAAATAAATTTATTAGTGGATATAACATAAATTTTTTCGTGACGCAAAAGTAGGAACTAACCAACGAAATAACTATTTATTAAAACCTTTGTTTTTGTATCATTAAATCTTTTCTAGCGATGCCGTCCATTACAAAGTTAAGTTTGTCAAGCTGTGCAAATATATTTTATGCCCGTTCAGACGAGTTTTAAACAACATCATTATCAGATATTATTTGAGATTTTCACGACCTAAAGTTTTATCGTGATTTATTTTATACGCTTCCAACAATGTATATCTGCCCAGATGATGGACACCGTAACGCTGTCCGAAACTTTGGCTGAAGGAGTAGGAACCGCAACCCGATGAATAATACCACTGTCAATTAACTATACTTATTTTGAAACTTATTTGTGTATTTATACGAAAAAATATACAGGAGTGGAGAAACATTTTCCTCCCATGTAATATTGGTCCTCCAATTGTTGTTGGAGGACCTTATTGTAAACACACCGTCTTTGGTGAGACTAGCTGTCTATCAGTGATGTAGTATTTATGTAATAAACAACCAAATACATAAATTTAACCAAAACAATTTTTGACAAATTATTTGACAAGCGAAAGAAAACAATTTCCCGAAACCCAAACATCTCTATTGACAGCGTGAATTTAGCACGTGAAATGAACGATTGTAGAGATTAATGCATTCCCCCAACCATCACGGAGGCCAAAGAAGCATTCTCGTTCGTAATGAAGCGTTTTTGGGAAATCTTTACAAAATAACAGCGGTAATAGCCGGCCATCTTGGGCGGCCAAATTACCCTGACACCTGGCGCTTCCCAGGCGAAGTAGCGGTGATATTTTTCTAGCGAAAGATGGGAGATATTTCACGTCATTAGGTTTGATGCATGTACACCGCGTAAGAAAGCAGAAAAGGAAACGTGCAAATCTTTTTAGTAGATAATTGGTGTTTTTCTAACTAGCGTTTTGCACGTTGCGCCGAACGGGGGTGATTAAATGTTATTATTATTTCGTATGTTGATTCATAAACAATAACAAAAACCACAACGCCAACCACAACGCCAACCACAACTCCAACTGCAACTACAACTTAAACTACAACTACAACTACAACTACAACTACAACTACAACTACAACTACAACTACAACTACAACTACAACTACAACTACAACTACAACTACAACTACAACTACAACTACAACTACAACTACAACTACAACTACAACTACCACTACAACTACAACTACAACTACAACTACAACTACAACTACAACTACAACTACAACTACAACTACAACTACAACTACAACAACGACGACAACTAAAACTACAACTAGAACTACAACTACAACTACAACTACCACTACAACTAGAACTACAGCTACAACTACAACTACAACTTCAACCACAACTACAACTAATACTACAATTACAACAGCAACAAAAGTAATATGCTACATGGATAGTCCACATAGATAGAGTAGGTACACAGGACGTAACACTAACTAAGCTTATTTTGAGTAAAAATGTAGATGTCAATTTGCTGTTCGATGATTTAAAAAAAAAATTAAAACAACAAAAAATTCATCACACGTCGCAACCGAATAGTTGAGTGTAGCCTAGCGGGTCACATGATAAGCACTCCGTCTTGTTCCAACAGTGCAGTAATACACGTGCGCGCTTATCGCTTGGTCCCGTCGCGACGTGTAGGTGTGTGCTCAGTGGCGGATGGCGGTTGAAACAAAGATATCTTAGAATAGCAAAATGATATCAACTTTTTTAACTGCAAATATGCTTAGGAATCGCCGTTATAAATATATATATATTAGTGAATTCATCATCAGTTGGTAGGTATAATAAAACATGATTAATTTTTAATTTAATTAAATAAATAGAATTTATGTCTAAAGACGAGGGGTAAAGGAATTTGTAAGGGGTTCCTAAGGGAACCCCCTTTCACTATGTCATCTTTGGGGTTGCTGATTTTTAAGGTAAGGCAAAGGCTATCCGCAGTAGTGAAGAGACCCACATTTTAGGAGGGAGGACATTTATAAGTTGAATAGTCTTTGTAATAGACGCACAATAATGAGCCGTAAAAATCGTTGGATTCAGAGAAGAGAACGTAATATTGTGGATGAAATTTTTCTCTGCCTACCCATGTGAAGAAATAACACGATATTTAATTAATTATTTAGTAAACGACGAAACGGAAGACAGTAAAATAATTGTCATAGCTTTGGAACAAAATGATATTTACTTGGATCGATGCTCGGTATTTTCTCCCGTTAAAAAGAAAGACAAACATTCCCGGGTTACAACAACATTTGAAAATCTTTTACTACCACCACACTAAAAGGAAGATGTTGCTTGTGTTGTGATAGAGGACTTAGCCTTAGAACGCCTGGGTGGGACCCAAACGCGATGCCCCCTTAACCACTGACCGGTCTGCTACTTCTCTCATTCGTACCACTGTGTAGGAAGACCAATGATTCAAAATTATTTTTGTTGACCAACACCAAGAAATATCCTAGTATCTGTTAAAGCAAACTATTAGCATAATGGGGCCAACAGAGCTATAAAAGCTCAAGCGTTATTTGGCTTGCCTACTTCAGCATACCGCTCGTCATACATTCCCACAGCTTTTATAGCTGGGTTTGTTGGCCCAATAAATCTTGAAATTATTCAAAACCGCTTACGAAGTACTGAAGATTGGTTCCCTAGTGGCGATGAAAGCGAACGTAGCTACAGATACAAGACTTCTCCTGCTCCACCTGGTATTATCTTCCAAGCAAGACGCAATTAACAATATGAAACCATGCAAACTTTGGGTGGTGTCGTTGTTTGCTCCGTGTCCTGGAAATCTAAATTACAAACACTGGACCCGCTAAGATTTGAGAAAGCGCCTAAGATGGCGTCTGATCACGCCCGGTTTTCCCGCCATAACTGCTGAGGTAAGCTTCTACCGCTACTTGGCGCTGTGGTCGAGATAACAATTTGTACCATTCCTAAACATGCACAGCTTGATTTTACAACCAAAACATTACATAAAATTAACAGGCTTCCCACAAAAAGATATTATTAGACCGAACACATTTGTATTAAAGATACACACGCAAACTAGCATTTTGGAAAGGTGCCTTTATTAATATGTATTTGCTAGGGGCAGAATGGTATGTTTGTATGGCATCTGCGCCTCGAGGCTACTTTTAATAGGCTTAACTAACGTTTTGTCAACGATGGGGAAATGCATTTGGGAAAACAAACCCTTAAATAAAAATGAATGTTTTACATAAACGATTGCACTCATTTATAGATTATGAGTAATGATACCTTTTTGTTATGTTCCATATGGCTTTCTTTGTGATAGGAATCGAGATTTAAAGTAGAAAACTCTCCCAGGAGCATACATTTTCATATTTTGGAGTATTCACAAGTTATTTTGGCGCCCAATTTTAAAAACATGCTGAAATTAAGTTGTTTTAAATTATGTGTCTCGAAAGAATCAGTTAAATCATGTTTGTTTTATCACATTTGATTAATACAGATTTCTTCCCGTCAAAACTCTTACTCAATATTATTTGCGGAATAGTAGCGACAATATGTACCTTTTTAAAGCACGAATTTTTTCATAAAATGTTGCTTTAATTTAATGTACATTTGACAAAAAATTATTTTATTTAAAATTTTTATGAATAATTATTATATTACAATCAAACAGATATTGTCAAGAATACTTATTTCGGTTGTCTGTGATGTGCGTTAGTTCTGCGTGAAATCTTGTTGAATTAACTCAAATTTGCTTTGAATTTAAGTGTCTCTTTCAAAATTGGAACTGATTTTGTGAAGAATTCAGACAAGCAATAAAATAGATACATACGAAAAATTTTAACGCAAAATCATTTTAAGTAATTGTTTTTTACGATTGATCAAGCATTCAAACTATGTCGTGGTCTTTCACAGATCTGCGCTAGCAATAATATATTTTTCGATTAAAGGGAATCGAACTCACAACATGATGACCTAATGGTCCGACACTTAAAATGTCCTAAAATATTAATTTGTAGTCTGCTAACTCTGGCAATACTAAAAAGGATATAATATCTGTAAATTCTACGCGGGTAATTGGGAAAATGTCTAAATAATGTCACGGACAAAATTCATCGAAAAATCTTTAAAACTTTGTGAAATACATACCAAAATATCTAAAATTAGGTGCAGTTTGGCGTGGTCGGCCAGCGTGGTTGAGAGGCAAGGCTCTCGACTCCCAATTCGAAAGTCGGCGTGCGCAAATAAATTTTATTTGATTAATTTGTGTTGTTTCACAATTAATTGATTAAAAATAATGTGTAGTATATTTGCGGATCGTTCCAGAGTGGAAGATACTCTCAGTATCGCCCTGGTGTAAGACTACCATTCAGAATTGAAACGTTGCTTGAAATGGTTATATCTGTGTTTGGTGACCAGATCTGAATAGCCAGGTACTTCACAACCTTCATCTATCCCATCTCCTTCTCCCCTCCCCACTACCTTCAGCCTCACAAAAATTGGGCAATGCCATAGTCTCACCGGCGCCAGTCGGGAGCAGCTGGGACTCTTGTGCGGTATTCATATTAAGTTTGAAAATCAGTGAAGGTAATTTCTAAAGTTGTACCTACTTAAAATTCCAGTACGTATTTCATGTTTTTTATAGAAGTCTAACAATTTTTTTACTGGAAACCATATACCTACCTACATTTTTTCTTCACAGAAAGAATTTACAGATAATAAACAACCTCGTGTGTGAAATAATAGGATGTGAGAAAAAATATTTTTGCTAATAACAGTTAAACAGAATAAATAAATACTTAAATCTTCCAAGAAAGGCTTACAAATTACGATATTGCATGCAATATTAGATTGAATAACCGATTTAAAATTGTATTTGTATGCCTTTCTTGAAAAAAAATAAGTTTGCTTGTAGACAAAACTATTTATTCATATTCATATTGATATAATTGACCGGCCAGTGGCTGAGTCAGCATCATCTTTACGGTTAAGCCAAAATAATTCCGTTTATATCATATAATTACACTGATTACTTAAATTGTTACGGAAAATTATAATACTACTTATGTTGTTAGTTTGCAGAATGTCGACAACGCAACGTGAGATGACGCCCGCATTTCCCGACAAAATGATCCATGATATCACGAGGAATTTGCATACATGAATAAAGCTTTGCACAATTCTGAATTCCCTTGTTCTTCATGCCCTTAAGATGCGGGGTAGGTAAATTCGTGCTTAGAGTACCTTAAGCTATTTTGTATTGTATATGAAACCGCAATAGAGGTATTTGGCTGGGTGGTTATAAAATTGACATGAATCCCAGCTAACCTTTTGTATTTACTGGCAGTTTTAAACGATAACTTAGTGTTGAAGAATAATATAACACCAATAATCTAAATAAAAATATGAAAATGAACAAGACACAGAAAAATAAAAAATAACGGTATATTATATATAATTTATAATAAGAATGACAGAGTAAGAAAACTAACACATATATTTAGATGTTTAAGAGATATTTTAAACGAAAAATTACTTAGAACCACATACTTTGCTTTCTGTCAATCAATTATACAATACGGCATCATAGGATGGGGTGGTACATATACAAATCAAACACAAATAATTTACAAAATTTACAAACCATTTAAAAAAAACCCTATACATATCTGTCAGAACTCTTATTCAAACAATTTAAGGTCAGAAAATTAAGTGCATTATACTTATACCATGCAACATTACAAATTTATAAAGATAATATTCAAAATAAAGTTGCACCATTTAAAAATAACGGAAATCTTAGACAAACGTCAATACTTCCTACTCCAAAATGTAAAAATAAACAATAGGACAGTTAAATCATAAATATCTCGGAGTAATTTAAAAAAAATTCATTACCAGAAAAAAATAGAAAGATCAATACTAACATAAAAGAATTTAAAACTCACCTTAAAAATTATACTGAAAACGTGAACTGAATCGTGTCAAACCAAACCAACACCCCCCCATACACACAAGCCCTGCTTATTTATGGAGGTACATCAAATACATATATTATGTAATTAATCACTGTAAAAAATATATATTTGTAATTTATGTATCCTTTTGTAACCAATAATAATAATAAAAAAATAGAATAATAGATGGCAATGCCGAATTGGTAAGACGAGAGGTTCTGGTTTCAAGTCTCAGTTGCAACCGCTATCTTTTATTTTCTGTTTCTTGTTCATTTAATTTAGATTATTAGTGTTATCTTCTTCTTTTATGATATATTACATTGATGGGAATAACCTTCAAAAGTTATAAAAAGAGAGTTTTTCTTATAGAAATTGATAACTTATTACGCTATTACTACTTATTAAAAAAATAACTCACATATCACTTTTGTACAAGAAATGTGTCCTTAGCCTATATTATGTGAAATGGTTATTTTTTTCAAATACGTAACGTAGCTGATAGGGTATCGACACCTGAAACAAAATATAGCATTTAACTACATATTGATTTTATTAATCCACTGAATTCAGTCAAAATGAGAGGTTATTGATTAAAATGAGTTAATAAGCTTTCAGTTTTTTTAATGATTACCACACAAAAGTCACAACTGCCCGAATTGAGTCAAATTAGGTCCAACTAGTCCAGCTGGTCTGCATCATCAAAGCTGGGATAAAAAAAATCTAGAGCCTTTGTCATATTTGAGACCATCCCGATGTGGATATTTACCTAGTTGAGAGTTATTTTTATAAAACCTGAAAAATATCACTGAGTATATATATCATAAATTAAAAAAAAAAAAACTAAATATTAGCTCTCATAAGACCAGCAAAAGCGGTAAATATCTCAAAGCCAAACATAATATTGAAAATGTATTTAAAATAATAGACACGGTTCTACAATGCCAACTTTTTTGCTTTGGTTTTTTCATAGACAGTAACGAAATTCGTTTAAAACATCTTAAACCTATTTCAACATACTGCACACGGCAGTGCACCTAAAGGTAATTTAATAATTTCTCTGGATGAAAAATGTATACAGCCGAACAATAATGAAATACCTATTAATGGCCTCTTGAAAAATTTCCGAGATAGAATTTTTGGTTAAGATTTTTAGTAATATTTATGGTATCGCAGCTAGAGCTATAAGATACATCAAGAATATTCACCAAAATTTTATGTAATCCCAGTACGAACCCTTCCTGAGCTACCTGTAAATATTTCTAAGCAAGGATGCTAAAATTCTCAACATTCTCGGCTTATGTGCATTATCATGCTTTGCATAAGCTTGCTTGTTTTCCTTCCTTGCATATTATATGATAGTCGCGGGTTAATATTTCACGAAAGAAATTTGACGGATAAGTTTATGGGAGGTTAGTAGTTAAATAGATACAGTATTCTTTTTGATAATTTTTTTACATCATTTAATTATATTATATGTAGCAAGTGTTTGAGAAAAACCACACTTAACAAAAAAAGATACAATCCAAATGTCACAAGCGGGATCGTAATCAAGATATTATTATTCATTACGATTATTACGATGGTATCATATTTTTCAGAATTAGTAAAATTTCGATCCAAAAAACGTTAAGCCAGTAAAAAAAAATTTAAAATTGTTTAAAACATGGGAATAAATATCCATAATTTTTCGTTTTGTTACTTTGACTGCGACCGATTTATGTGGATACCAATCGGGTTTAATATAATCGGTTAAATACCGAAAGATCAATAATGTATACGCCGTACAGATCTAGAAAGATACATTTTTGATCAAAAATTTGAAAAATTTTCTTTTTTAACAAAACAAACATTATTGATAACAGAGTAATTAATACAAATTTAAATAAAAGTTCAGAAAGATATAAAAAATATATTTCTAATATAATTTTAATTATTAGTTTTTGCGCAACATAGAGAGATTGTGTATGTGTCGGTTTTAGCGCCACCCCATCCTGTTATACCATATTGGATTATGAATAACAAATAATATTATGACAATGTAAATATTATTATTTGTGGTGGTGATCTTTCAACACCAAAAATAACTACGTGGATATGTACCTACATCTTATTTATACAAAAGGTGTCTATTAAAAAAAAGAAAAGATATTAAAATTCGCGTTAAAATGAAAATTTGCACTCTCATTTTTCCCAGCGATAAGACTCTCAGGCAGGATGGTTTGACAAAAGGATTGCGGTGTAAAATAATGATTAATTGTGTTCTTAAGCATGAGAGGGTGTTCGGGGCCGTGGGTCGGGGTGTCAGATTAAGGGATGAATTCTCCGTTCGCGTCTTGGTACAACGTTAATAAAGCGAGGGGGATTTGCGCTAAGAACTTTATCGTGCATCAATTTATTTGCGTTTGATATAATCTTTATGGTAAGCCGTAACACAAATGGCTGAAGTGTTGGAGTTTCTAGTACTTGTACAGTCAGATGTTTTAGTAGCTAAAACATCGTTAGTTCCGTGCTCATTATGTTATTTAATAGACGTGGTGCCGAATAAATGACATATCATTGTGAAAGCATTCCGCAATTTCATTATTTTTATTTATTAATTCAAAGAAGTTTATAAAATGTAAAGCAGTCACTAAATATATAAAATACATCTTGATTCCATGTGAGTAGGTAGGTACTTATTAGATTTATGTTACAGAAACTCTTATTATGGGTTTACAAAAGTTTCATCAACTAGAAATTTTTAAACTATCCTTGTAAAAACTAGTCCTAAATTAAAAATAATATATTTAAAAAATAAATATTATATTTTAAAATGTTATTATTAAGCTCTGCCAGTATTTCCCCACTTCTCATTACGTTCAGAAGACCTAAAAATATAACACATAAGTCAATAAATAATTTAAATAAGTCAATAATGTTCGTTATTAAACAATTAATATAACATTACCATTTAATGTGGGGAATACCGATTTCAAAGTACCCTACAGAATAAAGAATCTCTTTTAGCAAATATTTCCTCGGTAATTTAGATGCAGTAAAAAATAAAATTGGGTGGAGGTAAATAGAATCACATAAATAAGTCGTATCAATGTGTTCTAATCATAGGTTGAAAATGTCCTCGAACGCCGAAAAAACTTTCAAAATAATATTAAATTAAATTAAAAAAAATAAATAAATGGTGTTCCACTAAAAAAAAAAAACAAACATCAAAATAATTAACACCCTAAAATTCCTTACAATTTTTCAACATCTTTTACCTGTAAGGTTTGAACATTTTAAGTTACATCTCTGTGTAAGTTAAAAAAGTGGAACGAACAAATTGATGAAAAAAAAATTCTATACATTTTCGAATTCGAAGCGAATTACAGGTACCGTCGAAAAAAGTCCAGCCATGAACGTGTTTAACGGTATAATCTTCTACAGGTTACAATTAATTGAATTTTTCTCTATTGAAAATCTATAAATTTGGTGTTGTGCTAAAAGTCTTCCCAGTTAGAAATAATGTACTCATTACCACAGATAGAACATAAAAATAAATACGTACTATTTTTATAGCTACCATTCAACGTTATCAACGCAAAGGAGATTGTAGTAAGATAGCTACTACCCAGTGTGTAAGTAATCCAAACGCGAGGCTGCGAGATGTGGTTAATGCGTGTAATATTTCACACTGATAAAATTTATGCAAGCGAATTACAAGGATTCAAGGTAACAGATACCTACGACAGGATTTAAACTACAAGAACACCAGATATATTATTTTGAAGGCTATACATATATTCGTAAACAATGTGTTTCAAATACCACCAAAATTCCAATTGCTTCGTTACACACATTAAAAAAACACGCCAAAATACGTGGTTTTTCAGATAATCAAAGTTTTTCTCTTTATATGTATATTTAATTGGTGCTGAAATGGCGCATTAAAAGTTGGATACTCTCTTAGTAAAACTTACATCAACATTTGCTGATATTTCTTGCAAGTTTTGTAATTTTTAAATATTATAATTTTTTTAGATGTTTTTACTACATAAATTTGATGGTTGAGTTGGTAGTCACAATTCACAATAAGTCATATTTCGAACCAGATTTGAATGTCCGGGTATCTAATCTTCATCCTCTCTTCTCCTTCCCTTCAAGATGACTCCATGACAGTTGATCTCCGACAGTTGGCCCCCCGAAATACCTATACACAATATGCAGACAGTTTAGGGAAAATACGGTCATCCTATTTACACAAAAATTAACTAAGTGACCCGGAAGGGTGTGCAAAGAAGATGTACTGCCGAACATATTGACATATTTTCATTCAAATGCATAAAGAATAAAACTACCTTGTCTGTATACTGTACATAACAGCGTATAAGTACAAAAAAAAACCACACTATAAATAAATTCATTGTAAATCCGTACCAACTTATTATTAAAGGCAGGAGTATTTTGGATGTCGGTTTTAAGTTCGAAATTTATAAAATAATAAACAAAATATATTTTTCTTACTAATATTATAAACGCGAAAGTTTGAATGGACGTATGTATGTTTGTTACTCTTTCACGCAAAATTTACTGAATGGATTTAAATGAAACTTTACAATAATATAGTTCATACAACATAATAACATATATTTCAATAAATTGAAAATAATAATTATTGTTTAATAGAAAATGTCAAAATTCGAGAATAACATTTTGAAAAACAATGATTGTTAAATCAATATTCTATTTCATAAAACATTTAAATTAGTGAATTTATTTGAAGTACTCGACTAATACTTTGAATCAAATTAAGAATTTTTATTGTGTATTTTTAGTTTTTATTGTGCGCGTGCAATTACAGCATAATATTCGTAGGTACGGTGGAGCATATTAAATTGTTGAAATTCTTTTTCGAAAATTGATAACTATGAATATTTGCTGCGTTCTGATATAAATTTAATTTACTAAGGCATAAAATTCAACAGCGTTAAAAATGCACGCACTTTATTAAATTGAAACATCAATGTACACATTGAACTTAGTGAAGGAGGCAAAATATTTGGTTCGTAGTTTAAATTCCGCACATTTTTCCAGCACACATGTGCAGTATTTTGTTTTTTCAACGTAATGAATAGCTTTGGTAATTTAAACCTACAGATTTTTTATTCCGGCTAACTATTATTCGCAGACAGTAATAAATTTTGAACAAAGGTGTTCACAGCACATTTGCGCAGCAAAGGCAAGCTACCATAAAGTTCGCATTACTCTTTATTCAATTGTAGTCTGGCCTTTAATTATGTTTTGTTTAAGGGGTCAAAAAACACCTTAAAAAAGGACCAGCGGAACGTTAAAAACATCCAAGAAACAAAGATTTTGTGTTGTATTGTTTCTTTTTAGGTAAATTTAATTGATTATTTAAAAACATTTTGTATGATTTATTAATAAATCATTTTTAGGTATCCATTAATCCTCTCGTTCTTATCAACAATAATTTAGGCGCAAGTTTTTTTGAATTCCCGTTATTGGGTATTTGGAATGTCCCTGTTAACCGATGGCCTCAGCAGTATATCATGTTTTAAGTTGCTTAGCGGTTTGTTTATTCAGGCGTTATTTATAATAACAATTTGGTGCCAAACTTTTACCAAAAGCTGACGGTCCAAGAATTGGCAGTTACAAAAAAGTTAGTTGTCAAAAAAATTAAAAAAAGGCTCTATTTACCAATATGGACTGTCACGTTTGATAGGGATTAAAAAAACTAGGCCTTAAAAAACAATTACGCGAACAAACAAAATGTGAATCATTGTGTAAAAATGTGTCCTGTGTTAACACTTACCATTCTGTTGTCAATTTATTTGTTTTAAATTTATTTTGGATAATCTAAGGAAATCCTTAACTAATTTCCTGTCTCTGAACAGGAGCACAGAAGTAGGTGGATAAACGCAGTTAATTTTCACCACTTAGCGAGAGGAGGGGCGCGAAATAAATGACCACTGTTCCCGTTACCCATGAAAGACTTATGTTCTCCCGATAAAACATCCTCCGGAGATAAGGACGAAGAAGGAAAGAGGAGATGAAAGTAATACATCAAGATTATTAGCCCGCTTTCGTGTGATCATGCAATAAGAAAAACGTTCCCAGATTATACATGGGGTAAAATAATGAGTATTATTTCTAGTGTTCTCATTGTGTTCTGCACGGCTTAATTACCACGATTAGGGGGATTCTAATACTCTGCTATTGTGTATACCATAAGGAAATATAATATAATAATTAAGGAATTTCTTCTAAGGGCAGTCAGAGAGGAGGAAATACCTAAGAGAGTATTACCGGAAATTAGTCATTTTTAAATCCAATTATAGACGTATTGACTCTTTTTTTTACAAAAAACATAAATTGATTTTGAAAGATTGTTATTTTATCTGGTATACGCAGTTTTAAAATTTTGAAAAACTAAGTGTATTTTTAATATACTATAGGTTGTACTATAGGTTATACCGTTGGTCGTTGGCAGATTTGTTCAATTTTCAAACGATAGATTCTATTAAACAACCCAAATTTCAAATCATGTAATCATACAACAAAATAAATCAAAATATAATCTATTCAACGCAGTTTTCAAAATTTAAATTTAAGTTAAATTAAAATCATTAAAAAATAAATCCGAGAACGTGTTTTGTGACCTCAATTTTTTTTTTTATTTATTTAAGGTCTTACAGACTAAAATATTTCAAGAAATTTTTACACACTTATTTTGTATAGACATTATTGAAAAATCATAAATACTTATGATCAAAAAATACTTACAAGAAGTACACTATATTTAATAATTTTTAGTCGTGCGTTTTGGGCATTTTTATTGGTTACTTGAATATAGGTATATATTAAAGAATGTTTTCAATGAAATAAATCGATATTAAATTTTTAATTTAAAAAATTTGATACGGGGAATAATAGATATTAATAGGTAAGACGTAAGGTTCTGGGTTCGAGTCCCAGTTGCGACCGTTATCTTTTATTATTTTTCTCTGTCTTGTTCATTTTCATATTTAAAAAAATCAGATTATTATTGTTATCTTCTTCTTCAAAGAAATAAAGATAATAAAATAAATAAAACAGTACAATATCAACACAATAAATTTTCGTTATAGTATATTTCATGATACCTTCTGATGCGTGTTTTGTGTAATTTTGTATGTCGAAGGACCTTGAAATGTGTGTTTGTGTGTAAATATGCACATATAAAGGAGAGGATAGAAAGGACTTACTGAAACTGTGGCACTTTCTTCTCTTTGCTGGTTTAACATGCACTTTAAAGCGGTAATATTATGTTGCGGTATGTTTCTTCTCTGCGGCGGTGAATAACGAAAGTGTGGAATAAAAAATGCGGATGTTCATGCAATGAAGGTCGGTTATTGACTGATTGTGGATAATAAGAGAAAAGTGACATGTCTATAAGGAAGGGTATGAAAGAAAATGTGACAATACCAACTACAAGCACAGCAGTTCATGTATGTGTATAGGTTCATACAGATGTATGTATGTAAGTGTAGCTGTGTATTGTGTAAATGCCCAACCACCTTCAAAAAATTGTATCGTTACCGAAACAATATATTTAAAAAACCGATAATTCGTGGTGGAATTCCATTATAATAGTATAATAAAACAAATTTAACACTGAAGAGACTCTACAAAAATTTGTTTTATTATACTATTATAATGGAATTCCACCACGAATTATCAGTTTCAAAAATAGAAATATTAAAAAGTGCAAACGCAGCGACACTGAAGAGACTCTACAAAAATTAAAAGTGGAAAAAGTTTTAAATTTGTTTTATTATACTATTTAAAAAACCCAATTGCTACCTAAACATTTACTATAGTATGATTTTCTGCTGCCCTTTTTATTTAATAAAAAGAATCACGTTGTTTAAAAAAAGAGAAGGGAATGTAAAAGAAGAACATTGTGTTTGAATACGAAAATAAACCGTTAACATCGGAAAGGCTAAGCAGAATAGAAATATTGAAGGCATCACGTATCAAATCAAATCTCCCCTCTTACTACTGAAATGTGCGTACAATAGCAGGTGGATCTCGCTGACTTGTCAGAGAGGTTCAACTATTTACTTAAAATATTTTTATTTTACTTTTATATACAATTTTTGAATTTAAGGTTTTTAAATTAAGTTTATCGTAAGATTATAAACTATCCGGTTAAGCTTAGAGAGATTTTTTAAATCTTGTAAAATATTGATAACACATCTTACATAAATCTTCTATTTTATGCTTTATCTCTGAAAAACAGAGTGGATGTGATTATATATGTCCCACGAAAACCGTATTTAAGTTAGATCACACCATTTCCGCAAGATGTCGCTAGTATCTTTTTTCGCCGGAATCTCTTGTTTTCGCTCTCCCGTAAATTTTTTTTTTGACCACGACACTTCAATAGATGTGCGATATGATTTTGGACATTTGTATAAAAGTCATGCAGCTGTATCTGTTGACAAACCATTGTTTTACAGGTTTTAACTAAGGGTAAAAAAGTGCATTTGGAATCAAATAATATATGGGGAAATAGCAGTTTCATTGGTCTTCTTACATACATAATATGTCTCGACTGCATCCAGAGGGAGATTTAGCACTCACAATGCCTTTCTCAAATACAATAAAGTTAATTGTTTGCAGGTGAAAAAATGTTATAAACAGTAATTGTTGAATGAAACATTAGTATATATTGAATAATTGGGTAAGAGATAAGCTGACGTAGCTCAGTGGTTAGAGCAGTTGACCGGAAATCAGAAGGACACAGGTTCGAACAAATAATAAAAAAAAATAATTAATAGTCAAACTGAACGAGTCCGCAGTTGGTGTGATTAGTAGGTCCAATGAAAAGTGTTCAAAGCATCTCGCCAGTTAAAATAAATTCACGCAGGGTTGAAATTTCAACAAAAGTTTCGCATATTCCAATTCCAGTTCGAAATTCAAATATATTAATAGCGTATTATTATTAAAGGGCGCCCTCTACGCAGTTCCTCTCAAGTCACCAGGTCACGTGTTCCGCTTTCCCGCGAGATTATGGCCTTATTCTATTCTGTAATCGAATGCGTCGAATTTTAAATGTACCTTTCAGAATATTCTGTACTGGATTGTGTGATCGCTGTATGATTTTCAAGTTTTTCCCTTAAAAAAAAATAAAAGAGTAATAACACAATATATTATTTACGTAAATAGGATAGTTTTTAAAGTTCCACCCTCTGTTCTTCTTATAACGGAACATAAACACGTGTTTAAACCTTTTTGTAATAATTAATGGATTTTGAGGTATTTAACTCTTATTATTTAGTAAAAATTTTGTGTAACACCTAATTAATTTCAAAATATGATATTTTTATTTGTGTACCTTTTTTGTATTTTTTTTTACGTTAGCTCCACACAGAAGGCACTGAGAAAATTCCCTCAGGGCCTATATAATTTTTGGGGTTACTGTGTGGCGGGTCTTTTTAGTGAAAGGAAGTTCTCGGAAGGAAAAAGTTATGAGAAATGGGTAGGAATCTGGGAGCAAATGCATAGAGGAGTGACGAATGTGAATTTATCCCACTGCGGTGGGTCCACAGAGTTCGGCTGGAGTTAGATTTTATCTAGGTTAGATTTTCATCAACCAATCTCTCCCGATCCGGCCCGCCATGTAGTAGGTGGGCAAATGCACTCGCAACCAAGGCATAGAAAAACTTCACCCCATTAACTGAAATGATTGAAACATTAATATATTGTTTTCATCTCACTTAATATGCCACTATACACGGAGAAAAATCGATTTTAACCCTCACGATAATTTATCAGGCCATATTTATAAAACATTCGTTTAGAAATGTTTTATTTTAATGGCAAATTGCTTTTCTGTAGCCATCAACAGGATAATAAAGATTATTCTAAAAATACCCCACCTTTACGACGTCACTATTAAAAACGTAAATCTTTTTTATTATATTATTTAATACAACACAGACTGTAAATTTTCAAGATATATCTGATCAGATGCAAACAGCTAAATCCTTAGGGACATAAGTAGCGCACGAAGTGTTAGACAGTTTGCGCAGACAAGATTTGTCAGTCTCAGTAGCCACCCTGTACAGTGTTCAGTGTACACCACATCACGACATAACAGAACACCATAATACAAGCAGTAGATACAATTTCAAATACCTCAACAATATGTCCTAACTTTTTGTAAAATTGATCAACTTTATATATTTTTAGTAACTTTATGAGTAAAACCTCAAATTGAAATATTTTATCAAAGAATACAATCTACTTTGAAACGAAAAAACAGAAAAATCAGATAAAGATTATGTCGCAACTAGGAGTTGAACCCAGGATCTTCCCTTGCCTATTAGAGCAGGTCTTAGAGCTGAGCCCCGGCTAGGCCAAGATTCTGGGTGCAATTCTATAGATACGTCAAGATCTTTTTCTAATTTTTCAGTTCCAAATATTCGTTTGAGAGTCTATTGTCTTAGTTTTAAAATATCCCCGTTGAGAAAAAACTTTTGAAACATGTTGATTATTTAACGATTTTTTTTAGATATTTAACTTTATTTTTATGTTTACAATCTCCATTTTTCGTGAACAAAGTTCTATTCTTCAGAAATAAGCTTTGATTATAAAGATTGTCATTCTCCACATGACTTTTGTCAGACTCTTTTTGTTCTCAAACTGTTTTCTACAATAAATTGAGATAATTTTACAGTATTTTATAAAAAAATGTTCGATGAGTAATTTGTTGATTGAACATTGCCGAGCACGTAAAAATGTACATAATTTATTTACAAACAATTTATTAACAATCTGTCTATTTAAGTTGAAGTATTAATGGGTAAGAACTGAAGTACATTGCAAACCTTGAGACATTCAAATACACCAAGAATACTTGAATTTGATTTTCATTTTAAGTTGATATATTAATTAAATATAACTTCGATAATCTGCCAAAGCCATAGTTTCCATTGTAAGGGATGACCTGAATAGAAGCGTTAAGGGATGATTTATGGAATGATTTTGTTTACCCTCCAGTCTCAGTGGTAGAGTCAATTCAGTTGCCAGTCATGATATCAGTGCATCCAACTGAGAGATAAGAACTTTGTCGGGATTGTTTGCAAACAAGAGTTAAGCGGGAGGACGAGGGAGTTGGGTAGAAGATAGGAGTCGAAGGAGAAAGAACTAAAGAGATTAATAAATTGTCAATGTAATTATAAAGTTAAACAGTATCGTAAAGCCAAGCTAAATCATCACAATGGATGTGAATTCCGCCTAATGCAGTGAACCTTATAGCCACTGAATTTTATAGGAAAGAAAAAACTAACCCCTAGAAAACTACCATACTACATCAATTTTCAAATGCTTTCAAAAGTTTGATTGAGGTTCGAACCTTACTACCCAACAATCGCGCTACCAACTCCATTGATAAATGAAAAAGTACGTTGGTTATAATATGTATTGGGTCCTAGTTTATGAGATTCAACTTTTTAAAAAGAGACAGTCAAAAATGCAGACTAATTATCAAAATAATTAATCGGTTTGAGATTATTTAAACACTTTTGTTGTGTTGCAAATTCTGCAAGTAACTAACTAACTAACTAACCATCACGCCGTTTCCCCTCAGGGGTAGGCAGAGAGGACGGACCGCCAAACAACTCGGTCTTGGCACACACACACTCCTTGCTTCATTCACATTCATACATCTTCTCATACATACTCTTCTATTATTCTGACTATTGATATGGCTCGACTTAAGTATCTGATTCACTTGATCGTGCCACGTCTTCCTTGGGCGTCCTCGGCTTCTTCTACCATTCACATTCGCGTCATGAATTCTCTCTACACTCCTTTCTTCATTCATTCGCTCAAAATGCCCAAACCATCTAAGCGTCCCTTTCTTAATCTTACTTATTACGCTCACATCAGCCTTGCATTTTTTTCGGATCTCCACAGTCCTCACACGATCATACATGGTTTTACCACTCATACGCCTCAGGGATCTCATTTCTACAGCATTCAGTCTACTTTCATCCTTTCCCTGCCAGTTCCATGCTTCACTGCCATACATCAGGGTAGGTACCAGTACTCCATTGTGGACTGCTAGCTTCGCTTCTGTGGACAACTTTTTGTTGGCTCCAACGGCGTTCAATCCTCCATTAATGCATTCACCCTTCTTTCAATATCCCTATCAGCCTTCCCATCTATCGTAGACATACTTCCCAAATATAATTAGTTCATTCTTCATACATACTTAGTTCATCTTAGATACGAGAGACTCAGAATATCTGAAACTAAGTGCGTTTGATTTTTCATCGTCGTGCGGCATCCTAAATATGTGCAATTTTATAATACAAGAGAGAAAGTAGACGTTGTGGGAGGTTATGGAGAATTCCGAGGAGGAATGGTGAAAGAGTTAAAGGGGAAAGCGTACGATGGCACAGCGGGTGCACATTACCTTCCTACATAGTACACTATGCACAACTCTGTAACAGAAGCAGGGTATTGTATGTTGTGAGAGTTGGAATAGAACTTAACTTATGGGAAAACAAATACAATAATTTTAGACTATGTTATATTTATAAATTAACCTGAATTGTATAATTCAGTAATTTTTTTTTTTTTTTTATATTGCACAAGAGTCCCAACTACTCCCGTCTGGAGCCAGTGAGACTATGGCATCCTTAGTTGGGGTTTGTTGTGAGGCTGAAGGTAGTGGGAAGGTGAAGGAGAAGGGGGGAGAAAGGAAGGTGAGGAAGTACCTGGATATTCACATCTGGTCACCAAACACGGCTAAAGACGTTTAAAGCAACGTTTCAATTCTGAATGGTGGTCTTACACCAAGGCGATAATATATCTCTTCCACTCTGGAACACGCCGCAAATATACTAATATATTATATGTAATTAATTAATTGTTTAATTAATTGTTTATCTGCAAACTTCACCCGCCATAAAACAGGGACATGAACCCTAGAATGGCGGGTGAAGTATTTATATCAACAATTTTTTTTTTGCATGAAATAAATAATAATTTGAAAATTAAAAGTTTTTTTTTCACTTATGTTAAAACCTATTATTTCGGATTACGCAAGTAATTTAGTAGAGTAGCGAGTAACTCGCCACTTGACTGACCAAAATGCTACTACTAAATTTATGGTGTTCGGACATCTTTAGTTTCTAAAATACTCGTTACTCGACTAAACTGCTAGCTAAGTCGTGCCGTTTCAAATTAATTTATTTTCTCGCTTGAAATTTTTGTTTTATTTTTAATTGTGAATACGGCATAAGAGTTCCAACCGCTTCCATCGGTCTGGAGAGCCAGTACGAAATTGAGACTATGGCATCACCAATTAATGGGGTAGGTTGTGAAGCTGGAGGCATCCGGGAGGGGAATTATTACTACCTACATAAAGATTTTTTATTACAAATTTTTTTATTACTAAATATTTCATACATAAAGATACGCGTTAAAAAAATGAAGATAATGTTGGTAGTTCTCAGTCGAAGTAAATATGACGGAATCGGACAAGGACACATTGGCTCAGTGGTCAGAGCAGTGGCCCGGAATGCCGAAGGTCCTGGGTTCGAGACCCAGATGTGACGCCTGATTAGTTTCACCAATAATGTCTTAATTAATTAATAATATTCGTCTTAGATATCTCAATTATTAAAGAAGCAGGCGAGCACCTATTACGATATTTTCAAAGTTCTCAGATTTTACGGTCGTTAAACTCTTCATCGACTTATCCACCGTCGAATAACTCCAACAAACAAATTGACAGAACAAAGTGTTGCCTAATTAAATTAACAATTTAAATCCGTCGCTTCCCCTTTCTGCGCGGAGAGTACCTAACTGAATCCTGTAGGCAGTACCTACCCCTAACCAGTCTGTGGAACCTACCCCTACTACTAAACAAGTTCCTACCCCTTCCTACTAAGCAGTGTTGTATTTATTTTCTTGAGTAGAGCGTGCTGTCCGCTATTACGTTCATGCTACTTCATTTACTCGCCGCTTATCTGGTCGCGTTAATCGCCTACAAAATGGTATAAGCGATTCGCGAAGTTTCCACGAACTTGAAGCTTCAAACTAAAGCTTTAAATCGTGCACAATGTTAATGGTTGTTAAGGCTTTTGCGCTGAAATAGGCTGATATTTGCGTGCCTTTGTCGCATGGCTCGTGTCGTCAAGAGGCCCCACTGTGACATGGAGCGGACGCAGATATATTATTACGTTGTGTACACTTTACTTGTGTAAATTTTGCTTGTGTTTTGAGAAAACATTTTGCATTTTTATTCTGTCTCCAGACCGCTAATCGGGTGATTAAATTATAATGTAAAACAGGCTTGCAAAACGGGTGTGCAAATGTTTTTTTTGCATCACCACGATTCTGTGTGTATTTTTGTACTCTTTAATTAACACTTAATAAACACAAAAATTAAACTTGTTGAATAATGCTACCAATATGTTTTCGTGTTTCTTTATACAGCATACAATTAATTACTGTGGATTAGAGAGGAATAAAACAAAACTATTAGCAAAAATAAAATGAGAAACATCATTCTAGGATAGACAATTGGAAACGTCACATAGTGATACGATGTTTTCGAGGGATGAAATACATTAAAAAATAATAAAAAATAGCAAAGAATTGTTTTTAATTTAATTCATTATAAAAATAAATTCGTTTAATATGAATGAAATATATTATTCCCAATGAGTTAAAAAATCATATTGCAATAAATATTATGAAACTTCTTGATTTAAAAATATATATTTTATACAATATACTATAAAATGGAACGACAAAAAAGTTGAAGTTGAAGAATAATAAAACGTGGTAGTGTTGTTTGCGTTGTCGGTAATTTTAATAAGAAAAAAAACATTTAAAAAATATTTTTATAATTGCAATCAATTATTTTAAATTTCAAATTTTTTTTCAAAAACGTTTTCTTCAAAAGATAAAATTTTACAGCGCATTTTTCGCTTTTTAAAAACAGTTTTTAGTTTTCGGATTCATTAAAATTAATTCATTTATTTGGTTTTATTGCAAAGCGGAAATACTCCGACAGAATATGCCAGACGCCTGAGGCCATCGAGAGAATATGCTAGTATAAAAACACGAAAAAAATGTTCTAACGAGAGAAAGTATCACTGTTTTATAAAGTTGTTGAGAAAACAGGTAAATATTTGTTTGATTTGTGAATACCACCCAAGAGTCCCAACTGCTCTCAATCGTTTGTAGGCAGTTATACTATATCATTAATCCCTAATTGGAGTAAGTTGTGAGGCTGGAGGTAGTGGGGAGGCGAAGGAGATGGGGAAGATGAAGATGGGGAAGAACTTGGATATTCAGATCTGTCATCAAAGACGCTTCAGGCAATGTTTCGATTCTGAGTGATGTTCTTTCACCAGGGCGATACTGAAAGATATGCCACTCTGGAATGTGCCGCAAATATACTTACCTTATAGTATTTTGAATGAATTCATTGTGATATAAAACCAAATTATTAAAAAAAAATTAATGGCGTGCGCCGGGATTATAACAAGCGACCTCTGGATTGTAAGAAGAGAGCCTTACCCCTCTACCATCCACCTAGAAGAAGAGAGCTGTTTACAATGATTTAAATGCTTATTTTTAATCTCAATTTTTGACAAAGTTCTTCATTCCGGTTAATTTATCAAAGCAAAGCGAGAAGAATCGGTTGAAATAATTTCCATGGACATGAACTCTCGTAGGTACAATCTTTTTTCTTATAGGGAACGGGATATTTTGAAACTCCAACTAGCGACGCGACGTGACGAGAAACATAATTTCTTCAACAGGACATCCGCTTCCGGAGAGGCTCTGCCGGCGGAACTTCCGTCACGCTTAAGAAGCCTCCACCGTACAAGGCTTCGGCGCCAAGCGTACAGCATTCCAGATTTATTTATTTCTGATTTAAAATGCAAAAATGTCACGGATAGTTGTTATGAATTCACGAATTTTTATTCACCGAGAAAATACCGTATTCTTTCTTACAAAAGTTTTGACAGTTTGGTTTGAAAATAGTTGTTGTGTAAAATTGTGGCTTGTCACTATATCATGAAAAGTTGAGAATTTTTTGTACGTTATGAAACAGATAAAGATAAATTATTTATCCTCGGTGCATTACTCATAACTCAAGGATTTTGAAATTATTTCAAAGGTCTCTGCCCACTACACCGTTCCGTAATACCATACCATTCATACCATGACCCTCACCGTAGCGGCGCATGCAAAAAAATATTCTTTGTATCGATCAGTATGAAACGCTGCCCACTAGCCCGTCCCGTCACCGACCAACACCGTCGCATACCATGACCGGACTGACGACGAATTCTCGATGACAATATTTTACAGGTGCCCGTCCGCTCTATGCATGGCACGCGACGGTGTTAGAACGGGGATCATACGGGTATGATCCCCATTCTAACCCCGTTCTAATAGTGATATTATTCTTTTAGTGATAATATTTTCTATATTTCTTAATAATTCATTATATTGGAATGACGTCATACGAAAGTATGTAGGTACAAATTTTTTCTTCATCATCAACTAGTTGCTTAAATACCGTCCGGTATTCTCCTTCGATTTTTATTTTTTATAGAACCGTACGCCTATTGAAGGGGGATGGTACAGACACTAACCTCGGTGTATACGGGTATCGTACGGTCACTAAACCCGTATCTACGGGTATCATACGGTGTTAGCACGTTCTAGAGGGCATAGTAGGGCATAGCGTGTTTATTTCATGGCTGATACGTTCATAGTACGATCATGATATGGAACGGTGTAGTGGGCAGAAGCCTTAAAACTGATTTTGCGTTGCGTCGGCAGCGACGGCCTCCGTGGTCGAGGGGTAAGGCTCTCGACTAGCGATCCGGAGATTACGGGTTCAAATTCCGCTGCATAATTGTACACTATACTTACAGTTGTAACCTAGACAATGCAGCCTTTTTGTGAATGCACGCTGTTTTGTTTATACAAAATGCCAACCGACTTCGGCACAAAAATGTCTTCGGAGCCTATGCAGAGAACATTTAATAATGTCCCAACTCAAGAATTAAATTTATTTATACAACTGTATGTATTTATATCAAAATGATTCTTTTAATAGGGGAAAAGAGTTGAATATATCGTCGTTGCATATAGAATATGAACCATATGAGACTAAGTACATTCTGAGAAAATCGATAAAAAACTGTTTAACAAAATAACGAAATGGAAAATATCAATTCTATTTATGGATAAAGTAGGAAAAATATATGTCGTTCATTATAAGAATATATTTATGACAAATATTAATTATTTTAAGCCAGAAAATTTAATTTTAACGTGTTTTTCTCACATGTTTCATATTCTGTGCACAGCTTTTCTCACGTGGTTCATATTCTGTAAACAGTTTTCGTCATAATTTTAAATACCATAATAATGTCAAAATATTTAATTTCAATTTATTCAAAAAACAAAATGATGTTAATATTATGTACATACCAAGGCAATTGAATTGTGTAGTGGTATGAAGAGGATATGATTTAAAAAAAAAATATGTACATGTTGATTGTCCTCACATGGTTTATTTTCTATCGTTTTTTTTATAAGAAAAACTCTCTTTTTAACTTTTGAAGGTTATTCCCACCAATGAAATATATCATTGAAGAAGAAGATAACAATAATAATCTAATTTTTTAAAATATGAAAATGAACAAGACAGAGAAAAATAATAAAAGATAATGGTCGCAACTGGGACTCGAACCCAGAACCTTACGTCTTACCGGGAAAAAAACAACATTAGTCGAAACATTTTTCCATAAAATTTTTTATGGAAAAAAAAACATTAGTCGAAGATAATATTGTTAATTCTGAAATTTGAAATATGAAGTTGACAATTACGACAGTCTCATAATAGATCGCAGTGGCCCAATTGGTAGAGGTGTATGTCCCGGTAAGACGTAAGGTTCTGGGTTCGAGTCCCAGTTGCGACCATTATCTTTTATTATTTTTCTGTGTCTTGTTCATTTTCATATTTAAAAAAATTAGATTATTATTGTTTTCTTCTTCTTCAATGATATTTTCTACCGCCTTAAATATTTGATATTTTTACATGGCTCATATTGTAGAAGTGGGAGAAAAAAAAAGAGAAATATAACTGTATATTTAAATCATTTTCGTCAAAATCGTCACATTGTTCACATTAAATATGCAACGACCTAAGAGTATGGATATTAGAGAGACGGCATGTGAAGTGTGCCCGCGCGCTCCAAGTGTGCCTTTTCGAGAATTCTACCCACACGGCTGACATTGGCTGTCACCATGTAAAATGGCTGCTGTCGGAACGTATTAAACGGCCAAAAACCAGCAGCCAATGTAAGCCGTTTGGGTAAAATTCTCGAAAAGGCACACTTGGAGCGCGCGGGCACACTTCACATGCCGTCTCTCCAATATCCATACTCTTAGGCAACGACGATATACAAAAACATACCGTCCTCCCAAATCAGTTATTTGTATTACTATTTCAGAAAATAACAGTTTCAATGAACGCGAAGATGAAGCCATTATTATTCCGTGTAACAGCGTTGTGTTATTAATATTTTAATACAACCGTTATCCGTTCATTAAAATAATGCCAAAGCGTAAATTATAATGCGTATCATTACGCTTAATCGCTAATATAATTGCTTTGAGAATAAATTGGTGTGCGCGGATCCTGGGGGTTATTAAAACCTGACAACCCCAAATTGATGGTTCCGAACCCCGAGGGGTGGAAATTAGGGGTTGCGGGCAAATAAGGCAGAAACTTCTTTGTGGATTTAAACCACCAGTGGCCAGTGGCTGTGAGGGCAACGGAAGCGATTTCACACTGATGGCTAGGCGATTGTGATGGACTGCAAACGCCAAGCCATGAACGGAAGGCTCTACGCAGGGTTTTGTTTAAAGGGGTAATATAGAAGTCACTGAGTTAGAAGACTGTATTAATACTGACTCTTTTACAATATTGAAAAAAAATAACATCACATATTTAAGCTGTCAAAATGAGTATGTATTTATTTTATATCTATGTACATTTTATGTATGTCATTGTCAGCTATTTTGAAAACTTACCCATCCAACGGTTGACAATGGCAAATACAAGAATAATATTTGTCATGTATAATATGTGATGTGTTTTGAAAAATATTAAATATGTTACATGACAAATATTATTCTTGCATTTGCCATTGTCAACCGTTGGATGGGTAAGTTTTCAAAATAGCTGACAATGACACACATACAATGTACATAGATATAAAATAAATACATACTCATATTGACAGGTTAAATATGTGATGTTATTTTTTTTCATATATAATATTAAATATGTGATGTGTTTTGTAATGTACCGTAAAATTTATCAGGTTTGATAGTGTGCCCAAACTAGTCTTTATATTTAAATCTTTGATGTTTCAATCACAATACGCTCCGACATTTTTATATCACGTTAATCGATGATGAAATTCATGGAAAATTGCAGATTAATTGCATTCTTCGTAAACAATATCATTGCACAAGTTTCTCTGATATATTAATCAATTTGTAAGACGAGAATGAGTTCAGCCGCCCTGAGAAACGAGTTGGATAACCAACAACTCTACGTAGGTCACCCCAAGTGGTTCGCTACGTTTGTTGATTTAGCAAGGGTGCCTGCGTTCTTGGAGTGAGGTTTGTTCGGATCTTTACAGCGGATGCGTCTGCCCACCAACAGCGTGGTAGGCCGGATCGGGAAAAATTGGTTGAGGGAGACATTTTAATTTCTTCAGCAGGACTCTCTCGGAACGTCACCAGGGTAGGGGTGGATCCATATGTCTGTCTCTCCTGGACATATTGACCCTCAGATTCTTACCCATCCATCATATATTTTTCCTTCCCAGAACCTCCTCTATTTCCTTTTCTAAAAAGACCCTTCCATATAGCATCCCAAAGATGACATAGATTTTTTTTCTTCTCAGGGTCTCCTGTGCGGAACTAATGTAAAAGAAAAATGCTTTAATGACTGAATCACTTTGAACACTATTTTATCATTTATAGTTATCTTTTTGCATCGTGAGTCAACCCTCACACGGCTACAATACTCGTACATCATTTGAATAAAAAGTGATTCCGTAATTAAATGAGGCAGCTTTGATAAATGAATCTCAACCCTTTGTTAAAAGGCCTTAAAACTCGTTCAGTCAAAATGAAATAAATTATGAACATTGCACTTTCCTCAAATTACATTCACCTTTTACCACGGCCACCGACATTGTCTTCACATTATACGGAGACTGAAATTTTGCCTGAATAAGCTTTATGAATGACTTTGATATTTCGAAAGCTTTTAATTAAAAATTAAGCTCCCCGCACGAACGTCCGCCAGGATGACAGCCCGGGGAAGAACGGAGAGGGGGAGAAGAAGGTTGCATTGCGAACCCTAAGAAACTAGTCACATAATTATGATGGAGTAGGCAGTGGGCAACCACTCCAGGGGTATGTGAACTCATTACGGGTATAGCAAGTGAACTTTCGGTGTGGAAACCGTGGAGTCAACACCTGATAAAGACATTTCGTGGTAATTAATTGCGATCACGTCCTGCGATTAGCGTTATAAAAAGTAAATTATAAGTTTCTGATAAGCTTCTGACCTAAATGCTCGGTTCATCAATCATTTGCTATTTTACTAAAATGTGAAATTTAAGTTTTCTTCCACCAGTGGCGTGCGGTCTATAGTAACGGACACCATTATATGCTTGACTCGTTTCGAATGAAAATGGTGAAAAAGTGTATTAAAGTCTATTCTAAAGTACGTAAATCTACATTTAAAAGGGATTTAAATTAGCTACTAAATTTTATATTAGTTAAGCTGTTTCAGGGTCAAATAAAAAACTTTCCATTTGTCATCTTTAAATAGTATTGGAAACTAGCGCCCTTTCTCACCGTGTGTGTCGACATTGGGAACTTTTTTTTAGGCAATCATAATAATAATAATAAATGGATATTTCTACAGCACCGCTTTCATGAGAAAATCATCTCAATAAAATCACCTTCTTACAACTTATTTTATTGTCGGAAAATCACCTTATAACCTATTTCATCTAATCTATAACTTATGACAAACATACCTATAACTTATTTTTATCTAATCTTTGACTTATGACATACGTACCTATAACTAATAACTTACGTTGGTAAGTTAATTATGAAATACAATTAAGATCTATAAGTGACTTATAACTGAGATTTATAGCTAGCAATTAACTACGGCGACTTATATCTAGTGACTTAAAACTAGGGACATTCATTTTTACTAGCTTTTGCCCGTTGCAAGGCAACTAATTGGTTAAAGCACTAAGCGATTTGACGTTTGAATGTGGATGAAGCAAGAAGTGTGTGTGTCTACTTTTTTTAAAAATTAAATATTTGAAAAAAAAATCGATGTTTGAATGTGGATGAAGCAAGGATTGTGAGAACTACTCAAAGGGTCCTGTGAGTTAATCGCTCAATTTTGAACACCCGCTACTTAGCCACTTTGGTCGCCCTGGTTAAGGCGTTCAGTATGGGCCTTTTCTCGTTCATTTTTATGACTCAGTTTTGCAGTATAGCGACGTTATTCCATATGCAAATGATTCAATAGTGATAGGCAGAAGCATATCTGAAAATTAAATTTGGAAGTTCATTTATTTCTATTTTTAATTAAAACAAGTTCTAACAATCTCACAATTTTCGTTCAGTTCGTTAGCCTCTATTGGTTTGTTTACAAGCCAGAAATTATCTTATAGATAGATCATCGAGTTCAGGCCTTATGTCAAGCGTACTCGTGGCAAGGAAAAGTTTTCAATTCTATTTTTGAGAATGTTTTTTTGTAGGTTTAGCAAATTATTGATTATAATTTTTGAATAATAAAAACTTTGAGCTAAATTCTGAACATCACACCTCAAAGCGTGACAAATAATGAAATTAGGAAATGCACGCTACTGGTTTCTACGATACTTTCGCTCGAAACACTATTTTTTAACAAAAACAAATAATAGCACTTTATATAAAAGAAAAAGGTTGAATGTTCATAAAATTATGACATCTCTGAATAAATCGTCTTAAATATATTTTTCTATGCCCAATATTAAATACTACTTTTGCACAACACCATTATACTTACCAGGGAAAAACTTTTTTCAATCAACTACCGGAAGAAAACAGAAGCATTAATGATGAAATTCAAATGTTGCGTTCTATCAAGACACATTTTAAAGACAATCTTAAAACAAACGACTGACATCTAAATTAACTCTTACAAATATCTTTTATTCTCCAACATTCTGTCTTTTTTCAAAATACATACATCACATAATACATATTATTATTATTAATATCTTAGTATAACACACTAAATATAAATGTCACTTTATTACCAAATAAAATTATTTTATATCTTTATTATTTTCCACCATAACAACATGTACTTACTATAGCACACATATACATAAATATGTAAAATAACATATCTAAGTACTAACTAATAAATGCATCTATGTACACTCATATTCCACACACAAGCAAATGCTTCAAATCTCTCGCACGTGGGCCGAGTGTCTACGACAGACGTTAGAACATTAATAATATAGAATTATGAAAATTAATATGAAAATTACTATGAAAATTATTAAATTTAATTCCACGAGAAAAATAATAAAATGACAACTTCAATAGTTCGATTTAAATATTATAGATGACGGCACTTACATTTTCATCTCGCACGATGAGCGAGTGATAAGTGTTAATAGTAATAGCTCAATGAAAAAGTTCACGTACACGGATGGGTCAGAATGGTTTCCATACAGTGCGGCGTCAGAGATTTACTCGGAGTCGGGTTCTTAAATTTGAACCGTACAGGCGTTAGGGTAATAATAATGTCAGATATTCATATAATTATTTCCAAATCTGTGTGATAAAGAATTAATAAATCTAGAGCTCAAAAATGTTGCATTATTTTTCTTTCTGGATTTTTTTGGAAATACTTAAAACATTTTGAAAATGAGTGTCGAAGTCTAATGAAAACCACTATGTTTTCGTATACTTACATTAAGCGCTCGGGTTAAATTATAATAAATAAATCATACGCTAGGAAAATTCTCCGGATCTAGGAAAGGCTTTACTCACAATACCTGGTGACGGAAGGACTGGGATTCAACACAAAGGCTTTTGTCTTTCACAAAATGCCCTGTGCCCTTTAGTTCCTATAGGCCCTGGGGCGGGGGTCTTTGTCGGGACATTCCTTGCCTTGCGAGGCGCTTGACGTAATGATGCTTTGATCCCTGAAATGTATCATTTTGACAATTCAATTGTTGTTGGGGTTTTCATAACTGATTAATGTCATGATAATTATTTTGGGAATATTTAAAGTTTTTCTTAATTCTATATAATATCGAAAAGCGATGTTTCGAAATCAAACTTTAGATTATATATATACCCTTTTCGCAATCCATTTTCTATATTTGAATTTTTAAAACAAAAATTTAATTGTTTTTCAAAATTTGTATTTTTTTTCGGAAACGTTAAAATCTTAGAAGATTTAAACATGCAGAATATTAAAGAAAAATGTATATTAGTGCCACCGCCCATAAGGCAACTAAAAACAACTAAACTCGCCAACCTGTGAATGTCAATGTGATGGTCCGCGCACATCTTCACAAAACCCCGTTGTCAATGGTAACGCAAGCGGTGACTCGCTACTGTCACTGCTGATTGCCCTGTGCGGCCGTTGCTAGTTGCCAGCTGTCAGCTGATTGTTCTTCGTCTATGGTTAAACAAGCTTTTTGACCAATCAAGACAGAGAAAATAGTAAACAGCCGGTTTTAGTTGGTTTTCAGTTGCCTCAGTGGGCGGAGGCGCTAAGGCGCTCCGTTTACCGGAGAAACTGAAACCAAACTAAAACTGGCTAGTTAACTCTCAAAGCTAGATCCATTGTTAAAAGTACCCAGAGCTTAAACCCGTAATTTTATTGAAAATTTACAATTTAAAATGTATTATTTATTTTTATTTGAAATTTTCATTTTTCAAATCTAAATTAGAGTGGTTTGAAATCAGCTCTTTGATTGCCCTTTCCATTATTGATGTTCATCCCCTCTAATAAATTGTCAACATTCAATATATTTAACAAACCTTTTAAAGACTACACTAAAAGTATAAAATTAAACGCACATTATTATTTTTAGTAGAGCCTTATTTTTGACCGCCTGACTGTATTTTCCGCTATGCGCTACGAACGGGGAGAAAACGTTTGTTATGAAATACTCAAAGGTGAAATGGGTCCAATCTTTTATGTTCGTTAAACTAATGTCAAACATACATTACTTGACGTAATAGGCGGTGCGACAAATGTCAGAGCCCTAAAGGTGTTTGTTATGTGTTTTGTAAAGTTCTGAGGATCCATTTAATATACACCATAACACAATACAAACAATATAAAAAAAATGCCTTTTATGCAGAATTAAAAAAAAACTTTAATTTATTTTCTAAAATTACTACACTTATTCAATTAAAATAACAAAAGTAAAAATAAAAAAATACCTCCGCACAATATTTTATTGATTCAAGAAAACTGAGTGAAAAAACTGAGTCAAACTAAAATATGGTTCTAAAAAAATATTGTTTTTTTTTCTTGCCTATTATGCGTTAACGGTTCTTTTCCAACCTGGAAAATATCGCTCACCAGTGAGCAATTTAAGTTGTTCGTGGGGCGAAGTGTTAACAGTGATATGGGCGACGATTTTAGTAGGTACGTTTTTGGGCGACAGATATACTTTATGCACTTGAGTTTCTTTCTAGCATCACGTTAACACACGAAACAGCGTGCGTTTCGCTCAAACCCGTCGCGACGTATAGGGATGGGATCAGTAGCAACGTGTAAATGAAATATATATTTTGTGTTTTAATATTTAAAAAATCATTTGACTACAAAATGACTACAAACTAATCAAACTTTTTTCTCCAAATATGCTAAGGAATATAGTGGTATGATGATGTGTATAATAATGATGGTCAAAATCCTTCGGGTACGAGCTGTTACACCATGTAAGTTGTAGAAGGGGTTGAAGAAAATATACTTTGTTTGGAACCTTTGAGTTAAGCTGTTAAAAATCTTTTAAAGTCATTGTCGATATATCCAAGACAGCTGTTAAGGACTTCAGTGAGTCACTATTAGTAAAACTTATACAAGTGGATAATTTTCACAGGACGAAATTACCCAGGCATGAATTAAACACGGGCGGAATTGCACAAGGATGAAATCATATATAAAGTGAATTATAGCTACTTAAATTACACCTACTGGAATTACACGCATCAAAAATATTTATTTTTTAATGTTGATCCAACAATTGATCCCCGATGGTTGGCCCCCGAAATTATAATTATCATAAAATTATAACTTTTGTGCATTATTTACGAATTTAAACCTAAAATCGACTGCAAAATACTTTTAATAATAGGTTGGTATGTATATCGAACGAATTTATTTATAGTGTAGATTTTTTTTCCTGTACGCTGTTATAATATGCAGTATATAGATAAATAATTTTATCCTTGATGCGATTGAATATATTTTATATTTTAGTTATTCGATGGTACATCCTCTATGCACACCTCGATGGGGACACCAAGTTATATTTTTTAAACCGACTACATATTGTATATAAGTATGTCAAAATTTAAACTGCATGGTTTATATTTTGAGGTGTTTTGCTAAATTTGAAAAATGTTTAAAAAAACAACTAAAGATTGGTTAGGTTGCTTTTTTTTAAATTTTTAGTTGTGCTAAATTAATTTCGAAAATTTTTATAAAAAGAAATAAAGTTAGGTTAGGTTAGGACATGTGCAATTCCAGTAGGTAAAATTTAAGTAAGTGTAACTCGTGAGATGTGGTCCTATAGAAGATTATTAGGAATTTCCTGGAGAGACCACTTTACAAATGAGGAGGTTTTCCAAAGAATTGAAGGAGGAAGGCACCTGCTCAGGACCTTGTCCGAAAGGCGTGCAAGATGGATCGGCCATATAATACGACAAGAAGGCCTCTTGCATGCCATAATGGAGGGTATGACCGAAGGGACAAACTCTAGGGGACGCCCACGCCGAGAGTACCTCGAGGACCTGCTGGTGGACATGCGCTGCTCATCATATGCAGACTTCAAAAGAGCCGCACAAGACATGGAAGAATGGAAGAAAAAAATAAAGGAAACTGCTGCAAACCAGTCCCAGGATTGAAACCAGAGAGAGAGAACTCACTTCATGTGAATTTTCGTTCATGCATATTTTTTCCACTAGTGTGTAATTCTGACAGTGCAATATTGGTAGGTACGAAATTACATAGAAGGTTCACGTCTGTGTAATTTCGTCATTCTACCAAAAAAAAATCATGAAAGGTGACACTTGGAAAAGTTTCGCGGTGTTTATCCTCTTAGTCTTCAACAGTCTGGAAGATTAAGCAAGAATAATAATTAGAAACATCTCTATCGATTAGTGCAGAGCCTTCGAGCGGGCGCTAACTCGGCTTGAAGGGTTAATTCTGCTGTGAAATGGTATTAACTGATTAACCGACCGTAGAACACTGAAACGCCTTTAAGGGTTATCTTCGTTGAAGGCTGAACACGAGTAAAAACACGTTTCTATTCTTTAAAGTATTCAGTTATCTTTCAGAGTAACTGAACACGCTTAATATGAATATATTATTTATTAACACGTGGATTCTTCATTCTTAATTCTTAGGTACTATAAAAATACAACTATTTACGTCGGGGGAGATGGTAAAACATGTATTAGAGTTACATGACGGCTGGCGTAGTGGCGTAGTAATGCTTTGGACTTCCATTTTGAAGGTCGCGGGTTCGAACTCGGCGTGCACAAATAAATTTTATTTGATTATAAATTTTATTTCACAATTAATTAATAAAAATAATATATATTAACGTTTTAATTCCGAATGATGGTCTTACACCAGGGCGATACTGAGAGTATCTTCCACTCTGGAACGTATAATATTCAAATATACCTTGTATTGAAATGACACAATTCAATAAAATAAAATGTACTTGCGCACACCGGAATTTGAACCCGTAACCTTTGGATTGCTAGTCTAGAGCCTTACCCCTCGACCACGGAGTCCGGCACATTACAAATATTGCAAAATTTACCGTAGGTACCGTACGTAAATAACTAGTTAAAATTTTTTGTAGACCTCATTTGGTTCTTCCTCACCGACATAAATAAAATAACGTACAACACAATAATATATAACCCTTAATATATGGATTCTATTTTATTACTTTATACGCTTTACTTTTACTATACTTTTAATTTGGGAGGCGGGTATGGGTACTGCCTCCCCGGGAACCAATTATTGGTTAACCAACACCCCTGTCATAGGTCACCCCAAATGGTTGGCTTACTTTAGTGACTTAGTAGGGGTGCCCGGGTTCATGGGGGGGGGGGTGAATTTTGTCTAGGTCTTGGCGGCGGATGTGTTTGACCACCGGCTGCGTGGCAGGCTGGATTGGGAGGGACTGATTGAGGGAGACCTTTTGACCTCTCCAACCGGACCTTCTCGACCCATCGCCTTACACCGTAGTGGGAGGAATGGATTCATACGTCCATCACTCCTGGACACACTGACCCCCAGATTCCTACCCACCCTTAATATCTTTTCCTTCCCAGAATTTCCTCTCCTTCCTTTCCCTAAAAAGACCCTCCACACAGCATCCCCAAAGAATACATACTCCCTGAGGGAAATTGTTTTCCTCAGGGCCTCCTGTATGGAGCTTACGTAAAAAAAAACGTAGGTTATTTTTTAAGCACAGCTGAAATCCTTCCTACTTGAAAATCATCACGAAACTTAGACACTTAATTGAAAAAAATCCCTGTTAATATTTTTTTGGTACGGGGTGAGAAACCTACAGTCTTAAAAACAAGTTTGTAGTCTACGAGCTACGATGAACATCACATAAAAACGTCTAAGATTTCGTAATTGTGTTTCTTAAACAATTTACTTATCAAAAGCAATAAATATGCAAAATCCTACAAAGTTTTCCCTCGCGGAAGAGATCTTATAGTTAGATAAAACCGTTGATATTTATAGGTAGCATTTTCCAACTACAATAATTATTTACCTAACTACCCTAAAAAATAAACATCCGTTCTAATCAAGTGACATTGCAATGACCATAAATACAACTTTATGTTAGTTTTAAAATGGATTAATATGATGTGCAGTAGTATTTATTCACTTAAAAAAAAAATTAAAAACAAAAAATATAAAATGTGAATTAAATCAAAAGCAATAAATGACGTCGTAATTATTTTTCTTTGAACCCACTGCGAACCAAAATACCCGTAATAAATAAGCGTTATCACACCTTTAGGTCGCTAACTGGGAATGACAAACGCCCTTTCTTTTGTTTATGTCTCTATAACGTTCTAAATTCGAAAGTCGAGGACGCCATTTATAATCGCCATCTTTGTAGCAGAGCTTCCGGTGTCCGTAGCGACCGGCCACTTCCGGTCTGGGACCTTACACTAACAACAACGACCTCAGGTCACGGAAAATTCTCTAAACTCCGGAGGACTGGCATCGAAACTTAAAAGGGATTTTCGAAGCGTTATTATTTAATCAGAAAAGGTGGTTTTGATTCCTGTTTGTTTAAGAAATAATTTTTAATGAGTAATTTCATTGTGATTTCCAAATATAAATTCTCCAAGCAGTGTCTTGATAGATTGAACTCTCTCTGATAAGTTGAAAGTACATAAGTAATTATTGATGCATTGTCTCAGATAGCTCAGTAAAATATATATTAGTTTTTTATATCCGATAGTAAATATGACTGCATAAATAAAATACGTGTAGAAACTACAAAGAAAAGATTAGAAAATTTTGGAGGAAAAAATAATCAATAATTTTTTTTTGGTATTGACCACTTCACTAGACTGATCCTATTTCAATATGGCAGAAAATACTTTCTATTTTACTATTCTACAGTATAAAAAAAATTAAAATAAAGTGAAAAATACGGAGGCGTCTGATAATATATACAGGAATTTCAAAAACTGAACAAATCGGAAATATCTATGAGAATCCATGTGTTGATTAATATCTATACGAGGTATGTTGGAACAATATCTATGGGAACCAAAGTGAGAACGAATATCTACAGCTCAAACTGCTGACTAATATCTACGGAACAGGTGATGTAGACGAATATCTACAGTACTGGCAGAGGTTGGATTTGCAATTATGTATAGCATATTGGCATGACGTAATATTGCGTTTGCAATTTTAAAGAACTTTTTTTCGTGTCACAAACCATGTTACACAAACCTAGCGTAGCCGCTAAACTACTTGAAAACTGGGATGTTTTTCTTACCTTGACGCGAGCAGGCGCTACGAAGGGGGCACTTTCTTTTGTATCACAAACCATGTTACACAAACCTAGCGTAGCCGCTAAACTACTTGAAAATTGGGATGTTTTTCTTGCCTTGACGCGAGCAGGCGCTATGCCAATTTCAACATTATAGCAAAATACGTAATCATATGCAAAAACTTCATGTACGTACTTTAAACGTTTAAGACTTTACGTAATTGAAGTAATTTATGCTTTTCCGTACAACCTCTTGCTCAGCTGCCCTCTGTAGATATTAGTCCCACCTACGCTCCATAGATATTCGTCACCACTGGGACCATCATAGCTATTTATCCGACCTTAGCTCTGTAGATATTAGTCTTCACTCTGAAGTTCATAGATATTTGTCCAACATATGAACTGTAGATATTTGTCCGACATATAGGCTGTAGATATTAGTATCTGGAGTCAAAAACACAGGCGAGAAGTCAGTTATATTGTAAAATTGATAATGCCTTTTTCGACGAATAAAAAAAAAACAACTGAAGCCAAATTACGGTAGTGTCTTTGTACGTACGTGGTACTTTAGAGTTGACGTCTTTATCCTTTTTCGTAGTTGTACTGTGCAGCATGATGGTTTGTTTACCTAGGGTTTTTGGCAATGTGTAGATGTAGACATACTTTTGATAAATAGTTGCTCTATGTTCAGTACGGCAAAGTTCCTAAAGGACTGTTTTCTTTGTAATAACTTTAAATTACAGAAACGCATTTTCAGTATCTATTGAAAAAAACTCATTTTTCACACATCTTTCTTAACGTTACAGCCTGCAAGTCAAAATACATTTGACACTACACATAACTAATTTTATCTAATACGTATAAATGTCTCCCGTCTCTCCGATTCATCATTGAATCAATTAATTATAAATACAATTATGATAAACACTCAAAGCGCTCACACGTCTCACCTGCCGAGTTTGCTTCCACCCCTTGCACCCTAACGTCCCTGCAACTTTCCTCCCCTAGGTTATTGTATTAAAATTAAACAGCCGGGTAGGTAAAATGACAAGAGAATGGCAACTCTCATCGCTGAGTAAGCACCAGCGGTGTTAAGGAAAGGCTTATGTCTGTTCTCGTCGTCTCACATCCGAGCGTTACTGATAATATTATTCCTCAAATTCTAAATATGGATCTATGATTGTAACGGTTATACGTCTTAGTTAGGAAAACAATGGCGTAGAGATATTGTTTCGGTTTGAATTTAATGCCATTAATTCGTTTGGAATGCAGGTTGTCAAGAAAAACTTCTGGATCAATATCAATTGTTTAGCTGAAGCCATTTTAAATAGCAGCTAGAGTCTGAAAAAACATATATCGATATATATAAATCAATTGCTGTTCGTTTGTCTTGCTAAACCTCGAGAACGGCTGGGCCGATTTAGTCCAGGCAAGGTTTAAACCGTGAGAAAATATGGAAAAATTGCGAGGAAGATAGTAGAAACAACAATTTCATTTTCCCATATAAGCTGGTTGAAAACTGAATGTATCGGGATTAAATGTATGGACTGCAGGTGTGCTAGCACGGTCGATCGATATGAAGACAGGTGACAGTTCACAATGACTAAGTGTCCTTAATATATTCGATATCAACTGTCGTTTGTACTTTAGCGATCTGCAGTTGTCCTGGGGAACGATGAGAAGTTACCGACAGTCGGTCGGTAACTTAATATCGATCGACCATGCTAGCACACCTGGAGGGGGGAGGGGAACTTGGGTAGGCAGAGGGGAAGTCAAGAGGGGGGAGGGGAACTCGGTAGGGAGATTCACGGGACGGGGGAAGGGGGGGGAGTAGAATGAGGAGAGGGAAGGTGGAGGAGGAGGAGTTTGAACGCGAGAGGGGAAGGTAACACGGGAGAGGAAGGGTAGGAGGAATGTGAACGGGACGAATGGGAAAGGACGCGCAGGGAGAAACAATTTCTTTATTAAATGGCATAGCAACGCATGCCGGGTACCAACCACTCTCTCTCTCTGGTTTCAATCCTGGGATTGGTTTGCAGCAATTTCCTTTATTTTTTTCTTCCATTCTTCCCTGTCTTGTGCGGCTCTTTTGAGGTCTGCATATGATGAGCAGCGCATGTCCACCAGCAGGTCCTCCAGGTACTCTCGGCGTGGGCGTCCCCTAGAGTTTGTCCCCTCGGTCATACCCTCCATTATGGCATGCAAGAGGCCTTCTTGTCGTATTATATGACCGATCCATCTTGCACGCCTTTCGGACAAGGTTCTGAGCAGGTGCCTTCCTCCTTCGATTCTTTGGAGAACCTCCTCATTTGTAATGTGGTCTCTCCAGGAAATTCCTAATATTCTTCTATAGGACCACATCTCAAAAGCCTCTAGTCTCCGTTTATCTCTTTCGGATAGGCACCATGTTTCGCAGCCGTACATCAAGATACTCCATACATAGGTCTTGATGAGGAGTATTTTCAGTTTTAGGTCTATATTATTTGATTCTATTATTTTCGACCTTTTATTGAATGCAAGCCTAGCCTGGTGTATACGGCTGTCGACCTCGCTCTTAGACCGACCGTCCCATGTTATTTTGCTCCCGAGGTAGACAAACTCCTTGGTGTTCTTTAGTGAAACTCCTGACATCTCTACTCTCATCTGATGTTGCGTTCGGCCTACAGTCAGCAGCTTTGTTTTGTCTTTATTTATCTTCATGTTGTAGTTGTTTTGAAGAATGCTTTGCATGATTGTTAAGGCCTCTTGCAGTTCTTCTTCGCTTTCAGCAACCATAGCAATATCGTCAGCAAACCTTATCATATCCACCTTTTGTCCGTGTATCTTTACACCTTCTCTGTGACTCATTCTCTCTCTCAAGTCATCAATCGCACTCTGTATATAGGCATTAAAAAGAACAGGTGACAAAGAGCATCCCTGTCTCACCCCTTGTCTTATACTGGCTTCCTTTGTACCATTGTCACATCTAATTATAGCGGCCTCATTCTTGTATAGCGCCTGGATTATTCGTCTATCTCTATATTTGATGTCAATTCTCTTCAGAATCTCGAAGAGCCTTTTCCATTCTACTTTGTCGAAAGCCTTCTCCAGGTCTATGAATGCGATGAATGTGTTTTGATTTCTTTTTATTCTTTTTTTTTTCTAGCAGTATGCGTAGCGACAATATTGCTTCTCTGGTTCCTACACCTCTTCTAAAGCCATACTGGTCTCCGGAAAGGATGTTCTCTACTTTTGGTTCGATTCTTTTTAGAATGATATTAGTCAATATTTTTGAGGCATGGGATATTAGGCTAAGAGTTCTGTGTTGTTCACTAGTTTACAATAAATCAATATTTTAATATAAGATCTGCAAGATTTAAGTTTTTTTTATTCTTGGGTCACCTGTTTCGGCGTTCAAATGCATTATCAACTTGATATTTAAAAAAAAAATAATATCATGCCGAAACATTTAAAAAAAAAACTTTTTTTCATCGAATCTCCTTCCCCTCACCACTTACCTTCAGCCTCACAACATACCCCAATTGGGGATGCCATAGTCTCACTGGCTCCAGACGGGAGCAGTTGGGACTCTTGTGAGGTGTTCACATAAAAAATGATATCCTTATATATTATGAGGGTGAAGCAATTAATAAGTCCAGCTTCTTCACTTAATATCTTACCAATATTATAAACGCGAAAGTTTGTATGGATGTATGTATGTTTGTTACTCTTTAAATTGAAATTTAATGAATGGATTTTAATGAAACTTCACAATAATATAGCTCATACATCAGAATAACACATAGGCTATAATTTATAGAGCTAGCTATTTATTTTCAATATATTGAAAATAATAATTATTGTAAAATTATTGTTGTATAATTATTGTAAAAAAAGTCAAAATTTGAGAATGACATTTTGCAAAACAATGATTGTTAAATCAATATTCCATTTTCAAAAATATTTAAATTAGTGAATTGATTTAAAGTACTCGCCTAATACTTTGAATCGAATTAAGAATTATACATATTTTAAATAAATAGGTTAAGAATTTTGGTATAAACGTAGATGGGACCTAGGAAAAAAAATTGATTACTCGAAGTACTAATCCTACGCAGACGAAGTCACGGGCAGAAGCTTGTACTATAATAAATAATATATTCTGCGTTAACATGCAACAATACAAAAATTCTAAAACTATCCAACTCTTTTGCATAAGAAAATAAAATGTTTACATTTTTCATTGCATGTATTTTACCTCTACAATTTTCAACGATACCCAAAAAATTTGGTGTGCTTAAAAAAATAAATAGTGGTCGTGATTAATTAAGATATTTAAAGTGTCTAAACGGCGACTCTGCACCGCGGCGACTTTCGTGCATACGGCAAAACTTCGGTACAAATATTCAATTAATATGCTAATTTAATTCCACATTCGCTACTCCTACCTCTACTTCTACCTTCCACTAGCTACAACCACCTTCCTAACTCCACCTTGGCGCGTACACGCCGAGTAGTTATAAAACCAGCAATCCCACTATTTAACTATTTAGTTAGAGGTTAACGCCTCGGATCATAGAACTGCGGATGCAGCCATTCGAGCGTGTAAATATTTTTTTAAAAAAGAAAGACAAGCAGGTTATGAAAATTCTGACAATGTTTGAACATCTCCTACTACTGTTACTGTCTAATGTTGCTTGTGTTGTTATTGGAGGATTTAGCCAGTCGAGGAATTGAACACGGGACGCCTGGTTGGTCTCAAAGTATTCTACATAATAATATTCTTACCGAATTTCAAAGTACCCTATATCGTCTATTACGTTAACTGTAATAATATTATAACCGTCGGTGGAAGTGTAAGCTGGGTGTGTAATGGAATGACTGAAAATGAGCATTTCTGCGTTTTATGAGAAAACACGGGTGTGTTAACATAATTTTGACTAGTGTAACTTAAAAAATGGCTTTTTTTATTTATTGTTATTAAATTAATTTTGTAGAACTTCATTACGTTTTTTTAATTCTTTTATATATTAAATAATTTTATTATTTAATGTATAAAAACAGTTTATTGTAAACAACTTCTGCTTCGTAATTATTATTATGCGTTACAGCTGTTTCGCTCTCTGAAAGCATTATCAAACTGTGGTCAAAGCCACTTACAGACGATGAATTTATACTAAATCTATAGATTTATATAAATTTATATGAATTTATACTAAATCTATAGATTTAGTATAAATTAATCGTCCATAAGTAGAACTTGTTTATAATAAACTGTTTTTATACATTAAATAATGAAATTATTGAATATAAAAAAGTAATAAAAAAATGGCAATTTGGTTAAAGTTTGTTTTATATTATTCACTACATCGTCACTTAGATTATAATTTTTGGCTTGCTGACTGTGTTAGGTTGCTTAAATTATCCCGAACTTTGACCAACAACAAACCTTACATAGTCCTTGTCGAGGAAAGGCTTCCACTTGTATCTGTCTCCTGCTCCTTCTCTCCAGTTTCATTTACCTTATCATGGGGTATTCGCTTCCACGTCGTCCAGCCATCAAAGTTTATACCAGTCTCCTAGAACTTCTCTGTCCCGCAAGCATATCGAAGAATATCTCATTTTTGATGGCTCTTCAAACAAAAAATACTTTGTAATTTATAACCTTTTTATATGTACTTTCTTATACTAATATCTGTCGTTACAGTAACGCCGTTCTTCCACGGAGCTACTTTAAAGTGACGCGATCGCCGCTCGTCTGTACCATCCATACTATTATTAGTGTTTGAAAACGCCATTACGCGCTGCACTAGCTAAATAGTATGACAGGTAGCGGTGATTTAGTCGCTCGTAGGTAGCTGCGTGAACGAAGGGCGTAAGAGCTATTTTAATAGGGTATTTTCACAAACGAGGGATTCTGTTGAAAATGTATGGAATATTTAATATCATCATTTTTCTGATTTTAATCTATTTGTTTTTTATGTTTTCATTCAAATTTATTGGTTTCAAAAACGATCGAAAACTGACAAAACTAAAACGGCCCGTGGTTGGCAATGACGCTATATACGCACGTTAACAAACAACAAAATACTACTGTCAGAAGCCGGGCAACGCTTATGACGTCACACGCCCAAAATGTCCTTTTGGCGGTATTACACAATTGGGAAACTTTGACTCGTTGTAAAAAAATTATTCGACAACATAAAAAATAAATAAAAATGCTCTAGGTATTGCATTCAGTTTACAAATTATTTTTGACGTCTTTTTACTATAAAATTTAATCTTGTTGACATTAGACGTTCCTCTATAGTTCTTGCGTCAATGATTAATGCATGCCTTACAAATAGAAGTTAGCATATTTTTAACCTCTGTTCTACGTCAAACAAGTCAACCACCTAAAATGGCCTCGTTATATTTATGAATACTTTGAATGTGATATCCATATTAAAGACTCCGTGTTAATTATGCGGAAAAAATATAACGGCCTGTACTCCGTTACAAAGGGAAATTTACATCCGCAATAAAACACTGGGAAAGCTTTTGAATAATGAATATGGAAAGCTTTCTCAAACAACAGGCTACTTAGTCAGCGATTCAATTTGTATTCAAAAGTTCTTTTAGACACTGTAACTTGAAACAAGTGTTATCAATAAGAGGGGTCGATGACACCAAGACGTAAATCTCCAAGAGCGAGAAAAAGGTTTACATAACTCTACACAGGAGGCCCTGAGGAAAAAAATCTGTCATGGCCTGTGTCATCTTTGGGATTGCTGTGAACGATCTTTTTTGGAATAGGAAGGAGAGGAAGTTCGGGGAAGAAAAAAGGTATGAGGGGTGGGTATGAATCTGGATGTCAATATGTCCAGGAGTGACGAACATATTGCGTCCATTCTTCACACTGCGGTGCAAGGAGATGGGTCGAGAGAGTCTAGGTTAGGTCTCCATCAACCGGTCTCTTCAGATCTGGCCCGCCACGCAGTAGGTGGAAAAACGCATTCGCCGCCAAGACCTAGACAAACCTCACCCCATGAACTCGGGCACCCCTGCTAAGTTGACAGTAATGTCACCCAATCAATATCTAAAAACCTAATTCAAATATATGAGTATATCTAACAAAGGGCTTCAGAAAAATGATGAAATTATATATATATATATTTTTTTTAATAGTGAATACCCCACAAGAGTCCCAAGTGCTCCCGTCTGGAGCCAGTCAGACTATGGCATCCCCAATTGGGGTATGTTATGAGGCTGAAGATAAGTGGGGAAGGGAAGGAGACGAGGAAGAGGAAGGTGGGGAAGTATCTGGCTATTCAGATCTAGTCACTAAACACGGCTAAAGCCATCTCAAGCAATGTTTCATTTCTGAATAGTGGTCTTACACCAGGGCGATACTAAGAGTATCTTCCACTCTGGAACGTGCCGCAAATATAGTATATATTATTTTAAATAATTAATTGTGAAATAACACAAATCAATTAAATAAAATGTATTTGCGTACGCCGGGTTAGAACCCGCGACCTTCGGAATGGGAGTCAAACGCCCTACCGCTGGACTACGCCGGTAAAATAAATGTACTTAAAAATATTTTTTTTACTATTCTAGTAATGAATTAACTAGAAAGGAAATTCTGAGTAGGTACTTACTACTTCCTACCTTCGAAGAACCCACTGCAATTTGGCTTGTATATATTTTTTCTATAATATCGGTCATCGATATATACGAAATGAATAACCTAAAGGTGAAAGTTTTTTTATTAATAAACATTTCAGCGGGTTCCCAAAAATAAATCCAATAAATGAAGCACCACGAAGACCACAAGAGTATTGGGATATACTTACTCTGTGGATGACACGGGTTTTTAAAAGTTATGTAATTTATTTCCAGAAAATAGTGCCATAAAATATTGCTCATAACTCCCGAAAGCATGCTTTAAAAAGAAGATTTATTCACAATTAAACCATAAAAATATAATTAAGTTAATTACTCCGAAACACCCATTGCTTTAAAACAATAGTTTCTTTTTTGTAACAAGTATTAATTATTTTCGTAACTTTCAGTCGTTGTAAACATGTCAAGTGGTTGGTATGTCGTGTTTCCGGCTGTAGGGGAAACAACCACCCCCTTTTCCAACTCCCACCTCCCACAACCCTTCGCCGGTGTGGTTTACAATTCTTTGTCGTAGGTAAAAGTTTAGATTTGAGTTTACATCGATTCTTTCACATTTAAAACATTTGTAAATTTTGAAATTTACGTTTGAGTTGACATTTTTTTCTGTTTATTGTGCAATAAATGCGAAAAAACTTTTGTTGTTAATCATTTTAATGAAAATTCTATGGACTGAAAAAAATCTGATTGGATGTCAACATTATAGCTATTCTTGTCAAGATTGGCAGAAATATAGATGGTAAAAAAATAAACATAAATGATTTGGATATTTATCAGTTCATCTAATAATAACTACGGGCACCAGAATATTAGTTACGGTGTTCGCTTTATTAGGTAATGATGTTACACTAACCAATTTTAACCTAACCTAACTGGGCCTAACCAAACCCAATAATATTCGATCGCGTTTTCATATAAAATTAACATTTTTGGTGCGAAATTCAGATTCAGATGACCTTTATTATTAATTTAATATGTGCTATTTAATTATTTCTGGTGACCGGTTGTTTGCGTAATATTATAATTTATTATTGGTGAAATTCTGGTGCCTATAAAATCAATACTTTGGTATTTATTTAAATGGGTTGTTTTCAAGATTAACAGGGCTGTGTGATAGAAATTCTAACAGTGTTCAATAATAATATTATTCTCTCTATTAATTTGAGATGTTGAGTGAGCAAACACAATACCCAGCCAAATATAAACCATTGTGGTTCGTGTAATGAAGTGACGGGTATGAACGAGGACTCTGGAGAAGAATAAGTACCGAAGGCGATCGTGTTCATCATCATAGCTATTGTTCTCATGGTTGGAGCATCTTGACTGGCTGTCTTCCTCGGCCCAGTGGGAATTCAGGCATGAAGATAAAATGATTGGATTCATAGAGTTAACTTATTGATGGGCAATAGACATTATTTAAAGATTTATTGAGTTGTTTGTCTAATTGTTAAATGATGGTAATGGTTAAAAAAATTAAAACAATTAAAAAACTTGTAAAATAATAATGTATATACAATATAATATATTGCGGTAAGTCCAAATAAGAGATAAACCGAAAGAAGCGCATGTTATGGGAATCTGTGTGCTTGAAGTAAGATATTTTATCTTGCTTCGCGCAAATTATCAAACATTTATAAAAACAACATTAGGTTACGAATTATATCAATAAAACGACTAGCCATTTCAAAAATTAAAGTTTTGAAATCCTCTATATTTATAAATTGGAAATTCATATGTCATACAGCATATATTCTGGTTTAGTAATGTGTAATTTCTATATCTTAGGAATTTCAAAAAAATATAGTACTTTAGGATTCATAATATGTCTTATACTAGCTTATAAATGTGGAAATTCTAACTATGCAATTGTAAATGTTCTCCAAAATGCCCTGGAAAAAATCTCAGAGTTTTTATCTCCCGAAAGAAACCATTCATCTGTTCTGTATGAAATTACTAATGTTATCAAAAATGACCCTGGTAGAATAATTACATCTTGGCGATTCTTTCAAGGAAAAAGAAACAATCCCGTCACTACGAATGCAACTACTAATGTTCTCAAAAGTTGTCTTGACAGAATCGCCATTCCATTGTAAGAATATGTACTAAATACACAATTTGGCTGTCCTGAAACGGGAATCCTTCCCAGTTGGACAGACAAAGGATCATTTTGTATTGTATTGTTTGTAATATATAAATAAAAATAAATAAATAAAACCATTTAATATAAAAAACCCTTTCATTGCTTTAGAACGTGTTGTTAAAAATCATAGAAAAGTTGTAGTGCAAAAAGTGCTTTATTAAAAAAAAAATCAGTAGGTAAATCAGTGATAACTTCCTGTAGGTGGGGGTTTAAAGGAAACACGTTGGCAATACTAACAATACCTTTGGGGTTCGGTTCCCAGCCCCATTATGACGTCACGTGTCGCACTTCCCAGATACCCGTTCCTCGCCGCACTTATATTATAACTGATCGTTCATTCCGTATTCAGTGCCACATCAAACGGGCATCACGACAAAGTGGAGAAATATTGTAATTTTTAAAACTGTCGTTCATGGAGTAAGGAAGAAAAATTATTCAGGTGTCTTTTCACCACGAGGTTGACACCTACGTATGTAGAATGCAATCATACGAACAAATCCATCCTTACAGGAAAAACTTGGGATGTTTTTCAATATTAAATAGTTGTCAGTAAATCTTTTTATTTTTTATTTTATATTCTTTATTCATTAAACAGCTAGTTATATATTTTAAGCATTTTAAGACCACCACGCTAGGCACATGCCCGTGTTGTGGTGGTCGGACGGACAAAGTGTGCAAAATCCGGTTTATTAGGTATTTAGCAAAGATTGCATATGTCATTGCGGTATATTATATCATGATCACTTTAGTAATAACAAATAAGTAGGTATGGTAGAAATTTATTCCACTATTTAGTATTTGAGTTTACTTTGTCAGTACGTTTATCTTATTCATACGAGTATTTGAGTTTAATTTCTCAGCACGTTTATCTTACTCATAAGAGTATTTGGGTTTACTTTCTCAGTGTGTTTATCTAATTCATACGAGTATTTGAGTTTATTTTCTCAGTACGTTTATCTTATTGTAGTTTTTGAGTTTACTTTCGCAGTACGTTTATCTTATTCATACGAGTATTTGAGTTTACTTTCTCAGTATGTTTATCTTATTCATACGAGTATTTGAGTTTACTTTCTCAGTACGTTTATCTTATTCATACGAGTATTTGAGTATACTTTCTCAGTACGTTTATCTTGCTTTACCGAGTTTACTTGCTAAGCACGTTTATCTTATTCATACGAGTATTTGAGTTTACTTTCTAAATACGTTTAATAAAAAAATCTAAACGCTGCATTATGTATAAAAAAATTATATATCTTCAGAAATTATTATTTTTTAATTTTAATAAAAATAACGATTTCAATATTCAGACGAGTGTTATGATATTTAGGCATTAAATCACAAAATTTAAGTTTTCCAATCGAGGGCATTCGAACTATTATATAAGTGCAATTTATGGATTCCTTCGCAAGAATTAGGTTATAAAAAGATTGTTGTATTGAGTTTAATTTATTATTATTTAAAAAATTGATGTATTGAGTTTAATTTATTATTATTTTTTGGTTACATACGTAGAGAATACATCACAAAATATTTTTTTTTAACTATAGAGCAACTGCAATAAAAGTAAAACTGGCCGGTTGCTATCTCAATTTTACGTTTTAAGCATTTATCTCAGCTTGTTTAACCATAGACTAGGAACACTTCAGCTGTCATTTAGGCGCTGGCAACTAAAAAACAAAAAACTCAAAAACTGACAATAAAACTGGCATATCCATGGCAACCGGGAACTGGCGCGTCACCGTCCGCGGCAACTAGCAAGTTACGAGTCACTGCTTGCTTTGCCATTGACAACGGGCATTTGAGAAGTTGTGTAGTGTGCGGACCATCATATTTACATACACAGGATGGCGAATTGAGTTGCAAACTGCCCTGATGTCCTGATGCCCTGCCCTGATGATGGACACTGTAACGTTGTCCGAAACGTCGGCTAAACAAGGAGTTAGCGTAACACGGCATAACATCCCAAAAATAAACAACAAAAATACTTTTGGCCATGATAATCTTCAATCATGTTTGAGTTACAAAGGTTTTTTTTTCAGTTGTCCGTGAGCGGAAGCACTTAGTTCTCCAGAGCGGAAATTTAAATATATTATTTATTCTATTTTTTTTAGATTTTCGTTTTTTGGAAAGGAATTTTTCTCGAAAGTATATACCTGCTTCAGGCATTGGAGACAATATATTTTTCTTCTATCTGACAGTTCAACTTCTTGAAATAATTGCAGCGGATGGTAGGTAATATCTCTACGCAACATAATTTTTAGTATTAATTTTTGAGGTGTTTCTAGTGTCTCAAAGCAAGTATTAAAAATATTTATGTATACAGTTATGATCTTTTAGTTTCCTTTGTTATCTAATGTTTAATATTTTTTCTTAAATAATAAGATGTTCATTTCAGGTTAATTTTAGTACTTTTAGCTTTGAAGAAGAGCAAATAACGACACAGTGTTTAAAATGTTTCAAAGAAATAGTTAAATACTCTTTGCTAAAACAACCTCAAAAATGAAAACTCGTTTAGTTAAATTCTGCTAATAAAATGCTAAGTTTGAAAAGATATCTTCTCCATTGTAAAGCGTTTTTATTCGCCAATAATTTCCATCGCAAACACCAATGACTAAATAAAATACATATCTTACACAGACTACAAAAAACTTCACGAACGGCACAAAACGATTTATTATTCACCCTCGAAGATCATTCTTATTTTTCAAAATATTATGTCTATCGTTTGACGTGATTCTGAAATGGGGGGACTCCAACATTTTATAAATTACATTTTTATTTTCCCGCTAGATGGCAGCGCCCGCGCCGTGACAAAACGCCATCTCTCGCCATGAATGATAAGCGGCCGCCCGACGAATGACATTACAATGGAAATCGCACTGCAGGATACATGCGGTTACACTCCTAATATGGCATTTTATTACCATTTGGGGAATGCGAGGATTTCAAATGTTTAATTTGTATAAGTAGGCATGTCATTTGTCAAAAATAATGAAATCCTGCCGAATGAAAACATACATCTATGAATTATGAGGTCATTGCTTGATGTTTTTACGACATAATAATTTGAAAACGTGATTACACAACACAGGCTAAACTAATTTTTGTAAGTATATTTTAAAAACCACTCCCCATACAAACTAGTTGCTCTTACAAATACTTAAGTTCAATGTACCTACATTAAATTGTCTACAGTAACTTTTATAAATGCATATCATGATGAGTAGATGTATTCATTACAACGCCAGCGTTAACATTTTGTTTTACCTATAATTATCTCAGTAGGTATGATATATATCATCATAACAAAAAATATTCTTCTATTAAAACAACATCGTTGACTTTAATGTTATATTACTAAAACATTTCCTGTTTATTTGTTACCAAATTTTATGTCCGAGTTAAATCTTCCCCACAGGAAAAACTAAACCCTTCCACACACTTTTCCACAAATGATCATCTAGTAAATCCACGTTATGCAAGTTTACTATATAAGTATAATTAATACAAAACAATACAACAACAGCATGTTAACCCATCAGAGAACCAAATAGGAAAATAATTCACATTTTCATATCAGAGGGCTCGGCTCGGTAGAACTCCTATCTGGACTTATAAAAACTACTGACCCCTCAATATAAATATTTAAAAAAATCTTGATTTTTGTAGTCTGAGATCTTTCCAAATTCTTTTAATCTCATTTAACTTTATTATTTACATTATTCAAAAATAATAGTTACATATAATTTTGGGTATAAACTGGTCTTTTTCAAAGTGGTAGATTGAATAAAAAATATGTTACAAGAAAACTAATTTTACAAAATACTGTAAAAACTTATATATAAATAATAGTTTTTGCAGGTATTATTGATACTTATGCTCAGAGCATTAACAAATCAGTGAATACGTTAAAATTATCCATTTCAAATACCTATGCAATATAATCGCAGGTACCTACCACCGGCAACATGAATTAAACATTGCCGAAATGGTTTTTTATAAATATACCAGTTTCTATGTCGACATTATGTAGGCATTTGATATTACTTTGGAAAAACATACAACATGGCTTTGTATAACTTTGAAATAAATATTTTCATGAAATAACAAAAATAAAACTGAGCAAATGATGAAATTATACAAAACGCTTTTACAAAAAAAACCTAAGTAATATCGAAATGATCATAACGCAAAAAGGACCATAAAATAAAACAGGACGGAGACACATAACATACCGTTTTATTTCTGTCATTACGTTTTGCTTAGCATTATTCTTTCTACGTTTGTTCCTACCTACATACGTGACGGGTATGATAAAGCACATATATTTGTATTTTTTTGTTTAAAATTCCCCGTGCAGAACAATACTGCGGTTTGGGGGTGGTTTGAGGTCCCACTCGAGTTTTGAATAATCTTATTGTTTAAAATTTAAACAGCCTATTTGTTTCCGTCATTTTTGTGGCGGGTTGATGTGTGACGAGGGAATAAAATGGAATCGCGGCTTTGCAAGTTGAGATGATAAATGTAAATTTGAATACAAACGCGTTGTAAAATGCGTATGTCAGGTTGAAATACTTTTCAAAAGAAAACACGTTATTCAAACTGAACTGAAAATGTTGAATTTTTACTTACTAATAACAATATCTCTATATAAACATAATTAAATTTGTACTATTTAAAATTTTGTAATTGACAATGTTAGCTTTCAGAACCAATACCAGAGTACGATAAGGCAAATCGGTAATCGACTTTGGAATATTTTACCCACTTGTTACTTATTAATTGATTTATTGTTTCTTGGAAAAAGCTAATACATTATAATTTAAACATATAGGGTAATCATGTGTTGAAATTTAATTTGGTATAATATATTATGCTATTAATTTATAAATAACTCATTACCTTATTATTTATGAAGGGGTAAGCTTAGAGGATGGAAAACCACACAACTGTTTTAAGAAACACTATCAAATTCATTTGATTCACAAGTAATTGTGCCAAGTCTTCCTGGGACGTCACCGACTTCCTTTATCGTCCAATTCCGCGTGATCTCCTCTAACTAACTAACATTAAAACTAACGAAAAAACTTAAAACAGCTTTATTTTTCATAACGCTTTTTGACATGTTTTCTATATTTAACCAGTTTTTCGTGCATTCCATTGCCAATCACGCTAGATTTTTCCGGTGCGATTTTAACCTTTATGCTTTGAAAACTGTATAGAGGACAAAATCAGAATCTCTAGCGCTAATATGTCACCGTTGATTCTACTTTTAAGTTCATAAAATTCTCTTTTAATTTCTATGACGGCTTACGAAATAATTTATCTATGAATGTTAAAATTCATATCCAGCGGCGGATTCGCTAAAATGAATATATATGAGTTTTAAAAGTAGAGTATCAGGGTACTTTTTAATTGTTTTTCTTCGTGAAGGATACTTAATTTTTTTTATGTGAATACCGTACAAGAGTCCAAACTTCTCCCGCCTGGAGCTAGTGAGAGTATGGCATCTCATATTGGGGTATGTTGAGAGGCTAAAGAGAAGGGGAATGGGAAGGTGATCCCAAGGTGATGGGGATGAGGAAGTACCTGGTTATTAAGATCTGGTCACAAAACACGGTTAAAGCCATTTCAACCAACGTTTCAATTCTGAATAGTGGTCTTACACCAGGGTGATACTGAGAGTATTTTTCACTCTGGAACGTGCCGCAAATACACTTTATATTATTTGTAATTAATTAATTGTGAAATAACCCAAATGAATTAAACTCGCGACCTTCGGATTACGAGTGTGTATTTAGGCTTATGTTGAAATAATAAAACCAGATTTCATATTCTAATAAAAATAATTTTTGACAAAGTTAGCTATTCTTGGGAAACTTCTTACTAAATAAACATGAAATATGTACATGTATAATAAGAATAATTATCTGAATAAACAGAATTAATTGAAAAAAAACCTAAATTGTAGCAATCATTCCAAACTTTGAGCAAAACTGATCAAGGTAATTTTTGTGCTGTTTTACAAATTCACAACCGACATTCAAAACTTTATCGTTAAATTCTTTTTGTGGTGGAAAAGATGGAAAAGAGGGAAAAACTAAAAATATTAATTGATTTCTAAAAGCAAATCCAACTGTATAAGTTGTCTCAATTATTTATCTGATTACCAGATACGCTCAACAATGAACTTATTTACTTCCACCCTTTCTCTTGTTCCCTCTAAATGACATTAAACCGATCTCAGCGCGTTCAATTAAGTTCATAATGTAGCAGACTCTTCAGAACTCAGTCCCAACTTATCTCGAGCACGACGCCAGGAGTTAGTGTCAGAACAAAACCAAAAGTCTCCAAGTATTATACTTCAGATCTTTGGTGCTGGTAAGTGCGTTAACTCAGCGCGGAAAGTTTTTCATGTTTCAGAACGAAATATAAACCTGGGGTAGTTTAGGGGTTAGTGGCTTGAGAACATTGTATATATTGTATTAACTAGATAACACTTAAAGGTCTTCCAAATTTTTTGTATCTAAAATCAAATCACTTGCTTAAAATGCTTTTCCAAGGAAAGTCTTTCGATATTTATTCGAGTCAGGCGATTTCTTCGCTTGAAAATATTTTCAAAGAAAATAATCATATTCACCCTTAATAGGAACGGCTGGTGTACAAAAAATTGGATTTAAGGCCAAAATACCCAACCAAACTGAAAAATTATTTTTATAATAAAAAGGTATGTCAAATATCTATCTCGGACAGGAGCTACTTTTTATTGCTTTTAAATGATTACGTGTAGGTAATTAAAGAATTTTAGATCAGTTTTGGTTCACTTTGGAATCAACTTTGGAATTTTTTTGTGAGCTATTTATACTTATTAAAAAAAATCTGCCTTAACCTTGGTTTTAGTATAATAAAAAAATGTTAAAAAGGCGTTTCTTTGGGTAGTAATTTTAATATACGAACAACAAGTTTTGGTTCCGTTGTAAATAGGTAATTTCTAATTTAAATTTACTCCCATCAAAATTGATTCTAAAAAATTTTTTTTTAATTTTATCTTTCATCATATTTAAAAAAAAATGTAGAAATTTTTATTTAATGTCATCTACTCGCAAATAATTAGCCAAGTTGCTCCTAAAATCCAATTATATTAAACAAATTAATGGCCTATATTTTATAATTTAAAGCAAAAATAAATAAAGTAGCTTCTGTCCGAGATAGAAATTTGATAAATCTTTCGATAACACAAAAAATTTTTAAGTTTGATTGGGTATTTTAGCTTCAAATCCAAAATTAAGTTTTGTATAAAACCGGCCGCGCAGCCAATAGCCTTAAACGCAACACTTTTTAAATTAGAAAATTTAATTAATTTTTGTTATATATGTTTTTTAAAAAATTTTTAACATTTACAGAAAATATGCTGCAATGTAAGTACCTAATAATAATTTTATATAGTGTAATATATCTATAAGTTGAACCACCATAATAAAGCTAGGCTTATGTGTATGGGGATGTTTTTGAAATATGTTTAGTGAATACAATTTATTATTTTATGTGAATACCGCCCAATAATGTCAAGGACTCCCATCTGGGGCCAGTGAGCCTACGGCACTCCCTAATTGGGGAATGTTGTAAGGCTATCTAAGATATTTATAAATGAATTTCTCCGTCCATTTTTTACGTTTTGGAGATGGGATAATTGATGTTTATCTGAGATTTCTATTATTTTTAAATAGGCATTAGTTGCGTATTATTATGTGTTTTCTTAGTTAATAGGAAAAAATTATTTTGGTAAAACTCAATCCCTTCCATTTTCCATTTCTCATGAAAACCATGTTTTCGGGATAACTTTATAAACAATTGAAAACATTATTTTTTCAAGAAGGGTTATAAAGTATTTGTATTGTTTGTTTTGAAAATGGAAATTTTGAAAACTCGCTGACGTATGAAATGACTTTTTTTTAAAGATTGTGTTATGCCAGACAAATCAAATCGGCAAATTACGAAAAAAATAATAAATAATTAAAAAATTAAACCAATAAAAAAATTATAATCGAAGGTCAAACAATACCTAGTCTGATGATATTTAGTCTGAATATAATCCCGATCCACGATGGGTAGATGCATTCACTGCCAAGACACGGGCAAACCCCACCCCATGAACCCGGTAAAATGAAGTCACTAAACGTAGCGAACCACGTGGGGTGACCTATGGCAGAGGTAATGGTTATCCAACAAATGGCTTCCAAATTGAATTTATTTGTTTATACGTCATAAAAGGCTAAAACAACTATACAAGTGGTACATAAAATCATAGATAAAGGGTATTGTAAGTTATTGTACGTGTATACAATGTACCTGAAAAGATATTTCATAAATGATGCTCGTGTCTACTGTCTATTCACTATTTAGCATTTCTGACAGTTCAATACTATTATTTCACTTAAGATAGAGGAACTATTATTTACCAAACAGTGAGAGCAAGCTGAATAGAAATGATAGAATTGACTTTGTCACTTGAGATGAACTAAATATCTCTGAAGCGTCTCGCGTCGTCTCTAACTTCGCGGCATTGTTAACGATTTGAATCGGAATGAAGACACATTGATTATATAAATGACATTGTTTTAATCCGTTGGAGAAATATTGACAGAGAAACACTTGCTGTATATTTGTGATCGGAACTATATTGATTCTACACGTCAAGCAGAAAGATTTGATGAGAATTTAGTTGAAGTATAAAAAGAATAATAATATTTTTTTATTCCAGAGAGTATGTAGGAGTAGTGCAATGCTATACATTCCTTATTAAAAAATCCTTATTATAACAAATAATAAAAAAAAGTTACAAAAATCTTAGGTACAAATACAAAACAATACAAGAACAACATGTTAATCTACCAAACTATTAGATGGGAATATAATTCCCAGATATTTTCATATCATAGGGTTCGGCTTTTCATATCAGAGGGTTAGGCTATAAATATTATACATTAACATAACTACATTCCCCAATACAACAATTACATAGTCTTGGTAACCAAAATTCAAACAATATTTATGTATTTGACAATAATTTGAATTTGGCAAACTTTAAACGCCGTATGTGCGAACTATTTTTACTTAATTCATAAACTATTGTAAAAACCAATTTTATACATTTTTATTAATACCTATTATTGTTGATTTGGAGGATATTGGCAGGCTATCAATTTTTACTTTATTTATATTCTGCATTACCTACATTTTGTAACCCATATTTTATCTAACCTATATTATGTGTCTTTATATTTTCTATTACTTACCTGTATTTTATTCACTTCTAACTCTTCACTGTAATTAATCAAAACATGTATTGCTTTATGTATGTAAAAGCTCTATGGGCGTTTAAATAAAAATAAAATAAATAAACACGAATAAGCTCTGAAAAATATGAAAAATGAAACTAATAAATATTAAACACAAAAATGTAAGCAAGCAGCCGTTAATGGAGGGTATTTGACCATCTCCAGAGAGCCATTAGGGGGGACTCCATCCAGGCAACAATGGCAGTGATAGTATTCTTCGGTTGGCATAGTCCGTGCCATAAGCTTCCCATGCGGTGGCGGAGAAGTGCTCTGAAAGAGTGCACTCCAGGCCCCATAACACACTCAATCGATAAGGATTGATAGAATAACTTTTGGTAACTTCTCATCGTTCCCTAGGACAACTGCAGATCGCTAACGTACGGACAACAGTTGATTTAGAATGTATTAAGGACACTAGTCATCGTGAACTGTCACTTATCGTTTGCCATTTGTAGTCATGCTAGGGAACGATGAGAAGTTAACGAAAGTTATCCTATCAATCCTTATCGACTGAGTGTGCTAGGGAGCCAGGAACATTTCCGAAGCTCTGCAATATCTCGGTAGGCGGAATAGTAGACTAAAAGCATTATTTTGAGTGACCGTTATTAGCAGTGTAGTCTACCCACAGTTATGACGTATAAATCAGATCAGAATAAAAGTTTACTCCTAATATTGATGAAATGATATATTAGTATATCGGTCGAAGTATTGGTTGAGAGCAAATATCGTCACAGGACCGTATACCTTCAACTATTTGAAGAGCTGTCGATAGCTTAATTGTATAAATAGGAGGGATCCAATGGACAAGACGTGTTGCAATTATAGATGGTAAACTAATCACTGTTTAGGCTTCTTTATTTATTTATTTATTATTTGCGTTGTAAGCAGTCTTTATATGTGACAGTGATAAGTATATTTATGTCATTGACCAATTGATAAAATAACGACATTGAAATTCAAGACCGTAATAGAATAAATACACAACAATATACCTAATATAAACAATTCCGATAAAGCGCATCTTCTTCTTCATCTATGATAAGCCCTCGGGATAAAAAAGTCTTGGAAGTTGGAAGATTAAAACCTTTATGGATAGGACATTCCAGGCAACTGAAGGGAGATATTTAAGGATAGGGCTCGATGATGGTGATGGCAGAAAAAATATTGACAGTCAGCGTTTAACATAAATAAAAATAAAAAATTAGAACCTATGCAGGATGTTAAGGGACGTGCTTGGGTAAGTAATTCCTGGCATTATTTGGAGTAAAACATGTAAATTAAGCTTTGGTCTCCGGTAACTTTTATATATGTTTAAAAAAAAAGAAAAATATTCAAAATCTAACAAAAAAAATCTTCCATTTCAACTGCTCGATCAGCCAAGTAACCGCCCAAATCCTCACCCGACCCATACCCACTGATTCTTTATGTTTTTAGTTGAAAAAAAAACATCCAAAATGTCAACGGGAACCCGAATTCATTTACATCTTTTAATCTAAATAATGTCGGAATCAGCGGTTAGGAGGGTATTACCAGACAATACCTGAAATTTTTCCTTTTTAAATCAAATTCTTTTTTACAAAAAAATCATTTACTCTTTTTTACAAAAAAAAACATAAATTGATTTTGAAAGATTGTTATTTTATCTGATAAACGCGCTTTATGAACGAAGTTTATTTTTAATATACTAAGGTTATACCGTTGGTCGTTGAGAGATTTGTTAAATTTCCAAACGAAATATTGTACTATACAACACGAATTTCAAATCATATAATCATATAGCAAAATAAATCAACACATAATCTATTATTAAAGGCACTTTTCATAATTTTTATTTTAGTTCAATTAAAATCATTAAAAAATAAGTCCGAGAACGTATTTTGTGACGAAAATACCCCAGTTTTTCTATTTATTTAAGTTCTTACAAACTAAAATATTTCAATTTTTTTTTACACACTTATCTTGTTTAGACATTATTAAAAAATCATAAATACTTATGATCAAAAAATGCTTACATTTATTAATTTATCATCATGCGTTTTGAGCATTTTTATTGCTTACTTGAATATAGGTATTTATTAAAGCAAGTTTTGAATGAGATAAATCGATATTAAATTTTTAGATTTAAAAATTTGATAGGGGAATAAATACAGTTGCAAGCATTTTGGAACTTTAATTCTCAGCCGCTGGTCAATGGGTCTTAAAGTAAGGATAGGTGATAGTCAAGTACAACCTGTATAGCAAAGAATGTAGGAATAGATTTTTAAAATAAGCGTCTGGGTTAAAAACCTACCCCAACGACGTATTTTGTCTTCCATCTATTAATTTTATGTGATAATATCATATTAGACCTTTTTTTTGTTTTGAGAGATGGCAATAATATTTTTTAATGTTTTTGAACTTTCAAGTAATATTTCACATTTTGACGAACGCTCCGTATCTAACGGCTTATCGAGGAATCCAGTCTATTTGGCCAACTAATGCCCCACGTGTATGAAAATGACGCACGCGACGGACGCACAATTAGTATGATTTGCAGGTTAAACAGCGACGCGTGCCCTCGCATGCAGCGCCGGCGATCGCCTCCCATACATACTCGTGCAATCGTACATACACGGGGTACGATACGCCGCGCGCCGCCCGACCTGCCGTCCGGTCCGGCGGTGGCAGCCTGACGTACCCTGATGGGTGACGGATCATGCAAATAGTTGCATAACGTTGACGGAGATGAACAGAATGACAAGTTGGTTTTTTTATTTTCATATTTACAAAATTGAAAGAATAATAGGTACAACTACTTTACATATGAGGTTTCATTTCACTATTTCCACAAAAAAAAAAACAAAAGTTCAAGCAAAAATTGATACTTTGGTATCGGTTTGGCTAAGAGTCAGTTTTATTAGGTCCTTACATATGAAATTGTTGTTTTGCCGTACTGGCAACTTTGATATATATATATATTATATATATCTTCTATTTGGATAGGAATTACAAATTTAAATTTATACATCTATTTACTCATGTATTTGTGTTTCGAAAATAATAATTCATTTGATTTTTCCTTAATTGTTTTTTTTCTTTGCGTCACTTAGTTTACACAATAGAAAACTTGAAATATCGCGTTACTTACGAGTACGAGTTCCACCGTGGCACCAGTGCTGCAGAAACGGCTCGAATGATTAATGATGTGTATGGCGACGGTGCCGCAAAAGCAAACACAGTGCGTTTTGGTTCCAACGTTTTCGTTCTGGAAATTTCGACCTGCAGAACAAGCCCCGTGGACGGCCGGAGACCAAAGTTGATAATGAAGAATTGAAGGCTATTGTGGAAGCGGATCCATCGCAAACCACGTCCGAGTTAGCTGCAGGCTGCGGTGTTAGTGATAAAACTGTTTTAATCCACTTGAAGCAAATTGGGAAGGTGAAAAAGCTTGAAAGGTGGGTACCTCACGAATTGAGTGAAGCAAATCAACAAACGCGCGTTGACTGCTGCGTTGCATTACTCAACCGGCACAATAATGAAAGGATTTTAAATCGAATCATTACCTGTGATGAAAAGTGGATCCTGTACGATAATCGGAAGCGGCTGGCAATGGCTGAACCCTGCCGAACTAGCCAAACCATGCCCCAAGCGAAAATTGACTCCAAAAAAGTTACTTGTGAGCGTTTGGTGGACTAGTGCTGGTGTCGTTCACTACTGCTTTCTTAAATCTGGCCAAACGATTACGGCAGAGGTCTATTGTCAGCAACTGCAAACCATGATGGAAAAGCTAGCTGCTAAACAACCGAGGCTGGTTAATCGCTCTAGGCCACTGATGCTTCATGATAACGCTAGACCACACACTGGACAACAGACGGCTACCAAATTAGAGGAGCTTCAATTGGAATGTCTAAGACATCCATCGTACTCTCCGGACCTTGCCCCAACAGATTTCCATTTTTTTCGAAATTTGGATAACTTCTTGCAAGGGAAAAAATTCAACTCCGATGGGGCAGTCCAAACCGCTTTCAAAGATTTTATTGATTCACGTCCGAATGGTTTTTCTAGTAAAGGGATCGATGAACTACTTATGAGATGGCAAAAGTCCATAGATAGCAATTATACATTCTTTGATTAAATAAATATATTATATTTAAAAAAATCGACTTTATGTTCCTCCCATACAAAACGCCAATTTTATATGTAAGTACCTAATATTTTACATTAGCACCACACAGGAGCCCCAAGGAAAATGATTTCCCTCGGGGCCTATGCCATCTTTTGGGGCGTTGTGTGGAAGGTATTTTTAAGGAAATTAAGTTTTAGGAAGGAAAAAAGATAAGATAGTTCGTTTGTGGAATTTTTGAATCTAAGGTCGTGTGGTAATCTGTGGTCGAGTGACGGACGTATGAATTCATCCTATCTAGGCAGGTGACACGAAAGAAAAAATGCGTTTAAAAAGAAAAATGATTCAATTCAATTCATTTTATTCTTTTAAAAACATTACAAAATTTCATATTTTAAGTCATTTTAAAAATACATTTGTATTACAGAGTATTACAATTCATATGTGGTAAAGACATTAATTATTCAAGTATTAATAAAGCTTGCCTTTTAAAGGCAGCTTCACCGACGTTAAATATGTTGATATCCGAATTAATTCTGTCCAACAGCAAGATTGCTCTCCCGACCGGCATGAGCATTGGCAAGGTAGTCCTGCAGGCCGGGAGATAAAATAGTCTATCCTGTCGGTGGCGAAGATAACCATCGGGAACATAAAAAATGAATGCTCTCCATGATAGCCGAGTTTTCAAACCATCCACGAATCAATCTGAAGAAATGCGTGGCAATGTGTACATCCCTTCTGACCCGTAGATGGTTCATTCCAAGCATACCCAAAAGAAAGTCGGTAGGATAGAGCCACGGATAATAACCATACTCCCTCATGTAGAGAAATCTCTGAAATTTCTTCTGAAACTCTCTCCAACATGAGGAAATATTTTACTTGGTGTGGATTCCAAATTATCGACCCAATTTCAAGTCTACTCCTTACTAAGGAATTGAATAGAATTGAATAGAACCCGGGTATCTCTAAAATCCTTGCAGTGCGCAGAATAAAGCCCAGCATTCTCAATGAAGTGCTACAAGCCATCTCAATATGAGCATGAAATTTCAGTCTACTATCAAACATTAATTAAAGATCCTTATAGTGGAGGCACGTTTTAAACTTCGGGCGTCCATCGTATACCGGTAATACAAGGTATGACACGCCCTAGTGAATGAAAAAAATTAAACTTTTAGACACATTGAACTCAATCCGAATCCTTTTACTCCAGTCAATAATTCTATCAATATCTGACTGGAGTCGATTGCAGTCTTCTAGGGTTAGTATTTCTAAGAAGAGTTTTAGGTCATCTGCAAAAAGAAGAAGCCTGGAGTGCAAAATTACTTCTGAAAAATCATTAATAAATATGGAAAAGAGGAGTGGGCCTAAATTTGAGCCTCGGGGTACTCCTGATCGTGTAAAAAATAGAATTGACTGGAATAGTCCATGAGACACAAACTGTTTCCTGTCTGTAAGATAGCTAGCAAAAAAGGTGAGTAGTCTCATAGAGAATTAAGATTAATTTTAATTTCTAATAGTGTTATATACATAATGTTGGTATTTGTAGTGTACCTAAATGTTAATAATGTAGTTTCAGCATACTTCAGTAGATGACATTAGTATACCTAGTTAGTAAAACGAAGTTTTGCCATATCCCAACACATGAAAGTTAAGTATGATATCAGAAGAGTTCGTGTCTTATGTACGAACGATTCCGATGATTGCCGAAGGATGACTACTAAGAGCGTAGTCAAGTAAGAATGTCGAGTTCAGTTTAATATTCATTGAATTATTTACGATAACTTAAAAACACACTAGATTGACACGAACCTCAGTTGGAAGTTACCCAACAAATCTTAAGTTGCATTAATCATTGGAAACTAATAGATACAACAGTATTTAATAGAAATACATAGTAACTAAGCTTGAAATATTAAAATAGAATATGAATGTTATTTTAGTTATTACATTTCAATAAAATTATTTTCGTATAAAGGATCATCTTTGTACATGTTTTAAAAACTTCATACTGTTCACTAGTAAATTCCGCATAACATTTCACGGGAATAACGGCTTGTATTTGAATTAAACCACTCTATATCGGAAACATTCCCATGCATTCCAATTGATAATTAAATGCCTATCTGCTTGCCCACTAATAGTTTGCAAATACATAAATGATATCAACATGTCCTTAGAATTTCATAATGTTAATTCCTCATAAATACTTAAAAATATAAAGTAAATGTGACAGGTCAGTGGCTGAGTGGGCATCGCGTTTGGGTCCCACCCGGGCGTCGGGTGTTCGTTTCCCCTTCTGGCTAAGTCCTCCATCACAACACAAGCAACATTTTCCGTTTACTGTGGTGGTAGTATGAGTTTTTCAAATATTGTCAGGTTATTCGTAGCCTGGGGATGTTTGTCTTTCTTTAAAAAAAATATATGTTTCTCCGATTAAAAATATTAATGATCGAACATTTTTTACGTTGACATATTATCGCATTGTCCATTTGCGCAAAGAATAAAAAAAGGTTATTATTATTTAAACACAATATTATCATCGCGTGTGACTTTTATTATTACCGTGACGACCTGCGGAAACGGCACGGCGACGGTAATGGCTCGCGAAGATGCAAAAAAGTTATCATTTTCTTGGCTCTCCCTCTTTCGTATTAAAGAAATGAGATAGCGCGAATCGTTACTGTCGCGGCAACGACTCGCTCATTTTCAATATGAGTGACTTTTGGTAGTTTTTTTTATTAGTGAATTTTATCATGAATATCGCACAAGAGTTCCAACTGCTCCTAACTGCCAGGGCCAGTGGGACTACGGCATCCTCAATTGGGGTATGTTTTTTGAGGCTAAGGGTGTGTGGAAGAGATAGAAAGAAATGTGGGTTAAAAAGTAGTTTGCTATTCGGGTCACTAGACACGGCTAAAAAAAAATTCAAGAATCGTTTCTATTCTGAATGGTGGTCTTTCACCAGAGCGATACTGAGAGCAATAACTATTCTTATTTTTCGGCAGTTACTGTTAGCAAACTTACGTCCTTCCGAATTTTTAATTTTTAATTGTTTATTGTCCTAACTATTCCCAATATACAGGGTGTCAAGCATCGTACTTGAGTTACTTTAACCAGTGATTCCTGACATTATTTGGAATAAAAAATGTAAATTAAATTTTGGTCTCCGGTAACTTTTTTGTTGAGTTTTTTTTTTTTTTTTTTTCTTCAAAATTAAAGAAAAAAAATTCTTTCACATGTCGTCACTGGTCTCTAAGCCAAGTAACCAACCAACCCCTCACCTTGCCCCTAACTTTCCAATACCTACTGATTTTTATGGTTTTGTAAACAAAAAAAATCAAAAATGTCACCGGAGGCAAACATTTTATTTACATTTTTTACTTAAAATAATGTCAGGAATCACTCGTAAGTCAAGTACGGTGCTTAACACCCTTGCATCTCCAATTTAGGTGCGTTTTGAGGCTGATGTGGAAGAGGAAAGCGGGGAAGTACCTGGTTATTAAGATCCGGTCACAAAACACGGCTAAACTATTTCAAGCAACGTTTTAATTCTGAATTGTAGCCTTTATTTACTGTGATTCTCTTCCACTCTGGAACTTGCCACAAATATTCCATGTATTATTTTTAATGAATTATATTTAATTGCGCACATTAAGCCTTACCACGGAGGCCGCCAAGGTCGACTTAAATACTATTATGCCAAAGAGTAAATATATATAAAATAATCATTTGTGTTTATTTAAATTAACATCTAGAATACCTAATTTATTTACTTATTTTATATTAGGTGAGTATGTTTGTAGTGTTTAATATAATGTTTATAGTGTTTGGATACCTACGTAAACAAAAGAAAAATACTTAATTTATCTCCAGTGCTGTATGTAGTTGCGCATAGGGACACTAAAAAAATTATGAATACTTTGTGGTATCGAGTACTTTTCCTTTCGATACCGATACTTTTGTACTCGATACTTTGTATTTGATACTTTTCATCAATGAGTACTTTTTGACAAGTAACGATACCTTTAAAATGTTGGCTACTCAGAAGCCTCTGAGACTCCACTAGAATAGTGATAAGAAAAAATAATGTCCATAACTGGTAATAAATAAAAGCTGCCAAAGCACAAAGTAAGAAAATAATGAAAAGAAAAAAATGTATTGCATAAAACACCCCAAAAACAAACAACGAAAATATCATTACTTTTGTTTCAATACTTTTACGAGTACGATACTTTTTCTCCGATACTACTCACGAGTATAGTATCGATACTTTCTATTCGATATCGTGTCCCTAGTTGCGCACTTTTTAAATTAGAATTATAAATACAATAATTGTGTGCGAGTATATCGATACCTAAAGAAGTATTTTTTGAAATTTTCTTAGAAATAAAATCTGATATAAATGTATTTTTGTACAATACGTCTCAGATACGCACATCAGGATATGTTTTGTCATAACTTGAGTAGTGGCCGTCCAAGTTGGAGATAGTTGGCGCGTGACGTCACGAGCCAGAGATCAGCGACAAAGCCTGGGGGGGGGGGGGGGGGTTGGGAGGGAGGGGATGGACATTAGACTCAGCCTTTTACCGAGACGGACTGACGACCAAACGGAAGTATGTAATAAAATAGTCACGAAATAACAACAATGCCAACTTTTTATGAGTAATTGATTTTTTTCATGAATCTTTGCGAGTTTCAATTAAGGTTGTTTGTGAGAAATACAAGAACTTTTAGGTTGTTATAATAAGCACGAAAATATTTATGTAAATATGTCTCATTTCGTATTTGAAATGAAGGAAGACATAATTTCATATCAAATTTAAAATGAAAAAAAAAATCTTTTCATTTTTGAAACATTTCTATGAAATTTTCGTTGAAATTTCGTCAGACGGAGGTTGAAACTACCCAATTTTTTGGTGAATGACGGTTTGAAGGAAATTCACACGTGAAATTTTCCGAAACAACTGGCCCTAAGTTCGCGGTGTAACTTCATTAATTGATAGTCTAAAGAAATATAGTATTTTAAAGAGCTCTGAATGGGCAATTCTCATCCCTTACTCCGGTTCATACTTTAGATGGGGTGTGTTCTTTCCTCCAGCGTAAGTAAGAAGTTTGTTAAGGGGAGGATCCTTACAGGACGGTGGTCAGCTTACAGAGACAACAGTAGGTACAGAACTTCTTGGGGAATAAATTACTATTATTATTATCATTGTTGTCATGCTTTTCCGAAACGCAAATATTTATGCGGATCCTCCCTTGAACCTCCAAGGGTTGGCGGATTAAGTGATTTATGCTCATTTTATTTGGATTCGTAAAGAAATTTTTCGATGAGAAAATGGTACCACATAAATGCTTTTTTATAGAATTTTATAATGTAGGTAGTAGTAGGTACCTAGTGAATAAAATATATAATGATTACGTTGTTTGGTAGATCAGTAACTACTATGGTATTGTAATTACTATTGTGGTGTACTGTTATTATTTTTCTCTGATACAACAAACAATACAGCTCAAATGATCGGGAGTTTTTTTTTATAATTTTTATATAATTACGTTGGATACATTTATTTATATAGAAAAAAATAACATAGTAATACTATTGCATAATAACTGAAAATATTTCAAATATGTTATAATGTCTCGTTAGGTGGATATTAGTTCCTAGCTAGGCAGGTTGCCCGTTCCAAGGAACCAAATACTCATGCATTCGCCAAATGAATTACGCTTTAAAAAAAGTCTCAATGATGTGTTTATTACCGTCTTATTTATTATAAATATTTAACTGGACTTAACGTACATTCTAAAGGAAATATGTGTTAATCTGCGGCAGGGGAAATGGTCACTGAAGGTGCCCACCTGTCGGATATCACCGGCTATCTTCATACCCGGCGACAGTAGTCTATCTCATATCTCATTACTGACCTCTGTTGAGACACATTAAAAGTTTATAATAATAATAATAAAATCGTTTATTCATCAATAGATATTTTCTTTTACAATATATATAGATACACATTTTTGATTACACATTGGTTTCTATTGATTTATTGAGTTTCTATTCACTGCTCAGCTGCAATTCAGGATTTCTCCTGGAATGCAGCTGGTTTTTAGCAGTGCCTCCAATATATAACTATCTTACCAACACTAACGACATCTGTTGAGAGGTATTGAAACAACTTACATATTAACATACACTTAATTATTAATTTAGAGAATATCTTGAAATGATCAAATATAATTATTGGTTTAATAGAATTCTAGAACATAAAGTCACAAACATAAACATTAAAAAAAATTTATAGAAATTAAAAATTTACATTCTTTTAGACCATTTGGAAAACAGGTCTCGCAAAGAGACATCTTCCAGACAAGAAGGGGAAAAGTCATACCGGAAAACTTAGCCAAAAACCCAAAGTTTTAGTTACGCTTCATCGCTTCTCTTCTTCCTCTAAGTTATTGGAAGGTCTGTAAAATGTCAGTGTCCGTTAAAGTTACATAAATACTTAGGCACTTCCTACCTGCTTCGACGTCTAGTTTCTTATTACTTATTTAGGAAACAATTTGTGTTTTGCTTTTACCCGCCCGATTTGCAGTTGGAAAGGCGGGTAGGGTTACCGCCGCCCACCCAATCATTTATTGGATATACAACACGTCTGCATAGATCACCCTAAGTGGTTCGCTACGTTTGGTGATTTAGTAGGGGTGCCCGGGTTCATGGGGGTGAGGTTTGTCCGGATCTTGGCGGTGGATGGATCTGCCCACCAGCAGCGTAACAGGTCAGATCGGGACACACTGGTTGAGGCAGACCTTTTGATGTCTCCAGCAGAACTTTCCCGTAATATTGCCTTCACCGCAGTATAGAACGATGAATTCATACGTCTGTAACTCCTGCAATGGAGACACTGCCCCCTATTTTCTAACCCACCCCTCAAACCTTTTTCCCTTTGAGAACTTCATCTCCTTCCTTTCCTCAAAAGACTTTGCACACACACGGAGAAAAGTGTTATTCGGAAAAATGATCATTTTAATAGTAAAAATGGGACTGAAGTTCTTACGAACAAATTAACAGTGTTTCAATGTTTATTGGCGGGAAAATGTAAGAATAAAAACATTGAAACCCTGTTAATTTGTTCGTAAGAACTTCAGTCCCGTTTTTACTATTAAAATGATCGTTTTTTCAAATAAAATTTTTCTTTGTGCAGCATCCTCAAATATGACATAGCCCCCGAGGGAAATTATTTTGCTGAAGGCCTCCTGCGTGCAGCTAATGTAAAAAAATACATACATAATTATATTATGTAACCTTTCATTGTTATTCTTAGTTAGGAAGTCCTTAAAATTGAATGTTATATTATTTACTAGCTTCTGTCCACGACTTTGTCTGCGCAGGATTAGTACTTCGATCAGCCTATTTTCTTTTCGTAGGTCCTGTCTATGTTTATACCAAAATTCTTAACCTATTTATTTAAATTTAAATTCACTAATTTAAATATTTTCTAAAATAGGATTTTAGTTATACAATCATTGTTTTTCAAAATGTCATTCTTAAATTTTTGACATTTTCTATTAAACAATAATTATTATTTGTAATACATGGAAAATAGCAAGCTTTGGGTATAAATTATTGCCTATATGTAATTCTGATGTATGAGCTATATTATTGTAAAGTTTCATTAAAGTCCATTCAGTGGTTTTTGCGTGAAAGAGTAACAAACATACATACATCCATACAAAATTTTGCGTTTATAATATTAGTAAGATACAAAATATCTTACCATTAACAGGTACCATGCAATCTTGAAAATTGTTTGTGCTTGAAACACTTTGAATAACGCGTTGACCACACATAATAAGTAGGTATTACGTTTACCCTAAACTCTAAACACAATAATATTATAACAAAAGTACAACTTGTGAATATTAACAAGTCCTTTAAAATTATAACACCAATTTAGTGGACAACTTTGTCACTAACCAAAAATACAAAATGTTTGTTACTAAAGCAGTTCAGTTATGTAAAATAAATACTGTATAATTTTTACTATCCATATGTAAAAGGCCCTAAAAGAGCGTCAATAAATAAATAAAACTTTATTCTGTAAAAGCGACCAAACTCGACATGGTGCTTCATAGGTGGTTAGACTTTAAAATGAAATTAACGCGAATCAAATCGTGCTTCATTCCGTATGCAGTCGACTTCACACGGGGCCATAATGCGTCGTCTTAATATTAGGAAATTGAATTATGCAGTTGGCGCGCCGGGGTACCGGGAATACTGGAATAGTGGAACTGGAGGGAATTGTGGAAATGGTAGAACTGGTAGTTATTCGAGTTATTATTAGTCCCACGACTGTCCGTGGAGGGGCGTTATTAATACGATTAGTTGTTAGTTCTTAGTTCGCAACAACAGCCATTTCATATTTCCAATTAGCGGCGACTGGGCAGCGAAATGCCCGAACTCCAACAAAGGGATGCTTCTCACATCGTGTGATTTTATGTTGAATAATAATAGAATACAGAAGAAATTTTTAAATTAAAAATTGCAATAATATAAATATCTTTGGTTCCATGAGTTGATCCTCCGACAGCTGGCCTCTCGGCATACTTATATAGATTGGGTGGACCTACGAATAACAAAAGTTTAAAACATATTTTCATTCAAATACACCGAAGATGAAACTACTTGTATTTGTATTGTATATACCAGCGTTTTAGTACAATAAATCGGCACTGTAAATAAATTCGTTAGATATCTATACCAACCTATTATTAAAGGTATGTTATGAATTAAGGTTTAAAATTGGTAAAAAATGCACAAAAAAATATAATTTTATGATAAATATCATTTCCGAGGGTCAACTCTCGAGTATCGAAAGTAGGATCACTTGTAAAGTCTTCGATTAAATTGAAGAAAAAGATAACAATAATAATCAAAATAATTTTAATATGAAAATGAACAAGACAGAAAAATAATAAAATATCATGGACGCAACTGGGACTCGAACCCAGAACCTCACGTCTAACCGGTGTTATATAGGTGTTCCATAAAAATAAAATCGGATATATTTATCCGAGACACTATCTAGGTAACAAATACATTCTTTGAATACTTGTTTCCAATGAAAAAGTTAGCTGCCAATAATTTGGAAAAAAACATTAGTCAAAGATAATATTGTTAATTCTGAAATCTGAAATATGAAGTTGACAAATACGACACTCTCATAATAGGGTGCAGTTGCAAAATCGGTTAATGTCCCAGTTGCAGCCATTATATTTTATTATTTTTCTGTGTCTTGTTCATTTTCATATTTAAAAAAATGATTATTATTGTTATTTTCTTCTTCAATAAATAAATTGTATTTCATAATTGATGAAGAAGAAATTACTAATAAATCTAAACGAAACATGAAACCAAACAGGATATAGATAAAAAAGGTAACCGAAGGGAATCGAACCAAGATTTTTCTCTTACCGGAATAACGCCGATAACGACTCGGCATAAGTATATAATATTACATGTAATCGGCTGAGTGGTTAGAGCCGCTCTCCTTAGGTAAGTTAGAGTTTTTTTTTCGAAACATATCATCTTAACATCTTTTGGTTTTTAGAGCAGTTATTAAAAAAATAAAATATGTATCACAGCATCCCCGAAGATGATATACGATCTGAGAGTAAGTATTTTCCTCCTGGTCTGCTGTATGGAGCTAATGTATGTAATCTTATTTAAACTATTGGTTGTTAGAGCGATTATTAAAAAAATAAATTATGTTTTTAATTCAGATAAAATTTTGAAACAGATGCCAGACCTTAAAAAATTAGCATTATTTACGTTTAGCGTAAGCCCTGGTCCGAAAAGTGTTGGGTTTTTTTTGTCTGTTTTCGTGAAAGTATCAAACTGCATCTCCCGCCACCCCCAATACCCCACGCGCCGAGGTAGGAGGAGGTAACTGGGGACGCCGGCATAATTTGATACCCTCGACGGTAATTTATCAATTATTATTAGCCTCTGTTCGAGCAGACGCCGAATTATCGGAAAGCCGTGAAAGCCTTACTGTGTTTCACTTATTAATCGGCGTGTTTATTAATCTCCACAGGCAGCGCTGTTCAATTTAATAAAAAATATCAACACCAAAAAGTTTTAACATCCATCATGTTTTCATTGAAAATTGTTCAATAAAAAAATAAAAAATCTTCTACGTTTCAAAAACTTGCGATTTGAAACCTCTAGTGGTCGGCTATCTGCCAAAAAATAGTGATTCGCCTTAGAATAGTCCTCTCAAAAACATAACGTATTCTTTTACTGTTCTTCGTGAGGGTTATTACTATTTCCACAGTGGTGAAAAACCACTGTTCAGAATCGAAATCTGAAAAACCTGATAGATACTTTCCAATCCCCCTCTTACACATTTCATTCCCTTTTCACTTCCTCCAGCCTCACAGTATTTTCCAATTGGGAATAGCACATTCCATCTGACTCCGGACAATTTGGAGCAGTAGTATTTAGTGACTAGATCTGAATAGCCAGGTACGTCCCCACCTTCCTCTACCCCATCCCCTTCCCTTCCCGGCTTACCTTCAGCCTCACAACATACCCCAATTGGGGATGCCATAGTGTCAATGGCTCCAGACGGGAGCATTTGGGACTCTTGTGAGGTGTTCACTACAAAAAAGTAGGATCTGTTATGCGGTATTCATACAATAAAAAGTAGTCGGTTATCTTCCTCTCAAAAATATGCCCAGATACATTTGTTTAAAATGTAATATTCTTATAAATTGCCATCTGTGGGTAAAAACTCAAAAATATTAGGTTCGGTGAAAAGCTAAAACCTACCGTCAGATTAGATATATGTTAATTAATTACTATGTGATCAAACAGATTTTAATTTTTCAGTCGGTAATCAGGTGCATTGTTGTAAATTGTTTCTAATACGCCGACAGTTGTTTTTGTAAACTTTAATATTAGTTCTTTTTAACCCTTTGAATACACTAGAATTCTTTGAATCAACTTCTTCTCAGAAAATAAAGAAAATCAAAATATCCGGTGTTTTAACTGGTTAGAATAAAAAAGTCCAAAATCAACATGTAAACGTGATTGTAAAAATAAACTCGGAATACTTGTTGAAATGGATTGTGATTTATTTGATTCTTATTTTGAAATTGTAGATTGACATCAAAATTTACAATAACATCTCCAAAATTGAAGCACGACTCATAAGACATCATAAGATATCAGACTGTTCAAAATTATGGAACAAGTTCCACAGAATCACCCTTGGAAAGTTATCAGTGGCGGGTCACCCTCCGGCCCACAGCCCTGGTGCGGGCGGGTTGCACCACGACCCACGACAGATGTGACCGTACCAGTCACAGTCGGACTGCGGTGGTGCGGGCGGGCTATCTCACGATGCAGCGACCGCTTACTGTTTCTGAAATTGACAATATTATCCCTCGGTTGGTAATATTATAATTACCCCTTTTGGCAATGTTTCAAAGTTTTACACTCTGCAAAGATTTATTTAGGTAGATGTTTAGAAAGATAGAGATTTATTTTCTGACATTCATGCAAGAACAACTTTGATTTATTTACATTCTCAGTTTTTATCGGTTTATAACACATCTCCCTTGAACACTACGTTTTAAAGTTCTAAAAAAAAATATATGTTATTTTGGCATGAGTAAATATATGGAATTCCCTCGATAGAAGAAAACCTGAAAGTGTGCTGCAAAAACTAATAAAAACTCATTTATTCCGTTGTTTACTAAGTTATAGGTTTGAAAAAATTCACAGTGTTTATATATGCTTATTTAAGGGGATACCCGGCGGTGATTTTTCCATACAAACGTATTCCCTATTTATCTTTCTGGATTTTAACCCTAGAGAAAATATTGTTTTTACATAAAATAGATATCAATTACTAGCGTGTCGGTACTTTTGTTTTTTTTTTTCATAAGTTACTTTTTATAGAAGTTATGACCTTCCAAAAATCAATAAAATTGACTGGTTTAAACGCCGTCAAAAGACGTTCAGTATACAAACTAGAAAATGTCTTTTTAAAAAAAGTACAGGTATAGAATAGTTTTTTCTTATGTAGTTGGTAAAAAAAAAATGGAAAATCTGTCCACTTTTGTAGGAGAAAAGTGGGGAATACAAAACCTTGATTTTGGTTAGGTATTAGTAGCCCGAGGTACATTCTCCCTTTCGCTCAATATCCGGTGGAGCAACAGTGATAAAATTGACTGGTTTAAACGCCGTCAAAAGACGTTCAGTATACAAACTAGACAATGTTTTTTTAAAAAAAGCAAAACGTACAGACATAGAATAGTTTTTTCTTATGTAGTTCATAAAAAAAATTGAAAATTAGTACACTTTTGGAGGAGAAAAGTGGGGAATAAAAAACCTCAATTTTAGTTTCTCTTTCGCTCAATATCGGTGGAGTAAGAGCAACAGTGAGAGCGACAATTTAGTAAAATCTATTTTTAAAATTTCTCCACCACCCGATTATCATCTTAAACATTTGTCGAGAAATTTTTGCTCTATTTTAAAAGAGGCGTGTTTTATTAAATGTTTTCACAATTTTCGATTAATCATAGTAATTTTCTAATATTTGCGTGTAACATTCGTATTTATATATATCCCGTTCAAAAAATCTTCTTCTTCTTTTTGAACGCTTCCTACCGAGCCTTAAGAGTATATTAGAAACTTAAAAGTGTTACTCGCCACATTTTATGAAAGTTAGGAACACACTTTTTTGGATACGAAGTCTACCGTTCACAGAACTTCTAGTTTGTAGGTGCATTTACTGCGTAGTTGATTCACGGTCGCTAAGAAGCTGCATTCTGCATGGATTGAATCCGGATAGGATTGTGTACGAGCTTTAATGCACCACGCCTAGGTATAATAATTATCAGGACTTTATGACTTGTTAAAGCTCTGTGCTTGCTGCGCTGTTGACTTTAGCCGCCCAATTAGTCATCGAGTGGCATTTAATTGCCCTGTGCACTGAGCTTTCCGGCTTTATGCTATAGTCAAAGCTGTCCTGTTGCGGTAGGAATCTAATTTTAAAAAGCTTGTTAAATGCTCGCCCTGTAATTCATACAGAATGGCTGGGACTCCCCGTAGAATTTGGAATAAATTGAGTTATATTTTGTATTGCAATTGATTGTGCACATTTGATTAAAGGCTAGGGAATGAAAGGGTGTCTCGAATTATATTTATTTTTAGAATTTTCTAATTCAGAAACCAAATAAAATTAATTTTCATATTACTTATAAATATTTAAAAGAAAAAAACATGGCTTAAAGAAATATATATTATTAAAATATGAATTCTGTCAACAAATATTTTATATTTTATAAGTGGTGTATACGAAGTGCATTGTTTTCATTTAAATATTTTATACTCAATATTACAAAAAATCTGTTATATTGTACACGGAGAAAAATGTTATTCTTAAATACGATCATTTTATTCGTAAAAACGGGGCTGAAATTCTTACGAACTAATTAACTGGGTTTCAATGTTTATTGGCGGGAAAATGTAAGAATAATTTGTTGGTTTATGTAATTTCGTACGTATTTCAACAAATTATTCTTACATTTTTCCGCCAATAAACATTGAAACACTGTTAATTTGTTGGTAAGACCTTCAGTCCCGTTTTTACGAATAAAATGATCGCATTTTAGAATAACATTTTTCTCTGCGTACCTACTACATTCATAAATATTTAATGTAGAGAAGATGGACCGCCAAAAAACTCTGTCTTGGCATACACTCCTTGCCTCATTCACATGCATACATGTTCTCATACGTTCTCTTCAATTATTCTGACTCTTGACATGGCAAGAGTCAAAATAATAGATAATATATACCTACTCAAGTATCTGATTCATTTGATCGTGCCAAATCTTTCTCGTACGTCCTCGACTTCTTCTACCTTTCACATTTGCGTCATATATTCTTTTTACACTACTTTCTTCATTTATTCGCTCTGCTTGCCCAAATCTGAGCTTCCCTTTCTTAATCTTAGTTATTACGATCACATCAGCGTTGTTTTCTTTTTGGATCCCCACATTCCTTACACGATCATACATGGTTTTACAACGCATACCTCATAATCTTCTTAATTCTTCTCATTTGCTTGCTGCCTATGATACCATTATGAAGTGTGCTCGAAGCGGCGCGTTGTGATTTAATTTTTTAAGTATTTTGATTGTTTGCAATAATTTTGAGTGATTTTTTTTTACTTATAAGGCTTCTGCGTGGAGTTAACGTAAAAAAACGTCGTAGAGCTTTTGTATATATCCAATACGATCAAAGTAAAGTAAAATATCACTCTAATATTAAATCATAAATTACAGAATATTATCTTTACGTATATGTATATACACACATTTGCAAAAGTAATTTATCATCTAGTTGAAGTTTTCATACAAAAAAAATATTAAGGCCTACTTATAAATTTAACCACTCGAGCGCTTTTTGCCACAATATGTCACTATTTCCAAAATCACGGATTGCTTTGTTGCCAAGATGTAGCAAATTTTTTAAAATAAATATTCTTTAAAATGTTTTAAAGTTAACGATTTAATAATTTTTTTTTATCCACTGGAGCAACAGAGCAATAAATTTTTTTTCTCGGATTACTAAAGGAAATTTTTCCGCCCACATTAAAAAAATCATACCTCCGAATTTGAATAAGGAGACATACAAACTGATTATAGTTCTATGTAGCCAATGAATTTCCCTATCTTTGTCTGTTATCACATATTTGTAGGATTTAAAAAAAAATATATAATTAAATCTTTCACCTTAAAACATTTTAAAGAATCTAGAGAATACTTATTTTGTTATATTTTGAATGTACAATATATTATATAGTCGTTTTAATAAAATTTTTTTTTTGCAAATTTGACCCATTTTGCCAACAAAGCGATCCGAGGTTTTCGAAGTAGTGCCATAATGTGGCAAAAAGCGCTCCAGCGGTTATAAATCCTACGAATATGTGATAATAGACAAAATATAGGTAAATTCATTGGATATATAGAACTATAATCAGTTTGTATGTCTCCATATTCAAATTCGGAGGTATGATTTTTTTAATGTGGGCGGAAAAATTTCCTTTAGCAATCGGAGGAAAAAGTTTTAAATTGGTCTGTCGCTCCAGTGAATAAGTGACATTGTAAGATGAACACGGTTTTACGATTTTTTAATGACAGGAAAACAATTAGAATTGTAGTAAGGAATCATAGAAAAACACTGTTTATGGTTTTACTGATATAATAAAGAAGAAAATTCGTTATTTTTGTTCATAGTCATCATCGTATTTTGAAGTGATTCGTTAAATGAAATAACGAGAACTCTAAATGAGAATTGTCCCGCTTCTACGAGCTCGCATGTCAACCGTTATATTAACTCAGTTATCTCGGATGAGAACTACATCGTGTTCGTGTTCATGTTTTCAATAATATATTATCTATGCATCGCAATCGTAGAAATTTCAATTCAAAACTTGTCTCTCTCCGAACTTGCTAATTGTCATTTTGATATGACTGCAACGTTATATTAATTAGTAGCAGTTAAGATGATGCATTTCTGAGAGGGTGCAACTCGTGAGGATTATTTAAGTGTGATGAGAATCGTACATTTTAAAAGTTAATATAAATTAAATTATAAAACGAATTAGATCGACACAGGCTTGTCATAGTGAGGATGAAAATTGTATTATAATACAATTTTGAAAATTGTATGTTAACGTAACCTAATCTAACCTAACCTAACATGTGAAGAAACAATACATAATTAAAAATAATAAAAATAAGAGAATGCAACAAAAGTTATAAAAAATATAGGTAAGTTATAAAAGATACTAAGAAATGATATGCAGAAATATAATATCAAACAATAAGAAAGTTATGAGGTGGGTATACGAATATTTAGTTGTGTTCAGGTTTAAGGTTATATGTTATAAGTTGAATGTTATATTATAAGGTTATATATATATATATATATATATATATATATATATATATATATATATATATATATATATATTTTAATGGTGACCTCACAAGAGTCCCAACTGCTCCCGTCTGGAGCCAGTGAGACTATGGCATCCCCAATTGGGGTATGTTATGAGGCTGAAGGTAAGTGGGGAAGGGAAGGATACGAGGAAGAGGAAGGTGGGGAAGTACCTGGCTATTCAGATCTAGTCACTAAACACGGCTAAAGCCATTTCAAGCAAAGTTTCAATTCTGAATGGTGGTCTTCACCACACATACTAAGAGTATCTTCCACTCTGGAACGTGCCGCAAATAAACTATATATTATTTTAAATAATTAAATGTGAAATAACACAAATCCAATTAAATAAAATTTATTTGTGCACGCCGGGTTCGAACCCGCGGCATTCGGAATGGGACTTTTTTTATAGAGAAACCTCACAAGAGTCCCAACTGCTCCCTTCTGGAGCCAGTGAGACTATGGCTACCCAATTGGAATATGTTGTGAGGCTGAAGGTAAGTGGGGATGGGAAGGAGATGGGGAAGAGGAAGGTGGGAAAGTACCTGGCTATTCAGATCTAGTCACTAAACACGGCTAGAGCCATTATTAAGCAACGTTTCAATTCTGAATGGTGGTCTTACACCAGGGCGATACTGAGAGTATCTTCCACTCTGGAACGTGCCGCAAATATAATATATATTATTTTTATTAATTAATTGTGAAATAACACAAATTAATCAAATAAAATTTATTTGCGCACGCCGGGTTCGAACCCGCAACCTTCCGATTGGGAGTCAAGTGTCTTACCACTCGGACTATGCCGGCCGTCAATGTTTTGTATTATAAGATTGTATACTTATACGATTCATTTTCAAGACTGTAAGAAAATGCTTTCGATCGATTAAAACAGACTGTGTTATTAATGTATGTTTACTTCTTTCAACCCCTGTCGAATTCAGATCAATGTCCACAAAGCGTTATCTAGTTCCAGCGATCTTGAAGACATTATAGTCTGTCCGCTAAATTAACGACTCTCCATTAGCGGCAGGGGCCTATTCTCCGCCACGCATCGGCTAATCTGCTGACCACACTATTATTTGCCGGTGGCGGTGGACAGGGCACAGGGCTGCCCACCCTGTGGAAAGTTCGCCTCCCCCCTCGGACAAATAGCCGGTCGGATCTGCCACCCCTTACAGATTACCATTAATCCAATCGACTAGTCGTGGATGCTGCAGACAACTTTGGGTAAACTGTAAAAAGGGTGAGTTCATTTTGTCAGGAACTTCTTCCCCTGAGGATAGTGATTAATTTCAGTTCTGTAGCTTATTTATTTTTCCTCATACAGAATTACAATTATATTATCGTCGTTGCTTATAGAATATGAATCACGTGATACTGAATACATTCTGAGAAAATCGGTAAAAACTGTTTAAAAAAATAACGAAACGGAAAATAACAATTCTATTTATGGACAAAGTAGGAAAAATATATTTCGTTCATTATAAGAATATATTTATAGCAAAAATTAATTATTTTATGCCAGAAAATTGAATTTTAATGCGTTTTTCTCACATGCTTCATATTCTATATACAGTCTTCGTCATAATTTTAAATACCATAATAATGTCAAAATATTTAATTAAAATTTATTCAAATTTGACAGCTAGGCATCACAAAATGATGTTAAAATTATCTAAATACCAAAACAATTGAATTGTGTAGTGGTATGCAGAGGATACAATTAAAAAAAGAATTTATTATGTATTATTTTGATTGTCTTCACATGGTTTATTTTGTATCGCCTTAAATATTTGATTTTTTTACATGGCTCAAATTGTAGAAGATGGAGTAAAAAATAAGAAAAATAATTGTATATTTAACTCATTTTCGTCAAAATGGTCACATAGTTCATATTAAATATGTTACGGCGTTATGTTGGTCACAAAGTACGTTGGTTTTTTAAAAGTACTTATTTTGCTAAAACAAAATAAAAACCAAAACACTGCATCAGCGACAAAGAAAATTACAAAAAAATGTTTTAATAAATTATAGGGTTACTTGTGGGATAAAAAAGGTTACACTTACATACAATACAATACAAAATGAAACAAATATTTTGTTTTAAACCACTTTATTTTGATTTATATTCATCGACCGGTTTCGGTTAAACTCAAACTTCTTCAGGACAATAAACGTATAATATAATTTTTTGGTAATATTGTTTATGCTTTTGAATGGAGAAGAAGTATTTTTTTTCAAATGTTTCTTTGGCAGAAATATACCTGAAATGATTTTCGAATAAACTTTTTTACTTCATGCTATTTGCATCTTTTGAATTCTATAAAGCCCAGCCACCTGGATTATACGATTAGTCCGAAATGTAAAGGCAGTGCCATCTGTTGACCGAAATGAAAAGCAGTCGACTTTGATTAATGGACACGTAATTCTGTCTCATATTAATTTAGAGATATGAGTGAATGTTTTATATTTCTGACATGCGTCCGTCATTTGGATAATTTTTTTTTGTTATTAGTAATATATTTTTAATTTTATTAAATTCTGTTACTGTTCTTGTGTTATGTTATGTTGGTACCGTTCGAAAGGTTTATTCAATTGGAATGACCCTTAAACAAATGTTTTTAGTATGAAGCCCAACGGTTTTTGACGGTAGACAAATACATGCCTACTTATCAAATTTATAATCGTTATGAATAGTCAGACATACGTTTGTATTTGTCTTTTACATTTGTAAAAGTTTAATTATCACCAAAAATAATTACCTAATAATTATTTAGTAGTAATTTTTATTAAGCGAGGGATCTGTAAATCACTCCATATCCCACTTATTTTCTACTTTCCCTACCCTTTTTTATTTTTATATTAACTCCACAAAGAAGGCGTCGAGGAAAATAATATCCCTCAGGGCCCATATCATATTTGAAGATGCTGTGTGGAGGGTCTTTTTGAGGAGAGGAAGGAGCCCTTGGCGCCCAAATTATCCAATTATTATTATTATTATCATTATTAAGGAGTGACCATGTGTCTTGAAGAGACCCATGTTGTAGGTAGGACTAAACACAGAGGCCCACAGTCGAGCTCTTGAACTCTAGAACAAGTCTTAGAAGCGACCCACTCTCATGTGATAAATGTCAACCTTGTACATTTGGTGGGCGCGCGTGTGGCGTGTTTCCCCTCTATGCACTGGTGCGATCGGGAGCACTTAATGGACATTGAATATAAAAAATGCCCAAGATTCTTAAAAACGTGTGCTGATTCTACATATAGTACGTACGATATGAGGAATAAAGGACTTTATAATGTTTTACTAAACAGTTATTAAATAATCTATAAGATTGAACGTTTTCAAGTGAATTTTAAATTTTTTTTCTATAAAAACATAAATATTTTGAAAACGTATTTGGAGCCTACTATAGAGCTTAAAGAAAAAGTCTAGAACAAAGGTTGTCTGATTAAAAAAAACTAGAGGCGAATTTGTGCATTTTTTAAATACAGGCGGACCGCCAAAATGGATCCCTTTGGCGGGGACGGCACTGAACCGATTAATAAAACCCCGTGACAAATTAAAAGGCAAACAAGTTGAATCAGTGCAGTACGAAAAAAACGTGGGACCCACGAAGTTGTAAACTGAAGCTAGCAACAATTGGATTTATTTATTTTTAAACTTTTCACTGGGCGTAAATTGCGTTGAAAAGGAAGAATAGTTTATTTTCGTGGACTGAACCTAAATTAAACCCCTTGATAGAATAATAGGGTTTTCCTCTCTTTTTTATTGCTTAAAAATTTTAAGCAAAAAATTACGAATATTATGCCATTTTTATTTTATTTTTATGTTGACGAATAAATTTTTTAGTCTAGTGTAACTTTCCCATTTTTGTAATACCACCAAAACGATATTTTGAACGTGTGACGTAATAAGCGTTGCCCGGCTTTGAAAAAATTCTGACAATAGTACTTTGATGTTTGTTGACGTGCGTATTTGGCGTCGTTGCTAATCACGGGTCGTTTTGGTTTTTTCGGTTTTTGATCGTTTTTAAAATGAATAAATTTGAATGAAAACATAAATAACAGACGTTTTTAGTAGGATGATTAAAATCAGAAAAATTATCTTTTAATATTCCATACATTTTCATCAGAATCCCTCGTTTGTGAAAATATCCTATTGTGTATTCTATTCGTTATTTTCGCGGGAATACCAAAATGTTGGGATGCTTACATATTTTTATAAGTAAATGCAATATTGCAGTGGAATTTTTTCCATCCAGTATTGCCAGTGGTGGTTGGTGATTATTTAGAGTGAGTGAATACTAGTGTTTCATTCAACAGTTATTGCTTATTACTTTTTTTTTTCACCTCCAAACAACCAACTTTATTTTATATGAGAAATGCATTGCTAAATCTCCCACTAGGTGGCGTCGAGACATAAATATTATGACTACATTTTTAGGTGAAATAATTTAACTCGTCAAATATTAATTATTATTTTTTTATTGATAAACTAATGATTTTTCAATAAAAAGTTTCTTTCAAGGTGAATGAGTGTTTTAGGCTAATAATTATTGCTTATAATAATTGTTACGCCGTTCTTCCACGTAGCTATTCACAAGCGACGCTACCGCTACCTGTCAAACAAATTTGCTAGTGTAGCACCTAGCGGCGTTTTCAAACACTAATAATAGTATGGAAAACACAGACGAGCGGCGATCGCGTCGCTTGAAGGTAGCTCCATGGAAGAACGGCGTTACCCTTTGTGCTATGCATAAAAATCTGGTCTTTAATATTAGTTTATCCATTAAAAAATATAGAGGAATTACATGTTGTTAAGAATATTTCAATTTTTCGCTTAGAAGAAACTCCATATTTTTCTGATGACATAATATAACCTTTTTAAAACCACTGATAAATAAACAAATAATATCAAGATTTTGGATCACGCCTCGTCCATCATTAAAATATCCAACTAATATGCTAATCACATCGGACCGAGTGCATGCGTTGTCGGCACAATCGTAATTAATTACGCCTATTTTCCAATAACACAGTGTCAGATTTAATTAAACGTTTAAATGCTCCCATTAATATCGCATCGCCCGTCCATGTTTAATGGCGGCCATCACGTGATAGTTGCAGTCACGTGACGTGGCGCATGTTTAAGTAACGGGAGGTTTGCGTCATTAGCTGCAGATGGCGCTAGTCGACGTGGAGTGGTCAGGCTATTTGCGGAGATACGCCACTGGATATTGCGCCCAAACTGTCTGTACCGGAAAACGTGGGCTGGGCACTGGCTACTTCACTGGGCGGCGGCGTATTGATGCTGGATGCTCCCCGCAGATTTGGACAATGGAGTATTTATTCAATTAAGGGTGTATTTATTCGGAAAACCGACAAATTATTTTCATCTGTTTACAGTTTTAAAAAAATGTCCGGAAAAGTTAGATTTTTACCATTGAAATTTTCTCGGATGGTTATTATTAAAATTTTAATTTGAACCGGGAACCATTTATTGGATAACCAATACGTCTGCCGTAAGTCACCCCAAGTGGTTTGCTACGTTTGGTGACTTGAGTGTCCGGGTTCTTGTGGTGAGGTTTGTCCGGGTCTTGGCGGCAGATGTATCTGCCCATCAATTGCATAGCAACTGAGACCTTTTGATTTCTCCAGCTGGACTCTCGAAAAATCGCCTTGTATCGCATTGGGAGGATTTGTACGTCAGTCAATCCTGGACGCAGTGATCCCCAGATCTATACCCATCCTTCATACCTTTTTCATCCCCAGAACTTCCCCTTCTTCCATTCCTAAAAATATCCTATACACAGCATCCTCAAAGATGACATAGGCCCTGAGGGAAATTATTATTCTTACGTCCTCCTCTATGGAGCTAATGTAAAAAAAAAATTGGTAAATTTTGTAAGGTTTTAAAATGATAACAGATAATTTATGTTTACCACAAGACCTCAACCTGAGATTTTCAAAAACTGTTCTAGATAGTACCGAAGATTTGAGATTTTTTCTGAAGATTTTATGCGTAAATATTTTTTGCATTGATTTATTTCAAATATTTGTTGCAACGGATTTAACAAGTGTTATCCAAATAACTTACGCATTTTATTTGTTTATTCGTTTAATTACAGTCAGTGGAAGATACTCTCAGTATCGCCCTGACCACCATTCAGGATTGAAGCGTTGCTTGAAATGGCTGAAGCGGTGTTTAGTGACTAGATCTGAATAGCCAGGTACTTATCTTCCCCACCTTCCTCTTCCTCATCTCCTCCCCTTCCTTACTTACCTTCAGCGTCACAACATACTACAATTGGGGATGCCATAGTCTCACTGGCTCCAGACGGGAGCAGTTGGGACTCTTGTGAAGTATTCTCTATAAAAAAATAAAAAGAATACCCCATTGGAGGACCACGTTGTAAAACGGTGTTTATTTATTTATTTATAAGATATACACAGTACATTAAATGTAAGTTTTAAAGTATGTTAAAAAAATTACATGGTTTTGTGCCTATTACGTAAATCTGTAAAATTTCATTAAGTAATTTGTGTCATGCCAAAAAATGTCATAATTATGCTGAAACTAATGGAAAAATAAACTAATGTGTTATGATGTAAACATTTCTTTAGTTGGTAATAGGTTATATCAATTTTCTTGTGAAAAAAAAAACTCCATATGAATTATGCACATGAAAAAGAGAAAAATTATTATAAATACAATAAATACATAAAAATAGAAAAAAAACATTGAAAATAAAATGTGTTTACTAAAGACACAAGGTAGGTATAGAAGACGGTGAACAGAAAGAAACAGCATTAATCTCTGTTTGGTTTTAGTACGTAAGTATTTAAGACAGCCTCCGTGGTCGATGGTAAAAATATACTCGACTAGCAGTCTGGAGGACTCGATTTTAAATCCCGGCGTGCCCAAATAAATCTTACTTGATTAATAGTGGTTATTTCACAATTCATTAATTTATAATAATATAAATTAATCAATTGTGTTGTTTCAAAGAAGTAGATACTCTCAGTATCACCCTGTTATAAGACCACCATCCAAAATTTAAAATTTTGCCTTAAATGGCTTTAGCCGTAGTTGGTGACAAGATCTGAATAGCCAGATACTTCCCAACACTCCTCTTCCCCCTCTCCTTCCCCTCCCCATCACCTTCAGCCTCACAACATACCCCATTTTTTAATTTTTTTTATAATGAACACACCTCACAAGAGTCCCAACTGCTCCCGTCTGGAGCCAGTGAGACTTTTGCATCCCCAATTGGGGTGTGTTGTGAGGCTAAAGGTAAGCGGGGAAGGGAAGGAGTTGAGGAAGAGGAAGGTGGGTAAGCACCTGGCTTTTCAGATCTAGTCACTACACACGGCTAAAGCCATTTCAAGCAAAGTTTCAATTCTAAATGGTGGTCTTACACCAGGGCGATACTGAGAGTATCTTCCACTCTGGAACGTGCCGCAAACACAGTATATATTATTTTTTAATTAATGAATTGTGAAATAACACAAAGTAATCAAATAAAATTTATTTGCGGACGCCGGGTTCGAACCCACGACCTTCGGAATGTGATTCCAAAGCATTACCTCTGGACGACGCCGGCCTATTTACTGCCTACGGCCCCATACTCTCACAGGCTCCAGATGGGAGCTGTGGGGACTTTTGTGAGGTTTAAATCTTTACCTACATTTAAAGTATAATTTTTCGTAATTTGTGTTTTCATAAAAAAATTAAATTTATACCACGATTTTTCACAGGTGCAAATAAAAAAAATGCTAAAATGTAGCACCCTTTCCAAAATGGTCGCTAACGACTGTTCTCCGAGTGTTCGCATGCCACTGAAGTAACAAAGGAAAATCCGCCACAATAATAAAATGCTCACCAAAAAACCTGCACCATTTCCAAGAGGAAGTCATAAATACTGGTCCATACATAAACATGGGCGGTCGGGGTAAGCGAAGCCTTAAACGCCGTTTCATATGTGGATTTTATACGCTACGGCGACTATTATCGGCGGTCTCTCCCCGCGCTACCCTTATCTCTTACCTGTGTACTGTGTGGCTACTGGCTGGAGAGAGAAACCATCATAATTTTCAAAATAATATTTTTTTTATATTATACATACAGGATGTTAAGAAACGTACTTGACTTAACCATTGATTCCTGACATTATTTGGAAAAAAAAATTTGAATGAAATTTTGGTCTCCTATGACTTTTTTGATTTTTTTTTTTCAATTTTTATTTTTCAATTTTTTTTTTTTTTTACATGTCGTCACTGGTTACATAGCCGAGTAACCAAACAACCCCTCACCCCGCTCCTAATTGCCCAATACCTACAATTTTTTTTTATGTTTTAAAAAAAATATATATATATAACTTTAAAAATGTCATCGGAAACCAAATAATTAATTTTGTTTACTCCCAATAATGTCAGGAATCACTGATAAAAGTAAGTCAAGTACGTTCCTTAACACCTTGTATATAGCATGTTTTTCTTAAAATATATTATCTGGTATATCTATCTCCCTGTGAAAACAAGATAAAATATTTGGAATTGGTGTTTTACTTTTGAAATTTTTACATTCCCACTTCATATTACGTTTTCGTATAAGAAGTATAGATATATACTTCTTATACGAAATGTATTTCGGATTCTCATTTTACACTAAAAAGCAAATTGAAAAAAGGTTTTTTCGGTCACCCGATACCCGTATTCGTGGCCCACCTGCGAAGCGTCCGCTACGCCAATGGCTGAACGTAAATGAAAAACGATAGGAATTATTTTCTATTAGTGGGTTTTGGTTTAACCATATCACGGTTGGGATTTCAACCTAACCGAATCATAATTGGAGTATTCGTTACCGGATTGGTAGGGTTGGCTTAAATGTATATTGCTCAACCTACTGCTCTTGTTTGTTCAGAGAAAACTTTGAGGCTTTCATTACTGAATTGGGTGTTATGAACACAAGTGTTTTATGTTTGCTGCGGACCCTCGGCTTCTGAAGAAGGTTTATGAAGGGATTATGTTTCAGTTACCGATGAAAATTAAATTAATTTTCGTATTTATTAGCCTATTACGACCGTCAATAGATTGCCAGAAAATATTTATCGAAAATACTACACTATTTTTAAAAAGTTGTTTTAGGACGAGGAAAAATAGAATATTTTTAATATAGTTTTTTTTTTCTGCGAAACTACTTTTGTAGTTTGTCAGCAGGTACACGGAGTCAAGATTTAATGTAATAACATGATTAAATTAATAGAACTGTATAACTATAAATATATAAATATCATTTTTTTTTTTTTCATGTTAACAATATACCTGCAAAGCTACTGCAAGTATCAGTATAAACGTTGTATAACAAACAGAGTATATGAGGTAAAAATTATAAGTAGGTACTAATGTGAATTAGCAATACAAGTACGTCAGGTACATTACATTACATGCCAATTTCTTATATTATATTTGACTTTAGCAATATCAATGGTACTATTTTTAATTGTCAGTGGTAGTTGATTAAATATTTTTAGTACAATGTAGTTTAGGTGAATGATTTAAGTTAATATTTAATGATAAATATTTGTTCAATCTTAAACATGGGTATGGAGGAGAAAATCTTTGTACTGAAGGAGCAAAATAACCCCAATGTAGAGACATAGAAATATGAAATTTACTCAGCCTCTGCTGAAAACTAATTTCAGTTTGCTAAGTAATTTCCAACATGGGATATGGAGCTGAGAAAAATCCCTTCTTCACTTAGTACTTTAAAAAAATATTTATCAATGATAAAAAAGATTTCCGATAACAAATTTGAAATTTGAACTTGTAGTAACTAGTAACTATGTATATCTTTATATAATTATAATATTTTTTAATCTTACTAATATTATAAACGCGAAAGTTTGTATGGATGTATTTATGTTTGTTACTTTTTCACGCAAAAAGCACTGAAAGGACTTTAATGAAACTTTCCAATAATATAGCTCATACATCAGAATAACATATAGGCTATAATTTATACCCAAAGCTTGCTATTTTCCATGTATTACAAATAATAATTATTGTTTCATAGAAAATGTCAAAATTTGATGCTGACATTTTGAAAAACAATGATTGTAAAACCAAAATTCTATTTTAGAAAATATTTAAATTAGTGAATTTATTTGAAGTAATAACCCTTGAATCGAATCAAGAATTGTAGATATTGTAAATAAATAGGTTAAGAACTTTTGGGTAAACGTAGATGAGACCTACGAAAAGAAAATAAGCTACTCGAAGTACTTACTAATCCTACGCAGACGAAGTTGCGGGCAGAAGCTAGTAACTAATATATTTAGAGACAAATAACATTGAATTATGCAGAAGAACAAAACAACAAAATAGTTTACAATGCAATATGGAAAATATTGGAAAAGGAATAAAAACATTATTTTTATTTTAATAACTTATTTTTTAGTCGTAGACATGAATCTTTTTATTTTACAGAGTAAGGTATTATGATGTAATTAACCCTTGTAATAAAAACTAAGTTTTATTCGTAGGTTTACGGTCAATTTACTAAACTCTTCACTTCGATTGACTGTGCTGGACCTGAAAAGCTTTACAAAAATGAATTCATCCCCGAAGCCAGGAAGATATTCCGCAGAGGATGTGGGTGGAAGAGCCGTGGGGTGGGGATTGGGTGAGACTGGGGGAGATAGGGTAAGGAGAAGGGGAGAGGGCATCAAAACCACCGGTGGTCATCAATCATGGGGATAAAAACTTGTGGAGATCTGACGATGCAACACTTCAACAATTTTTTCTATTCACATTTTTCTCTAATAAAATGATGCGCAGAATCGGCAGATAACTTATAATATCACACGAGCGGTGGCTAACATTTAGGTAGCGTTTTTATAAATTATAAAATTCAACGGCTTTTAAAAAAAATTATAATTCCTCAAAAATGGAATTAACTGAAATCTTTTTGGATTCGTTCATAACCCCTTAAATCGTTTCCTTCCCAGAACTTCCTCCCTTCCTTGCTTTATATAGACCCCCCACACAGTTTCCCCAAAGATTACATAGCCCTGAGAGATTTTTTTTCCGCAGGGCCTCCTACGTGGAACTAATGTAAAAAAAACACGTTTTTTTATTACGTATTTTACACAGCATCATTTAATATCACACAGAAAAACATTTTGGGGAGCACATTATTATAAAATTTTTAAATTTATTTATTAAAAGTAAAACAAATTTAAAACTGTTATTAAGTTCTTTAAGTTATGTGCTATTTTAGTTTTTATTATTGTAATATTATCAAACTATGGTTACGCTATATTGACACTTATTTAAAAAATATATGTTTACCCCTTCCCTATTGTTGACTTTTCATATGATGTTTAAAATGAAAAAAAAAAATACTAATTTCGGCTGTGCGTCTGTGACAGGAACTCTGGTTAAATGAACTCGATTTGCTTTGAATTTAATATCAGTTAATATATTAATTATTTTGATGAAATTTTGTAGGGTTAATATTGACAATAAGCAAAGTCAGATTTCGTAATTTTAGAGGATCTACGTTTTTTATCTAACATGCAAATATTATCATTTCTGCAATATTGTAATACACCGTGTTTTTTAATGGGTCATTGTTAGTTTTCTATTTTCTATAAAAACCGATTTTCCAAATATTTTTTTTAATTTAATGGATTTTTTTTAGTTAATGGTAGTCAGAGTCATTTAAATAACAACATCATTAGCTAGTAAATCTCAACGTCTCAATTTAAAGAGCGTTGTATACATACAAGATCATAGTTTTAACTATGTGTTAAAATCAATAACTAACTATCATTGCCCTCTGTGGCATAACATCTATAATTTACTATGGTTCGGGACTTAGCTGTACCCCTCGGGGTATTGGTTCTAGGAATTAATCATCAGATGGTAAAACAGCCAGTCATGTCCATTTGACATTTAGGTGTTGGTTTTTGTTTGTTTTTCATTGTGTTAGTTTTTACCATTTTTATAAATACAATGTGACTCCATCTTTCTCCTTTGCCCATAATTCAGCCATTGAACTGTAAACATTCTTAGAATCACTGGGGCTGTAATTAACATTCCGCATAGCGTTACAAAAAAATGAAAATCATGTTATAAATAACTTTGTAAAATGAACGTCGTATACTTATTTTGAACTGGAGTGCTTTTCATCGAACGAGACCTTATAAATCAAACACTATTGGAAATTTATTTTTGGACACCGTACTGTCTGTTTTCTGCAGTGGTTCTCCCTCTAACAAGTTTATTCTCCACTGAGGTTTGAGACGGCTACAATTGAAATAGTGGTATAATATAACAACTAGTGTTGTGGAATAACCTCTTCCATATGCTTTATTATACACTATCGACTCATTCTTCTACTTTCGTATTCATTTATTCCATCTTCTTCAGGAAGCAAGGATATTCGCTATATTTCATTCCTGTTACGTTTTGATGGGAATATTTGGATCGAAGCATTAATAAAAGTATTGTAAATATTTCTTTATTTTTATTTTTAGCTTTTTAACTTAATGAGTTAAAGCTTAAATTATAATATTTCAATTAATGAAGATCAATAATCCCTTGGCGTTGGGATACGTTGGCGCAGTGGATAGCGCGTTGGCCCGGATTGCCAGAGGTCCTGGGTTCGAGTCCCAGATGTATCCGTATCTTTTTCTGATTTTTCTGTTTCGTATTTTCGATTAACTTTCGCTAATATTATCTTCATTAATTAAAATATTTCTTTGTATAAAACACTATGGAAGGTAGTTTTTCTAAGTCCTATTTGCTGCCAATTGACTATGTTTTGGGAGGCTGAAGGTTACGGTGAAAGGAATGAGATGAGGAAAAGATAGGTGGGAAAGTACCTGGCTATTCATAACTGGTCACCAACCATGGCTAAAGCCATTTTTAGCTACGTTTTAATTCTGAATAGTGGTCTTTCACCTGGACGACACTGAAAATATTTACAACTCTGAAGCGTGCCTTAAATATTTTGTATTCTATTTAAATGAATAAATTATTGTGAAATAACGTAAAATAATCAAATATAATGTACTTATGCAAGCCGGGATGTGAACCCGCGACTTTTGGATTTGTAGCAAAGGATCTTAACCACTCAACCGCGAAGGCCGTCAAATGAGAGTAGATTAAAATTTTTGGATAACACGTCAATGATTTTCGTCATCAGATTGTGTTTTTTACACTGACTTCGAGATTCCTGCCCACCATCATACCTTTTTCCTTGACAGAACTTTACCTCCTTGCTTTCTCTAAAAATACCATCCACAAAGCATCTCCAAAGATGACAAAGGCCATGAGGGATATTTTTCTCAGAGCCTCCTATGTAGAGCTAATGAATAAAAAGTTAATATTATTTTTTTAAATTGCGTGTGAAAATTCATCAATAACAAAATCAAAATCATGAATGAAAAGACTATATCAAATACAATGTCACTATAAATTCGATAATCTGTAAGAATATTACATTTTTCATACGGTTATATTACACACCAGGCAATATCGCGTCCCCCATGCTTTTCTCACATCCGATCTGACATTTACCGATGAAATTTCGTCTAAAAATTGCAAGCACGTTTCTAATATAGTGAAAACAATATCAAGTGACCTAAAAATGTTATGGGGAACGATAGGAGTAGTTTACTGACTGCCTGATATGAACTACCTTATGAAGAAAATATATTACAGCCTGCCGTGAGGATTCAAATCCCAGTATGAGGGGAAGATTTAACCCTTGCGAAACGATCAATACTAAATCAAATCGTTTGTTTACTTAAAAGTGTTCTCTAAAACCACACCAGTGTTAGTGCTTATTTAAAGTTTTGTAAAAATTTCATTGTTTTTCGCTCAATTCTTCTTTATATACTTACGATACACCATTGTTTTATTTTAAATTTTATAATTATGTATATATTTTTTTAGTTTCTTTTGTAAGGTTATATGTCACTCCATATTTCAAACAAAACACAGAACTTAAAGGCGACAATTCCAAAAGTTTTTTTTTTTACATTAGCTAGAGGGGATTAATGAGGCTAGTTCCTCGGAGCATCTTCCATTGAAATACCGGTAGAACAAGGATAGCATTCCTACCCGACGCCTGTGCTCTAAAGATTGCAATCCGTTTGTTAAGACGGGATAATCTATCAAACGGACCGCCCGTTTTTGCACAGAGTCGAGGGTGTTTTTCAGGTACTTTGGGACTCCACACCAGAGGTGGCTGCCAAATTCAACCGTGGGGCGCACTTGCGATTTGTACAGGGTTAGCAGTTGTGTACTATTAAAGTATCTGCGGGCCCTGTACAGTACGCCCAGTTTCTGAGAGGCTAACTTAACTCTGGCCTCGATGGAGCCCCCATATCTGAGCTGGTCACTTAGAGTTACACCGAGCATATCAATGGAAGACTTGATCGGCAGAATGCTACCGTTGAAGGAGACTAGATAGTCATTTCGATCCCTTTTAGACGTAATCAGACATGATTGGGTCTTTGATACTTTGAATTCGACGAGATTATTCTTACCCCAAGAGAAAACACTCTCGAGGTAAGCGTCCATTCTTTGCTTCAAAGCCCTCCGAGCTATTGGAATTTGTGCATCCCTTGGGGGCTTGTCAAACAAAAAGCTATCATGGACTGTACTGTCATCCGCGTAACAATGAATTGGTGCACATGTAAAAAGGTCATTGATGTGTAACAGAAACAAAGTCGGAGACAGAACCGATCCCTGTGGGACGCCAGCATTTATCGAATGCGAGGAAGAAGTGAAACCGTCAGCAACCGTCTGAATCGACTTCTCCCTCAAAAAGTCGGCAATCCACCTGCACAAGGATGTGGGAAGTCCGTAAGAAGGCAGTTTGTTGACAAGATAAATATGTCCAGGAGTGATGGACGTGTGAAGCCATCCCTCCCACTGGGTTCTAATGATGGGTCGAGAGATCAAAAGGTCGCCCTCAACCAGTCTCTCGCCACGCAGATGATCGGCAGATGCATCCGCCCCCAAGTCCCGGACAAACCTAACCCCGTGAACCCGGGCACCCTGCTAAGTCACCAAACGTAGCGAACCACTTGAGGTGACCTGTGGCAGACGTGTTGGTCGTCCAATAAATGGTTCCCGGGGTGGCGGTACCCATACCCGCCTCCCAAATTGAGTGATCCATAACGGTTTTAATCTTAGGCGAATGATAATGACAATTTGATAAAAATAAAACATTTTTTGTTCTTGAAAAAAATAATTGTCCCTGCTAATCTTACATAAATTAGATAGATTTTTAAATAATTTATAAATTATTGTCCAACCCTGTCACATATTTGACAGGAATGCCTGTAACTTGTAGGTAGCATTCTGAAGCGTCCACCACTCTGTCAAGGGCTGTGTGGGAGGGATTGCTAGAGGTAGCAGGGGGGAGGGGAGGGGGCGCAGAAGAGGAGAGGGTTGTTCTGCAAATGACGGAGACGGACAGAGGCAAATTTAATCATTTGATCGATGACTGTTGTGATTTTTCGCGTCCTTGCCCACGAGAATACCAAAATACAAAAGTATATGTGACTTTCCCTTTGTAGGAGATGTAATGGCATTAGTCTCAAATGCGAATTTCGTAAAGGGATGAAACTAAATGAAAAGTGTGCCTTGTTTTTTGCTGTTGAACGTATTGGTTTTAACAACATAATAGAATATTGAATATTTTTGAAAAATCCTTTTTATATTAATTATGTTAAGTTAAGATAAATACGTTTTTCGCACAACTATAGTGTTTAATACAACTATAGTGTTTAATACAACTATAGTGTTTAATACAACTATAGTTTTTAATACAACTATAGTGTTTAATACAACTATAGTGTTTAATACAACTATAGTGTTTAATACAACTATAGTGTTTAATACAACTGTAGTTTTTATTACAACTATAGTGTTTAATACAACTTTAGTGTTTAATACAACTATACTAACTGTATCTACTTCCCGGCTTCGCCCAAGTTCCAACAGATATATTCATATCTTTGATTTTTTATCAATCAAAATTTCATTTAATTCAAAGCTCACAGTTACTATAAAAAAGAGAAAAAGAAGAAAAGTAAACATTTACTATTACTATAAAAAGTAGAGCTTTAAACGGAGCTTTCGTCCTTTGCAAAATCAATTTTTGATTAATTGGAGTGCCAATGAAAAATCAATACATTTTTTTTTCTTATTTTGTTTTGATAACTTAAAGACCTACCCAATCTAATGACGTTAATCGCCATGAAATAAAATCTATAAAACAATTATAATTATTTACACATTCTTGTAATTTTTAAAATTGGTATTTATGTTTTTATATGTTTATCACAAGTTAATATTTTAGCCGTTTTATGTTTGTTTTTAGAAATGAAGTTTTTAAAAATGTTAACAAACACATATTTCCCAAGCACAACCACTAGCTTACATTAGGAAAAAATTATATTTCTCGGAATTTTAAATACAAAACTGATATTATTGAAAAAAATATGTAAGAGAAATAAATACCTACTAAAAAAAGAAAAAGTGAACAGTAAGATTTACTTAGTTAAATACGAAATCTGATCTAGATAAACACATTTGCATAGGCACAAAGCTCCTCGTGTTGGGATGAAATCCGAGTCATCATTTTTGGGTCAAGCACGCATAAAACACTTCAGTCCGAAAATCCACGAAAATTTATTTATGTACTCGACGACTCGGCGAAAAATTACGATGTACCATGGAATGGATGGATGGGTGTTGGTGATAAGTGTTATTAGCTGACACCACTCAAACATGTGGCCCTGGTAGGCCTGACCGCCATTAGCATATCGCCTGGTATCAGGCGGACATGAAAGTTAGATGGTCGGTCAGTTGATTTTGTGTAGTGTGTACTGCGCCTGCGAGAGGTAAATTGAAATAGATAGTGTTGGGTACTCGCAAGTTATGGTACCCTGATATTGAGGATTTTGTAAATGTTTGAAATGAAACTATGTATATCAAAAAGATTATGTAATAATTATCACATTAGATTATTTATTACTTATATACCATGAATCAAATCCATGTACCTACCACCATTGTTAATTATATAATACCTACCTATAAATTGAAATGTAATAAATTATATTATTTCACTACATCTATATTCTTACTTTTACTTATCTATTCTGTATATTCAATTTGGTAACTGATATGATACTCAATTCCATTATCACTGTATACTTGTTAACATTTTATATAAGTTTATTTATTTCTTACTTCAAAATTTTTCTTCTTTTTTTCTTTTACTTTTGTACTTTGGCACTACTCCTTACTTTGGCACTACTCCCCAATTCAAACACGAGAAATGTTTTCTTTATTGGAATGGGTAGATTCTTTAACAAACTATTTTATGGTAATTAGCTTTTAAGACCCGTGATTTTCTTTTGTAATATGTGTTTCAAAAAAAAAAATCTACTTAATCTAACTTCGTCCTGTAATCAAAAAGATCATCCTAAAAGATAACATGGCATCCTAGGAAAATTATTTTCCTCAGGGCCTGTTAACAATTATTTAAAATATTGATAAATTAATCTCTCTTCTACACTGCAATTTTATGTATTTCACACAATCTTTACCGTTTTTATTTTATTTTTTTACGTTTATTTTCACAACTCTGATTTTTTACAGTATTTTCAACGGTTGGGAAAACAAATTATTTCAACAACACATTTAAATCAATAGGTAATCAGTAATCACTAATCACATCCAAACACTGATTGACTAGATATCACAGCATATCTTAGCATTTATTTGTGACGACATATTATTTTCTTTTAAACATAAGTTTACCATAAACTTTTTAGTTTTTAAAAATATATTTTATTTTTTATTTATTTTATATCGAAAGAACAGTTACAGATAATACATCAACAAACAAGTCCTGCTAAGCCAATTAAATTGGCTTGTCAGCAGGTGCTTATAATTTAGTTACATAGACATAATTTACATCTTATATCTAGATATTCAACATTTATTCATACATTTTTCATACACAATATAAATATTTTAATAAAATAAAAGTAATGGTCAGGTAATATATTAAATATCTTCGGTATGTTGTATTCAAACGTTCTCTGTCCGTACTGAATATTAAATTTCAGAACTATTAACCCGTCGTTGCGCGTGAATCTAGTGCTGTATTTATGTTCTAATTTCTCTTTACGCTGCGGGGTAAATATATGCTGAATTATAATTTTGCGCCATAGTATAGCCTTAACAGGTAAATTTTAAATGATTAATGATGAATAAATATCACTTTGTAAACATTATACTTTCCTATTGGCTATTCACGCTGGGTCTTGCCGGATTTCTACCCAAGTAATCAAACTTGGTGATTAAAATTAAATTCAAGGGTGTTTGAACCAATCTTACGCAGAACACATCTTACCCTCCATATATAATTCAGCTTGCAGAAACTTGCAAACCTGAGTCAGGCATTTGACCGCCGCGTGCCGTCCGCAAGTGACTTGTTCCTAGCAAGTGATTTGTTGTCCGAACACCCCCTTCGCCCTCTCCGCTCCTGGTCCGCCTGGTACCGGCCAAGGGTTGGTAGGGTTTACTTACTGCTTACATGTTTATATTTGCCTGGCCCGCACGCTTATTTAACGTCACGCTCCATCGGACCGGTGAACAAAGTTCTAGCGGAAGTTACAAACAAGTGTAATTGAGTGTTAACGGATTGATTAAATGCGATTCTCATCCGCTTTGATGTCTGTTTATATGTGATTAAAGAGGATTCTGTCCCATGAACGCACTGACATTATGCCCACTCGAGCGATTTTTGGCAATGACAAGTTTTCAAAACGTCTTAGTAGTACTATTAGGTACTATCTGGAGTACTTATAGAACCTAAAAATATGGCATTAAACAGCAGTAAGCAGTTCACACGTTTCTTCATTAATATTTTGAGGAACGATATTATTTAAATCTAATGGTCAAATCCAAAACCGAACACCCATCGCTCAAGTGGTTAAATGATATTCTTACTAATATTATAAACGTGAAAGTTTGTATGGATGAATGTATGTTTGTTACTCTTTCACGCAAAAACTACTGAATGGATTTTAATGATTTTTTTTCAATAATATAGCTTATACATCAGAATAACATATAGGCGGAGAAGGTGGAAGGGGAATGCATCAGGGGAAGGAACAGGTCTAATGGGAAAGGACATGGAGGGAGAAAAAAAATCTTTATTTAAATTGCTTTGCAAAGCATGCCGGGAATCAGCTAGTTCTTTATATTATTGGAATGCAAGAATTTATGGAAGACAATCCATTACACCAGGTTTAAATATGAACACTTGAAAAACGACGAAATTCCAAAGTATGCCTATCATTGGGTACTTTTTGGGACAAAGCCCACATCTATAGAGATGAAATTTTGGTTATAACATTATTTTACCGTACGATATAAAAATCTTCTTTATAAACATGTTCAAAAAATGACATTTAGTATAAAAAGTCTGGAATGGTTAAATAGAAATTGCTGCTATAACATGTACTATTTTCATACTCAGCATACTGGCAGAAACAAAAGGAAACATAATTTTTATATATTTTCCTTATAATAGAGCTTTAGTTGTAAGATCCATAAAACTTTTAAATCAACATCACAACACCAAGATAAGCATCAAACATATATTTTAAAAAGCAGTAAATATTTCCAAGTGAATTATTATCAGTATTATTATATGGATTATTAGAATTTTCCTCCTAGATGATTCACAAAGCACGCACCTGTTTACGATTCAACAACTTTGAAATAATTTGCATGCTGTTCATCATTTAATATTGGAACAATAAGCCCCAAACAAACACCATCGCCCTATTTATTTTGCGTCTCTCTTCATCTCCGAGTAGAAATTTGTATTGTACCCCCTATTTGAGTAATTCAATGGATTATGTAAAAAATCAAGGTGTAAATGGAGCCAAACGACAGGATAAGGAAGACCTGTAAACGTTTCATTGACATTGACGCAGATGCCTTAAATGAAGTTTACACTGAATCGTGTTCTCAAATATCACGTCTTCTCCAACAGAAGAACTTCTACAATCTGTTTGATCTGGCCACAAAGTTTACAGCATGTCAAAACAGGAATAAACTGTGTGTTTGTTATGGAAATATTGACAGATATGTAGTGTCCTGGAGGTAAGTAAAATCAACTCCCTAATATCCTGTGAGAATAAACTTTATTCAGTCAGGATTAAAAACGGTGAAATTTTTATGATCGATTATTTTGGCAATTTGTCGGCTTTCATGAATGTTCTTTAATAAATAAGCTAACACATTTCATTGCCTAAAACAACAATTGGAACAGTATGCACAAAGCTCTGGGTGGAACGGCTGGAAGTTTGTTTAAAAAAAATACTAACTAAAGTTTAGGGGATTTTCAAGGCTTTTGAAAATGTCATTTACAGACTTCAAGGATCCAAGTAACTAAGGGAAAGGTAGGTACTTTGAAATATCTTCGAACTAGCTTACCGATAGTAAATGGTGGGTGGTTTGCACAACAGTGGTAGATAAGTTGGGATGTTTAAACCAAAGTTTGGGGTTGCGGGCTGCGGGCTGTGGGTGGGGAGGAATGTGGGTGGAGGGGGAGGGAGAGGATGGAAGGTGGTCAGCAGGGTGACCACTGGACCAGCGAGGGCATTACTTACCTGCCACCGGGCGCTGGGAGCAGGGGCGCAGTTTGTTTTTAGATACATAACCCCGAGGGTGTATTGTTTGCAAACTTTCAGATTTACCGAATAATCGACTGTGTTTAAGTTTTCTGCAATTAATATTTTAAGTCTGGAAAACCCATTACTATGCTTAACAACTAATTTACATACTCTTATTTTTATCCCACCAGGGATAAAAATAAGAGTATGTTTATATATATTTTACGAAATGTGACATTATTCTTTGAGCATTATTTTTTATTTTCTCATGTTCTCCGTAAAACGGTTATACACCAATATATCCTAGAGAAGATTATAAATTACAAAATACACAAGGGCAGTATTACTATTTTGTGACATGTGTTAAAAGATAGTTTCTGAACTGTCTGTAAGTGACACTGAAAATGTCGATGGTCAACACAGAATCGGTAAGCAAGAAGTCCTCACTTTCGGAGCATAAAAAAGTGCATGGGATCTCTCATGAGTATACTTGTTAGGGACATAAAAATTAACCTCTTTTAACATAGGCGGATTGAGTATGATACCAGAGATTAGCTTAAAAAGTGTTTGCCTAAAAATATTTTCTGCGGGCTTCTAAGGTATTGAAATCGAGCATCTTGTTAAGAACAAGGATGGATACAGGAATGGATAGTAACGTACATTCCCTCATATACAGGTAACGCATAAAACTTTTTGTACTTTTTTATTTCTAGGATATGGTTTTTATCAGAAGGGGCCCACGTAATGGAGCTATATTCTATATTATGTTATGTTAACTATAATCTACAATTATTAGTTTTTTTCATTATTAAAAAAAAAACGCACAATTCAAATGAAGAAAAATACCTGTAACAACATGTAGGTATCTTCTTTGGACTTCAACAAACCGATTTTAAGTTTTTGTATGTATGGATACCAACCGACTCTCTAAAATCAGTTATTTCATTTCATTTTTCGATTGATGATTAAAATAAAATTTGCTTTATTAAGGTCTAAACTTACTTATTCCAAATTGACAATACTTTATTGCAGTGTATTCCTATTCTCAAAGCGTAAAAACATTATTAAAAAAAACCGAAAGCTTCTGAAAATCTTTCTTCATTTGCTTTAGCAGAAAATACATTACCAAAATTATTTACCATGCTAATTTATTTCGGATACAAAACAGTTGGACGTTTATTTTTTTAAATATCCCCAAACAAAAAGGCTCCATATTTAACCCTCCCCCGCTCGTTTGTCTCAAAGCCTCCCCGCCGTTTATTTCCAGCTTAGCGGGAAGCAACACGAGAGATGGGGTGGTCAGTGCCTCAGAATGAGCTACGGTCCCAGAAGGGTTAAGGGTTTACTGCTAACCCTGTAACTGCCCTAATGTCTCTGGGACAACTTAGTGTCCAGTTGGGTTATACAAATTTTCTTTATCGAACCGGCGCGTCTGTCCCGGCGTGATAAAACCGCTAACATATCGCAGGGATGCGAGGGAACTATTTAGTTAGGCACTACTTTATGGCTGTATTAAATTATAACCCATTTTGTCTGTGGATTAGGTGGGATCGTTAAAACAATATTGGAAAATAATATTCATGAACGTAGAAGGTATTTCTGATATATAATAGATTGATAATAACGATAATAATTATATATTTTTTCATTATATGATAAGTGATAAGTAGGAGGCGGCTAAGCGGTGGCAAAACGAAGAATTCCAAGTCACGAATCCGCAAAAACATCATTCGGAGACATTGAAGTTTGAAGTTTAGAATTGATATGTTATTGTAATAACAAATAAATTCTAAACTTCAAACCTCAATATCTCCAAATGATGTTTTTGCGGATTTTCAATTTGGAATTCTTCGTTTTGCCACCGCCTAGCCGCCTACTAGTGATAAGTATCAAAGACCAGCTGAAGTGAATCCGAAGTTGGTCGGGTTCAGGTGGAAATAATAATATCGTTAACAAATTAAAAATTATTTAAGGATTTCAACTCGGGCGTCCGCGACTACTTTTACCATTAATTTAACAATTCCATTGCACTTCTTTTTTCGTTCGTCTGCTCTTTATTTCAAAAATATATGAGCGTTCCGTTATCCATTTGATTTATCATCAGTCTTTTCGTTTACATTACACATTCGTCTTATTTTGAATATCATCTAGGCAAAATTTCTTCAAAAGTACCAAAATATTGGTTTAAAGGGCGGGAAAAGGGGATGGGGTAGGTATACCGTTTTAAAAACTGCCATCTTTGTCTTGATGCTGAGCTCGGCTTTTCTTATCACTGAGCTGTAGAGAGGACGTAGCACACTGCTTGCCGCACTTATTCTTCGATCAATTTCTTCGTCTTGCCGACCGTCGCTGGAGAATTCGACCCCAAGGTATTTGAACCTTTCCACCTGTTTCAGCTGAGCCCCATTAGCGAGTATGTTGCACTGAGTACGTTTTGTATTGGCAACTTTAAAAAAAGAACCATGGCAAGGCTTCGGGTGCAATACAATAATGCATACCGTTTGATGTTTGGACTTCCCAGTCACTGCAGTGCCTCCTCAATATTTACAGAAGGGTGAGTTCAAGGATTTAAAGCTCTACTAAGAACCATTTTTGCAGGACTGAGGGGAAGGAAAAACCATTCCAGAAATATTCTCATCATAGAAAACCGTCTGACTTCAGGATCGAGCATAGAAAACATTGGAGAAAGACACTGGCTCTAACAATCTTAGATCCGATGGATTCCTGCGTTTCTATGCTTTGTTTTTATTTATATTTAGTTTCATATTTATCATTATTTATAAAATACTTATGTTGTCAATATAATATGTATTTATACTCTCTATGGGGTGTGTGGGATTGCACTCACCTCCCCACATCCTGGAATAAAGAACTTTATTATTTATTTATTTATAAAAAATTAATCACACATATTATATCAGAGATGTTAAAAAAATGTTTCCACGATAAGTGTCAAAGGTCACTGTTTAAAATACAATTGTAGTGTGTTTGATCAATGAAAATACGCGGTAATAAAAATTAAGAATTGAAATTAAAAATATAATTTATTTTTAACCAATTTCCATAAAGTAATTTAGTAAAATAATATTTTTTGATCCATTCGTTGGAAATTTCAGATAAGACTAAAATACCCAAATTAATTTTCAATCTAATCCGCTTTCAACACTTTCAATTCCGCTCATAATTAAAACGACCATGATTTTTGCAGTGCACAGCTTCTAGTACGGGAAATATCAGCAGCCTGCGTTAATTCAAATTACGGTCAGCGACGGTAATTTTATTATCGGACGGGCAGCGCCCGCGGCGGGTGGCATGGGCATTAAAATTATTACGTATCCTCGCAGACCCGGTTATGAGCTTTCAGCAAAGATCAATTATTATTTTGTTGGTAAAATAAATAATTTCAAAATAAGTATCTTACTAATATTATAAACGCGAAAGTTTGTATGGATTTATATATGTTTGTTACTCTTTAACGCAAAATTTACTGAATGGATTTTAATGAAACTTTACAATAATATAGCTCATACATCAGAATAACATTTAGGCTATAATTCATAAAGCTTGCTATTTATTTTCAATATATTGAAAATAATAATTAGTGTTTAATAGAAAATGTCAAAATATGAGAATGACATTTTGCAAAACAATGATTGTTAAATCAAAATTCTATTTTGGAAAATATTTAAATTAGTGAATTTATTTGAAGTACTCGCCTAATACTTTGAATCGAATCAAGAATTATAGATATTTTAAATAAATAGGTTAAGAATTTTGGTATAAATATAGATACTGCGCAGACGAAGTCGCGGGCAGAAGCTTGTAGTATATAAGTACAAAATAGTAGTAGATTGTTGTTACTTATTTCAAGAATAATACCCCATTATTGTTTTTTTTTTCAAACTGAAATTGTGTTGACAAAATTATTTGGTCGTTATATGAGTGAATCGTCCTCGCTATAACAGTCAACAATTATATGGAAATAAGCCTGAACTAAAATATCATTTGGTAATTGCTCATTATAACCACGACCTCATTATAACCATGACCTCACTATAACCATGATCGTTATAACCAAGTTCGACTGTATTTATACAAACTGTGCTACACTCTCAAGATGTCTTCGATGTCTTGGATTGAAAATGGGTTTTTTTCTACTCTCACTACCAGAGTCTCAAAATTTTGGTTTGGAAAATATATTTTCTGTGCTGATTGCTTTTTTTATATAATACTACCAAAGGTATTCTGATTAGAATGATGGAACTGAAATATTAAAATCAATGAATAAACAAAATACCTTACAGAAGGACTTGGCATACCGGTCCAAACACATGCAGAACATTCTGTTCAAATGGTTTTACAAAAATGGCTTTACGTTCAAATTGTTTCCATGATTATTATTTAGTTTTTATGTTAAGTAATAAATATATTTTTTAATTACATTTTATACAATTATAAAATTTTATATCTAATATGTTCTATTCTAAGACTTCTATAATATTATTTACTATCTACTTTAGTGCCTACTTTTACTATATTAAGGTTTACACTGTAATTTAATGAAACAAATTTCTTTGTGTTATCACTATATAATAGTTTACACAAAGCATTGTGTTTCATTTAATAAATATTGGTTCCATCTTGGTGGCCATTTCTGTATAGCCATTTGGACAGAATATTTTATTAGTATGCCAAGAACTCTCTGAAGGCATTTTATTTAGTCATTTATTAAAATGGCATAAATACCCCAAAATTATTGTTAAAATATTTTGCTATAACTAAAAATTGCTTCCTTAGAGCCTTTGTCATATTTGGGGATGCTGAATGCTGTTTTATGAAGTGTTTGTGTTAAAGTTGTTTTTGTGTTTGTGCTACGGAAATTATGGAAAATAGGTTCTACGAACTAAAATTATAGGGGTGTAGAAATCTGGGAGTCGGTGGGTCCGGTATGACATCACTCTCACTTCGGTGAAAGGCAATGGGTCAAGAGAGTCCGCTTATTCTTAGTTTTCATTCGAACCTTTTCCGTCAATATTCTACTACTTATAAGTTCATAAAAAATTATAATATTTGTCACATAATTAAATAAAAAAACCTTAATTTCTCATTTGAAGTTACCCGAAACCGGTGATAGGTCCAATACTGAAGACAGTATAATATGAACGCTGTTCGGTGTCCCGCAAATTGATAACGATTACGGCGGATTAGGGCGGGAGACAGGTGCGCGGGAAATCTAATACCGGCCGCCATATTGCCTGTTCTTAATTTATACCGACCTACGAGCGGTCACTTATATTTATGACCAGTGCGGCTCCACATTGCTGGCTAATAGGCTACACGACAAGCTAGGTAAGTACCTACCACAAAGTCGTCTTAAATAGAGGTTTATCTGTTTTTAGTCGATGGTAAATTGAAGGCACATACAGCGTCCGCTATTAACATAAAATAATAATTTATTCGAGGACTGTGTCTAAAATACTGGCGTAGGTTTTGTTTTTCCACATGTTAGAATAATGTAATATATCCATTCAGTGCTGAAAAATGGCTAATAATAGATTTTTGATAAGTTATGATACTAGGTAGGTAACTTTTTTGTATTTCGTCTCGAAGAGAAAAATGCTTTCAGTAACAGCCTGGAGAGAAAATCATTTTAAACTGCAAGGTTTATTATTTTAATAAGAACGAAAGTTAAAACAAAGTGCAAAAACTAAAAAAATCAATAGTTGGTTTTTTAATTTGGTTTCATATTTGGGTTATTTATTAAGTCGTGATATGCTACCTACTAATTTAGCCAACGTTTCGGACAGTACCCATCATCAAAGCATTTAAAAGTATATTTTAAAGTTCTATTATAGTTCTGTTATTATATCTTTGCTTCACAGAACTGAAATAATAATAGAACTTGAATGAAACTATCGCAGAACTAGGAAAGTTATTTTAACCCTTGATGACTTATTCAAATTCTGCGAAACAAATGGCCCTAAGTGAATTAATCATTTTTAGACTCAAGAGATACGACTCAAAGCACATACCATTGTTTATTTTGAGTTTTTCATTTGATGACTGTAACGGTGGATTCTCTCTGAACTGCTTGGCAGAATACACCATCAACGATACTCATTGAGTTGTATTTTTCTTTGCATAACACAGAGACATGATCTAATGAAAGCCACGTATGGTTTTGGTTGAGTTTCTGAATTGTCATGCATGCGAGCTTAATACTTGCACGACAATAGCGCCGCGGAGCACAGAAGTACGGGAGGATACGATACGATTGTCTTGCATGACACGTAATGTACAAACTTTTCCTTATGTTGTTGTAAGCCGCCGGTTATTGGGGAACATGACGTGGGTCTGGCGGGTGGATACGGTATGGCGAGGTGCCGGGAGAGTGGGCGGAACGGAGCGCAGATTGTCGAGAAGGCCACTTCATAAGCGGGAACAATGACGATGCGATGATCGGAGGTAAGGCTGTCAAGTTAAAGGGGATGCTTGTACGTAAGTACTCGCGTGGCTTATGAGAAGGCGACTTGAATTTGGAATCGGAATATATTTCGAAAAGCGAAAATCAGATATTTTGCTTACATAAATCATCTGTAAATCAGTAAATATGTTTACATGTCCCTTTATAAACGCCTGAGCGGTGAGTCATGGCGTCGAAACGAAAAGAACGATCCTGAGGCCCTAGCACACTCGCTCTTTAACGATCGATAGGATAACTATCGGTAACTTCTCATCGTTCCCTAGGACAACTGCACATTGCTAACGTACAAACAACAGTTAATGCAGAATATGTTAAGGACACTTAGTCATTGTGAACTGTTACTTTTTTGTTGGCGATCTGTAGTCATGCTAGGGAACGATGAGAAGTTACCGATAATTATCCCATCGATCGCTATCGAGCGAGTATGCTGTTTAGCCTGAGTAGCCTCTGGAACCAAAATATTTAAGATGTTTTTTGTTATTCTTAATTGCACAGCTCTCACATCTCTCCAACGGTGAGCTCTATGAGTCGAGAAATTTTTTATACTTTTTCCCTTTAAAATTAAATACATGTAAAGTATTCCAGGAAAACGAAAATTAAATTTTTACTTATTTAACTAGAAATAAATAAAATTAATACATTTTACATTACATTACCTATAAATACACTACCTTACAATATTATTCACTTTCATTATTTTGTTGATTAAAAATAAAAAATGAATATATTTTTTTAAATGTACCTAGACTTTTTTCATTTTTAATGTTGTTTGAAAGGCAGTTACATAAATTACCCCCCTCGTAACCAATGGACTGCTTACCATAGTCCGTATGTATGATGTTAAAATGTATGTTCTTTGAATCCATTCTGTCAAAAATAAAGTCAAGACGTCACATCGTTTGTTCTAGATTTTGTATTAGCTCACTTAAAAAAATGTTTCGTAAGAAGCTTTGATATTCTAGCGAATCCTGATGGTTGTTAGAAAATTCGATAGGTAAATTAAAAAAGAGAAAATAACCTCAAATAAAACTTTTAAGTACAAATACATTTGAAAGCATTTTTTTTTCAATTTTTTCATTAATTGAAAGACAATATTCAACTTTTTTTATAAGAAAAACTGTCTTTTTAACTTTTGAAGGTTATTCCCATCAATATAATATATCATTGAAGAAAAAGATAAGAAGAAGATTCCCAGTTGCGGCCATTATCTTTTATCATGTTTCTGTGTCTATTCATTTTCATATTTAAAAAAATTGATAATTATTGTTATCTTCTTCTTCAATGAAAGATAAAAGTTTACGTTTAGTCGCTGACCACTTGACCTAAAAGTTGTTTCTATAAAAGTAAAAATCATAATATGTATTGTCTTCCTTAGTAGAATAGATTCAACATTACATCATTTGAAACGCTTCCAAAATCTCCATTACACAAATTTCCCCATGAGTGTCAACCCTGATGACTTCCCACCCCCATTAAAACAACCGCCAGCCGTCTTTACATCCGGTGCGGGGTGTCTATTCCATATCCGTCCCGGGCGGCGGTGGAGCCTTATCATTCGGTCCATTTGAGGCAATCGTTTGCATTGAATTAGGGGTGCTCCCGAACAAACCTGTCCCTCGGAAACCTACCCCAATGTATAATGAACTTTCTGTCAGCATGACACATAAAAAATATAAAGAATTGAAAATGGAAAATTTTAACATACATATCTAGTTTAGCTACTATTCTTCTCCTCTTTTACTGTATTGTTAAAAATAGACACGCTAGTCCCAAAAATTGTTGCTGGTTTTGAACTTTTAAAATCATTAATTAATTATTTTCTGTTTTGATTGGAGTAACTTTTTTAAGATCGATGTAATATGTCATTGAGGAAGAAAATGATACTAATAAATTTAAACGAAACGTAAAGCAGTACAAAACATAGAAAAATTAAAAAAAAGTGACGGTCGCAACTGGGACTCAAAAGTCCCAGAATAAAGTCTTAGAGTCCCAGTTGCGACCGTCACTTTTTTATTTTTCTGTGTTTTGTACTGCTTCACGTTTCGTTTAAATTTATTAGTATTATTTTCTTCCCTAATGACATATTACATTGACCTTAAAAAAGTTACTCCAATCAAAACAGAAAATAATTAATTAATGATTTTAAAAGTTCAAAACCCAGGATCTAATATTTTACCGGGATACAGCGCCACCAATTCGGCCATTGGGACCTATATTTTTTCTGTCATTTTGTTGATCTCATATTTCAAATTCGGAATTAACGGTATTATTTTTTTCCACTATTTTTCCTCGTAATTTTCCCCGTATTTTATCCTCGGGAATTTACGGCCGAGTTGGTTAGTTTTGGAGATTTTGGTAGGTTGTTGATAACGACAAGGAAATTTTAAAAGAAAAAATTAACCAAAAAACAAAAGTGTACAAACTTAGGACAAACGGACGGAAAAGGAGTGTCAGGTAAAAAATATAATTTTTAAATAATAGGGTATTACAGAGAATCACATCACGGAATAAGAATAAGAATAGAAGGACATCACGGGAATACATAAAACAATCAACTCAAACAAATACTAGAGACGGGTTTTATCAGTTACGTTCAATATGTAAGTGAATTTATTTTTATTTTTTATAGTGAATAAATACCTTACTAGAGTCCCAACTGCTCCCGTCTGGAGCCAGTGAGAATATGGCATCACGAATAGGGTATGTTATGGAACTGAAGGTAAGCGGAGAAGGGAAGAAGATGGGGAAAAGGAAGGTGGGGAAGTACCTGGCTATTCAGATCTAGTAACTAAACACGGCTAAAGCCATTTCAAGGAATGTTTCAATTCTGAATGGTGGTCTTACACCAGGGCGATACTGAGAGTATCTTCCACTCTGGAACGTCCCGAAAATATACTATATATTATTTAAAATTAATTAATTGTTAAATAATACAAACTAATCAAATAAAATTTATTTGCTCACGCCGGGTTTCAAATCGCGACCTTCAGAATGGGAGTCCAAAGACTTACCGCTGGACCACGCCGGCCATATGGTAAAGGGTGTAGCAAGAAGGAATGGAATTAGTTGACATTCCCCCTTATATGAAATAAATAAATGATTTTATAAAACAACTTAACGATGTGTTCATCAACATCGCCTTAATTTACGGGCCTAAATAAGGGCTTTTCAAACAAATACGTTGATTCAAATGAATAATTAAAAAAACAAAGAAAACTACTGCCAGCTACTGTGGAAAAGGCGTTATTGTCAATAAGTTGGCTAATACATTTTATGTTTCCTTTTCCCTCTTATGCGATTTTTTTTTTCAATTTCCCTCTTAAGCGAATTGTGTCCATCATCAAGATAAGTATAAGCCTTCTGACGTAGCCTTTTTACTCAAAAACAATTAAGATAAAAATAATAATGTGAAAATCATAAGGGATTGGAAAAAAAACATTAAAACAAATGTTATAAATTAATTAATAATTAATTTGTGTAAATTATGTTAGACATTGCCATGTACAGCTATATCAATACGGTTTTAAAAAATGACCCCCCTCTTGGCAAAACGACATTAAAAGAGAAAGTATCTCCAACAACGAGGCCGTCCCTTCCTTCCCCCGCCTCAACTCTCCGCTTTCAGCGCAGCTTAATGTCGAGATTGTTATTTTTCACCCAACCCCCCACAGTTTTTATGTAAAAGCTGCCGCTGATAAAAATATGCCAGGTTCTCCTCGGAAATTAATGACATTTATATTCATTATCCATTAGGCCTGGTTGCGTACCGTCATAGGAAGATATTCACCGTCATATTAATAAATCAAATAAAAAATGTCTTTCATTTCAAAAGAAACAAAATATTTTCAGGTGGGTTACATATAACATTTTGGAATGAGTTCTCTTGTGATAAACGAAGCAATAAGTAACTAAATCCAATATTAAGATTTTAGGAACTATAAATGGTATTCTGTTCCTACCAACGAATATTTTTCTGCATCTTTCTTTAACCACCTCAGACATTTAAACTATAACAAAATATTTGTTTAAAAAATCATTATGACTCTGAAATCAATGATTTTTTTAAACAACTTTTATTATTTTATTCAACATTGCATTAAGTTAGGCCTTTAATAAGGGTTTTTTTCATTTAAAAAATACGTTGATTAACATGAATAAGTAATTAAAAATAAAAGAACTCTAGATTCTTTTCTACAATAGCTCCACACAAGAGGCCCTGAGTAAAATAATTCCTCTCAGGGCCTATGTCATCTCAGGGCAGATGTCAGAATCACCCCATGAACTCGGGCACCATTGCTCAGCCACAAAATGTAACGAACCACTTAAGGGGAACTCTGACAGAGGTGTTGGTTCCCGGGGCGGCGGTACCCATACATGCCTCCTAAATTGAAAACTTATGGGTAGGTAAGTGATTTTTCATTTAAGTTGTTCTAATAAAGCTAAATTTACAGGTAAAATTGACGGTTTAACATATATAAATGGATATTTAAAAGAAGGAAGCAAATGTTTGAATATCGAATTATAAAGGTACCTACGCAATTAAAATATGTTTCTTCTGACTGTACTTTCATAATAAGTGTCACTTGAATGTAATTTTAATTTAAATTGCCCGGAGTTATTTTCTGAGAGAAAGGTCATTAAGGCCCTCCGCATATTTGTACGTATAAAAGACAGGCAGGTTCCTACCCCCAAAACTACCCTTCCTTTCTGCTGTTCTTCCCTCAGACCTTTCACGGCTGGGAGCGCTGACATTTTCATAAACAGCGATACCAAACTCTACTATATTTTAGGCGGAGTTATGGAGGTAGTTTGTGAGTTTATTGATGCGGTATGTTTGTAAGAGAAAAGAAGGGGCTGTAAAAGCGTAGGTAAGAAAACATAATATCATATTTAGGAATATTATTTAGTTTACTTAAAAAAAATAGTTTACTTAATAACTAAATTGGTAAAACAAAGTCTTAAACACCCAAGACAAATTCAAAATCTGATGTCAGTAATTTTTAAAGAGGTCAATAACACGAAATTAAAGATGGGCTGAAAATATGGCAAAAATATTTATTTATGGAAATATATTTGGTTCTTACATTCATATTTACATATCTCCCTTTCAGACTATCTTAACATCCCTTTAGAACACATAAATTACCTATCGATATAATTGAATATGTTAAATATTCCAACTTTAGAAAGCAGACGAAAAATAACCGACCTAACCTTTTTATTAAAATTATTAAACTCTAAATTTGATTCCTGTGAACTCTTGCATTTAATAAATCTACATGTACCTATACGAACTACTAGACAAATATTAAGGCGCTCCGCTGACGAGGCAAATGAAACCAAACTAAAACCGGCTGTTTTCTCTGACTTGATTGGTCAAAAAGCTTGTTTATCCATAGACGAAGGACAATCAGCTGACAGCTGGCAACTAGCAACGGCCGCTCAGGGAAATCAGCAGTGACAGTTGCAAGTCACCGCTTGCGTTACCATTGACAACGGGGTTTTGTGTGATTGTGAAGTGTGCGGGCCATCACATTGTCATACAAAGACAGTTGGCAGTTGAGAGTTTTCAGTTGCCTGAGTGGGCGGAGGCGCTAACATTTTATATACACACATCTCATTCTAACTATAAATTGCATTCCCCAATACAACGATTAAATAGTCTTGTTAACCAATATAATATAAACAATATTGATGTATTTGACAACAATTTGAATTTGGCAAACTTTTAACGCCGTATGTGCGAACTATTTCTACTTAATTCATAAACTATGTAAATACCAATTTTATACATTTTTATTAATACCTATTATTGTTGATTTGGAGGATATTTGCAGGCTATTTTTTTAAAACTTTATTTATATTCTGTATTACCTACATTTTGTCAACTCATATTTTATCTAACCTATATTATGTGTCTTCATATTTTCTGTTATCTACCTGTATTTTATTCACTTCTAACTCTTCACTATAATTAATCAAAACATGTATTGATTCATGTACGTAAAAGCCCTATGGACGTTTAAATAAAAATAAATAAATAAACTACCTACTTCAACTTTTTGAACGTTCACTACCGGGACTTTATAGTCACATTCAACCCAGAATTGTAAAAATAGATTACTATTATTCTTGAAGAAATTATCCTATTGTTATGTGTATCAACAGTTTGCTGAGAAGGATGCAAGTAATTGAATTTTACTTGGTATGTACAATTATTCATGAAAAACCAAAATTTCTTATAAAACTCTTACATGGCTTAGTAATTTGTATTGGATTTATTTCATTATTTTTTAATTGATACACTAATGTTTAACACAATATTTTTTGTGCATAGCACAAAGAGTGACAAATATTATAAGCAATAATTATTAGTCTGAAACACTCATCCACATTGAAAAAATCTCCCGAGAAAAGATACATGAACATGAACCTGCACCCCTCTGATTGCGGGTCAGGAGCTCTACCATTAATCTACGGTGGGTTACCTAGTGAGAGAGTTAGCACTTATATGCCTTTCTCATATAAAAATAAAGTTGGTTGTTTGAAGGTGAAAAAAAAAGTAATAAGCGGTAATTGTTGAATGAAACACTAGGTATATATTGAATCATTTGGCGGGTAGGAGGTAACCCGCCGTAGCTTAATGGTAGAGCTCCTGACCGGCAATGAGAGGGCTGCGGGTTCGAGTCCCGTCGGCGACATGTATCTTTTCTCGGGAGATTTTTTGTGGATGTGGATGAGTGTTTCAGATTTATTTCACTAAAGAGGGCTCTTGAGGATATAAAAAACCCAAAAAAAATTCGTGGACTTCCTAGCGAAAGATAAACGGTAAATAATTATTACTGTCAGGAAGAGAACATATTTCGGAACCCTCAGCACGTGGCTCATGAATAGGGGATAGACTCCCGTTTTTAAAGTCAACTTTTTGTGAAGAACCGTAATTGAATTTAATTATGAAGAATTACATTTTTTTTTAAATATAATTATTTCAAGGTTTCCATTATAGTTCTTGATATATTAGGGAATCAAATCATTGCAATTTGAGTGTTTTGGCCATGTGAAAAGAGATGGCGTGCATCTGCAGTTTTTTGAAATATTATTTCTATAAAACTAAAAATTATTGTCGTCATGACGATCCAATTGTCACTGTGAATTTTGCTGCGATGGAAGAGAGAGTTATGACATTGCATTATACCTGAACATTTTTACTTGGGCCCCATTCAATGTGCATGGAAAACAGATATTACCAGAGCAATTCAACTGTTGATGGCTTGTACCAAAGATTAAGCGCCTCCGCCCACTGAGGCAACTGAAAACTCTCAACTGCCAACAATCTTTGTATGACAATGTGATGGCTCGCACACTTCACAATCACACAAAACCCCGTTGTCAATGGTAACGCAAGCGGTGACTTGCGACTTGCCCTGCTGGTTGCTCTGGCCGGCCATTGATAGTTGCCAGCTGTCAGCTGATTGTGCTTCGTCTATGCTTAAACAAGCTTTTTGACCAATCACAGACAGAGAAAACAGCCGGTTTTAGTTGGTTGTCAGTTGCCTCAGTGGGCGGAGCGCCTAAGTGGTTTGTTTTCCCCAGAATATATATTTAGAACAAAATCTATGGTGGCATACTTTGAAATATTTCATATGCGGAGGAATTCCATTCAAGTTGTTTTTTTGGGTTTTTTAATCCATTAGTGTTCCGGGCTTATTTACATACAACTTCCGTTTTTAACTTACAAAACAATATTTAAAGATAGTCTAATTCTTGTAATCTAATCTAATGCTTCATCTACGTCAGTTTTTCGAAAATCGACTTATTACTTGAATAAAATTAATATTGTTTTTCTAGATTATAGAAATTAAAGCCTAATGTAGAATTCTATAATTCTATATTCTAAGAAAATATTGTTTCTGTGCTTTAACGCCAAGAAATCTATAACAAAATTTTCATTATTAGGCGATTCGTAAATTTGACATAGAAGCTTCTTGCATTAAGCTCCAGAAATAAACTTATTTAAAAAGTGTTAAATAATATTAAATGTTATATATATATTCATATCCGATACGAGCAAAAGATAGAAAATATTTTTTTGTGAAACAAGTATTGTAATCGTTCCCACTGATAAAACTCATAAAGCTTCCATGACACATTAAACCCGCACTACAAATTGATATTTCACAGCGAATAAGGGTTTCAAAAGATACCCTGTATGTACAGCATAACAAGTGTTTCCTCGGGGTCTCATTTCTTAACCCTTCGCAGCTGAGGTTTCCTCCAGATACATGAATATCGCAATGTGAATTATATTATTAATGACCTCGTGAAACCCCTTACATGCTGCGTTATGAATAAGGAGGGATTATTTGAACAGCGGCAAATGGGAGGTCACTGCCGCCTCGTTTGATAAAAGGAGTCGAGCGACCAAAGGTAAATGCTAAATAGTCATTCTGATAATTTATGAGGATGCGGGTTAAACACGGGGTGAATAGGAATCTTAATGTTTTATGGACGGAATGCTGTGAATATGATAATGTTATACAACTCTTGCAGGATTTCAGGACAAGGGTAACTCGAGGTAAAATTATTAATTTTGAGTCCGGGTTACCTACAACTCAAGTTAAAGATTTAAACGGCGCATAATATATTCGTGAATAAACTGAATAATTTTTCATTGAAGAAGAAGATAACAATAATAATCTAATTTTTTTAAATATGAAAATAAACAAGACTTGGGCTATTGCGATCTTATATGAGACTGTCGTAATTGTCAACTTCATATTTCAAATTTCAGAATTAACAATATTATCTTCGACTAATGTTTTTTCCATATTATTGGCAGCTACCTTTATTATTGGAAACAAGTATTCAAAGAATGTATTTGTTACCTAGATAGTGTCTCGGATAAATATATCCGATTTTATTTTTATGGAACACCTGTTGACTTTTTATAAAAGTCTAAATGAATATTCATATTTTTATTAGAAAAACTCTCTTTAACTTTTGAAGGTTATTCCCATCAATGTAATATATCATTGAAGAAGAAGATAACAATAATAATAAAAAAAAATTAAATATGAAAATAAACAAGACACAGAAAAATAATAAAAGATAACGGTCGCAACTGGGACTCGAACCCAGAACCTTACGTCTTACCGGGACATACACCATGAATAATTTTTATATACAATTAATGTTGTGTTTTTTGGCAAGAATATATATGAACAAAATACCTAAAAGTTATACGCATTATTTCAATTTGTGTTATAAATCCACCATAAGACAGACCTAAATGCCTTACATAATATGATTGGTTATTTGAAATTTTATTATAAATTTTTTTAGTAAACAAACATTTTAATGACATTAATTTTGTAATTTGTTTTCTACCTATTGCCCGTTAAGATATGAATATAGATAGCACCCTTAAGGTGATTTTTCATCAAAACGGCGCTATATAAAAACTTGAATTAGCCAAATATTATATATTAGAGGACCCCCGTAGTCGAGGCGTAAGGCCCTTCACTAACAATCCGAAGGTCGTAGGTTCAAATGCCGGCGTGCCCAAATAAGTTTTATTAGGTTAGTTTGTGTTATTTCACAATGTATTCATTAAAAATAATATATAATGTATTTGCTGTACGAAATTTAATGAGGCATAAAATTAGTTATAAAAAACAGAAAATGATTTTTGTGCAAGGAAATATTTTGCCCATTTACGCAAATGTACTTAAAATATTACAATGTATTTTTGGTTCTAAAATTCGTAGCAAAATTACTTTAGTATACGTATAAACTGCCAACGTGGATGAGAGATAAAAAATAACGGAAAATTAACTAGGTATATACTTAATATTTATACACCGTGTAAATTGCTTTTACCAAAGTTGGTTTGTTTTGTAAAATCAGGAATAAAACCAAATTAATAAGATAATCTTCTTGTTTCTCCGAAAACGCATAAATAAATAATTATTCTTCAGGGTTAAAACTGTTGCCTCACTTGAATACATCTTTCAATCACCCGAGTGAGATGTCTTACTTCTGAGCACACAGCATACATGACTTTCCCATTATTCAATGGAAGTTTTGTATGAATAATTCAGGTTGTTTTCGTAGCATGACCCCAACGCCGGAGTAATTAAGTATTCTCAGCTCATTTCCTATTCTTTAAGTTCATGTGAGCTTTCTTACATGGATCGGTGTGCTAATTCGCCGACAGGTGGTGTTTAATCGTTAGCTTTTGTTTGGAAGGCATACAAAATTAAGCAGCTTCACTTGTTGTAAATTACTTCATCAATACTCTTCGTTACACTATTTTTTGACGGTATGACATGTAAATATTTATCATATATTTACGTTGTCTTTCATATTCTATTTATGTACCGTATTTGAGCGATATATCAATAGCATAACCAATATTTATTATATATATATATATCGTTGCAGGAAAGCAATACTGCTGTAACCGCCACTACCTATGAAAATACTTTTTATATACCATTTTGAAGGTTTTTTTTTCTGCGACGATCTATTTGGGTCCCGTGACTCTACAACGATAAGTAAGAAGTGTACGACTTTAGAAAAACTAGCCGTTTTGTCAATAAAACGTTTTTTTAATTGATGTACACACCTCAAGATCCTGTTTTTTTTTTTAACGTTTGACGGTTATGACAATATTCAATTTAAAAGAGAAACGACAAAATCACGTACACGGAAACATTACTAGTTCGGTTGGTGTTTATAGCATTTTCAAGGATTGCATTTAAATGTTCGTGGTGGTTACCACAACTTGTCAGTACTTTTTTAGAATAAGTGTTTTTACTACAATTATACAGGTCGTGCGTTATCGTTATTTGTACGTTACGGTGTTGTAAACCAAACGAATTTAGCCGCAAAAATAGCGACACACATTTTCAGCTATTAAAAATTTTAATATTGGTGAACTTTGGAGCTTTCGGCAATTTATGCAGTTGAAAATAAAGTTGATTTCAGTATTCATACATTTAGCAGCGGTGTTAACAACATTTTTGGTTTTTTATTTATTTATTGTTTTTGTGTTTAATTCGTAGAACTCCCTTTAATTTTTTTGAAATTTAATTTAATAATGTTTATTATTAAGTTTTGCAAGTGTTATAGTTTTTATTATTGTGACAGCTGTTTCGGCTTACAAGGAGTTTGAAAATGGCCTTGTAAGCCGAAACAGCTGTCACAATAATAAAAACTTGCAGAACTTAATAATAAAAATTATTAAATTTAATTTAAATTAAATAAAAAAAAGAACACACATTTTTGGCGTACACAAAAAATGTCAACTGCTGTAAGCGTCAAAAACATTGTACTTCTTCACTTATAAAAGATTTAAATATTGCCATTATATTATTTGATATATTATTTGATATATCACATTTTTTTCAGATAAGCATTTTAAAAATAGCATTTCCCAAACCACTGGTTTAAAAGTTACGATTTTATTCTAAAATCTGAAAAGTTTTTTGGCTCTGGTAAACAGTTTGGTTTTTGGCTGTTACAGCAGTATTGCTTTCTTACGAAGATATATTGATCCTGTGATTTTGTGCTCTTTTTTTTAGTAATAATTTTTTTTGTGCTCTTTTTTTTTAGTAATAAACCCGGTGATAACAGGTTGAGCCCATATGCGTAACGTATTGTTATAATAAGGAATGTATTATATATATCTTATAAATGCATCGACAAGAAAAACACACAGATATTGAAGAAAGTGGTTAATGAATAAAAATAAATTAAACTTGTTAAATCAAATATACAGTTACAAAGAAAAAGTAATGTGCACATGGTCGTAATAATGTGAAGCACATAATGGTATTGATATAAGTGTTAGTATTCATAACGATTATTTTCTTGTGTAATGTCAGAGAAAAAAATATGTTGCGTATTCTCCAATATAGACCAATGAGGAAAATGCTTAGGCGAAATATATGAATAAATAAAATGTTAAAGAAACTAAATCGGCTAAAAGTGAAACAGATGCTGAAATTGCACTGAATATCATAATAATTTTAAGGTTTTTCTCTTATTTGTCCATAATGTTTGGTCTTTTGTTATTTTTATTGATTTTAATTTTGGTTAAACTATTGGTTTTTGAAACATGTTGATAATTTTGATTAAATAAGTGGTATATTATACAAAGTGATCTGTTTTCATTTAATTAAAATTTATGAATATTAAAGAAGTAATATAAATTTACGTCTTAAAATACTTTTAAAAGAAGCATATTCAACAAGAAAAATAACAGACATAACATAAGGACGTGGAACGAATTCAGACTATCAAAAAAAGGACAAAGCCAAAACGTAAAACAGTTTATATTACAAAGGAATGAAATATTGTAATGCAGCGTCGGAAACTATAAAAACTACATCAATTAATAAATCAACGTAGATTGTAAGAACCACATTCAGCAAAAAGTATATAAGTTTATTAAATTAAATATACAAATAATTTAAATAAAATAAAATTTCGATTTTATCAATAATTGGTATAGTCACTGTGATGACTGTTATTATATTGTCCATATAATATTATTATTAAGCTATTTTGTTGAGTTCTTTAAGGGAGCTTTAATATGATGTTTTCGTTAACATAGAAAGTCGGATTAACCGCGTAGCCGATAGTTTTGAGTATATGACAAGACGTCGTAACTGGCCACTTACCTTACCTGTAGTTGTGTCGTAGCTCCTAGTTCGTAGATCGTAGCGAGCTTGCCTCGCCCGGAGCAGTGGCTCACGTCAAACATGACCGTCCAGCCCACGCCCAAGGGTAACTTATGAAATTTTCACGACCGTTTGGCATCAAAGTGAAAGGCAAGTTTGGCCTGTTAAGATATTCACCAGCCTTCCTATCCCTATTTAACTCGTAACCCGTGAAAACTAACTGGCTGTTATTTACTGGTCATGTGAAATGAACATTGCATATACTCTTCTTGAATTGTTTATAGCTTCTTGTTTATTGATTTAAACAACAAAACTTTAAATAAATAATGCTACCTTTAATGCCCTAATTTGTTTTCTTAAACGAATCTAGCTGAAAGTAGTGGAACTATGACATCATCAATTTGGGGAGAAAAGAAAGGGTAATTTAAATGGTAAAAAGTTATGGCCTTCTACCAAAAGAGAACTTAGGGTCTCTGTGGGTACTTTGAAACGAGTTGCGAAAATCCTCTAATTAAGTTTGGTAAAATTGCATGTACGAGAATGTAAATGGATTTTATAAATTCTCCGATGATTTATTTATTTATTTATACTGGGTTTTTACAGATGTTCGCACTTACTTGAGAACAATCCAGTTATAAAAATTCAGTTATTGCTCAAATAGGGACAATTACAAAAAAATTACAATTAAATTAAATTAAATACATATACATAGAATGATTACAATAGTAATAAAATAAAATAATTAGATTTAATGAATTAATTAAGCCCAGACTAATATTCGGGTGTACAAATATATATAATATCTAAGAAAGTTTTTTATTTTTCTGTTGTACAAACAAGTACATAAATACTTTTTATATCATAAAATTTATTTATTTTTTAACTTGATACTCTCAGTAGATTTTTATTATTTTTAAATTTTTTTTATTGTATGTATATATATATATATATATAAATGTAATTCATAATAACAGCGTGTACAAATGTGAACTAAACCGGGCAGTATGACTGTCCTAAAACGGGAAACTTTCCTAGTTGGACAGGATTACTACATGTATGTAAAAAAAATGTATCTAACAAATAAATTTAAAAAAAAAAATGTTTCGATGGATACACATAACTGCAAACATATGAGTACTTAAATATTCGAACTCGCATTTAAAAAATGGGTTAGACATGTTTCGATTTACAATTTTGTAATAAGCTTATAAAAAATGCTACGGAAAATTCGCCCGCCCAAAGGTGACATTGATAACCATATTTTTTTCACATTCCGAACTCATATACAATTAAAAAAAAATATATATATATATATATATATATATATATATATATTTCGATGCAATACATTTTCCAACTCAAATATTTTTATAATTATGTTTTTAAATTGAAAATTAATAGTCAATCCATTTAACGATATTTACCTATCTTTTTTTCTCACCAAAATCTCTGGTACTAGAAATTTTGCAAAAAAAAAATAATTTATCAAATTTCAAAGTTCTGTAAAAGTTCTATTCAAGTTCCGGTCTGGGAACAACTGGCCCTTAGGAACTTACCGCTCTGATTCGGTGGGTGCCATATAATACCAACATTTCTGTTACGAAAATAGTATTTTGCATTTCCAAAAATATTACATTTACTGAAAGATTTATTGCAATGATATTTACAGGGTGTTAAAGATGTTGATTTTCCCCAGTGATTCCTGACATTATTTGAAGTAAAAAATGTAAATGAAATTTTATTCCCGGGGGACAATTTTTAAAATTTTTAAAAACATAAAAAACATCAGTAGGTATTGGGAAGTTAGGGGCAGGGTGAGGAGTTGGTTGGTTGCTTAGATTAGTGATCAGTGACGATGTTGAAGAAAAAGTTTTTGAAAAAAAAGACAACTAAAAACTCACCGGAAACCAAAATTATATTTATATATATATAAATTATATTGCATTTTACTGTTCATAGAACGTGTACGTATGTATGGGAATTTAACAGGTACACAATTATTGATTGATTCAAAGCATTGCTTCGTAATGCTACTTAGTCAATCTAGTATCCATAGAGTATGGATATTGAATTCATCGGGGGAATATCGGATCAAATTACACTTCTAAGAGGCTCTTACTATATACTCTTAATCACAGATCGACAACGCCATCGAAGGCTGGAAAATATTTATTAATAATAACATTAATCGGTTTGATTCTCACTTTTTACCAATTAAAATAAAATATTTATTTGTTATGTATCTGGTATTTATCGCGATATTTTTTTTCTTTTAATCTTGGTTTGTAGGTAAAAAAATTTAAAGATATACTACCCGTTCTAATAAATTGTACTTATTAGAATGGTTGACTTAGGAGAAGTTCAAATAAATACCTGGAAACTTTGATCTAGTAGCTAAACGTAAAGCCATTTATAGATAATTTTTTATTCTGAATATTCCCTCTCACTAGGACGATACTTGTAGTGTTTTTCACCATAAAAGAAAGTGCTAAATTTTCTTTCATATTTTAGCAATATATCATTTTTTTCCTATCGAAAATAAACGTAAAATCTCTGCCATCCCTTAGAATTCTAAGGAGGTTTCCGTACAGCAGTCTATAGAGAAAAGGACACGATGGCTTCTTAAGGACAAGATAATCTGCTCCAATTAATTTTGCCATGTTTTAGATTGAATAATGTAGTACTTGCCCTTAGTATAAATCCTATAAATCCTGTTCTTACAGGTATACAAGGAAAACAATAACTGATTTTCGCATGAGAGATTACTCTGTGCAAACTATAGAATATTATCTAGGTAGCCGTACAGAAATTAACATAACAAGTATATCCACTTTCCTTTATCCGCAGATGAAGGAGTAGGAAACGGGAAGGATAAGAAGCAGAAACTACAACAAGCTATTAATAATGTGAATCTTGAATCACGCTAAAGGGCCATCTCTAGCGTTGGCGCAGGTTGGTTTCGTCTAGAACTCCTTTCAAATTCATGTTATATTTCGATAATAATATAAAATGGAAGTTAATAAATCGGTATATAATAAAAACATTGAAACTAATAAAAACAATACATTGGTTAAATAGTGGTTCGACTTTTTTACTGAACACGTGAATCAACAACAAAGATAACATAAAAGATTTTATTTTTATAAAATCACTTTGAAAACGGATTTTTAGTTCTGTAAATAAATATTTTTTTCGCGTAACAATTGTCATCATTCGCCATTGTAAAAATGAAGATTCAATATTATAAACGCGAAAGTTTGTATGGATGTATGTATGTTTGTTACTCTTTAAATCGAAATTTAATGAATGGATTTTAATGAAACTTTACAATAATATAGCTCAAATATCAGAATAACATATAACATATAGGCTATAATTTATAAAGCTAATAATTTATTTTCAATATATTGAAAATAATAATTATTGTTTAATAGAAAATGTCGAAATTTGAGAATGACATTTTGCAAAACAATGAATGATTGTTAAATCGAAATTCTATAGTGGAAAATATTTAAATTAGTGAATTTATTTGAAGCACTCGCCTAATACTTTGAATCGAATTAAGAATTATGCGTATTTTAAATAAATAAGTTAAGAATTTTGGTATAAACGTAGATGGGACCTAGGAAAAAAATATTCGAAGTACTAATCCTACGCAGACCTTGTTTTTAAATAAATTAAACTAGCTCTTATTGAAATAAAATACAAAAATGTATTAGAATTAGACGCAATGAAAAATTGTATTTTTATCTAACCTTACCTATCAATGTTATGTTTTGCAAAATATGAAATTATGAATTTCCAGATAGGCACCTACCTATCTGCTGCGCAACATGGAGTGAGGTTAATGATATTTTTATAAAATAAAACCTTTTTATGGGCTGTGGCTGGAATGTAACTCTCAACCTTCCCTATCAAAACCAGGTGTATACAACAATACGCTGCGGAAGCCGTCTAAGACAGTTTCTAGTGCAAACTCCGAGATTCCTTCAGTGAAGATTGGCCCTAAGCCGGAGTGAATCCTTTCGTCTACCTCCTTATCTTAGAATTAACCCCCTCGGTACATCCTTCACCGCAAAGTCCATCCTCTATCATGCCTTGGCGAAACCTTCTCCCCCCCCCTCTCCGATCCCTCTACAATAGGGAGCTTAAGGGTACTTCCGCGTTCCACTATTCACATTTAATGACAAAATATTATGCTGCACACTTTACTTAAAGATGTAATTTTAAAAAAATGTATGTAATTATGAGATATGCCATGGAGAAAACTGTCACCTTCAAATGATTGAGAGTCTCAAAGAATCAGCTATTTCCAAAGCTGGATACGGAATGCATATAACTCGCCGAAGATTCTATTGGAATCAATTTGATTTTCAACTCAATTCAATGAGAGAATTCAAAACTTACAACACAGTAAGCTTTATGTCATATATTCTCAATGCTTTATTTTGTCTAGGGTTGTTATTGATTTTGTCTTTAGTTGTTATTGATTTTGTATATGATTGTTAATGATTTTGTCTACAGTTCTTATTGATATTGTATACGGTTGTTATTCATTTTTTCTATGGTTGTTATTAATTTTGTTTATAGTAGTTGTTGTTGCTTTTTTCTATAGCTGTTATTGATTTTGTCTTTAGTTGTTATTGATATTGTCTATGGTTGTTAATGATTTTGTCTACAGTTGTTATTGATATTGTATACGGTTGTTATTAATTTTGTCTATGGTTGTTATTGATTTTGTCTATAGTTGTTGTTGCTTTTTTCTATAGTTGTTATTGATTTTGTCTATATTTGTTATTACTTTTGTCTATAGTTGTTGATTTTGTTCATAATATTTGTTGTTGATTTTGTCCGTAGTTGCTATTGACTTTGGCATTTAAAAACTAGAACACGTCTCAACTTCATTAGAAAGGTAACATCGTGACAGTTTGATGGCATCCGTGGTCGAGGGGTATGGCTTTCGATTAGTAATCCGGCGGTCGCGGTTTTAAATCCCGGCACGCGCAAGTCAATTTTACAAGATTACTTAGGAGCAGTTGTTTCAAATAATGAAAATATTCTTTTAATTCACTTCAAACTAGATTGGCAATCACGTCTTCCATCATTTCAAATACCAAATGGGTTGTTTCAACTCCGATCACACTCCAATCCACGTTGAAAATTTCACTGAGTGTTCCCCGCCGAATTAGGCATTTATTCCGCAGAATTATTTATTTCGAAGACCGAGATATTTTTATGATGGCAACACTTATAAAATTTCTATGGATGCGCATGCGCACGCCGACCACGGCCGTCAGGATTTTACCGCTATTTTATTTCGTTGCGGTTGGAATATTTTTCTACGATATAAAACGTAAATGATTGAGAATGAGTGTTGTTTTTATTCGTATTCAGTCAATTACATACATAGTAAAGTTAATATGGTAACGTTCAATCGTATTATTTGTATATTATTTAATTTTAGACCGATTTTCCGGAATGTGTCCACTTAAGAGATGTAACCTGAAAGCAACGTGGGAAAAGTGCTAAAGAAAACATAAAAATATATGGAAAATGAATTTAACGTGCCCATATTTACAAGCTACGTTTAACAACATAAAACGTCGTACATTAGAGGTTACTTGTATTATTAATAATGAGTATTTTTTAAGTCCGAATTCCGATAATTACGTATCTACTAAAGTTTATTTGGTATCCTACAATCGTATAACTATATTTGCAACTAACATTATTAACAATGAATGACGGACATCTCATTTATTGTTATTATTTGATATAATATTAAGTTTGTCTGTTTTACTTATCAGGTACCAACGGATGAAGTAAAATATGTTATAATATTGATACTTGTTTTAGCAGCATTGCAGTATGGGAAAGAAATATATAATGGAGGATTGCAACTGAAATTATGACAAGTCTGTGTTTTGGATAAAGGCTATCTCCAAACAGAAACCAACTTATCTCATGCGAAAGATATGGGTACAAAGGAGCAATAATCACGAACAGATAATTTTAACATTGTTCTTAAGTCGCCAATTAAACATACAAGTGAAATGAATAAACAGTTTTTTTTACCCACATACAACTGTGTACAAATACTGACTTATATATATGTGTACTTATTCTTATAACTTTTATGACGAGGAAGTTTTACGTGTATAAATAAACATTTGAATAAAGATATATATTGAGCACAAAAGGATTTTTATTATAAAATACTATTAATTTCGTATCTTGTACGAAATCGGGAGTTCCTCAGTTGTATCAATGTACATGAACCTATAGCTCCATGCAGCTCCGTGGTTTCAAGGTAAATAATCAGTAAAATAATTTGACGGGGATATGTCAATCAAAAAAAAGAGGTTTCTTATATATTGTAGATTCATAATGTAAGTATTACAGTTGACAATTATTGTGATACCATCGGTCAATAAGAGAAAACTTTTATTTTGTTCAATGTTTTCGCCAGTTTTTACGTCATTTTCAATCTCTGAAACTGACGATTATCGACAACTATATACTTTGAAAGGATATCTAACTTCTTATAGAGAATTACTTTGAGAGGATATCTAACTTCTTATACAGAATTACTTTGAGAGGATATCTAACTTCTGAAGTTTTAACCATTGTGCATTCTTTACGTTATGTACAAAAATTGTCCAGCCATATTTAGTTAAAAATATTACAGACATTCCCGCCACGACCTGTCAGATCACAATATTGACGTCTGCGCATGCGCCATTCAAGCTTAATGGTTCGAACTCGGCTGATCACATTAAGGTGATGTCCAATCACATTTGTATGGAATTTTCGTTGAAATTTCGTCTGACGGAGGTTGAAACAACCCAATTTTGCGGTGATTGACGATTTGAAGGAAAATCTAACGTCAAATTTTCCGAAACAACTGGTCCTTAATGTTATTTCACAATTCATTATTTTAACATAATAAATAGTATATTCATGGAAATATCTGAATAGCCAGGAACTTCTTCACTTTCCTTTTCCCCATCTCCTTCCCCTCCCTAGTACCTTCAGCGTCACAATATACCCCAATTGGGGATGCCGTAGTCTCATTGGCTCCTGATGGTTTGAGCAGTTGGGACTTTCGTGCGGCATTCACATAAAAAAATCGCACATTTACGGATATAACAACAGAAGAAACACTCCCTTGGATTCCTAGCGATTAGACCTGAAAAATTGGCGAAAAAAGTCGAGTAACTAACTAACCAACTAACTAACTAACCATCACGCCGTTTCTCCGCAGGGGTGAGCAGAGAGGACGGACCGCCAAACAACTCGGTCTTGACATACACTCCTCCCCTCATTCACATTCATACATCTTATCATACATGCTCTTCTATTATTCTGACTCTTGACATGGCCCGACTCAAGTATCTAATTCACCTGATCGTGTCATGTTTTCCTCGGGCGTCCTCGACTTCTTGTACCATTCAAATTTGCGTCATATATTCTCTTGACACTCCTTTCTTCATTCATTCGCTCTACATGTCCAAACCATCTAAGCGTCCCTTTCTTAATCTCTCGGAACATCGCCATGCACCGCAGCGGGAGGGATGGATTCATACGTCGGTCACTCCTGGACACACTGACCCCCAGATTCCTACCGACCTCTCAAACCCGTTATTTATCAGAATGTCTTCTTTTTCCTGTCCTAAAATGACTATCTAAACAGAATCCCCAAAGTGCCTGATCCCTCCTGTAGAATAAATTACAAACAATAACAGAATAAGAAAATAATATATATACATTGTCCTGAGATTAAAAACAGGTAAAAATTTCAAGTACCTTCCGTGTATTGTACAATTGCACGCGTCACGACAACATCCGTGTAAATAGCGAAGCATTATTCCGGAGCCCGGCATAGCAAGATAAATATGCAGGATTAGCCCAAAGCGTCGATCAATATTTTAGGGGATCAGTTTCAATCAGTGTTTATGTGCGCATGTTAATCAACTAATCCGTGGATTAAGTTATACAATGTACCTACCGATAACAAGTACCCGAACAAGGTACAAGGCAGCGAAGTATAGCTGGCTTATGAGAATCACCAACAATAAATAAATAGACCATGAAAATTCATGCTAATTATGTCGATCTTTACTGTAAACTAGAAAATATTGTGTTAACTTGTCCTTTTGACTGGGGAAAACATGCCTAATCCAGAGCTAAGAGCTCAAACAATATCATGAGCGATGCAGTCGAATTTTTACAGATTTTTCTGTCTGTATTTTAAGGTCAACTCAATGAGTTTTAGCAATAAAATATCATTAGCTATGGCGTTGAATTGTCACAGATTGTTACGCAGGCGCAACGTTATGGTCAACAGCGTAAATTGCAAAATTTCATCCTTGCACACTGAAAAAAAATTAATTCTAAACTACGATCATTTTATTCGTAAAAACGGGACTGAATTTCTTACGAACAAATTAACAGGGTTTATACGTTTATTGGCGGGAACATGTAAGAATAATTTGTTATTATTCTTACATTTTCCAGCCAATAAACATTAAAACACTGTTAATTTGTTCGTAAGAACTTCAGTCCAGTTTTTAACCGTGTTTACGAACAAAATGATCGTATTTCAGAATAACATTTTTCTCCGTGCAGGCATTAAATTGTATTTAGAGATACACATTGTAAATTGAAATTAGTACTTAAGGAATCCAATTTCGGTGGAATGTCGGGAAGTAAAGCTAATAATACCAGGATAAGTAATTTAAAATTATCCATCAGAAATCAAAGGATTTATTGACTTTTTCCAGTTTTTATATACGAGTACGTCCATTTTGTAAGGAAAGTGATTGCTTGATCATTTTGTGCCCAGTAATTACAAATTTATCTTATTTTTGTTGGCTCCTAATTTTTTGATTGTGAGAAAGACAATGTAGGTAGGTACTATCAATAGATGTTTTATTATTTGCAGTGTGATTTTGGAATACGTTTTTGAGTGCGATATTTAGAAATAAAACGTTTCTGCAATACTTTTTGCAAACATAATATTTAAACCTCTTTAATAATAGTGCAGACCGGTAGATTACCTCAGAGGGTGGGGGAAGGTTTAATCACTGCTCCAGCAGCCCTCTTCCTCTTCTCGCTCTTCTGCAGCTAAGTGCACGGGATTAGGAGGCGAAGGGTTAAATCTTTCAAACGGTCTTCCACGAAGCAAAATTTATACCTTCCATCTTATGAACGTCAATACGACCGCTTTTTGCCGTAGGGGCTGGCTATCTGTTTCGTTAATTGTTTTATATCATCGTTTCTCTCTATATATTTTTTTGTATTTAACATTAAAATATTCATATTAAAATTTGTGCGCCTTAGAAACCGTAGAAATAAATATGCAAAAAAATTAAATCAAAATAGCTAACAAAATAATAGCACCCTGTAAGTCACCATTGTTGAAAATGTTTCCTTGTTATGTTGACTCCTCCCAACGTTCTCCTGCCCCCAAATCACTCTAATCTAATAAAATTATTTCTGTAATTATATATTATTTAAGATAGTTTTTTAAATAGTTTTAAAAGTATTACTTTTTATAATGTGTATTATTAAGTTCTGCAAGTGTTAAAGTTTTTTAAATTATTGTGACAGCTTTTCGGCATATGTGCAAGGCCATTTTCAAACTGTCCAGTTTGATAAACCAGTGAACATAAAGTCATTACCATACAGAATTATACCAAAAAAATACAAAAAAAAAAATATTTTGAGCAATGAAGTTGTTGTAGTTGATCCCTGACAGTTTGTCACGGAAAACTTATATAGAATTTGCTGTCGGTTTAGGGAAAATACGCTATATACCTACTTACACAAAATATAGAGAGAATGAAGCACCGAATAACAAAGGAAAACATATATTTTATTCAAATGGATTAAATATAAAAATACTTATCTTTATATATACACCAGCGTATCAGTACAAACATCAACAATTCAAATAAATTCATTTTATATCTATACCAACTTTTTATTAAAAGTATTTGTGAAGTAGATTTTAGATTTGAAATTGATTAATAATGCATAAAAAATATATTTTTATAACAGTTAGGCGCTCGGCTGACGAGGCAACTGAAAACAAACTAAAACCAGCTGGTTTTTATGTCTTGATTGGTCAAAAAGCTTGTTTAACCATAGACGAAGAACAATCAGCTGACAGCTGGCAACTAGCAACGGCCGGCCACGGCAACCAGCAGTGCAAGTCGCGAGTCACCGCTTGCGTTACCATTGACAACGGGGTTTTGTGTGTTTGTGCGGGCCATCACATTGTCATACAAAGACAGTTGCCAGTTGGCAGTTTTCAGTTGCCTCATTGAGCGGATCGCCTTATAATTCCAAGGGGGCAACTTTGGAGTGATCAACAGTCGGGTAACCATAGTTGTTTACTCTTTATAAGGTAATCCATATTTTACAAAAGGAGAATAAATCATGCGAATCACCCAAACTACTCGAATACAAAGCAGATAGTCCATCGTAAACAAACACTCCGAAATGTCACTGTTAATATTAGAGCAGTTAAGCCAAAATCAAATACCTAATCCGTTCTGAACAATCGATCTGAAATTAGTAATTTTCTTAGTAGGTTTTTTTACTTACTCTCTACTTTAAATTTTGATGGCAAATACGAATACGAATAGTGCCGAATAAATAAAAAAAATTGTATAATTTCCACATTATAGCAAACACTTTGTGGGGATACATAATTATAATAAACACTATAATACTTTGTTTTAATTCCACTTTATTATTTATTTATGCAATCGGTTTCGGTTCAACCTGAACCTTCCTCAGGGATGAATAAAAATATACGATGAATATGAATAAAAATACGGATAAATAGATATGAAAATATAGTTTATTTTTATTTATCCCCGAGGAAGGTTCTGGTTGAACTGAAACCGGTTGGGTAAAGAAATAATAAAGTGGAATTAAAACAAAGTATTATTGTTTTTATTATAAAAATATATAGTTTACGAGTGTAAACTAAACGAGATTTTAGGGTGATATATATTTTCAGCTACTTTATAAAAGGACTACAACATACTCGGGTAAATAGCGTTGTTTCAATGGGTAAATACAACAAGAACTCAGTTAAGTTATGGGGGTTCGTGTTTTGAAGCCCGTATAAAATGTGACCAACGCAGCTTTCCAGTCGTTTGCCCCTTTTCTATTTCCTTCTCATATTTACATTGCGAATATAATATAGGTTTTTAGTAATAATATAATTTATAGATTTCCGTGAGAATCTTAAAATACTCCTGACATGGCGTATTAATCGACTTAGTGTAATTTAATCCCGTTTTAACTCGATCATTTTGCATGTCGTTTCCCTATAAATGTATTTACGCGTTCGATTCGATTTCAAGGTGGTGGACGATTTAATGCTTCAGTAAAAAAACATTTTTAAGATGTGAAATCATCGTGTTTATTTGGACTTTCTTATTCTCTTTTCAATATTATGGTACCTACACTATCTACCTTCTCGAAATAAGTTTGAAAAACTAATTGATTCTTTCAAAAGATTGAAGATTCATAGTGACGTTTTTTGGACAAATTGTATTATTTCTGGATCATGTGGACCGTCGATGTGGATCTGCCGGATCTGCCCTGATGATGGACACTGCAACGCTGTCCGAAACGTCGGCTAAAGAAGGAGGTAGCACAACACGGCATAACACCCCAAAAACAAACAACGAAAAATTTATTTATTTAATTAATTTCTACGGTAAAATATACCATAAACAGTAGTTACATGACACAATTAGAACCATAAGAAAATATTAGCAATCATTTTAAATAAAGAATAACAAATTAACTGTGGCATTTGATTGTGAAGTGACATCAGAGATATGAGCAAGAGAATATATCAAATAATAACAAATATATCCATATTCTATAGTATAAATAAGGTAAACTTAGATTGAATTAATATTTATCGAAAATATAAGATAGCATAGCCCTCTTGTATCTACTTTCCACATCATGTTGATTTAAGTTAAAAAAATCCATAATTGAAATTTAAAAAAATTACTTGATTATATACTTATCTTGATTAATTAAACAAGAGAAATGAAACGCATTCATAACCAAAGATCCCAATATTAGTAACTGTTACTAATCTTATAAACTCCAAGTACATGATAGTCACAATACTCGTAGGTAATAGTCACCAGTCAGTGGGATCATGTACGAGTAGTGTTGTTCCGCTGTTCCGTCGTGTTCCGCAGTGTTCCGCTGGCCCAGCGGATCGGAAGCGACGGCACTGCGGTTCGTTTCCCGACTATTGTCAGCGGCACGCGACAGATTGATTGCCCGATACAAAACGCACCCCATATAGGTAACGCCATTGATATTCTCGCGGGGTTGGTGGGTCCGTAAATGGGTCTGTGTTTGCTCTAGTTTTTAGAAGCCACACAAAAATATATATAAAAATACATCTATTTTCTATATCTTTCTCTCAGGCCGGCTAGTTTAATTCAAACCACTTTCAAAGATTATTCTTTTTTTTTGGTCTGCTGAGAATTGAACCTTCTTCCCCAGGGACTGAAGTCAACATGGCTCACAATTTAGCCAAATCCCAATTGGATATCCCATACTACATATCTGCTGTAAATTTATAACTATCATTCAAGATTCATTCAATATCATTCATTCAATAGTCCTCGCGTGCATGTGCGCGGGTGCATGGACGGAGAAATTTTTTATTTTAAAATACGTTCATTTTATTCGTAAAAACGGTTAAAAACGGGACTGGCGTACGAAATTACGTACACCAACAAATTATTCTTACATGTTCCCGCCAATAAACATTGAAACCCTGTTAATTTGTTCATAAGAACTTCAGTCTCGTTTTTACGAATAAAATGATCGTATTTTTAATAAATTTTTTCTCCGTGTGAGTGCCACTAGTTGATAGAATGCATTGTCATTGACAACGAGTCTATCTGCCGTATTCTCCTAATACCAAAAGTTGATGTTTGTGAAGCAAAATCATTTAATTTATCTACTGGGGACTTTCTGTTAGAATAACATAAATTGGAGGATATTATATTGTTTTAATTAAGTTTGCGCAAATAAAAAACAATCCATCATAAAATAGTTTTATGTGAACCACATCGACAAAGGAAAGAAGGGGATGGTTTAGGGATAAGGAAAATAGTAATCCCGACGAGTAAAAAAATAAAATCAGAAATGTTGATATACTTGTGTGACCTGTGTGTTTAAGGAAATTTTTCGATTTTTGCAATCGACACGACAGAAAGTGCTTGTGGCCCATAACCGGGATATCGCTCTATTCAGTGTCACACGTTCTTAACAATACAATCATTTGCAACATTGTATCAGACAGAGACACAATCAGGAGCGTTTTTACCATAAAACATGAGCGTTGCATATCCTTGCATTTCAATGCAATTAGGACGGTTCTCCAAAGGGTGAGAAATAATTGAATTTTCATTGGGACCTACATATCTAAGTGCGAAATAATAAAAAAAATTAGAAACAAAATCTTGCTTGTGTCATGGTAGAAAAGACAACGAAAAACTGAATGTTTTACAATAGGTAGTAAAAATAATAAAAATTACTTAGTACTGGGATATTTATTTTATTTATTTTGTTATAATAAAAATACATTTACATTGTATTGATATTTTGACTCTCCAACTAGGTAGATCTCCCGTTCTAGGACAGTCAAATTTACAGGTGTCGTATTCAATTTATCGGGATAATTTTTTGGGTTTCAATATCTTTTCATTTATTTGACATTTGTTTATTGCCCAAGACCTATGAAACTTAAATTTTAAAACCTTTAAAAAAATCGATTAATTAGACATTAACACTGATGCATTCCGTTGTGGAACATTAAAAATAATGAAGCGGTTCTAAAACTATATGTGCCTACTTAATAATATGTTTTTTCATCGAACAAAAGATGATACTAGTTATAATCTAAACGAAATATGAAAAAGAACACGTCACCGAAAACCAAAAAAAAGGACTGGACCTCTGTCTCACCGGGACAACGCCTTTAATCACTCGGCCATTGACCTGGTCTGGTCAGGTCAAATGTTACATGTGCCTTCAAAAGTTATTCTAATAAATTAAAAATATTTTTTTAATAATTTATTCATAAAATTGGATTTTAAATATGGAGCTAAATTATTTTCTATTGTTACCAGGACAGAAAATACTATCAAAATCACCCTGGTTAGAGACCACTATTCAGAATCGAAACCTTACTTGAATCGGCTATAGCTTTTAGTCCAGGCAACGAAGACCAAAAAACAACGAATAGCGGGAATAATTCATGTAGAAGCCAATTTTGGCACAATCGTAGAGGAAGGTGTCCTTAACAATATACAAAAAGTACCCGGGGGTGGGGGTGGAGCTAAGGGTGGGGGGGGGCTCCAAAGGTACCTTTTTTCAGTTTTTCGATAATAACTCAAAAACTACTGCCTCTACCGAAAAAATGTGTTTGTACTAAATTATCTACATAAAATTCTCTACAAAAAAGTTCCTTCCACTTTTTTGCTAGGATCAATGCTTAAGGAGATATGGAGGGGGGGAAAGTAAAATAAACAAAAAAATCAGTTTCCATTGTTAAAAACGAAATTTTTATTGTTAAAAATGAAATAATTAGTGTTTAAGGATGTATCTTGACCATAAAATTTTGTCAAAATTGTTGTAATGTCTGGGCTCCCCTCCCTCACCAGCCCTACCAACTTACAATGCTGACCAACATGGAGGAACTTACTCCAGACAAAGTTGAAGAGAATGCTTCCTAGGTGTCAGCTTTGACGAAATTTCAGAATCATCTGGAATCCCTTTAGGATAATGGGCCCACCGATGTTTTGTGGGTTCAGTACTTCTACGTGGTTACCCTGATGAAGAAGTTCATTGATTCTGAGCGTCGTGGTATTTGGGACGACCACTTGGGGTGTGTACAGCAGATGACCCCATTCTTCCATGCAAGTGGGCACTTCCAGTAAGCAAAATGTACCCATCTCTACGTGCAAGATATGATACAACTGAAAGTTAGCCATCCGGAGGCGTAAAAGTAGTTTGCAGAAAAGGGGTACTTCACTATTAATCGCACAAGTACACCTTGGGCAGGTGTTTGGTCGGATATGGTCATAGAACAAACATTTATTCGCTCCATGAAAAGTTCAGATGGCCTGACGCGAGGAAGAGGAATTACTGATTCTTTACTCGCTAAATGGGTTTGTGGATCACCAGGAGGTACCGCCATCTGCACTTCATTGGAGGATTTCGCTAAAGTGGTTTCGGCAACTGGAGAGCAGCACTTTGATTTCCGGGTATCACGGCAAACGAGAAATTCACGAGATCCAGCTAAGATTCACGAATGGTTCAATGATCATCCCCTTTTTCTAAAGTTGGATTCGCTAATTTCGGTGTCAGCGGGCATCCTGGGGAATTCCAAAATAAACTGCCACAAAGCCCTGGATATTGGAACCAAAACTATGCAAAGTTTCATTAGCAGCAAATTTGGTGACATGAAGCAATCTATAAAGAATGTGGTTTTGTCAATAACCAGTATGAGCAGCACCATTTAAATCAATGGTGCGAAAGTTATTAAATAACTCAGGTCCGGGGCATACGTCATTCCTATGTCTACCTAGGTTGAATTGTCGTGAAAACAAGCTTATGTGCCTTACCGGTTAACCCTCCGACAATTTTCCAATGAACTGTCATAGCAAAAAAGAACGACAAAGATGTAGCAGAGCTTTTGACGTTTGAATTACACCCGTACCCCCTGGCTCTGTTCAGCGAGGGCGGAATGCGAAAAGGAAAACAATCATCCCTCTACGATGTTTTGCCAGTAAAGGACAACACAACTCTCGATATCACCCAGAGCACCGATGTGGTAAGATGGTGGTTTCCTTCTCCACCGCCTGAAATGGAAACAGTCCTCCTAAATTTCTTCAATTTGCCATCAGTACATTGCCTATGTACATAAACATTACGGTAAAAATTGTACGGTGGTTTTTGGTTATGGTGATGTCAACAGCACAAAACGAGCAGAGCAGAAACGAAGCGGGCTCACAAAACTTCTGTTGACATCAACTTTCATGAGAACATGACCATCACAGTTCAACAAGAAAATTTTCAACTGATTCACATTGAATAAGGTTGATTCACTTGCTCAGCGACAAAATGACAGCAGTCGGGATTGAAACAACTGTTGCTACTGGGGATGCTGACAGCACTATTGTGAGGTGTAGGTTGGATAAAGATGCTGAACATTCAACTGTAACAATAGTTGGGGATGTGGACTTGATTGTTCTCCTCATTGGTTTAGCACCACTATCGATCAATTTGTACTTCAGGAAGCTAGGCCGTGGGAATGTGGAAATTAACTTATTGTCGGTGCGACAACTTCAATAGCTTTCAATCGCCAAAACGATTATCCTTCTCCATAGCTTCTCCGAATGCGACACCACCTCGGCGATACATGGAAAGAGTAAAGTGGGAATCGCTAAGCTCTTTACAGAAAATCCTGGTCTCACCCAAGACATTTCAGCAATATTCACAAATGCCTCAGCATCACCTGAAGATATTGATCAGGCTTGCGAGAAGCTTTTTTGGCTGTATACATACAAAGCACCTGCTCATCGAGACAACCTGAACGAACATCGGTACTCGCATTTTTGAAAGTGTCAACGAAGCCCAAATCAGACATGGCCACTCGTCCTCCCACCAGAGGAGCTTCAAAACAACACTCGTTCAGAGTATATCTACAGGTAAATCCATTTACTTAGTTTTAAATACTGCTTCCTTTAAATAACAAATATTAATCTGCGATGAATACCTACGTTGATCTCATTACTTTCTTACAGATACAACAGTGGCTCGGCAACCCTCTACCACCCATCCAAAAGGGTTGGGTCAAGGGAGAAGATGGGATACTGAACCCAGTTAACACAAACGATCCTGTGACACCAAACTCCGTTTTGAACATGATCTTTTGTCGATGCACGACTGGGTGTGGGATGCGCTGCGGTTGCCGCAAAGCAGGGATTGCCTGCGGCTGCCTCGGCTCATTTACGAACGCAGCCCCGGTTGAAGACAGCATTGGTGACGATGCAAATTTAGATTTGGACGATTAATGTTCAAAATACATCCTTCAACACAAATTATTTAATTTTTAACAATAAACATTTCATTTTTAACAACAAACATTTCATTTTTAACAATAAACATTTCACTTTTAACAATAAAAACGGTTTTTTTTTTTAAATTTTACTTTTCCCTCCTCCATATCTCCTTAAGCATTGATACTAGCAAAAAAGTTTATAGAACTTCTTTTGTAGAGAATTTTATGTAGATAATTTAGTACAAACACATTTTTTCGGTAGAGGCAGTAGTTTTTGAGTTATTATCGAAAAACTGAAAAAAGGTACCTTTGGAGCCCCCCCCCACCCTTAGCTCCACCCCCACCCCCGGGTACTTTTAGTATATTGTTAAGGACACCTTCCTCTACGATTGTGCCAAAATTGGCTTCTACATGAATTATTCCCGCTATTTTTGCTTCGTTGCCTGGACTATTTGTTAAGGAACTAGATAGTAGATACTGGGTAGCTTCCAACCTTCTCTTCTGCTTCGGTATCTTTTTCGTTCTCCTCACAATAATCTCCAATGGGCAGTTTTCACTCGGTCACCCAAATTCATGACAGGAGTATCATGAATTTGGGTGTGATATCTATGGCAATCTATGGAATATGACTGTAATTTCGATTCATTTTTTTGCCGCTTAGACGGATTTTTCATTGCTTGTGGTTTTCTGCTTCGAAAGTAAAATGAATAAAGAATAAAAATAACACAGAACGTCTGATATAATTATTTCTGACAAATATTCTTCACGACGAAACAAAATATTGACAGATGCATTCCAAATAACAATTTTATTGAGCATTCCACGTATAATGTTTATTGATGTCTACACTATACTTATGTAGTATAATGTGAAAAAAAAAGAACGAAAGGTTACTTAATTCATCTAAGTTTATCCACTTCAAAAGCTTGATGGAATTATTCCAATTTTTTTCCTTCAAATCTATATATTTTGTAAACACATGTTTAGTGTATAATTTATGTATATGCTGTTTGTCTCTTACAAATAAATAAATAACACATTGGAACACAACAAGAAGTTGACGGTATGTTTATGACATTATGACAAAAACTTTAAATTGTCTCAAATGGCGACGAAATCGTATGAAATTTGACAGTTATCGCTATCTAATAGAACGGTATTTTTGATGCGGTACCTAGCGACAAAAATCGGACAAAAAACATTGTGAGCTTCATTGCGTTCCACTGGTTCCGTCACCCACATACACTGTGCACAAAGTTGCACCCAAAAGAATTCGTACAGCGTACTTCAACCTAAAAATATCTAATTAATTAGAAAATTCTTCAAAATCGCAATTTTTAGATTGATGGTATTAGTAATAGTAGTCACATTGTCACACAGGCTGTGAATAATCAACATCAAACATCAGTGTTTTCCGGGCCGCTGAAACAGGATCGAAACCGAAACAAAAAGCGCATCCCGCTGGCCGAGCCCTGGATCTGTCATAAATCAGCCCGCTTTCATGTGCACTGAATAAAAAATTAAACAATGGCCCGCTGCCGTGGCGACCCATGCACAATGCAATTCTGGCATGCAATTTTGCCACCCTTGGTTTTGATCTACGATGCATTCATACCGCGTTATTTGACTAGATACCGCGGGAGATTTCGCTTCCTTCCGTTTCCGACGCTGTTTTGTTAGTTTTGTATCCTTTTTTTGTCAAATGCATGACTGGAGAAAGATATTATAATATTTTTATGATGGCGGAAAAATTTCATTCAAATGTGAACTGGAATGCATGCAGGTCTGGACTTGCAATGTACCACCATGGATTGTGATGGTTCATACATTGTCGTAGAGCTTTCTCTACTATGGTATTTCCTATTATTTCTATCATTTTTTTGTGGTGTGTTGGGAGGCTGAAAGTAGTTAGAAGAGAAAGAAGATAGCTAGAAGGAAGGTGGAGAAATGACTGGCTACTTAAATCTAGTCACCAAACATGGACAAAGCGAAAGTTCAGGGCGACACTTAAATTATCTACAACTCTGAAATGTGCCGCAAATAAACTAAAATAATTAAATAACAAAAATCAATCAAATAAAAGTTACTCGCATACGCCGGGATTTGAACGCGCTACCTACGGATTCATAGTAGAGGTTCGTTACTACGGCCTCGTAACTCTCACGGACGAGGGGTAAGGCGTTCGACTAGCAATCCGAAGGTCACGGGTTCGAATTCCGTCGTAGTCAAGTAAATTTTTTTTGATTGATTTGTGTTATTACACAATTTAATCATTTAAAAATAATATTTGGTATATTTGCTGCAAGTTCCAGAGTGGAAGATACTCGCAGTATCTCAGGTACTTCCCCACCTCTCACTTCCCCACCTCCCTCTTCCCCATCTCCTTCTCCTCCCTGCTACCTTTAAACTCACAACATACCACTATTGGGCATGCCATAGACCCAAAAAAAAATCAACCTCCGTTGCTTTATAATTTTTTTCAAATATGTATGTCAAATATTATTGACCCGATTGAGAGTGATAATACACTAAACCGATGGACCTAAAACTATGGACACGAGGACAAAAAATCCATCATGGCCTATCATATTTGGGGATGCTGTGCAGACGGTCTTTTTAAATAAAGGATGTAGAGGAAGTTCTGGGAAGGAAAAGGTATGAGGGGTGGGTAGGAATCTGGGGGTCAATGTGTCTAGGAGTGACGGACGCATACATCCATTGCGTCCTCTGCGGTACACGGCAAAGGGTCGAGAAAGTCTGGCTGGCGAGGCGAGGATAGGTCTCCCTCAACCAGTCTCTCCCAATACTGCCCGCCACGCAGTAGTGGGTAAACGTGTTCTTATTATTAAACTTATTAATAATTATTACTGAGATATAAAGAAAAATTACATCATTGTATACATTCACTCTAATCTATGACTTTAGATTTACACTTTGTATTTCCCAAAGATCCTTAAATGTATGTGTAACATATAGAGCAAGATGCTGAATTTAACGAGATTTTTTACGTTAGCGCCATATATAAGGATCTGAGGAAAATAATTTCCTCCAGTGCCTGTGTCATCTTTAGTAGGCCACTAATCTGATAGATAGCAAGCACGAAAGTGCTAAAGAAATAAATGGCAAAGTTCCAAAATGATCTACAAAAATTATAATTATGTACGTTGGAACATGTATTTCATTCACAATTCAAAGTATAGTCTAACTGCCTCTGCTCACGAGGCAACAAAAAAAAAAACAAGTTTACAACTAAACTCGCTATCCTCTGTATGTAAATATGATGGTCTGCACACTACACAACTTCTCAAAAACCCGTTGTCCATGGCAACGCAGGCAGTGACTCGCGACTCGACATGCCAGTTGCGTGACATGACATCTATAATTAAACAAGTTGAGATAATTATTGAAATCGTAAAATTGAGTAGAAAGTTTGGTTGGAAACCATAGCAACAAGCCAGTTTTAGTTTGGTTTCAGTCTCTTCAGTGAGCGGATCGCCTTAGGCGCTCCGCTGACGAGGCACCTGAAACCAAACCAAAACTGGCTGGTTTCTATGGCTTGATTGGTCAAAAAGCTTGTTTAACCATAGACGAAGAAAAATCACCTGACAGCTGGCAACTAGCAACGGCCGGCCACGGCAATCAGCAGTGCGAGTCGCGAGTCACCGCTTGCGTTACCATTGACAACGGGTTTTTGAGTGAATGTGTAGTGTGCGGGCCATCACATTGTCATACAAAGACACTTGGCAGTTGAGAGTTTTCAGTTGCCTCAGTGGGCGGAGGCGCTAACTTTGCTAAACACAATCGCTCGTTCGAATCTCAAAAAAACTCCACTTGAACACATGAAAATTGAGCCCTTATTTCCAAAACTGTCGTAATTAAAATTTATAACATTAAAAGACAAACAAAAGTAATCTGTTACGAACTGCGGGTATGGCCTCAAACGAGCGTGATATGAGAAATGAATTTATTTGCGAAGCGTTGATAATGTCAGTTAACATTCTGTGTGCAAATATGAGTTTGCATAAAAACGTTTCACGTAGGACAAAGGGAGGGAAATATTTATCATCATTTGTTTCAGGTGATGTGAGTTTTCAATAAACCCGCACGTTTTGGCATTGTTCGTCGAATTAGCAAATAGAGTTCAGGGAGATTAATGCTTTCAATTTTTGCATGGAGGTATGTAAGTACGTACCGCTTAATTGTTTTGTTTTACTTTTTTATTATTATTTATGCAGTATCAGGGGTACCTACCCGCCGAAAGGTCATCGGGTAGGTGCTGATGCTAACTTTTTGTAGTATCGGGAAAAGGGGTACCTACCCGCCGATAACTCTTAATTAAATACTTTTTAAAAATATAACGTCTGACCTGATTGCAGTTGGTTGTTAGTGTTCTTTTGTTTTTTTTCCCAGTTAGGCGCTCCGCTGACGAGGCAACTGAAAACCAACTAGAACCGGCTGTTTTCTCTGTCTTGATTGGTCAAAAAGCTTGTTTAACCATAGACGAAGAACAATCAGCTGAAAGCTCGGAACCTAGCAACGGCCGCCCAGGGTAATCAGCCGTGACAGTCGCAAGATGGTCGCAAGATGGTCGCAAGTCACCGCTTGCGTTACCATTGACAACGGGGTTTTGTGTGATTGTGTAGTGTGCGGGCCATCACATTGTCACACAAAGACAGTTGGCAGTTGAGAGTTTTCAGTTGCCTGAATGGGCGGAGGCGCTTAGTTTTCACGAGTGTAAGCGCCTCCGCCCACTCAGGCAACTGAAAACTCTCAACTGCCAACTGTTAACTGCCAAAGACAGTTGGCAGTTGAGAGTTTTCAGTTGCCTGAGTGGGCGGAGGCGCTTAGTTTTCACGAGTGTAAGCGCCTCCGCCCACTCAGGCAACTGAAAACTCTCAACTGCCAACTGTCTTTGTAAGACAATGTGATGGCCCGCACACTTCACAATCACACAAAACCCCGTTGTCAATGGTAACGCAAGCGGTGACGCGCGACCATCTTGCGACTGTCACGGCTGATTGCCCTGGGCGGTCGTTGCTAGTTGCGAGCTGTCAGCTGATTGTTCTTCATCTATGGTTAAACAAGCTTTTTGACCAATCAAGACAGAGAAAACAGCCGGTTTTAGTTGGTTTTCAGTTGCCTCAGTGGGCGGAGCGCCTTAAGAGCTGAAAAGACGTATTTGTATGTGTGGATGTGAAATTTAATAAACGTTAACTAAGAAAAATCACCTATTCCTTATTCTTGATAAAAGGATGTTACATCTATGATGAACGATTAAACTCTGTTGTTAATTAGGTAAATATCAAGTGAATATATTTAACCTTCTAACTTCGGTTGTCGGTACATGCATGCGTGATTCGAAATATTCCTGAGTAATGCGTAAATTTTTTCTAGTGAATACCGCACAAGAGTTCCAAATGATCCCTGGAGCCAGTGAGACTATGGCATCCCCATGCCGGGATTTGAACGGAGGCCGCCTGGAACTGATAAATAATTAAATGTATCAGAAAAGCGATAAAGTAGGTACCACAATATTATCTACAATATGGTGTACCTATATAAAAATAAAGTGATGTGAAAATCGTTTTTTTTGTTTAAAGATGAGAACAAAGTTATTTGTCTTTTAATAAATCAAAAACTTTCTTTGTTGAATGTATAAATGAACATATAAACCAACCAGTTTCGGTTCAGCCTCAATCTTCCTCAGAGTTTCATAAAAACATGTAGTAGTATTTAAATGATTTTAAATATACATTAAAAAAATTGTATACTTATTCCATTTTTCAAAAATAATATGATAAAAAAAAAAGAAAAAATAGGGAACAGTGGTATTTAATTCTAGTTGTGTATCTTGTCTGATCCACGTGCAGACACGTGTCGTGCACCTGTTTTCCGTGACAAACTCAACTGTAGTCGGGCTAGTGGCTGTTTCGCTAATGTGTGGCGGAATGCAAATCGGTTCCAGCAAACTGCGGTTAAACACACTGGACTATGCTAATATGATCAGTAACGCAATCCTTTCTCGCTTGAATATTAATTCTGTGATGGATGATTCGTGTAACTGAATTTCGTCACATCATCACATATTTGATTTAATTTAACTATCAAATTAAACAACGATTCCAGATAATAAAATATATAAAAGTTATAGTATTTAGGTGTAAAAATACACTGCTTTTTGTTCTTGATTTTTGCTTTCTACGCGTATAGCTTTGTTAACTTGACAAGTACATTTTTTTAAATTGATTATAAAACATTATATATTTTGATAATGTGGGCCTCACTGGGTGCTTTGCCTGTGTTGGGATTTCCATTTTACAATTTTATAATTAACCAATTAAAAGATAAATTTATTAAATAAAAATATTAAATAAATGAGTTAAAATATGATAAAATAAGGCAATAAAAGGTGTTATGAAAATATATCCAAATTTTTGAGCTACGGTTGTAAACAGAGCGTTAAAAGGAACGGCTTCGCAGCCGGTTTCATACAAAACGTAGTTTTAGATTTGAGACCTAAATACCCAACCAAACTAAAAAATGAAAGGTATGTCAAATATCTAGCCGGGACAGGAGCTAGCAAGACCAAAATTTTCATAACATTTTTAGCTCCAAATGATATCACGAATCACTTGTTACAGAAGTTCTAGTACGTAGGTACATTAACACCTGTATTGAAGTGTGTATTGGAATTGTGTAATACGTATATATATATATAATTTACGTTTTATTCTTAGAGGTTAAAGTTGTTTGTAATTTGGCCATTTTTGTTCTTTAATCCATCTTGTTTGTGGTTTGCTTCTCCATTTTATTTATATCCAGTGAAGAATTTTTTTTATTGATTGGTATATGTGGTGTCTTTGTCCAAAGCTTGTGCTTATCTATGTAGTTTTTATGTGGGTATGTGCGGTCGTCTAGCCGGTCTATTAATTTTCGTAATTAATGAATGTCTATTACTATTAATTATTGCGATATACAATCTATTTTTATGATTAAAAAAAACACTTAGGTTTAAATCTATCTATAAAAAGTATAGCATATATTTGTGACACGTTCCCAAGTGATAAATACTCTTAGCATCACCCTGGTGATAGACCACCATTTCGAATCGAAAGGTTGCTTGAAATGGATTCTGTCGTGTTAAGTGACCTGATTTTAATATAATTTTTTTACCTTCTTCCCCGTTATTCCCAGTCTTCCATGTCCCATCTTATTCCCATCTCCAGTTTCTTTGGCCACTTGGCGTACTTCAATTGGGGATACCATAGTCCTACTGGCTTTGACCGGTAGGGAGCAGCAGAGGACACTTGTGCGGTCTTTAGATTAAATAGCAAAAGGTTACTAGTTGAAACAAAAATATATTAACGTAATCTTATTATAATAATTTTATTTTTATTAGAAAGCTTAATAATGAAACAAAAACTTAAAATAATCATTGTTGAATTGATTCGTTGCGAGTCTAAATTTAAACTGAATCGATGAAATGATGAACGCACCCAGAATATTTGGGCATTTGCGGGGTAAAAAGGAATTGCGGGAGGGTTTTTCAAACTAGTTCAGAATACTTTTTAAAATTTTTCGAGTCTATCCGTGTGCACAAATATGTATATTCAAATTTCAAATATATAAGTCTTTACAAAGCTTTGCCTGCAATAATGTAAAACTAAAATATATGAATACACACTAAGATTACAATGTGAAGCTACTCTGCTTGAATGCCACCACATTTATGCAATTTATTAAACAGTGTAACCGCATACTTACATGAAAATTTACATATTATGATATTACCGTACTGTAAATATTTTTTCGTAACACATTATAACCTACAAAAGTTTTAAACCAAGAACACAATCAAATTCGAAAAATTGTAATATTTATTACAATATATCCAAAGTCATGACATTATATCACAGAAATTGTGCGGCAAGTTAGAGCTAGATAAAGAACGAGCCATTTATGGAAAATTTCAATAACATACATGTAAACTGCCAGACGCCCCACACACGATAGTTTTTCTTCTCCGCCATTATTTATTGCTTCAGAGATCTTGATACCGATTCCGTGCATGGCTGACACATGCTTAGGGAGAATAGTTGTAGGATGGTTCTATCTATATTTTATACAAAAAAAGGATGAATATCCCATACATGATTGTATTACAAGTTTTATAACTTTTTTAGCATAGTTTTAGAAGGGTAGGGCGGTGCTAGTTGAACATGATTTTGCTAATTTAACTCTAGACTCGAAACTCTCATACTCATTATTGTTTTTTCAACTTATTAAGACTTATTATATTATCGGGCTTTATAAATGATATTCAAGAATTGATGTATCTTATGCAAGAATTTTTAATTTTCACGGATAAATGGTTCAACTTGCCTCATAGGTGGGGCTTCTTGAACCACCCCATGGGGCTTGTTGAACAACATAGTGTAAAATATTTATTATCATTCAAATTAAATTATTAAACTAAATTTATATGTATACGCGCGTAACGATTCGCTCCTTCTGAACAGGGTCCTACGTCTTTCGGATTCCAAGATATTTGCGTGGCCCAACAAGCCCCTTGCAGGTTCAACTTGCCCCGCCCAACCCTACCTATTTTGTAACTTGAATCAACATCTCTACGTACATAGTTGGTATTGATTTATTTTTATTCCTTTGTTACATTATAAAAACTGCTAACAATCTTTTTTACAAAGTTTAGTAGTTATTTTTTACATTATCTCCACACAGGATGCCAAGAGTAAAAAAATCCCTTAGAGCTCATCTTTGTGTCATCTTTGAGAATGCTGTGTCATAGGTATTTTTAGGGAAAGGAAGACGAGGAAGTCCCCGGAAGGGAAAAGGTATGAGGGGTGGGTAGGAATCGGGGGTCAATGTGTTCAGGAGTGACGGACGTATGGATCCATCCCTCCCACTGCATTGAATGGCTATGGAGTAAGCTATAAAACCGTTACTCCTGAAGTTAACTTTATATTAAAGCATTTCAATATAATATCGACTTCTGTTTTTATAAAATTAAAGCTTAAATGTAACTTCAGTCAAAAATCTAACTATTGTTAGAGACAATATAGCTAAATAAGTCACGTAATTAATTTTCGCAATCGTTTGTAAGTATGATTAGTTGCCAGGTAGATATTTTATTAATGCGTTAATTGCATGGGACATCTAAATCTGTTCCACCTGGAAATTGCAAATATTGACTTGGCCTTTCACATTTAAAAGAAGATCGCAGATTTGACATTAAACAGTAAACACCCCTCTTCTATTCTGCTACCCTTTTACGGTGATTTCCGACGCACATAATACTTGTTTTTATTGTCAGTTTACAAATAGGGTTGGCACTTAATTTTGTGGAAAAATTTTCGTAGGTAAAATATTTGATAAATTTTGTGATATCTTCCACCCACAATATTTTTGTACCTACATCATCCAAACATGATTTTAATTTTTTTGGTATTGATAAAATATTGTTATTTGTTTTCATTGTTAAAAAATATTGTGAAAGTTCTAAGTGAAATTAATGTTCCTGCTACACGTTTTTACGACTTTAAAGTTGCATACTTTATTCGTTTACATTTTAGAGCTATCGTGCGCTTATTCACAGTGCCTAATCAAAGCAATAGTCCCCCTTAATTTATAAATTCATAATAAATACAGGTATACAGTGTATAGTACAACAAAGTATTCAAAAGTAGTGAAGTGTACGCTTTCATTAGTATATATTAATTTATAACCTTTTGTTACGAATTGTAAAATTTAATATATAAAAATACGTGGAATTATGGCACCCCCAATAAGGGAATGTCATTGGCCGAACGTATTAAGAAAGGTAAAATTAATTAAAGTTAATTTTTATGCCGATAATTTTATGCCATTATTGTTTAAATGTGATTTAGGGCATATGGGCGCCACGGCTAGCTCGAATGAAGCGCAATCGTGAAGTCCAGTTTTCGACAACAAAATAAATTTGCACAATCATGATAGTTTATGATAACTTAAGTAAAAGTTTTTGTTAACAAAGCAATTCTAATTACAAAAAAATCTAGGTTAGTCGTACCTTTACTTTTGCGAGTCGTCACGCACGCATTCGGATAACATCTGAGAGGCGTTAGGCCTAATAACTGAGGAATCATATGGAAACATGTACCAATATTTAAAATGATATATAATAAATATTAAATATAATATTTTAATTAATGAAGATAATATTAGCGAAAGTCAATCGAAAATCTGAAACAGAAAAATCAGAAAAAGATACGGATACATCTGGGACTCGAACCCAGGTCCTCCGGCAATCCGGGCCGACGCGCTAACCAACTGCGCCAACGTATCCCTATCCGATTCGGGTTAGCGCGTCGGCCCGGATTGCCGGAGGACCTGGGTTCGAGTCCCAGATGTATCCGTATCTTTTTCTGATTTTTCTGTTTCAGATTTTCGATTGACTTTCGCTAATATTATCTTCATTAATTAAAATATTATAATTTGGGGTTTAACTCTTTAAGTTAAAAATAAAAATATAAATATTAAATAGTTCCCGAAAAAATGGGCGCAACCCTGCTTTTCACAAGACTTTATTCATTTTTTGGTTTTCGTTGCGGGAACTATCTTACATCTCGCATGATTGTCATTCCACATGTGAAACTTATATCCGCTTTAATATTTATGAAGTTTGCGGATAGTTACTGTAATGTTTTTGCGGAGTTCTTTTGGGGGATCTTTTATTTCATATCGGATTGCGGGGTTGGATGAAATACGACGTTCATAGAAACAAACATTCTTTATTTCTCTACATAATATAATGTGATTAAACTATAGAAGATCTACCCAACTTACTAAAACATTGTGTGGTTTTTAAGAAAGATATTGTCATAGATGTCTTATTTTAATTGTTGTTGGCGCAACTATGCATATATATACCTAGCTTCCTTCCTTATCCTAGCTATCATTTCTGACAACCCACCAGTGGACAATACTCTGTGAGAGCAATAATAACTACTGTTTTGACAGTCTGTTTTCGCTCAATGCAATAAACATCGACCTTTACCGAGTCTGTTTTTGGCGATGTGCAGTAATGTACCTTCATCCCTCTTCGTCCTCAACATCGACTTTATTGCAATCTATTATGTGTGCTGTGCAGTGCGTGATTGTTCATCCCTTGGCGCTATAATATCGATTAAACGGGATACTTGCGCAAGTGAAAGGCAAGTGATTGTGTGACACAATAACTCGTCAAGAACGAAGACCAAGAATTCGGGGTAAGTCAGATCTTTCCCAAAGTCCAAAATTACCATCCCCATAGTTGTGTCACGCCACCTTATATTTATTTCGATTAGAAACAACAAACATGATTACAGTCCACTTCTCATGATTCGAATCTTTGTGACTACAATTGTTTTTGTGCCAATTGGTGAATTCGTTTCGAAAGTCATGTTATACGGCTTTATACGGTGAAGCTTCCTTTACAAATGTATTTTGATAAGATTGGTATTGAATATTTAAAAGAAACACAAGAAATTCAAACACATTTGACATTATTTGTGTATTTCAATGGCAAGGAATGAAATATCTCGATGTTTCTACGTGCCGAATGGGGAGAACGGGGGAGGTTGTAATTTATTTTCAACTTAAATCTTTTGTGAAAATAATATGACGTTTCCATTTGAAGTTTTGTTGATTTATCGGCTGGAGATTTATGCCGTTTGACTCGGGGAAAATGGCGTGTTGTTATATTTTTTGTTTGACTTCGCGTTTGCCTTCAACGACCGGCATTTATTTCTTTGGGTTTCCAAAAATTATTCTACATTAAAAATATGGTAACTTTTTTCTTTTTGTTTTAGCATGTTTTAGGTTTCTCGTTATTTCTCTGTTGGTTTTTTAATGGCCAATTATTTTTCTGTAACACTATTTAGTAAATATGTCGATATTGCAACCCACTTATACTTTATCTTAGATCCATCATGAATCTTAAATGTACCTCTCAGGATATCTAGCACAGTGAAATCGATAACTTAACAATATTGGATCGATTAGCATAACTACCGTTGATTTTAAAACGTTTTTCCGAGCACAGCCGCACTGTTAATAGCCAGACCGATATTGATAGGGAATAAATAAGAAATCTAAGTACGATGGCGACAATGACGGATCCGTCTAAAGTTTACATTCGTAAATTTCAAACGACGATTAGTTAAGAATATAATTTCGTCATGTGGTCACCTCACCATAAAATTCATAATAAAAATGTCGAAAAAACTCAGCAAAAGTTTCTAAAATTTATTAAGTTAAACTTTTTTTTATTAAATAATATTTTTATTTTTATTCAAGAAACCAGTGCCATGATCTACTGATCTCGATCTTTGATATCGATCATACTAAAGAGGCAATATAGTGATCCCTTAGTGTCTTATACCTCGGTCACTTTAATATCGATTCTTCCGGAAACTCGTGCAGTGCTTAACCTCATTGAACCTCAAAATAACGTGATATGAAAATTAAAGTCAGTTATATTCGCTTCCAGTGCCCACTGTTCACGTATTCCCAAAGTTCTGTCATTTTGAAAACCCATAATTTTATGATTACAGTCCATTGTATCTGCGACTACAATACTTTTATAATGTACCCATGGACGCCTGGTCAGATCTGTCCTGATTTTTGCTGCTAGTAAAGTTCTTCCTAGGTTCGAGGGGTTAAAATAAATCTTGTAATATTTTCTGAGGTAAATAAACTAACAATAAAAAACAACATTAAATTTGGTTCTAACGGTGATGCGAACCCGGCTATACTAAGAATGCACGATTAAATTTAATCAATTTCAGAACGACAAGTTGTAATTGTTTCCAACCAAGTAGGTAATTTATAAACATTGTACATTGTCAACTTGTATCTCGACTATTAAAATTCACCGGAATAAAATTGTTTTCAAATCTCGCAATGGAATATTTCCATTCCAGAAGTGGAAACCGCAAACTAACAACATTCGTGAAAAAAATTCATGCAAATGCGAAATTGCATGGATTTAAACGGAGTTAAATTTACACAACAAAGTTTATTGCGATTAAATGTATGAGAACAAATGCGGAATTTCAAAATTGCAAGAACTCTGGAAACTACGTTTACAATGAGGGATTCGTTTTTGTTCTGTCCAATTTTATTTTTATATGTATCTATTTGAATTTTATTTTTGTTTATTTGCTTATGTATGAATGAAGTGGAATCTTGGAAGTGGTAATTATCGAGCTGAAGCTTGGCAGATAGACTCGTTGTCGATGACAATATAATATAATATCACATTTTGGTAGCAATGACGCACACACACGTGGACATATGCGAACTTCTCTGAAATTTGATGACATTACTTATAGTCGGGGATTGGCTCTGCTGATTGAGTTGTCGACTCCAGTTCCTGGGTAGGAAGGTTCAATCCTCAGTCATTAGTTTTTTTTTTTTTTTTAAGTTTTCAAAGGCATTTGAAAATATATGTAATACAGTAAAAAACTTTGCTTTTAACGGATCGATGTTTTTAAAAATCCATTTTCAAAATATATTATGCATCGTAATAATTTTAAGCAAAAATCCCAATTTATTTTAAACTATTGCTTAAACTAGGTTTGTTTTGAAATACACATTATTTTGTTTCCTGAGGACACTTATAAGAGAAAAGTTTCGTATTTTTTTACATTTTACAAGACAATTTATAATCTTAAAAAGCTGTACACATTTTTTTGTTAACAGCACACATAATCTTCAGGAGGCTGATATAATTTTTACAATATTTCACATCTCTGTGTTGGCGATGATTTCGAATATATTAATTAATAAAAACAAAAAGCACCTGTGGACTTAACAAAACGTCAATTGCAAGGCAGTAGTTTTGACATAAATTTAAAATATTGGACGTTGTCAAGTCAGAGTGCTGTGAAGATCATACTTAGCTTAATGAAACATGACAGCAGTGAAAAAAAAAGTTGAATAAAATTGAAAATTATATTTTGATTTGGATTATGTTTTTGAATGTACTAAAAAAAACACATTAAGCTATGAATCTTTTAGCGTCAGTATGTCGTCCCCTTCCTTTATATTCCGTTAAAAAATCCGGTACCTACTATAAAAATCCAACCCGTTCCGCACTCCCATGTAAACTCAACCCTTAGCGAATAACATTTAAAAAAAACTGCGCATTATAATCCGCGTCTGCGGGGAATTTTCCTAATAAAAGTTTTAAAGCCAAAGGATTTTGGGCATTTAGAAAAAAAGGTCTGTAGAGATTCCGACAAAATGGCTCCCTTCCGGCTCCAGAGATCAAAAAGGAAAAATATTTAACCGCAATGAGTGTTAGGGATTATGATTGTCTTTTTTAATGCAGAAAAACACGTTTTTACGGCTCATTTTTTAAATATAAAGCGTCCCACCCACGAACAAGCCTATCCAAAGCAATTATTTAATTTATTCCCTACACGTTTATACGTAATTCGTACAAGCTGTACTAAAATATTTGGGTTGGAATTTGGCCAGAATTTTATGTGATTATATTTTAAACACAAAATAGAGACTCGCCAGTCAAAACACACTGTTGACTGAACATAACGCGGTGAATAAATTAAAATTCTGGGGTAAGTATCAACCTTGGTAGGAAAATAAAGAGAGTTATTTTAAAACATTTTAATTTTACGTGGTGACCCTTGCACAAAGGCATAATAAATAAAATAAAATGCTTTACCACAGTTTGGTAATAATGTCTTCGAAAAGCGAAACAAATGTCACATGTAATAATAATTACACGGCGTAACTGGTTTATAAATAACTGTTTAATTACATAAAAATAATTATATTATTAAATGGAGTTCCACAAATTAAACTTGATAACAACAATTGAATGGTTCTGACCACACGATGCCTGCACAACTACTGGACTCTTCTTCTTCTTCCTTGCACTGTCTCAACTCATTGCTTAGGTAGGCTGTTGGGGTCGGCTCTCCTCGTTCTCAGGTTGTCGCTTCTTCGGTTCTGGGTATCGCTGTCATCCAGGCCGTTTCTTCTTAGTATTTTGGAGCGTTGACTCATCCAGGAGTTCTTTGGTCTTCCTCTGGATGACTGTCGATGAAGCTCCATAGACATTGCCTGCTTCACTGTGTGGTCTGGTGGTCTCCGATTTATGTGACCATACCATCTCAACTGTCGTTCCTCTAGCTTTTTGTTTATGTCCGTGACACCCGGGCTACCACGAATGCGTGAACTTTTAATTTTATCTTTTAGACACTCCTGCCCGACAATCTAAGCATTCGCACTTCTGCTGATTCAAGTTGCCTGGTGTAGGAGTTGTACATGGTCCAGCATTCGGAGCCATACATTATCGCGGGTCTAACAATAGTCTGGTATACCTTTCCTTTTAGTTTTGTAGGCATTTTTGTGTCACACAAGATTCCTGTTACGGATCTAAATTTAGCACAACTATTTGGACATCGACGGTAAAGCTCGTATACTTTACATTGCCCCCTTTGGAGTTGGGAGCATCTCGGCGCGTTTGCGCGGACTTCGTTGTGGACGAAACCAATGATTTCTTCTTACTCTGCTACATTCCGGAAGTAAATACGAAATAATACATGCATTCTAATAAATTCGTTCACACCTGTGAAAAATGTTCAAATATATTTTTTTATTACAAATAATTTTTTTGCCAAATTCGCCAGGTTGGTAAAAAAGATTAAATACTTAATACTCCAGCTTTTTAGATTTTTACTTTTTAGATTTTTACTTTTTAGATTTAATTTAGGTCAGTAGTATCTTCACATATCCATTATTAGGACTAAATATTATTTGTTAACAAACATGACTTTGTTGTTGATGCTTCAATTTTTCAATGGGTGTATAGCTAAATTCGCTTTAGAACAAGTATTATATTATACCCAGTTTATAAAAAAATAATCACCAAAGAAAATTGGTTTGTGGGGAAAGTTAAACGTTTGCAGGGGCATTTGGCAGAGTATAATCACTACTGCAATATGGTCCTGCCACTGAGAGTCCCACTGTAACCTCTCTTTCTGTTGTGTGTATCAATTATGAGTTAGGAGGAGAGTTTACACTGGATCTATCAGCGGTACGCCTATATCTGGTGTGGTTCCGCTGGGACGGACGCGATTACCTCACACGACTTTCTATGAATAAAATAACAATTATTGATGGCCCCTGAGGAGTAGAATACATCAAACAGTTCGCTGATTTATATCCGTTGTTTGGAAGCGATTAGAAGATTTAATTTCGGATTAGTGGGGAGTTTGAACTTGTAGACCCACGATTGGTAGGTTTACTTGCGGTACTTGGATGATTAATGATTTTGCTGACATGCAAAACTATGTAATACTGAAGGTGAATTCTTATAAAAGGGCTGCAATGAGCAATAACCAAAAAAGTTGCACTTGGTATTTTGATTGTGAACTCAATGTTACCTCTACTAAATTACAGCGACAGGTATGACGACAACGTATAAATACAGCAATTTTTTTTTGCAAATTTTACAGGGCTAGATAAAAGTTCTCATAAAAGCGGAGCTATATAATGTGCCTATATACACATCGAAAATCTGCTTTTTTAACATTTGGAATGGTACAGTGACAATTAGTTTAAAGATTTTCACACTTCATTTCCTGAAAAGTTACGGCTTTAGAACTATTCTGTTTTGGCGGCGTGTTAACATTGAACTCTCTTATCAATGGTGTACCTTAATCTATCTAATGTGTATTTTGGTGATGTTACCGAAACATTAAATAATGTTTATAGTAGGAGGAAAAAAACAACGCCAAAAAGCTATTTTAATTTATTTATAGAAGCTCAGGCACAAATACTCGTATTTAAATGTTTTCTGATCATTTTCAAAATAATTACATTTTCCACATTATACAATAAAACCGCAACCGAAAATGAGTTCGTAAGTAGTAGATTTTGAACTTTAAAGCAGCTTACAGAAGACTAATCAAATATGAGTTCTACTCGCAGTATTTAATTAAGGCATCTTAAATATTTCTAAGCAATCTCATTTTCAAACCAAAATCATGTGATTTTGCGTTGCTTAGTAGTGCATCACCTTAAATCATCACACTCTTCAACGAAATCTCCGATGTACAGGTAGATAGATATAAGTATTATTATAGAAGCAGGTATCAATATTTTTATTATTAGCTATATGCAAACATTACAAAACTCCCTTATAAAATTGTTAATCCATAAATATGACATTCAACACACAAGTAACATTAAATTAATATACAAGTCTCTGAATATCATAGGATGATTGTTTTATAATATTTTAAGTCAACGTGTTATATTGTCTGACTCATTGTATGGGGAAAGAGTTTGCCATAAACATAATACAAGATTCACTCAAAATGAAGGATTGGTAGTTCCGAAATGTACCAATAAACATGGTGAAAGAACCTTAAACTATATTGTACCCAAAATATTTATTCAACTACCAATGACAATGAAAAATAATAACATGTATACGTATACTGCTAAAGTTAAATATAATCTAAGGAAAAGGCTATTGGATAATAATGATTTATACCGATGCCTTACTGAAGCCCTTGATTTCCAAAATGGAAATCACTTCTTAGGAAATGGAAAAATAATTATTTTTTAATACCTGACATACCCACCTCTATCTATGAAACTATTAATGCACGACTACTGATGTATTGATGTACTTTTTGATTAAAATAATTTTTTTCATGAATTTATTTTTACTTGCTTATTATATAAGGCTTATGCCGCTATTTATACTTTTCTGTAATTTAACCAAATGATGTATCATCATATACCGTTTAAATTGTATCATGTTATTGTAAAAAATATTGTCTCTTAGTCCCTGCTGACAAACTACATAAGTAGTTTAACGAGTTTAAATGAGATAAAAAAAATTTAAATACATCTCGCTCCATTCGGCCGACATTCACCATTAAGCATTCAGCGAAGATCGGCGCGTTACCAACATCTTCATAATAATATACTATCGCCTTATCTCCCTACCTAAATATTCTGCTATAAAACGCAACAGAATATAAAAATCCACAATGGGCATTGTCCGCCCGACTGAGCGTACCTGAGTCAGAAGGAAATTCTTTTGAAAACCCCTGTATCGTGAACAACATCAAAACATCGCTTAAGCAATGCGCCGAGTAAAAATGATCGTATCAATACAATCATCTAAAAAAAGACGCACGAATGCATACATGAGACTTTTTTGTGAATTGTCTAAATTTTCACAGTTTGTTAGAGGCGTTTTTGAGTTTTCCGCCGTATGGAACTTAAGTGTCCTAATATCCCGAAGAAAACTGTTCGACCGTCTCCATGTAAAGAGTTATTCTGGTTATTTTTCCATTCTTTGGCAACGGAATCCGGAACCTTATCTAAAAGGGGAGAATGCGAATAAGTAACATTTCACTTTGTAGAAATATTTTTCAAATTTTTGAACAACTCGAGAATGAGAGAGGTAAGATTCATTTTTAAGATGAAACATTGAAGGAAATTACTTTTACAACCGAAGAAATGATGCAGTCATATGGAAATGGATGGCACTACACCTACATCATGAATGCAAGGTAAATATGCATTACTCCGCTTACCGGATAATACGGAATATTTCTTGTCGAATTTAGATAAACGGATAATACATTTTTTAATGAATAGAGAATAAACAATCAAATATGACATTTTCCGAAAGTACCAACCATATAAAATAAATTCTTGTATTTTAAGGTACAGTACCTACCTCATTTCTGGTTGAGCTAATTAATACAATAAAATCGTAAAATTAAACACTTATAACCTAACCTAGATTTTGAGTTTTCAAGTGATTTCAATAGTAACATGGTTTGTGATACAAAAGAATGTGCCCCCTTTATAGCGCCTGCTCGCGTCAAGGCAAGAAAAACATCCCAGTTTTCAAGTTGTTTAGTGGCTACGCTAGGTTTGTGTAATATGGTTTGTGATACAAAAGAAATTGCCCTTTTATAGCGCCTGCTGGTGTCAAGGCAAGAAAAGCCTCCCAGTTTTCAAGTAGTTTAGTGGCTACGCTAAGAAAGTGTCCCTTTATAGCGCCTGGCGTTAAGGCAAGAAAAGCATCCCAGTTTTCAAGTATTTTAGCGGCTGCGCTAGGTTTGTGTAACACTTGATACAAGAGTGAATGTATTATTTATAAAAAATAATTACTGTAATTGAAAACATGATTTTTTACGTCATTTTATTTTCAAAACTCCGGTAAATTAGTGTTTACTTAATACGCCCAGATTTCGTGGAATCTTCAAAATTTTCAAGCCGTTATAAGATTATTTAAATATTTATAAAAAATAGATTTTTGCGGTATGGCAATCTTTTTTAATATTTTAGCTATTGGTGTCGTGGAAAATGTGAAGAATTGATTGCAATTGATTGTCTATGAAAATGTAAAAACAATATGGCGAAGAGTTCGTACACCGCGTAAGTGAATTAAAATGTTAAATGCATATTTTTTGCATGTTTTTTCATCTCACATTAATTTTTATTTAATAATAAAGCTAAATCTAACTGTTTGAATAAAAAATATTCCATATTAACCAGTAGGCGGAGTACGACACTATTAATGAGTGCAATCATATTTTTACAAAAATTGATAATTCAATGTTAAAACACGAAACAATTTAACCTGGTACCCTTACCCTTATTATTTGGAAGCTAATTTTTTTACAATAGCTCGAAAGGTTACAGGTGGTGGTCAGGCGCACCCGCTGCGAAGACCAAACGTACCGAACCATTCGGAGACATAAGCCAGAGGTTTTGGTTATCCAATAAATGGTTCTTTTGGATGAAAAGTAAGTTATTTTAATATATTGTTAATATTATTATATATATATATATATATATATATATATATATATATATATATAAGTACTAAAAAAATTTACATATATTTTTTTCTTTACTTGTTTTATTATTTTTTATACCCTGGCATGGCAGGTGAAGTAAGACTTAAAAAATGTATTTATTATACAATTTTTTTCGCACGAATTAAAAAATTAATATGTAAATAACGGCACTGAAAAAGGAGCTGAAATTACTGAAATTCAGTACAATATATTTTCAAAACGTAATATAACACTTTTTTAATTAAAAAAAACTACGACCATTTAGATTTCTAATTCGAATGTCATAAGCCATATTATTGTGATTTTCGTACTTTCAATGTTTCAATAAAACAAACAATAAAATTAATTCGTCAGTGAAACCGGGTAGTAACTACTTGCATAAATATATACTATGGTAGCCCGTTTATGAGACATTTTCAAAATGCGACTAATTTTTTAAGGAAAATAAACCTCCCCTGCGAAAATGCACAATATTTATATTCCTTTTGTGAGGCAGAGTGCCGCCATTTCTACCCTTTAGGGGGCTATTTGCGCACTTTTATTTCCCGACAAGTCGAAAACACTTGTTCAAAAGAATTCTTATCGTTGTTCTGAGATACGAAAAATGCTTTGTTTCTCGACTTAATTCATTAAAATTTTAAGGCGTCATTTATACCCCGTTTGATGTTTTCGTGGGTAGTTCCATTTATTTTCGCCTTCAATTCTTTGCACGAAGATAATAAAATTTATAAATTAACAGGATGTCAAATATTGTTATGTTTTTACCAGACAAAGGACTGCGTATTTTTGAAATTTTGAGAAATTGTGAATTGAGGTCTGATTTCGTATTAGTAATGAGATTCTTACAATCCTCCCTGAGGTGTTCTCTTATCGGGGTCGGAGATTAAGCAGAATCTGAACTGCATTCGCACCAGCCCTGTAAGTTTAGTAGCCATGAAGTTTTTTAGTCTTAAAAATTAATAAGAGTATCTCAAGTATCCCAATTACTCCCAACCCTCCGAAGCCAGTGAGACTATCGCATCTCCAATTGGGGTATGTTGTGAAGCTGAAGGCAGTGGGGAAGGGAAGAAGAGGGTGGATAGAAGGTGAGGAAGTACCTGGCTATTCACATCTAGTCACAAAATATGCCTAAAGCCATTTCAAGTAACGTTTCAATGGAGATCTTATACCAGATCGATACTGAGAGTATCTTACGTACCATGAAACCGAAAAAATTCTATTTATTATTGTAAATGCATAAATCGTCCAAAAACCCAAATGAACCGTATAAAATTTAATTACGTTTAATGATAGATTCAGATTGGGTCGACGTACGTATGCATCGCTACGCCTAACAATATCTGGGCTACTTAGCTACTAATTTTCAATTAAAATTTATGTTTTAGAATCACATTGGCCACACGCATCGCGACGTGCGATGTCTGTGGCCATTTTCATAGAAAATCTATGGTTGCTAAGCATTGTTTGGCGTAGCGATGCGTACGTACGTCGACCCAGTCTGGATCTACCTTATTAATTGTATATTTTATGTACGATATCTACTTCTATGATGTATTCTGTAATTCTATCCCTACGGCTTGATTTGGTTTATCTCGTATTTGCCGTTTCTTAAAGGCAAAATCACAATTAAAACAGTTTCAATAAATCTATAAGCCTACATTCATTCGACAAGACCGGAACGATGTCAACAGTTTCGTGTCTCAAAAAGTAAGTATGAGGAAGAAAAAAAGATATTAGATTTTAATTTCAAAATGTTTGTTGGTTTTTCGAACAAATCGGTGTCAAAAATTGACCACATTGTAAGTATTTTATTTTATAATGAAATAAGTATCTCATTTTGTCTCAAGCTTTTGTCACGCGGTTAGATCTACTTGCAGTGAGTGAAGACATTTAACTCAACTCAAGTCGTTACACGAGCCACCCCCCTCCCCCCTCACTGTCGTTAGGCGTTAGGCGTTTTAACAGTCTATCACGGGGGCTGTATTACACTTGCTAGTTGTCATTTTATGTGTTTTTTACCACGTTAAAGGAGTATATCTCACCTATCAAAGATTGAAATGCGAAATTCACGCAAAAAATAATTGTAGTTTATTTATGCTAGACATTAAAAAAGATATATATCGTATAATTAATCCGGGTTTTTTCAAGGCTGCGCTTAACCACCTCGATTAATATATCGTATATATATATGATTCGCCGTTACCGATAATGACACTTTTTACACAAAAAATCAATACACGAAATTTTAAGCTAATCGTTTTGATTTTAATAGATTTAATCGAAATATTAATTGGCGTAGGTATTAATTATTCAAGTAGTTTAAGCTTCCTTCAACAGATGTCGATAGCAAAATCAGTAATACCTATATCCCAACAGACGGCAGTCAAGTATGATATCAGAAGAGTACCATCTATCGTCGTTCGTGTCTTAGGTACGAACGGTTACGATGATTGTCGAAGGCATCGGCGAGATTGGGCGGGCTTCTCCAGTCCAAAACTGCTTAGAGCCTAGTCTAGTAAGGTCGTCTGCCCAGTTTAATATTCATTGCAATATTTAAGATAACTTAATAAATGAACCAGCAATCACACGAACCTATAAATTATTTGGAATTGGAAGATACCCAGTATAATACTCAACAATTATTAAAGCTCAGTCTATATAAAAAAAAATCTAATAATATGACGGTTGCAAAACAGATAAATTTCATTGAAGAAAAAGTTCATACTAATAAATCTAAATGAAACATGAAACAGAATATGGCAAAGAAAAATGAAAGTATAACGGTCGCAGCTGGGAATCGAATCCGGGGGTGACTCGACACTTCATCCGGCGACACCTCATCCCCCGACAGTTTATCCGGAGGACACTTCATCCGGCGGACACTTCATCCGTCGGACACTTGTTATCTCAGACATTTCACCTACTCAAATATTACTTTAGAGGATTATTGATTCAAATGGGTATGCAAAGAGGATAGTATGTCGAAATACTTGTATCTTTAGGCGTCTTGAGTGGATATCGGCCATACAATTTTTTTTACTAACGATATTTCCACGTTGCAACTTATCTAACTTATTCCACAAGCATGCGGTGAAACTTAGGTCGGGTAATGAAATACGTATATGACCAGTCTGTTGAGGGAAAAACGCCACATGAACTTATTATTTGATAGGCGGATATGTTTACCGCCACCCCGGGAACCATTTATTGGATAACCAACACCTCTGCCAAACGCAGGGTAAATAAGTGGTACCCTGCGTGTGATTCCCGAGTTTATGGGGTGAGGTTTGTCTAGGTCTTGTCAAGTGTCCGCCGGATGAAGTGTCATAGAACCGAATCCGGGATCTCTTATGGGTAAAATTATTTGATGATAATATTGTTAATTCTGAAATAAATAGGTCCCGACATTATCTTCTTCAATTCTGCATTAATTTAAAGAGTATAACCTTCAAAGGTTATTCAAATAAAATAGAATAATATTTGTTCCCATATTTTCTCTGTTTCTTAAGCCACGAGGACGTCTAAATCTCCTAAATTCTTTAAAGCTAGATTTTTTTGCTTTCACAGAAACACGAAATGCACAACAATGTTCACCACCCTTTATTACAAAACACCTGCAAGTAGGCACATTATGGAGGAAGTGCATTTACCAACTTCTAGTTACACGGTTTGTTTTCTTTTTCATTATTTTTTGGCTCGTTGTTAACGCTCTCTCTCCACGCTACCCTCTCTCTCTACGCTACCCTCTCTTTCCCGCTATCTTTATGTTTGCCATTTACAGGCGAGATCGGCAGTGTAAATTCTCACATTAGATGCACGTTAAAGTAGATTAAAAACACATTTGTACGCGCGCCGCGGTGGAGCGGGAAGCGAAACGGTGGCGTGAACCGAAGCTGTTTGCACTTTTTGGCACCGCAACGAAAAGGCTTCATTAAAAAATAATCCCTAAAAAAGGCATAATGAGTTTAAACTTTTAAAACAAAGTTTTAAAATCATATTTTGTGATCAATCCGGATCGGATAAAAATACAGAATAATATGCTTATTTTATTTATTTATTGTTCATATCCGTATTGACAATTTTTTACAAAAAAACATAAATTGATTTTGAAAGACAGTTTTTTCTTTATTTTAAACATTTTGAAACTAAGTGTATTTTTAATATACTAAGGTTATACCGTTGGTCGTTGGCAGATTTGATTTTCAAACGATAGATTCTAACAACACAAATTTCAAATCATATAATTAAACAAAAAAATAAATCAATAAATAATCTAGTCCACACAGTTTTCAAAATTGAAATTTTAGACAAATTAAAATCATTAAAAAATAAATCCGAGAACGTGTTTTGTGACAAAAATACCTCAGTTTTTCTATTTATTTAAGGTTTACAAACAAAAAAAATTGATTTTTTTTTTACACTCTTAATTTGATTAGACATTATTAAAAAATCATAAATACTTATGATCAAAAAATACTTACAAATAGTACACTATATTTAATAATTTATCATCGTGCGCTTTGGGCATTTTTATTGCTTACTTGAATGTAGGTATATATTAAAGCAAGTTTTGAATGAAATAAAAAGATATATTTATTTTATAATTTAAAAAATTTGATACGGGGAATAACCGATCTTTCTCATTGGAACTTCCCTGTAAAGTTGCAAGCATTTTTAAACTTTTATTCTCAGCTGCTGGTCAATCGCTCTCAAAAGGTTTTGCAACAAATACCTTTTTGGAGCGGATTACAAATTATATAGTGCATGGGGGGCGGTTTTACTATTTTGTGACATGTGTCAAAAGATAGTTGCTTAAATGCATGTCAGTGACATTGGTAAGTGTCGATGGTCAATGCAGAATCGTTAAGCAATAGTGTCGCTCTGTTTATCAGCGCATTCTGATAGGCAGAAGTCGTCGCTTCCGGATCATAAAAATGCTATATGTAGGTGATTTGATCTGTTACTCATGTTCCGATGAAGGTAAAAAACCTCATTTATTACAAAATTCTTTTTTTTTTTACTGGCGGAAATCAATTATCACGAGTGTAATGAAAACTAATTTTTACCTTTTGCATATTATGACTTATAAACAAGTGGCAAAAAGTTTAAAATTGGTAATAATTATATTTATTTGTTCTTTCCAATGCATTTTGATAGGCGGGTATGGGAACAATTATTGGATAACCAACATCCCTGCCATAGGTCACCTCAAATGTTTCAAGAGGTGAGGTTTGTGTAGGCCTTAGTGGCGGATGCTTTTGTACACCTACTGATCGGGAGATAATGGTTGAGGGAGACCTTTTGATTTTGACAGACTCTCTCGATCCATCGCCTTGCACCGCAATGGAAGGGATGGATTTGTTCGTCACTCATAAATGCAGATTCCTACCCACCCATCATACCTTTTTCCTTTTCAGAACTTCCTCTTCTTCCTTTCCCTAAACAGACCCCCACACAGCATCCCCAAATATGACAATAAGTCCTGAGGATTTTTTCCTTAGGGTTTACTGTGTGGAGATAACGTAAAAAAAAGAATTTTGCTGCCTACACTATCTCGATTTCAAGCACCAAAATTTTCCTTTAACAGTCAAAACAAGTTAAAACGTAATAATATTATTACGTTTTGTAATGCAAATATTAGATGTTCTATATTTTCAAGCGTACAATAAGAAATAAGTGTAAAATGATAGATTCGGTGTCGTTCATTGTTCAATATTGCTCATTTTAAAATATATTTATTTTCTTTTTACGTTGCGCCTTTTAAGGTTTGATTTCTTCTTTTGTTCGACTCCCGTTATAACGGTTTCAGCCGTTAGAAGAACCGTTAGGCAACGGCTTCAGTCGTTAAATAAGCGAGTGTGAAAAGTTCAATAAATCCTCGCAAGCGATAACGACGCCACAATAAAATGCTAAATGACAACAAACGATCGATAGCTCAAACTCACAACGATCAAAGATGGATGCTGCCTCCATCGGTTCTAGAATGGCTTCCGAGCTAAATAAAATCACACAAACAACAAATAATACAAGCATATTTTTTCGCTATTTTCGGGCTTTCTCGTACGAATAAATCATTCAAAATTAATAGGATATTCATCACTTTTTAATCACTTTTATTGTTTAATAAACCAACATGTTTCTTAAGCATTTTTTATACTTCATCAGGGTTTGTTAAAAACATTCATTTTCAATAATTATTTTTCACAGTTCCTAATAATATTTGTATGTGGAAGCATCTATGGTATGATATCTATATTTCTACATTTAACTTTTTTATTTTTTCTTTATTTCATTCTCACTTCTAACTTTTATTTTTGCTTAATACTTTACAGTTTTTACTTTATACTTTATACTTATACTTAATACCATATTTTTCTCTTTATATTTTTATTTTAATTTTACCTACTACTTATTACCTCACTACTACTAACTTTTTCCATTTTTTTCTTATATTTAACTTACAATTATACTGTTATTCTTCATGTTGTTGTACTATTTATACGTTATGTCAACTATGTTAATGGCATATGTTGTGCCGTATATGTGGAAATAAATAATAAATAAACATAATAAGTTTGATCGAATTTAGCTAATAGTGTCTCGATTTCAAACACACTTTTTTCCTTGGATTATTTCAATATCTTAGTACCTATCGATACTAAGATCTTTTTGTTATGCCTCAACATTCTGCTGTTCTAGTAAGTAACGTCTTCAGCTATCATATAGGTAAGATAATGAATAATTTGAAAATTACTTGATTTTGTTATAGATCGCGAAAATTAACTTCGGTTTGTGTGGAGCAGAAAAACTCATAACAACAGTATCACTGTAATTACCTGGGTCAATACACTCCTCGCTCGAATTGTTATTTCGTTCATGATCTATGACAATTTAATTTAGGAGGTGGGTATGGGTACCGCCACTCGGGTCACCCTAATGGTTAACAACGAATGATGACTTAGCGGAAGTGACCGGGTTCATGTGGTGAGGTTCGCCTAGGTCTTGGCGGTGGATGCGTTTGCCCATTTACACTGGTCGAGGATTTGCCCATTTAAACTAATTACCAAAGACCTTTCAAACTTTCCACACGGAGAAAAATGTTAATCTAAAATACGATCATTTTATTCGTACAAACGGTTAAAAACTGGACTGAAGTTCTTACTAACAAATTAACAGTGTTTCAATGTTTCCGCCAAAAAACATTGAAATCCTGTTAATTTGTTCGTAAGAACTTCTGTCCCATTTTTAACCGTTTTTACGAATAAAAAGATCGTATTTTGGAACAACATTTTTCTCCGTGCAGCCGGATTCTCTCGACCCATCGCCTTGCACCGCAGTGTGAGTAACGGATTCATTTGTCCGTCACTTCGGGACACATTGACTCCCAGATTACAACCCATCCCTCATACCTTTTTCCTTCCCAGAACTTCTTCCCTTCCTTACCCAAAAAAGATCCTCCACCCAGAACCCCAATATATGACATATGCCCTGGAAAAATGGTTTCTCTGAAGGCCTCACGTGTAGAGATAATGTTAAAAAAATATCTTTGGAATATCCATAAAACCATCAAAAAAAGGCAAGTCGTATTTTATATTTTTATTTTTCAAAGAGAAAACCGAGTGTTGATTTTTCTGGCAAAGCACGCTAGTTATTATATATAAAGTCCCTTCCTTTCAGCATTCATTAACTGAATAAAAATAAAACCAGTCATCAATCAACATTCATTACATCATTATTCCGCCCTGATCGCTTAGAATCTGCTGAGCAAGCGATTCATTGATTTGGATCCGCTGTATCCAAAGAACTACCCTTAGCTCGCACCATTCATTACCACCACCGCTACACCGCTCAGAGGGAGGAGGGAGGAGGCTGTCAGCTGTCACAGATAAGGCTGCTGACTGCTCAATCATAGTTTCTCGCCTCGCTCCACTGCGCGCGCTTATCGGCCAAGTGTGTGGGGTGTAAACAATGAACACCCACTCTGTCTTACGTGGTTACTTGGCCACCTACTTAACTACTTACTGTACGATTTCTACTGTATGCTAAGTGAAATATGCTTAGCAGAATCTTATGGAATAACAGTAGATAGTAAATACGTGTCTTAACGGCTTACCTTGACATGTTACATAAGTATCTTCACTGTGCATGGAAGTATTTAATTTATTACTCTTTATATGGATGGCCAACACCTCTGCCACTGGTCACCTTAACAGGGGGCTCCGAGTTCATGGGTGAGGATTGTCTAGGTCTTGAACCAGGTTTGGAGAGACCGGTTGAGAGAGACCTTTTTACCTTTTCTGCAGGACTTTCTGTACACATTGCATCGCTGTGGAAAGGATGAATTCAAACGTCCGTCATTTTTGGACCCATTGGCCCCTTGATTCATAACTTTCATAAATTTTTCCTTCCGAGATCTTCCCCCCTCCCTTTTCTTAAAAAACCCTCCACAGTATCCCGAAATATTTTTCCTCAGAGCCTACTGTGTGGAAAAAAAATGTAAAAAAAAATGCCAATAAAAATATGGTGATAAAATGATTTTTTTTGTACCTTGCAAATCCTACCACAATTTCGTTTTTATATTTTTACCTGCCGTCTGTAATTATAAGCAGTTAATTATTAAGAAACCGACTATATTTAAAAATAATAATATTTTTCCGATCTGATATTTCCTCCTTTTAAGTATGGTTTTGGTGACTTCTTTAGATAATATTAATCGATTGCCACCATACTGGTTCCCCGCGAAGATTGGCCGCCAAATTGTGTAAAATACCAAATTATTAGGGGTACCAAATACAAGGTCGCCCAACTCAAGATGGATTTCTCTCGTGGTTTCTAATTGTGATAAGAATGGGTAATCATGGTTTATGCTTTTCCGGTTCCTTTATGGTAGGCAGAAAGGATGGAATGCCACAAAGCTCTGCCTTAGTTAGATTCTGCTCTCTGGTTAGATTCATTTTATGCATCTTCTTGTTCCGACTATTCCATTATTATTATTCTGGCTCTTGACAAGTATTTATTTTACTGGTGCGTTTTCAATTTCTCTTTCCATCCAACAGTTCTGTCCACATGATATTCGCACAACACACTGAGCCGCTCCCGACTAGTAAAAGGGACAAAATAAAGTGTACTGACCGTACCATAATATTTACAAACTTACTTGCTAGATACTCAGCACGTTGTGTGTTATGGGACGGAAATAATTGTGCCGTCATTCTCCTTATTCGTCTTTCTACTCAACATATTGTTAAGTTATTAATAAATCACAGGTTTCAACCATATTAATAACGACACAAATATCGGCGATATAATTTTTCAGCACTTTATTAACTATTACAGCTTTATTTTGTTCTTAGTCAACCATCTCCTACTAGATTTATTTGTGCACTTTGTTATTTTTCCGTTTCCTTGGTGATCGATTTACTAACCGTTTCCTTGGTTATCTTATTCCCGTTGGTGCCTCCGCTGACGAGGCAACTGAAAAAAAAAACAGTTTGCAACTAAACTCGCTATTCTGCGTATGTCAATGTGATGGCTCGCACACTACACAATTTCTCAAAAACCCGTTGTCAATGGTAACGCAAGCAGTGACTTGCGACTCGCCCTGCTAGTTGCTACGATGATAATTTTTGAAATCGTAAAATTTATTAGGAAGTCTGGTTGGAAACCACAGCAACCTGCATGTTTTAGTTTGGTTTCAGTTTATTCAGTGAGCGGATTGCCTTATATTCTCTATAAACTTATGTTCAACTTTTTCATTGTGTTAAGATACATGATTATTTCGGAATTTTCCCATCCGTAATAAGGTCGGACGTACATGGTTTAACCTCATCCTCAGGAATCTCATTTCCACTAACAACTTTATCCTTCAAATAAAGATCAAACACACATTTCATAAAACCACCATCCGTATTCAGCATTATCTTCAGATTCAGATCATCCCTTAAAAAGTATATTAAATCATTGCACGCATGGTAGCGTAAAAATATGCGCCTGTTTAACTCTATCCTACGTCGCTAAACGGCAATTTTTCCCACCTACTCTTATATCAGCCGCAAATACCAGCGGAGATAGGGTAGGTACCGGGTCCACCAACACACGCGATCCTTAAATAGCTGCCTATTTGTATTCACGTATTATGGTGTGTGTTATCGGAGCACTTCTGCTTCATTTAACAGCTTCCCCATCCCCAGTCACCCTTTACTACCCCGCCCGCCGCCCTCTTTACCGACTGTTCAGATTTTCCAATGTTGCTAGGCCACACTGTGTTTAATATTATATTTCACGATTTGTGCGAGATAATACGTGGAAATATCATTATTGATGCCAGTTTAAATAGCAACAAGTAATTAATTATCTGTTGCAAAAATGTAATTAATACAATAATTATTATTAGTTACATTTCAGATATTTAAGTTGACATCTGTGTATTTCAGTATTAAATATTTACAAGTAAATAAACGTCGATTTTAATATCCAACCAATTTGTTATTACGTCAACGATGGTATTAATTAGAAATATGACAAGGTTTGTACAGCTTTTAGGTATAGGTATACAAAACTATTTTCAACCGGCAACGCCTTTTCCGTCAAGCGCTTTGGATCTTTGAACTTTACGTTAAAATTATAAAAAAACAAGGTTTGAACCGTGTTCATTTACTCCAATAAAAAATAAGATTTTGAAAAACTAGTGGTCAAATGTCTGGTAAAGCTGGGCGGTCACTAATATAAAATGCTAAAATAATGGTATGGACACATGGTCACCCAACTTATTTATATTATAATGTGTTAACCTCCCTCAGCTTAGTAGGTATCAATTAGCTGTAAGAAACATTAATGTAATAATATTGTTCTTTGAATATCTATATTATTTTTTGTTAGTTTTATTACTTTATCCAAATTATTAACATCAACATAGGCTTGTCCTAGTGAGGTTAAATTTTTTTATTGTAAGTAATAATACCTATTATGTACAGAAACAATAAATAATTGGTGTTCTCTCGCATTCAAATGGTTAAATAGTCATTGTTAATCGCTGTGTCACGGATATATATATATATATATATATATATATATATATATATATATTTATATTGAACCCCTTTTGAAGAAAAACATCATTCTGGACTGTTTGCCGTTACATATATCATAGTGTAACATCAATCTATATCTTCAAATTTGTGGGCAGAATGATCAGCAGTATACCATTATACCGACCAGCAGGGGTGCTAGCATGGTCGATCGATAAGGATCGGTAGGATAATTGTCGGTAACTTCTCATCGTTCCCTAGGACAACTGCAGATCCCCAACGTACAAACAACAGTTGATATCGAATATATTAAGGACACTTAGTCATTGTGAACTGTCACCTATTCGTTTGCGATATGCATTTGTCCTAGGGATCGATAAGGATCAGTAGAATAATTGTCGGTAACTTCTCATCGTTCCCTAGGACAACAGCAGATCCCTAACGTACAAACAACAGTTGATATCGAATATATTAAGGACACTTAGTCATTGTGAACTGTCACCTATTCGTTTGCGATCTGCAGTTGTCCTAGGGAACGATGAGAAGTTATCGACGATTATCCTACCGATCCTTATCGATCGACCATGTTAGCACCCGAGTGCCCCTAGCACACTCGATCGATAACGATTGATAGGATAACTTTCGGTAACTTCTCATCGTTCCCTAGCATGACTGCAGACTGCCAACAAATAAGTGACAGTTCAAAATTACTAAGTGTCCTTGATATATTCGACATCAATTGTTGTTTGTACATTAGCGATCTGCAGTTGTCCTAGGGAACGATGAGAAGTTACAGAAAGTTATCGATACAATCCTTATCGATCGAGTGTGCTAGGGGGCCAGGTATCTGTATGTTTACCAGGGCAGGACAGGCAGGCAGGCAGGAAGATGTTTTTTTATATATGTTTTTTTTATAGTACAAACACAATGATTATATTCATATGTCATACATAATTCAATCGTTATTATACGTAAAAGTGAATGCTCACATTTTATGTTATCAAAAATTGATGAAAAATATTACATACATTTTTTATTTCTCATACGTAGAGGTTTTGTATGAAACGGGATAAAAAGTCAGTTCGAAAACTTTTTTTACATTGAATATGGTTATTTCACTTCACTTTTCTTTATTTTTTACTTTACTTAAAAACTCTACAGTATTGAAAACTATTGCAACTAAAAACAAGGTGAAATTATTTTAAAACATTGAACTTTAAGACTGATCGTTTTAAATTACTAACATTTTCTTGAATTATTTCACATATAAATTATTGAATATAATAAGATGGCAATAGATCAGTTAAGCGCCAGTCCTGCTGAGATTAGAGGGTTCGTTCCTGGGTTCGAGTTCCGGTTGCGACCGTTACCTTTTTATCTTCTGTATATGTCTTCATTGAATGTTGTTTTCATTGAGAGTTGATGATATTATCTTCAAAAATTAAATATTACTAATTGATAATATTCAAAATAAAGTTCCACCCTTTAAAAATAACAGAAATCTTAGACATACGGCAATACTTCCTACACAAAAATGTAAAAAAACAATAGGACAGCTAACTCATAATTATCTCGGAGCAAATTTTTTTAATTCATTAGCTTAACTAAGAAATTACCATTAATTAAGAAAACATTAACTAAGAAAAAATTTGAAACATGAATTCTAATACAAAAGAATTTAAAACTCGCTTTAATAATTATACTGAAAACTTGAACTGAATCATGTCAAATAAAACCAATGTTATAACCCCCCCCCCCCTCCCTCCCGCATACATTCAAGCCCTGCTTATTTATGAGGGGTACGTCAAACACATCTATTATACAATTAATTACAGTATAAAATTTATTTGTAATTTATGTATCTTTTTGTTGACTAATAAAAAAATATATACGGTAAAAAAAATAAAAAATACAATTAGGTATAAGCTACAATAATTTATCCCTAATTAAATAGAATAAAAGGTTCTTTTATATTCCCAAATCCAAATAATACAAATAAATTAAGTGAAAGACGGCTTTATTGAATACAAGAATTATATATATAGCGAGTCATATATTATATCGTCTTCAATCATTTTAAATTATCTTTGTGGCACCATTTTAATTTTTTGATAATAAATGACCTTTCTTAAACAATATTTAAATATTTTATCTATTATTTATTTATAATGGGTTTTACAGAAGTTCTCACTTGCGTGAGAACAATCCAGTTATAAAACTCACTTATCCAGTTATAAAACTCAGTTTATAATTATCTAGTCTTCTTCTTCTTTTTCTTCGATGGCGCTACAGCCCATATCGAGCTTCTGCCTTTCACAACATTCGCCTCCAACTCTTCCTGTACTCAGTGGCTGACTTCCAGTTGGTTACCCGGGAAGTTGTGCTGCATCCCCTTTTACCTCGTCTTCCTACCTCAGTCTGATTGATTTCTCAATTTGATTCTGATTAACGAATCTTAGAGAAACTAAATAATAATGTATTGAAAAAGATAAGAAACAAATGTCTGTATTTTAAATGGGTAATCATAATCTAGATAAAAAGTATTAGAGATAGCTGTAGAAATCTTCATCAGTGTGGGCAGCAAGTTGTACCCAGCTTCTGTATAGCAGGAGATGGGCGGGGGCGGCAGCGAGGGCGGGCGGGGGCGTTGGGCGGCCCGGGGGGCGGGGCTGGCCTAAGAATTCCGCCCATACTTTCTCTCATCTCGCCGCATTACCGCGCTCCGTGGGCGGCGATTATCATTCTCTGGAGCGAGTACCGACTTGGAGAGAAAGTCAAGGAGGGGATAACTTTATATGTTTCACTATTTGGAAAATCTGTCTATTATCTGCCTTGTTAATTTACCAAGCTTTGTACCTTATTCTCACTTAACATATCGTCGTTGCATACACATAGAATATGAACCATGTGAGACTGAGTTCATTCTGAGAAAATCGATAAAAACTGTTTAAAAAAATAACGAAACGGAAAATAATAATTCTATTTATGGATAAAGTAGGAAAAATATATTTCTTATAATTTAATATTATAATAATATTTAAATTATATATTATAATGAATCTAAACAAGAACAAGACGCAGACAAATAAAAATGTAAAGGTCGCAACTAGGGCACAAACCCAGGATCTCTCGTCTTACCGTTTCAGTCCCAGTGCGAAAGTTATAAAATTATCACTTTTTATTTTTTCTGTGTCTTGTTTTTTTTTCTTCATATTTTCGTGTTTAGATATTTTTGTATTATCGCCTTCTTCAATGATTTATTATATTGATGGGAACAACATAATAATTAAATATTTAAATAGATGTGTAACAAACAATGAAACAATAATAAATACATGGCTTTTCATAATATGTCTTCGCTTTTAGCATTTTACAAATAATTCCTGTTGCCTAATGATTTTTTGTTGATGTTGTAAACTTTATTCCAACAAACATCTAAATTGCTTAATGCAAAAAGATACTATAAAATAAATCTGGTTCAATTTAATATTCGTGAAATGCAAAGTCATCCAATAATTCGTGCGATATCTTTTATGTATATCACAATTCAATGGATATACAGTATAGAGTAGATGGCTTATGTTTGCGGCCGCCAAGCCTCATGTCATCCACGTTAAATGGACCGTACAAGCCGATAAGGGATTTAGCTATTCACGTTTTGTACCCATGGCGTTTTGTAGCCAGAACGTTTTGTAGACAGGGAATTTAGTAACCAGAGCGTTTGCTAGTCAGACTGTCATACGTCAGTAAAGTTGCCTAAACCCGCTGCCTGAATATTTCGCTACGTTGGGTTTCGTGAACATAAAAAAGCGATGAGAAGAATTTTTATGTTTATTATTTAAAGAATGTAAAATCGCGTTTAAATCATGTATGAAAGAATTTAAAATCGCGTTTAAATCGTAATATGGTGAAATGTTTTATAGGATCTCTGATTTAATATTTAAATATGCCAAGGTTTAGTGGTTCGCTACGTTTGGTAGCTTAGACGGGGTGCCCGGGTCCATGGGTTGAGGTTTGTCTAGGTTTTGGTGGCAGATGCGTCTGCCCACCTACTGCGTTGCAGGCCGGATCAGAAGAGACTAGTTGAGGGAGTCCTTTTGACCTTTCTCTCGACGCATCGCGTTGAACCACAGAAGGAGGAATGTATTCGTACATCCGTCACATCCGGATATACTCACCCTGATATTCCTACCCACCCCTCATACCTTCTTCAAAACTTCCTCTTCTTCCTTTCCCAAAAAGACCCTTAATACAGTATCCCCAAAGATGACGTAAGCTTCGACGGAAATTGTTTTCCTCAGGGCCTATTGTGTGGAGCTCGTGAAAAAAACTTTATTACGTGATATATCAATGAAATTCACTTATCTACTATTAAAGAAAACACTAACCGAATGAAAAATAAATAAGACAACTATAATAACTTTCCCCTTTTAAAATAACCACTATTGATGTTTTTCTTTGACTGCCAAATAACCCACCGACTTACTCAAAAAGTATGAAGTAATATTGATGCAATCATGCGTAACAGTTAAACTTTATTTAAATCATTTTAACAAAAAATTTATTACGATTTGATTTTGCTTCTTCCTATTTTTAAGGGTATTTTTAAAATATATTTAGAAACTTTTCACCGATAGATGGCGTTATTTTCAATATTGTCAAATAAACCCGTTTTAACGCGTTATGCTTTTTAATATTGAGATAAATTATTGGTTCGCGAATGTACAAAAAATATATTAATCTGTATAAATTATTTTTCGTGCATATACTTTTATAATTTTAGAGAACGGCAGAAAAACAATCAATTTTATTGTAAAACCAACACGTACAAAATACAGAAAATTTTATTAGCAAATCAAAAGAAATGTGCCTAAATCGTGCATCTCGAAGTTTCAATGTATAAAGCACGAGGTCCAAAAGAGACGGATGATAAAAGGATTTTTGAATTCAGTAAATTAAAACATCGCTCGGGGAGATTGATTGATTTATAAAAAGCGCGGGCCTGGTAACAAGGGCTTATGACGCTGTTGCTGGCGCTAGCTGGACCCTTTTTAAAGACCGCACGACTAACTACGCCATTTACGATCTTCGGACAATCGGGCTTCGCAAGCGATGCAGGTGTACATTCCTTCTTATTATCTCGGTGTTTTATTTGCATCTGAGATATATTTTGTGATAGTCAAAAAGTAAACAGCTGTTCGTGTAGAAATCTACGCGGCGTTTACCGAAACCAAGGAAGTGGCTAGGATTGACAGGCGGAGAAACAAATTTGTCGTGTGTTCAAGTCTGGGTAGGTGCATGGATCTCATAACACATAATGACATAATACTATGACGGGACAATATTTTTATGGTGTCCGCCCGCCTACAATGTGCATACGAAGTCGCTTGTTCACATAAAAAAAAAACTTTTTGTATTAAAAAAAAAAAAAAATCTTTCTAGAAACAATAAACGTGACATGTTAATGATAGGGTAGAAAGATGAGGACTGAATATAATTTTTTTTTCGAACATGCATCTTATATGTGGTGTCCGGAAACTAGTGCTAAAATAAACTGGTGAATCTACATCACATAGGTCACAGAGAACCCAAAAAACTTTTTTCGATCTGAGCACTTCGATTTTATTTTAACTTCGCAACTTTTCGGCAAGTAAACATTTAGAGCCTTGCCTACGCTTGGTGTACGAACACAAATTACGTGGTTTCGGCTTTCTGGTGTGCTAGCACGGTCGCTCGATATGTAGTTACCGACCGATTGTCGGTAACTTCTCATCGTTCCCTAGGACAACTGCAGATCTCAAACGTACAAACGACAGTTGATATCGAATATATTAAGGACACTTAGTAATTGTGAACTGTCACCTATTCGTTTGCGATCTGCAGTTGTCGTAGGGAACGATGAGAAGTTACCGATAGTTATCCTATCGATCGTTATAGAGCAAGCGTGCTAGGGCCTTTGGTTAGTCAGCGCTTGGGTATTTGACTACTAATATAATTTTTGAGCAACTTTATGAACCATCCTATACCCAAGATGATTGAACAAGAAGAAGCATAATACATTAGTTGATACAATATATATATGAAATAAGGTATAATGTAGGTATAATATAATAAGGTATAATAAGGCACGTGAGATATATAACTGGCAAAATAACTATACTAGAAGAAATGAGATTCTTGAGGTATCTGTGTGCTAAATCCATATAGATTATTATACAAGTGTCAAATAGGTGTTTGTATATTGTATCAGGAAATTATTATTATGGGGAAAGGATGCAAGGCCTTAGCCTTGTATTCTGAGATTCCACCTAATTTTTTTCATAGAATCTATGAAAAATATCGATGAGAACCGGCTTTCTATACGACAGAAACCCAAAGCGGAATCGACTTCAACTTTCGAGCTGCGAAATCTATCTAAATTTTACGGTTATGTGATACTAACATTATATTATCATGCTCTTGAGGTAATTTTTCACAAAAACGGCGCAATCAAGTGAATCAATTATTTGAGAACGGTCAATTCGAATAATAGAATAGTAAATATGAGACGATGTATGAATGTAAATAATCGCTTTCTCCACATTCACTTTTAACTGTTCGAGTGGTGATCCATCCTTCATCCATAATTACTAAAAATTACATAATAAGTATCCAGAAAATTTTTGTGATAAATTTCGTAATATACCTATACCTGAATAATTCGCCATGGTGCCGTTTCAACACGTTTTTTTTACATTAGCTTCACACAGGAGGCCCTGAGGAAAAAAATCCTATGAAAAAAGGACTATGTCATCTTTGAAGATGCTGTGTGGAGGGTCTTTTAAATGAAAGGAAGGAGAGGAAGTCCTGGGAAGGAAATAGGTTTGAGGGGTGGGTGGGAACCTGGGGATTAATATGTCTAGGAGTGATGGACGTGTGAAGCCATCTCTCCCACTGCGGTGCAAGGCGATGGGTCGAGAGGGTCCGGCTGGAGTGATCAAAAGGTCTCCCTCAACCAGTCTCTCACTATCCGGCCTGCCACGCAGTTGGTAGGCAGACGCATCCGTCACCAAGTCCCGGACAAACCTAACCCCATGAACCAGGGCACCCCTGCTAAGTCACCAAACGTAGCGAACCACTTGGGGTGACCTGTGGTAGAAGTGTTGGTTGTACAATAAATGATTCCCGGGGCGGCGGTACCCATATTTGCCTCCCAAATTAAACGCTTTACACTATAGGATTTACTTTCTTCCCGGAATATATGTGATTTTTATTTTTGATTATATTTTTGATTTCTTGTTGTCACAAAAAAGGTCACTTCAATTGTTTACATTTTTTTAGGTAGATTTTAAAACCTCTCAAATTGGTGGCAGGTGGCAGTCAGATAATGTTATGTGAGAGTTTGTAGGTAGCTACGCAGCTTATTGTTTAGTACATCAAAATAACTAGGCGAGTCTATCTATAGTGATAGTTACATTTTCAAGAAAGTTCTAAATCATCAATGTCGTCCTTCTTATCATCATACCGTAAATTTCGCCCTTTTTTCTTAAAGCCTCTGTCGCAAATATTCCCTGCGCTCAGTGATACTGGAACATTTATAAAAAAGCAAAAATAGTATCAGAATAACAAATCATTCCATGAAGCTTGAGATTTTTACTACAACTAACTACATAGGCACTTCAACACCGTAGGAATGTGCTGAAAACGTTCTGGGAAATATATATCGGAACTGCTTACACAGAAGTATATCTCATTCTAATATATGGATAGGTCTGGAGTAGCGTGTAACTAACACTTACATAAATTCGATGAAAAATAATTACTTTTAAAAATGTAATTACTTCGTTATTATGAGTGATATAACAGTATAATTTGCGTTCGCTAGTATCTCATTGTTAGTATTATTTTTTAGCACTAGAATAAATAAAATATTATCTGTAGATTTCGAATGGGGCATGCAAACAGATTGCATGAGAATTGCCGCTTACGTTTCACCTTAAACTAAATAATTATCAAAGAAAACGAAACATAGATCATCCAGTTGATTAGGCAGATATCTCAAAAAAATCGGAATTTGAGTTCAGAATGTAGTTAGTTATATGTAAAGGTGAACCTTCTATCTTGTTCAATACGCATATTACTCATAAACAAATCAATTATAATGCATAAAAAAAATTGTTGTGAATTGAACAAAATGTTGATGCTTTCTGGGTCACTAGAAGGATTTTTTAAAATATCATACTTGTGCACCGGACCGTTATGCCTCACGGGATTATTTAATAGAATATTTAAAGTATAAATAATCGTATAATTATTGTAAGTATTTATTGATCATAAGTATTTATGATTTTTCAATAATGTCTAAAATAAAATAAGTGTGTAAAAAATAAATAGAAAAACTGAGGCATTTTCGTCACAAAACAAGTTCTTGGATTTATATTTTAATGATTTTAAATGAACTAAAATTAAAATTCTGTAAAGTGTCTTTACTAGATTATGTATTGATTTATTTTGCTGTATTTATTTATTTATTTCTACGGTAGAATATACCATAAACCATAAAATAATGTAATAAATTTAATATGTAATAATGGAGGACTGAACGCCGTTGGAGCCAAGAAAAAGCTGTCCACAGAAGCGAAGCTAGCAGACCACAGTGAAGTGCTGGAAGCATGGAACTGGCAGCGAAAGGGTGAAAGTAGACTGAATGCTAGAAGGTAGAAATGAGATCCCTGAGGCGTACATGTGGTAAAACCATATATGATCGTGTGATGAATGTGGAGATCCGAAAAGAATGCAAGGCTGATGTGAGCGTAATAAGTAAGATTAAGAAAGGGACGCTTACATGGTTTGGGCATGTTGAGCGAATGAATGAAGAAAGAAGTGTAAAGAGAACGCCCAAGGAAGACGTGGCACGATCAAGTGAATCAAATATTTGAGTCGGGCCATATCAAGAGTCAGAATAATATAAGAGTATGCGTCAGAAGATGTATGAATGTGAATGAGGCAGGGAGTGTGTGCCAAGACCGAGTTGTTTGGCGGTCCGTCCTCTTTGCCTACCCCTGCGGGTAAACGGCGTGATGGTTAGTTAGTCAGTTTAATATGTAAAACACAGACAAGTTTAAATAATATTTGATATGTGATGAGCATTTGATTATTATTTTCCTCATTATCTCAAAACATAGTATTTGAAAATTACCAATTAACTTAATTAATTTGAAGATTACTGAGTAAGTTGCTGGACATGTGCGAATGCATATTGGAAACGATTAAAAAATAAATAAAACTTTCATATTCCTTTATATAGCCACATAATTTATTTGTGATTTGCGAACATAAACCATAGTTTAAGATTTTGGTTTAAAAGTAAATCACAAACGGAGTACCCACCATACCTAAGTTAAATGTTGACCAACCGTTTTCCACCAAATTAAATCTTACTAATCTTATAAACGCAATAGTTTGTATGGATGTATGAATGTTTGTTACTCTTTCACGCAAAATTTACTGAATGGATTTTAATGAAAGTTTACAATAATATAGCTCATACATCAGAATAACATATAGGCTATAATTTATAAAGCTAGCTGTTTATTTTCAATGTATAGAAAATAATAATTATTGTTTAATAGAAAATGTCCAAATTTCAGACTGACATTTTGCAAAACAATGATTGTTAAATCAAAATTCTATTTTAGAAAATATTTAAATTAGTGAATTTATTTGAAGTACTCGCCTAATACTTTGAATCGAATCAAGAATTATAGATATTTTAAGTAAATAGGTTAAGAAATTTGGTATAAACTTAGATAATACCTAGGAAAAGAAAATAGATTAGAAGTACTAATCCTATCCGCAGACGAAGTCGCGGGCAGAAGCTAGTATATAAATATTGAAGGAAAACATTAGTATCGATAATTATATTTTTCTTCATACAACGCATTTACATACTGTTTGCGCACTAACACAAGTATTTTATTCTGACTATAATACATATAAAAATATAGTAACCTATAGGTACTTTGCTCAAATTTAAAAACCAGGAGAATCCGGAAATGATAGTCATTAATACGTAATCCAGAAGTAGCGGCAGAGAGATGCGAAGCCGCTTCTTCCGCCAACGTTTCAGGTTCTCATATTTCCGGGGAGCTTTTTTCAACCGGACGTCACCGATGACAATAATCCCATGCACGTAGTAGGTAAAAAAAAATCCCTTTATTCGGAGAAATAATTACGGTAAATGAGAAATTTTTAATAACAACACGCCGATTCTATTTGTATCAATATTTTAGTAACTCTTTTGACAATACACAACGGAAAAAATATAAAAAACTAAATTAAAACAAATTTTATGATACCAAGTGATTGTACATGAATATTCCTATACCTTTTTTTAAAAATATCTTCATACTGGAGGCCCTTTGGAAAATAATTTCCTTCAGGGCTTATGTCATCTTTGGGGATGCTGTGTGGAGGGTTTTGGAGGAAAGGACGGAAATAAAATTCTAAAAAAGAAAAAGGTACGATGGGTGGGTAGGAGTCTGGGCGTGTTTCCAAGACTGACAGACGTGTGAATCCATCCCTCTCACATGGAGAAAAATGTTATTCGAAAATACGATCAGTTTATTCGTAAAACGGTTAAAAACGGGACTGAAGTTCTTACGAACAAATTTACAGGGTTTCAATGTTTATTAACGGGAAAATGTAAGAATAATTTGTTGGTATACGTAAATTTCGTACGTATACCAACAAATTATTCTTACATTTTCCCGCCAATAAACATTGAAACCCTGTTAATTTGTTCGTAAGAACTTCAGTCCCGTTTTTAACCGTTTTACGAATAAAATGATCGTATTTTTAAATAACATTTTTCACCGTGCTCTGCGGTGCAGGGCGACGTTCCGATAGAGTCCTGCTGGAGAGATAAAAATGTCTCCCTCAACCAGTCTCTCCCGATCTGAACAGCTGGTGGGCGAATGCATCCACCACGAAGACTTGGAGAAACCTCACCACATATACCCGGGCACCCCTGCTAAGTCACCAAACGTAGCGAACCATTTGAGATGACCTACGGCAGAGGTGTTGGTTATCCAATAAAATATAACTACTACTCCGAAATTCCGCAGTTAGGTACTGTACAACAAACTTCGTCATGAAAAGAACGCTTCAAAACTTTCGCTCAACGTCAAAATCCAGAAAGTTCAGCCACCCTTTGTTGAAATAGGTGTCGTAAAAAAAAAAAAATTTTCTCTTTCATTTAGACATTTCCGTTTCATATTCGTTTATAACAATAACAATCTAATTGGATTGCGCAAGAGAAAAAAATTCAATACTTTGCTATGAATAATACCAGTACAGTTTTGTTCAAAGTTGAAAGTACTAAACAATTACTCCAAACGCGAAATCGCTCGGCAATTACGATACAACTTTTAATTGAAAAATGATTTTTTTTATGATTCCACGGATTTTTTTTGAAAAGCATAGTTTTTACGTCAAAAACTTGAAAGCCTTTTCAGGAATGAGCGCGCCCTTGACATGTTGAAAGCCCGGCGTAACTCAATACACAGTGCTTCGGATTTTGCCGTTATTTTTCTCGTTAAGCCATTTGTGCCGAGAGTCCTAATTGCCGTTAGGTTCCGCTGTACGTTTCACGAGCTGTCGGGTTCAACTGGGTTCATTTTCTCGGATTTTTTCACGGAGCATTTTTTCCGCTGTTTAAATCCCTTTGCCGACTCGCTTATAATTAATGTTAATTTCCGGCACCATGACTCGTGTCTGTGTAAATAAATAGAGTGGTCTCTTTACTCCTACTCCCCCCTACTGTTTGCTGTTTATGTTTATTTGACAAATTCAACAAAAAAATAATTCCTATTTAGGTTGTTTTTCTATTGCAATAGAAAACAAGGAATGTACCAAAGTATTAATTTATTGTCGAGTGAAAATAAAATTTATCAACTTAACACACTTCAAGCGGGAAAAAAACTGAATTAGTTTTAAACTGATATATCTTCGAAAATAATATGTACATTTTAATGATTTTATTTTTATATAGTACTGACCACAACCTAAATATAGAAGTATTGGCTAAAACTATAGCCTATTTGTAATAGGACTCCATAAACAGAAGTTAAAGTGAGTGTTGGGTTATTTAGTGACGTTTTATGAGTTAAAAAATTGTACGTGTATTATAAGAGCTTAATTAATTTGCGTATACCTACCCGCAATACTCGTTTAAACGCTCTATATTTTGTTACCAAATCTGCCAATAATTACTTCATAAACTCTCCAATTCAAAGGCTTCATACACTTGGAAACAAATATAGTTCAATTGATGTCTATCGTTTTCAATCGGTTTCCAAATTTAAAACCAGTATATTAGAACTTTTATAATAAAACAATAAAAATTTAGCTATTGCACCTCTGATCGAAATATTTCCTCATGTTTGACACAATAATAAATGTAGACTTGCATTATTTTTTTACATGTAATTACTGTAACCATTTAGTAAAAATGTTATTTTATTTTTAATTATTTATCAATTTATAAAATGTCTGGCTTTTGGAGCCCGCTAGTTCGTGAATAGATTAGTGAATGAATAAATTAATATATACACTAGCTTTCATGTATCGCATAGATATTATGTTAATACTACTACTACCTAATATGTACATATAAACTTCATTTTTATAAACAATTTTTGGTTTTTATACCTTAGAAGTAGGCATATTCTTATTTTCTTACGACAGGTTTACACCTATCAGGTTTTAACTATCATGTTTTCATTTGCTTTTTTCTTGCTCTTATGTGTCAAATGGTTAAGGTTAAATTATAGCTTTTACTATACTATACTTATAATCTTTGTGTATAATATTGTTTATAAACTATGTAAAATGGCAGACCGAACGCCCTGGATTTAACGGGCCACGATAACTGGTCAAACGATCTAATACTATACTTATAATCTTTGTGTATAATATTTTTTATAAAGTATGTAAAATGGCAGACCGAATGCCCTGGATTTAACGGGCCACGATAACTGGTCAAACGATATAGGTATCGCCAACAATTATTTCGTAAACTCTCTAATTCAAAGGCCCCATACTATACACTATATTATTGTGTCGTATTATACCATGTTACTGCTCTCACTGTCTACTATGTACATATAAACTTTACATTTCTTTATAGCTAAATTCGTTTGTTAACCTTAGGAGTAGGCAAATTCTTATTTTTGTACAACAGGTTTATACCTACAAATAATCATCTTATGCATTACTAGTTACTTGCGGATATAATATGTCAAATGGATAGATTATACTGTGTATTACTACTGTTACTGTGAACTTACAATCTTAAGAATATTTTTTATAACTATGTATGTAAAAGCCCAATAGGCGTATAAATAAATAAATAAATAAATAACTTTTCAAAAAATTGGTTTTCAATTTAGTACAAATCATTGTTTAAAAAAAAAACAATTGCGCATCTCCAGTGCCAACGTGTAAGTTTCCCTTTGATAAATATTTCACACAAAAAACAAGAAGATTTCCCCATCTTTTATCACATATGTATATTTTTTTATATGAATACTGCACACCGTCTGGAGCAAGTGAGATTATGGCATCCCCAATTGGGGTATGTTGTGAGGTTGAAGGTAGTGGGGAGTGGAAGAAGATGATGACGAGGAAGGTGGGGAAGTACTTGGCTACATATTTTTATGTTTTTTATATACACATATAATTGGGAGCATTACTAAAAGATTGGTCTACAATATTCATATAAAAATTTGACAATGCCTTTCCAGGCATTATATTTATTTTTGCTTTAAATTATAAAATATAGGCTATTAAAAATTTTAATATTTTATGATTTTAGAGGCAACTTAGACAATTATTGTTAATAATGCAATCATTTAAAAAATGTATTTTACAAATTTTTTTTAGAACTTAAATATATATTTTTTAAAAGCAATTTTGATGGGTGTAAATTTAAATTACAAATGACCTCTTTACATCGGAACAAAAACATATAGTTTATATCGTGGTAAATCCCATGCACTTTTTTATGCTCCGAAAGTGAGGACTTCTGCCTATCAGAACGCGCCAATAAACAGAGCGACTCAACTGCTTAACGATTCTGCATTGACCATCGACATTTTCAATGTCACTTACAGACAGTTCAGCAACTATCTTTTAGCAAATGTCACTAAGTAGTAAAACTGCCCTTGTATACTTTGTAATTTATAATCTTCTCTATGATATATATTGGTGTATAACTGTTTTATAGAGAACATGAAAAAATAAATAAATAAATAAATAAATATTAAAGTTACTACATAAAAAAATGCATTTTTATTAATTTTTATTTTGTATTATTTTTTCATTATATTAAAACCAAGGATTAGGCAGATTTTTTCTATAATTATAATAGCTCAAAAAAAATTGTAAAGCTACTTTCAAAATGAACCAAAACCGATTTAATTTATTACCTATACGTTATCATTTAAAAACAAAAAAGTAGCTCCTGTCCGAACTAGATATTTGAAATACCTTTTTATGACAAAAATAATTTTTCAGTTTAGTTGGGTATTTTGGACTCAAATCCAAAATGACGTTTTGTGAAACCGGCTACGCGGCCGTTCCTCTTAAATTAAGCATTATTTAAATACTAAAAAAATGTGGAAAATTATTATTGTAATTCATATTATTTTTATATTGTAATTCATATTAATAATTTTCACCTTTTTGTTATACCTTTTTATTATATTTTTGTTTTTATTTAGTTATTCTATTGTTAAACAATGATTAAAATGTAAAATTGTTGTGTGTAAGAGGTGAAATAAATTGAAATAAATAAATAAAATAAATAAATAAATATTTTTAATCGTGAAGTTGTATTCCCACAAACGATTTAAGAAAAATCTTTTGTAGACACGTTCCGTCTGGCCTCCCTTGGCGATACAGCGCATTGTAAATGTTTAGGGTCGGAAGGATATTTAATGTGACACTGAACGGCCGTAACGAGACATCACTACTAGAAGTCCGAGATATAGAAAGTTTATCCAGCAATGGCTTAGCTCACGAAAGTGGAACATTTTCTGAAGCTACAATGTGTTCATTTAATGTTAATTTTGCGTAGTATGTATTAATCATTATAATTTTTCAAGGTCGACTAACAGCGACTTCCACCCACCTGTCATACATACATTAATAGAATGATTTATTGTTTTTAACTATATAATCCGTTTCAACCTTTAATAGCATATACCTGTGCCTTAGGTTGTAACGTCTTTTCCCGAGGCAGGGAATCGTATACTACCTACCACGCCACATTCATATCCCGCAGTTCGTATATTGCAAGTGCACATAAATTTGCTATTAGAAATCATCGCAGTATTAGCTCAATTCGCACATTTGTGATTGTTTTCAAGACAATCATACCTTAAATGACCGTTTTGCCACCATCCGACGCCCAACGCCCTCTGTCATCCGTCTTGCGACGCCGACGTCGGGATATTTATCTGCCTTGCGCGTCTCACAGCTCCCCAGCGACTCGTTACCTGCGCCGCGACGGCCGCCCTAAATCAGCTGGGCCTCGCTCGGACCGTGGTCAATCCGTAGTTGCTAGCCTGATTTGTGTTCGGCCCGCGGAAACTTATGCGCTCGCTGCTTGCCGCTCACTTGCTGAAAGACGGACGAGGGTATGGGTTGGTCGGTGTGATTTCGGGTAAAGTTCGGTACTTGGGAAACACTCCGAAAAAATAAGTTGAATTATTTTTATACTAACTTTGGGCTGGAAAATCCGAATCTGAAGGAATTAGGTTGGGGAGGTCAATATCAACTGAGTTACAGGACTTTAAAGTTTCGTACACAGGAACAAATCCGCAATGCATTTTTGACATATTGTACTGAAGAAGTCAAAGTGATTCAATGATGCCAACCTCAGAAAATTGCAAAGTGTTGCCATTAAGCAATAATATCAATGTTATTATGTGAATAGAATGTGTCAATCACTTTTTTATCACAAACCATGTTACACAAACCTAGCGTAGCCGCTTAACTACTTGAAAACTGGGATTTTTTTCTTGCCTTGACGTGAGCAGGCGCTATAAAGGGGGAACATCCTTTTGTATCACAAACCATGTTACACAAACCTAGCATATTATTGCTTAATGGCAACACTTTGCAATTTTCTGAGGTTGGCATTATTGAATCACTTTGACTTCTTCAGTACAATATGTCAAAAATGCATTGCGGATTTGTTCCTGTGTACGAAACTTTAAAGTCCTGTAACTCAGTTGATATTGACCTCCCCAACCTAATTCCTTCAGATTCGGATTTTCCAGCCCAAAGTTAGTATAAAAATAATTCAACTTATTTTTTCGGAGTGTTTCCCAAGTACCGAATCTTTTCCGTGATTTCTTTATAAAGCTTATTTCGTTTTAAAGTCCCAGGAGGTTCCGTTGAAATGATCTACACATACAGATAATTTCACGCAATTTTCCAGAATAACAAATGTTTTTAATATTTCAATTTTTGATACTGACAATTCGTGGTGGATTTCCATTATAATAATATGTTAAAATAATATAAAACTTATTTCCACTTGACCGTTACCAGTTTCAGTCGGTTAAGGCCATCTTCAGACTAGTACAATAGTTTATTAACTAAATTAATATGATCTCGTTATGAAACTATATATTACGCAAGTCTTGTCGTTATAGGAAATTATAAAGTTTTGGGTCGGATCGTATGTTGGTTTGTCGTCGCAGTGAAAAAAATAAAATATTAAAATATTCAGGTAGACTTTAGGAACCTTTAAATAAATATGTTGATACGGTAAAATTTATACATGATCGAAAAAAATAATATTCTGATGAACCATAGCTTAATGTTCTCGGCTTTGGAGTCGAAATATTGCGTTAGGTTGGGATCAATTTAAATCGCAAGCAGAAAATATTAGACATTTTTCACCGCACAATCTTAATTTAAAAAATATTGCATTCAAATCAAAATATATTACTAATTTTTCATTTTCAATTCGTAATTTTTTGTAGGCATGAAAGAAAAACCTAAAAACATATATAAAAGCGCTAATATTGTATAAATGTAAACTACTTTATTATTTATTTTCTTTTTTTACAAATGATTATTTGTAAACAAGTTCGGTTATGTAATTATTGTTACGCTTAAAGTTTCCCTAATTACTGCAGAACAATGCAGTAAATGGGTTAACTTGAAAAGGGTAATAACCATTCATAAAATCTGGCACTTTACTCGGAAATCAATAAAGGTAAAGGTAATAAAAATAAAAGGAATACATACAGGAATACAAGGTTTTTCATCAATGGTATCTTTTTTTACAATAGCTCCACAAAGGAGGCCCTGTAGAAAATAATTCCCCTCAAGGCCTATGTCATTTTTGGGGATGCTGTGTGGTGGGTTATTTTTAGGAAAGGGAAGAGATAATGTTCTGGAAAGGAAAAAGGTATGAGGGGTGGGTAGGAATCTGCGGTCAGTGTGTCCAGGAGTGACGGATAAATGATTCAATGCATCCCACTACGCTGCAAGGTGATGTTCCGAGAGAGCCCTGCTGGAGAAGTCAAAAGGTCTCTCTCAACCAGTCTCCCCGATCTGGTCCGACACGCAATTGATGGGCAATTGGTGGGCAAGACCCGGACAAACCTCACCCCTTGAACCCGGGCACATCTCCTAAGTCACCAAACGTAGCGAACTACTTGGGGTGACCTATGGCAGAGGTGTTGGTTATCCAATAAATGGTTCTCGAAGTGGTGGTACCCATACCCACCTATCAAATTGAGCTATCTAGAAATAAAATAAATATAACTGATTATGAATTTGTAAGTGGCCCTAACCATACTTTGATAATGCCTTCAGAAGATGAAACAGCTGTCACGAGTAAAAATAATTACATAGCAGAAACTGTTTTAATAAATTAAACAATAATATTGTGAAAATTATAAAAGAAATAAAAAATAAAAACTATTTCCGCAAATTAAACTTAATAAAAATAAATACTTAGAGTTAACCTTTAATTAGATTACCTACCAGCAGTAGCTATGTGGAAGATTTTAAAGAAACACAAAAATAAAAAATGTTCATACCATAAACACGTGTGGACTATTTTACAAATGAGATATTTTTGCGACGGTAGCTATTATTTTTGACATGTTAAAAATATTTTTCCCCTTAAAATCTTATCTCTGCGGCTAAATTGAAAAGCCAACCTGCCCTCATATACGAGTATCGCGAGTACCTCTCGCAGATAGGTGCAGAGGCAATTCCAGAAGTTCATTTATGGCTATCTGATGTCATATTGGAGCGGGAGTGGAATCCGCCCTCCCGGCCGTGTTGGAAAAATTGTAATAAATGGCCACCCTCATAATCCGCTGCCGTTAATAACGATCCGTTATATCCGTTATTCGCGTCATCCGTTAAACACAAATACGGTGAATTTCGGGTACAGGTGGTGCATAAAATGGGTGTACTTTTTTTTGCTTGAACTCATTTTAGTTGGAGATTGAGAGCATTTTTTTATTCAAATTGGTTAATGTAAATCCCATTTGTTTATTATAAAAACATTTTTTACAAAATAATATTATGGTTGCTTCAGTAGCAGATCTTTGAATCAGGAGGATGGGGTTGTTAAATTAAAGTTTTTTTTTTTATGAACATTAAAAAGTCAAAAAGCAATGTCGTTATTATACAAAAGAATTAAAAAAAAGTAATGAATAGAATTTAATTAAAACCAAAAAAATATATGTACATATAATTACAGCTTCAGATGCATTTATAAATGAACTGTAACGAAACCAAACAGTGTTTGCTGGTATTGAATGATAATATGCGTAGAAAAGAACAAGGCATGGGAGGCAAACATGATGACCAATCACTTATCATTGTATCTCTGCAATAGAGCACACAGCACAATCACTTTAATAATATTATGTGGTTCCACATGATACCACGAGGTAATTCAAACGAACGAATATGAATAACGATATCATGTACTTCCAAGATATCGAATTCTATCTTTTTTCTTAAAAGCGAGATTATTCCACGAACATCACCAACAAATTGCTTCCAAGGTAGCCCGAATCCTTCTATTTTCAAAGCAATCGCCATCGAATTTGTATTATTTTCTTGCAAGTGTTCCAAATCTCAAATCAGGATTTGCGAGCAAGGTGGTGCATACGGAGAGATAGGAACTGGATGAATGACATTTCTGTAGGAACCAAGCATTTTCTCATTTCAAAAACAAACTCTTACCGTTTTTGTGAGCCATAATATTTTTTATTTTTATTTTTTATACACATATTTTTTAAACAAACTGGTAGGCGCTCCGCTGACGAGGCAACTGAAACCAAACTAAAACTGGCGGGTGTGTATGTCTTGATTGGTCAAAAAGCTTGTTTAACCATAGACGAAGAACAATCAGCTGACAGCTGGCAACTAGCAACGGCCGGCCACGGCAATCAGCAGTGCGAGTGGTGAGTCACCGCTTGCGTTACCATTGGGTTTTTGTGTGATTGTGAAGCGTGCGGGCCATCACATTTTCATACAAAGACAGTGGCCAGTTGGCAGTTTTCAGTTGCCTCAGTGAGCGGATCGCCTTATCGTTTTTGTGAGCCATAGGGACATATTTTTCAAACAAACTGGTAGTTTGCTGAAGAGGCAACTGAAACCAAACTAAAACCGGCTGGTTTCTATGCCTTGATTGGTCGTTAAACCATAGACGAAGAACAATCAGCTGACAGCTGGCAATTAGCAACGGCCGGCCACGGCAATCAGCAGTGCGAGTCGCGAGTCACCGCTTGCGTTACCATTGACAACGGGTTTTTGTGTGATTGTGAAGTGTGCGGGCCATCACATTGTCATACAAAGATAGTTTCCAGTTGACAGTTTTCAGTTGCCTTAGTGAGCGGATCGCCTAAGAATAGTCAATTATTTTTAATTTACGTTTATTAAATTTCAAATCCAAAGCCCTTTCAGCTCTTTACACTGGTTGACAACTGTGAAAAAAAAACACAAACAACTGCACTCAGGTCAGACGTTCTAATTTAAAAAAACTATTTGAAAAAGATTTAGAATGAGCACCAACCCCGGCGACCTTTCGGTGGGTAGGTACCCTTTTTCCCGATACTAGATATATATATTCTTTTTTATTCCAGAAAATGCTGTTGGAATACGAACAAATCCTGGTAATATTTACTACAAATTTATTCTGGTATTAAATAGTATAAATAATTATGGAGGAATATTTAAGAGAATTTGTTTAAAATAAGCGTAAGTCGGCTTCGTGTTTCATCTTCCTAAGCACCCTGTTTCCTCCTAGGATTGGCTGGTTCATCCATCCGTTCGCCTTGAGGGCTTTCCTAGATAAGTACCGCCATACAAGATCTCCTACACGGGGATAAGAAAACACGAGGAGGTATATTACCCGCTATATCAACACTCCCCCGTCGCCTGACAAAGGAAATCGCCGAGGAAAAATAACAGGCGAAACACCCTCCGCGTCTTCTGCGCTCCCGATAACTCTGGCTGACCTCCAGAGTGCCTTCAGTCCTGATAACCAACGAGTGGAAGTGTGTAATAAAAATATTATGTTATCTTTATCTTCAATTATGATGGTAACGTTGGGAAGACAAAGGTATTCCATTCTCTCTTTTATATAAGTAGCACGATATTTGTACCTACATATATTCTGTTTCTCTCTTTTTTATGTGAATACGCAATTTTTTTTTTTTTTAATGAGAAATCCGAAGAGTTCCAGCTGCTCCCAACGCCAGGAGCCAGTAAGGCTATGGCATTCCCAAATGGGATATGAAGGTTGTGGAGAGGGGAAGGAGATGGGGAGAGGAAGGTGTGGAGGTACTGGCATATTCAGTTCTGGTCACAAAATACAGCTAAAGCCTTTTCAAGCAACGTTTCATGTCTGAATGGTGGTCTTACACCAGTGGAATGTGCCGCAAATAAAATATCATACAGGTTTGCTAGTTGAGAGCCTTACTTCTCCACGGAGGCCGTCAAATGTTTTTTTTTTTTTAAATATTAACTCCATACAGGAGGCCCTGAGGAAAATAATTTTTCTCAGGGCCTATGACATCTTTGACGATGCTGGGTGAAGGGTATGAGCCTGTTATGTATCAGTATTCAGTATATATCACAAGAATAGACATATTGTCTGATTGTTAAAATAGTATTTTTTTGCACAGGCCACCATATTTGCGCAACTTGTACATTAGAAATTTCCTTTCGTTTTCAAACTATAATTGATTAAACAAATTATAATTGATTAAATATTAAAAACAATTAATAATTGATTAAATATTAAAAACAATGTGAGTGCTAATCAAAAATACTAATTTCGGTTGTGTGTCTCAGATTTGCATTAAAATGTGTCATTTTCAAAATTGGAACTGATTTGTCAGGAATTCAAAATAATTAATAAAATCTTATTATAACATTTAATATATTTTTGGTGAAGCGTAAATTACTTTGTTGGCAGTCCGTGTTATAGATTCACCTTTGCTATTTTTTTAAATAACTCCACGGACAGGCCTCGAGGAAAAAAATATTTTCTTTCAGTCATCTTTGGGAATGCTGTGTGGAGGGTGATCCTTTCTCTTTTTCCCGTGACCGTGCCGAAGAGATCAATGACGCTAGTTTCTCGCAACATCTTCCAAATATCGGTAGGAAAAGAACAGCATTCCCACCTGAAACATGTACTCTAAAGATTGCAGTCTGTTTGATAAGATAGGGAAATCTTGAATGGAGGAATAGCAAAATTTAAAACATTTGTACTGTAGTTTTACTCTTTCTACTCCTAAAAAAGATTTTTAAGCCTTTACGTGGTTTCTAAAAAAATAAGCGTTATAGTTATTATTTATTGTAACTAGTGGAATGAACTTTAATCTGGTGACATTTCGCGCCAGTAAATTGACATAACCGGACCACAGGTAAGCGATCTGCATTTTATAAACCAAAAAACCGGTCACGAGTTATCCATGTTCATTTAATTTAAGGGCCGATCTGTTCGGCCACAATTATTGCCATTCTGCATAAAATCAGGTACCGTTTGGGCCGGAAAATGCATAGTTTTATGCGGGCCATTCCCGGATCGGCCGCCATGTGCCCTATCTGGCGGCGGCCATTAGTAACATCCTCCCCGGTGACCATTTCCCGCCAAACTGATAAACGGACGCCGTTTTTGCCGCCAAATTTATTTATTGTTCAACATTTACGGTAATGCCCGATTGCCGAACATACGACACGCTTAATTTTAGTTCAGCGTTTATTATTTTTATTTAAATAGTATTTTATAGCCATAGAACAAGATTATTGGAAAAATTATTTAAAACAAAAGCAATTAATGAAGTCTTATTTTATGAGAATAGGACTATGGCATCCCCGATTGGGGTATTTTGTGAGACTGACAGGAAATGGGAAGAGAAGAAGTTGAAGAAGTGGAAGGTTGTGAAGTTTTTGACTATTCAGATCTGGTCACTAAACAGTCAAGCCACTTCATTACATATTTTTTCATATAAAAGATTTTCTTGTTTTTTTTTTTTTCAGTTAAATTAATATTTCAAAGCACCATAGCCATGGAAACTGTTCACATTTCATACCACAAGAACTCACGATGGAATAATAATAATAAAAATATTTATATGTCAATAGATTGTTACATGCGTTTTTAGATTTTCACGGCCAAAAGCATTTTCGTTGTTTGTTTTTGGGATGTTATGCCGTGTTGCGGTACCTCCTTATTTAGCAGACGTTTCAGACAGCGTTGCAGTGTCCTTCATTAGGGCAGATCCGTCAGATCCGACGATGTGTGATGATGATCTGCCGGATCTGCCCTGATGATGGACACTACAACGCTGTCTTCATCAGGGCAGATCCGTCAGATCCGACGATGTGTGATGATGATCTGCCGGATCTGCCCTGATGATGGACACTGCAACGCTGTCCAAAACGTCGGCTAAAGAAGGAGGTAAAAAAAAGGTAAAGATAAAAAACAAACAACGGAGATTGTTACATTTTTATACATCACGCTTGTTTTGATTTGTTGAAAAAAAACAGCTGTCGTCTTCATCCGGTGCCGGAATGCAGCTAGTTTTCAGCGGTGCCTCTAATACTCGTACTTGTTCACGTATAAATAATTCAAATTAAACAAAATTTTGCAAATTTTCTTGTTATTTTATTTTTAATAATTTGTTGAATGTATTGCATTAAAATTTACCCCAGCAGACTTTGTGCAATAAATAATACTATGTAATTTAAAAAATTGCATACTAAATTCATAAACCTTTTTGAATTTGATCTAACTAAAACATGAATTATTTTTTAAATATTGTATTTGAATCGCTTGAAAGAGGCGAGTAATCGTATGATGAAATTGAACGAATTTTAAATCTTTCTTATTTAGAAATTCGTTCATGTTCATTTGTTCACGCCGGGTTCAGACCCGGCGTGAACAAATTAATTTTATTTGATTAATATTTAATTTCACAATTTACTCATTAAAAATAATAAATAGTTTATTTGCGGAACGTTTCTAAGTGGAAGATACTCTTAGTATCGCCCTGGTGTAAAACCACCATTCATATTTGAAACGTTCCTTGAAATGACTTTGTGACCAGATCTGAATTGCTAGATACTCCCCCACCTAATCTCCTTCTCTTCCTCCTACTTTCAGCCTCACAACATTCACAAATGCCATAGTTTCACAGGCACCAGACGATTGGGAGCAGTTGGAACCCTTGTGCGGTTTTATTTTTAAAAAATTAAAAAGCCATGAAATTCATCCAATCCTTATATCTCAATTTTCAGTAAACTTTGCATCCTGATGAAGAAACTATTGATTTTGATTGATAATCTAATATATAAAAATTAATGTTTGTTTGTTTGTATGTCATGCGCCTCCATACCGTTTATCCGATGGCGATGAAACTTTGGGAATATGATGTGCGCATATCCGGGATGGTTATAGGATAGTGAGCTCTGGCGTTATGAAATTATTTTCTATATTTTTCTTGAGATTGGGATTAAAATTTGATTTAATTTCGATTAAATTTTGTTGAATTATTGTGAACATGCCCGAGAATATTTCTATATGTAGCTCTGGCGTTATGAAATTTGCATAAAAACATTTAAATAGTTCAGAGTTGTTGAACAGACGGGTATATTTTATGGAGTTAAGCGGCAGGGAAAAAACGCTGGAGGGGGGAGATTGGGTGGGGGGGGAAGTGCGGGAGGTGGGGGAGGGTTCGCCGTAGTGGGGATGAGGGCAGGGGATGACGGAGAAGGTGATGGCGCAATTCGTAAAAAGGGAGTTCGCGAGAAGGGGGACAGCGGGAGAGGGAACGGGAGGAGACCGGGGACGAATAGGAATGGACACGAAAGCAGAAACAATTTATTTATTTAAGTGGCATTGCAGCGATGTCGGGTATCAGCTAGTATTTATTTTTTATTTTATATTTATTTATTGAATGTATATCATAAGGTTTTAATTTTTTTTGGCCTTGACTGTCTCACTAGGAACTCCTGTGTCGAGACAGACTAGTTTACAAATATTTTGTAATTATTATATAAAGTACATTTTTCAATAAAGCAAAAATATTTGACAAAATATTCAGGTTGGTAGGTAGTGGTAACAATAATGAAATATACGATTATATTTCGGTGAGGTGACTAATTATTGCACGACCTTTTTCGATGATCCATTGTTTGATCATATATAGTATGTATGTATATAATAATTAATGTTTGTTTGATCATATGTTACGCGCTGCCATACCGTTCATCCGATTATATGTTACATGTTCATGGCCGGGATGGTTATAGGATTAGCATGAGCCCCGGCGTTGTGAAATTATTTCCTATATTATTCATCCGATTGCGATTCCGATAGTGATTATTTTTTAAATTATTATTGTGAGCTATGGCGTTATGAAATTTGCAAAAGTAATTAAATAGGTCACACGAGAGTTATTTGAAAAATTGGTGTATTTTGTGGAATTTACCCGCAGGGAAAAAAAGCAGGAGGGGAAGGGAATGCTGGAGGGGCGGAGGGGAATGAAGGAGGGGGTTCGTGGGAGGGTGTACGAGGGAGAGGGGAAGGCGGCGAAGGTGGAAGGGAATGCGTGAGGGGAAGGGTTCGCGAGAAAGGGGACAGCGAGAAAGAGGACGCGGGAAAGAAAGGGAAGTATGGGAAAGGACACGAAGAGAGAAACAATTTATTTTATTTTAGTGGTATTGCAACGCATGCCGGCTATCAGCTAGTGAATAATAAAAATAGTGGTATAAAAAGTATTTCGTTATTTTTTACATTTAATAATTAATTTGTCTGTGAATTCTAAAATGAAGCATTTCAGTGCGGAATCACGAATTCCAATATCAAAATCCAGCTAAAATTTGGTGGTCGAATAAATTTCCAAATTTCCAAAACCCTTTGATTCAAATGCCTCTCCAAATGGCCTTTTAATAATGGCTCGGTATTTATTAATCCGCTAATTGTATAAATCAGAGTTCGTGTGTGGGCACCGGAGGGGGAGGGATTTCCTCCCACAGGGGGGTGGGTTTGGGCGGTGTCGGGTGTCCACCTCCCCCTGCCACCCCCGGTTAGTGAAGTGGTTGGGTGGCAAGTGGGCACCGAATCGGTATTCGACATCCCATTTAGTATTTAAGCCACGAGCTATCGGATGTCGCAGTAAACCAGTTGGGGCAATTATTTACATTTTAGCTGAAACGCAGTCGATTTAATAAGCAATCGATATTATTACCACAGCTCTCGAAACCGATATGGGCACGGATGAAAGTACAAAGGTATTTATCAATAGTCAGGAAATTGATTGATATGTTGCTTAAATCTGCTTAGAATCAAGTGAGGATTTTATTAAAAATTGCAAAAATCCATATTAGATTGTGTAATTCCATGATTTCTGCTTGATGCAGGTGCGATTCTAACAACCGATCTAACAACATTCCACGATAAAGGGGCACGGGATTTCTTACACTCAGCTGGAAAATGATTTAGGTAACTATGTTTGTTGACTAGATCAAAGGTTGTTAGTAGACTTTTCTGACCTAACATGACCAGGGCATCATAAAATACCAAGAGTGCTAAAATGAGCGCTTTTATTATTACCGTGAAGATCCACGATTACGCTACGGTGGACGCTAAAAAAAAGCAATAAACATACGTTCCTTATCACAATAATGCCGCAGCTCTTTCTTACACATTAAATAATTGTGAGACAAAAGATGAGATACGCAATTTACGTAGGTCTGTTTCCTCCAAAGAAAAAAGTAATAATTTTCTTGCATCTATCTCACACGCCGCACCGTGACGTGAATTACTTTAGAACCCCTTTTTTCTCCTTTTCTGCTTAATCCACACATCCTTTAGCCTAAAACACTGTTCAAATAAGGATTAGTGTGGAGCACGGATGTATGAAAAATTTTTTTTTTTAAGATTCAGATTTCTAAGAGGGGGGGATTTGTGCCTTATGTTAAAGTAAAAATACGTGGGATTTTTCATTTCATTTGATTAAGATCTTCAGCCTCCGCAGTGACCCCAAAAATTAAAAATTAGGTTAAAAAAGTTTAATGTTTATAAAGCGATACATTGTGATTAATTTTGTGGTAAGTATGTGTTAAATGATAAACAATATATAATTAAGATATTTATTAAGGCATCGCTGTAAAAAAAATTAAATTCGAAAAAAACTTATACATTTATTATTTAGGTTTAAAATCCTTTTTAGTTTCAAATTTAGGCATTTTGTTTCGCGATTCCAGCTTGGACATTTATTGCACCTAATCGCGACTTTCTTGTGCACTGAGAAATGGAAGCCTCTGTTGTATTCTTTACAGCTCTTTCAACAGCTTGAGTATGGCAGAGAAGCCTTATAAACAATAGTTCGCTTTCACCACCAGATTCCAAAATATTCTGAATTTCCTGGTCCGATAAGTTTTTAAAAATCGATGGTTCGGTTAAGTTTTATTGCCAATTTATTAAATTAATATATGTAGAAGCATCAAAATCTATCAATATTTAGTATCAGCTCTCTAACATGTTTTTTATCATCTGTTATCATCGCAAGAAGAATCCCTTCAGGATGCGCAAAGTAGCCGTGCCGTTTCTTTGGATAACAGGATCTATAATTTTTTTTAGAGTTTCTGGCAGGTATCTGGAGACCATAATAATATTGAACAGATGACGCGTACCATCTTTGCATGATGGTTGAGAACCAAGACGGTGCGTAAACTTTGACCACAAAAGTAGCCAGAGTTTTCAAATTTTCAGATGGTTCTTCAGTTGATGCATACAAACGTAGTATTCGGTTGGCACGCGTGATCCAACGGGAATGTGATAGATAGCAATTTTATACAAGTACTGTTGGTCTGAACTCAGATCTTTGACCATTTCTGGTAGCATTTCACAGGTTTCCAGTGATTTTTCCAGTCGAGCAATATAAGATTTAGGCCCCGAAGTACACCCATTGAGATAAAGAAACAGATGTTTCAAAGGCAGTTCGTTCAAGTGGAGCAAATAAATTATTTACTGGAGTGGTTTTTGTAGCCTTTTCTCAAGCAGTTTTATAATTCTAGCATACTTTTCAGTATTAACATTCGTACCATCACAACCAATTGCCATAATTCTATTTGGAAAACTACTTTATAACCCTGTTATCGCGGTTTCTATTCCTTTTGCTGTACCAACATCAGGTACCACGTATCCCATGTAAATGGATCCCGGCTTTTGAATCAGTGAGATATGTTCCTCCACAACCATAGTCCTGTAGCATATACCGCCCTTTTTAACAATTTTCAAAGTTTTGTCTTTTTTCCCGTCAAAGTATAAAACCAAGAGCTCTGTAACTGTTGCATTTTCCATTATTTTTTCTCTGGTTTTAGTTCTCTCTCTTGATAACTTGTTCCGATCAATGACCTCAACATCAGACCCAATGTCGAACAAAACAGATGATGCTGTTGCTGCTGCTGCTCTATCAGACACTCCATACCTATCACATGTCTTCGATAATGTAGGAAAATTGAGTGTCGATTTTTTTATTTTCTTTTCAATAACGCCTTTGAACATGGAGCATTCTGATTTTTCTAACTCTAATGATGTCGCTGAAGAAATACTAACATTTAAATCAGCTAACGTTGAAGTGTTTAAGGATGTGTTTCGGCGATTCTCTAGTTCATAATTCATTTTTAGAGTTAGGAACCTTTTTATCCTTAGGACATAAATATTGAGCGAATGCTTTGCGCTTGCATGCTGAAATATCAAAAAGTATCTTACTGCTTTGCTGAAAACTATTTGACTTGTCCGGGGAGAGCCTCTGATAGATTTGAGTAGATTTTTGCACTTTAAATTATAATTTATTATATTATCTCGCCAAAAATTGGTTCTTTTGCAGTTTCTGATTGCAATTTCAGTTGATGTCTCGTCCACTCATAGTATTTCTCTACATCTTCGTAAGTAGGTAGAACGTTCTCTTTCATCTCACAAACATCACCAAATAGAGGACATTTGAATACACTCGGAGTTCTTTGCATAGTTGCCACGAAAGAATATCGAACGTATTTTTAACGACAAACGAGCGTGCGACTGATCCGAGCCACGAACAAGAGCACGATGCGACAAGTGCAAGCAAGCTAAGTATCACCTCCCGCGTTTCCTCTCTTTCCTTATTTAAATTATAAAACACAAATTCGAACTTCTTTTTATTTTGTGTCAAATCTATTTTCTACCAAGTAAACTTTCTTGATAAAAATTAGTATGTTTATTCAAAAATATCGTACATAAACATGACTTCCAATTAGAGTGTGAAACCGATTATTTTCATAAATTCAATGCCGTTGCGGAGGCAGTTACCCTAAACAAAATTGAATAATATTTTACATGGCTTAAATTAAACCTAAAAGGCACCAAATTTTGACTATTACATTACCGTCAGGTGAAAAAAAAAATTTCACTCCACCCTAATAAGGATATCATAGTTCCTAAGAACTCTTCTTAGATGTTAGGAGACATTTTTCGGCCTCATACGGCGTGGGCATTACGAAAAACCAAGAGTGCTTAAAATATCTTCAAATATTAGTCTAGTTTTATTTAAGTTGCCACGACTTACGACCGCCTCAATACGATTGCGTCCGATACCGTCCGTCCGCACAAATATCACTAATTACACTTACCCAGTCCTCTTACCTCGCCGACCGGAACCGCCGAGGGAAGCGGGCCTCCTCCCCCCGGGGGCAGTGCGAGAGAGACGCCCTAGGTCCGCCGTCCTCCGGCAGTAGAGCAAACACGGTTTAAGCTTAACTGGCCCTAATGAATCGTAATGGCCCCTATAATTCGTGCCGTAACTAACTGCCGCCGAGTACACGGCCACGGTACGCGGTGGAATAGACGCGAAGCGGAATTAAACGGGCTTTCGAATAAATATCACTTTTACTCATGGACGATGGGACAATTTATGACTTATTAATATAACAATGTCGAATTATGTGAATTAATTCATAAAATAAAATAAATTAAATAATTAATTATTCTCGTATGGTAGGTTAGCAGAAACTTCAAGCGGGTAATTAATAACAGTTTATAACTCTTCACTCTGGAAATTGGGAGTTTGTTCGGCATCTCTTGTGTAGATTTTTTAGATAACTCGAAAAATGCCCTTTTTGTGCACAAAAGAACAAACGAGTTATGAACTTTTCCATCCTCAGGGACGGATTTGCATTCTTTAGAATTAGAATATTTGGTGAGAATTTCGCGTTTTTTTCTACAGGTATTAAAAAACGAAGGCGCACTAAAGAACTAGCGACAATGATCCCTTTAGCACACGTCCTGGAGATATTTACACATATTTGTCATTTGTCATAAAAAAAACGAATCGCTTTTATGTCTTATTCTCGTGATCAACAACGCCATGAAATGATTTTCCGACGTTTGTGTTTTTTCTTTACTTTAACATGGGTTTCGTATCAAGGGCTTTGACGGAAACTTCAAGACGTCCTGCACCTGATTTTTTAACTAAATATATTTTTAATTCTATTTGTTTACAAATTTTCACGATTTTTTCAAAATATAAAAATGATTTTTTTTTTCATTTTATATAATGTCATAAATTAGTGCAATGGATTTCCAACCCCAAAAAAACATTTTAATATAAAGCATCATCATGTTCGGTGCATCCTTCGAAGATAGGAAAACCATCGTACTTTCTGACACAACTCAGCACTTTAAAGTAGCTCGGATGTACAATGTGGGTCTAATATCATTTAGCCTCTTCATTTTGTCTTCGTTTAAAACGGCAAGGGAGTCCGAAACCGTGAAATTACAGCTTCAGTCATTAGCTGACCTTAAATCGGAGCCATACTCATTAGCCACAGCCCCTGGATAGCCTCCCTCGTAAATCTCCACACCATTGCGACATATGGGGCACCCCCACCACCCACTCAACACCCCCAACCATCCCCCATCGGCCCACAACCCCTGGGGCCTATTAAATATTATCCTTGACGCATGAGTAATGCGAGTAAGTTTGGACATTAATATTCGTTGCAAGGAGACCAACAGTTGTTCCCTGTAAATAATTGCCCCTTAAATTACAGATATAACTGGTTTTCATCTGCCGGTGTAATTTGTAAGTTGTTACTTCCGAGCTAACTTGTGCAGCGCAAGACAAACGCACTCATCTTCGTACACACCTATAATTGTATTTGTGCAAGTGAAATTGACAAACAATCGTAATATACAATTTTTTGTATTGTTTTCAAAAATTATTAATAAGTATTCGCTGATAAGTTTTGCAGGTCAGTAAGCATTGTTTGATATCAACAAACCCGGTTATAATATCTTTACGTAGGTTTACGTTTCTATTATCCGTTAAATAAGGCATCAATGCACTTTTCCAGAAAATTATTGGGTTGAGTTTGTCTGTTACTGAACCAGTAAACGTATTTGCTACTTTATGTATGAAAAATAATGTAATGTCAATAATAATATATAATACATGTAATGTTTTAGACAGAAAATCTTTGAAGATGCTGGGTGGAGGGTCTTTTTGAGGGGAGAAGGAGTGAACATGAAGAGTTTTGAAGAGACCCATGTTGTAGGAGGAGGAAACACAGAGGCCGGCAAATAATTCCACAGCCCAGCTGTTGAACTCATAGTTCGTAGAAGTCGTAGAAGTGACCCGTTCTCATGTTACAAATTCAACCGTATACATATGTTGGGGGCGCGTTTTCACGTGTTTCCCGACTATGCACCGGTGCCGAGGGGATCAATGATTCTAGTTCCTCGGAGCATCTTCCATTGAAATACCGGTAGAACAAGGATAGCATTCCCACCCGATGGCTGTGATCTAAAGATTGCAATCCGTTTGTTAAGACGGCTTAATCTATCAAACGGACCGCCCGTTTCTGCACAGAGCCGAGGATGTTTTTCAGGTACTTTGAGTGTACCAATTAAGCAGAATCGGCTGTATATTTTCATGTCATAATATTTTTTGAAAAAAAAGTTTCATTAATGATACAGTACGGAAAATATGTTGATCAAATATCCACTTGATTTTTAGAACCATCATTTTTTTTATTACATTTGTTCATTGCCTTTATAGACGGGGTTAGCTGTACCTAGGCAGTAATTACTGTTTAAAATCAGTACTTATATACCTGCACTTTAACAGGAAATCATGTTGCGAAAGCTGTTGAAACCAATGTGAAAAATTAACGCAATATATAATTAAATAAAATCATTTAAGTAAATAATTCGGATAATAAATTACGCCATTGTGTGGGTTGTGTATTTGCGATTTGCTCCCAGAGGAGTGTTTCGGGTTCGACACCCCGTATCGGCCATTAAACACCGTAATTTACTAAAACAATTCGCATTCATAAATAATTTTAATGCTTTCGCAAATACGGGAGCCATAAATTTTCCACAATTGTTCCTACTAAGCCGATACACCGAACTCCAGTGATGAAAAAACTGTAAAAATTTATCGGGTAACATTGATTGATGCGAAAATTTTGTCAGTAAAAAAGAGGCGTTCCTTATATTATTACAATACAATTTCAATTTTCTTATGGAGTTGACCAGTATTCCTGAAATCTGGAATAAGGTTTATCTAGGTCTTGGCGGCGGATAATCTAGACACACTGAACCCCAGTTTCCTACCCAACCCTCATACCTTTTTCCTTCCCAGAACTTCATCTCCTTCCTTTCCCTAAAAATACCCTCCACACAGCATCCCCAAAGATAACATAGGCCCTGAGGGAAATTATTTTCCTCAGGGCCTCCTGTGTGGACCTAATGTAAATATATATATATATATATATATATATATCACCGACGTTTCCGATGAAAAATCACAATACATAAAATCAAAAAATTTTAAATTCATTTTTCCACCGTTTTCACCGTTCTTGTTGTATATTTGTACAATTGTTATTATTTCTCCCTTTATTATGTTTACATTGACCAAATATAGATGTGTACTCAAGGGCGGTCCGTGAGTTTTCAGCGAGTAGAGTGCTAAAATTAAAATAAACGATGTTGTTGCTTCTCTGAATTCTTTGTAATTACTTTTCTGTGGTACACCACCATCAGTTGGCCAAATGTCATCCGATATTTAAGAGGTTAATATCATTTTAAACTGTTTGTTTCTTAAACTTAATCAAATTTTAAAAATAAAAAAATCTTTTTGTGTTTGGTCGTTAATATTAAATGACTTTATTTTTTGATCAATGATAAAATATTCATGTAATATTGTAAAGACTGTTTATAACGTTAATATAAAAATATATAATCTGAATGAGAATGTCCAGCATACGATATGAAGTAAGTAATGGCTTGGTTTAATAAGCATTTATTTGATTTGAAAATCCAGGGTCCTCCCAACCTTCTCGTTTTCCTTTCCTCACAATTACTTCCAACTTAAAAATCTTTCCCAAATTAAATGAACCTGCCTTTAGGAGCAACTGAAAAACTATGTCAAAACAAAATAATCCCAAAGACCTATGATAGATTCAGACTGGGTCGACGTACGTATGCATCGCTACGCCTAACAATATCTGGGCTACTTAGCAACCATACATTTTCTATGAAAATTTATGTTTAAGAATCACATTGGCCACACGCATCCGACGTGCGATGTCTGTGGCCATTTTCATAGAAAATGTATGGTTGCTAAGCATTGTTTGGCGTAGCGATGCGTACGTATGTCGACCCGGTATGATTCTACCTTTATGTTTTCTTCTTCCTTGCACTGTCCCAACTCATTGACTAGGTAGACTTTTGTGGTCGGTTCTCAGGTTGTAGCTTCTTCAGTTCTGGGTATCGCTTTCATCCAGGCCATTTTTACGTAGGATTTTGGAGCATTGAGTTATCCAGGAGTTCTTTGGTTTTCCTCTGGATGACTGTCGATGAAGCTCCATAGACATTGCCTGCTTCACTCTATGGTCTGGTGGTCTCCGTTTTATGTGACCACACCATCTCAACTGTCGTTCGTCTAGTTTACTGTTTAAGTCCGTGCACCCAGGCTATTACGAATGCGTGAATCTTATCTATATACTTATGTGTAGTTTTATAAATAAACTAACACATGCAATATACTTTGAGTATGATAAATAGTACAGTAAGCTTTACAATTTTTGATTTCATGTCTACACTGCATCCAGCACAGTGCAGTAGTCTGACGTGGTTCCACGTGCAATGAATGATTAGGCATATAAATATTTGACATCGAACAAGGTGTTATTAGTCCCTGGGAAGTTTGCAAAATAATTGTATCACAAATCATCGATCATTCATCATATTCTAAAAATGTTTTAATTTCAATCTCGCATTAAAATGCTCAGGCAGACATTTGCATTAAAATGGTTATTTAATCACAATTATGATAATTATCACGAAAGATAATACGAAAACATCTATGTTAATCAGTTTAATGAGAATTGTAAATGAATTAAAATTGACTCATTAGTCAAATTTATTTTTGCGAATGCTATAAAGTTTGAATGTTATTGTAATTTTTGGAGAATATTTCTAGACCCATTAATTTCGGAAAGGCACACAAAAAAAAAATTACGACAAAATCAAACTCATAATTTAAAAACGTGTTTTTTTATATTCTACTAAAAATGTTTCAAATTGTACATATTATGCGTTGAGGTAAATACCCAAATTTGTTCAATTTATCCAATTTTCTTATTGTCCCTCTTTCCTGAAAAATTTATGTTAATAATCAGAACTAGTCAGGCTTATAATATTAATATATGTATACGCATTGCTGTTTAAGTAGTAAGAAAACAATAATTGAATCCGCTATATATGTAGTTTGTTTATGTCCACTTATTTGACAATATTTATTATTTATTTAATTTATTTTTCAGTGGCAATACGTAACATCCGGAAAATTCGATGTCTTATTATAGCAAGTTTTGAAAATTCTTTGTTTCCAACTTGAAAAATCATAATGACAGTTTGCTCTTGTGAAGTACAAGATTTGAAGATAATTTTCTGAGTTATGTTTTTTTAAACATAGTTCCACACAAGAGACCCAAACAATTTTCCTCAGCGCCAATTTCATCTTATGGTATGCTGTGTTCTATTCAAATTCTGTATTTTATTCAAAGTAAGGAAGAAAAGGAAGTTCTGGGACGGAAAATGGTATGAGGGATAGTCAGCACGTCCAGGAGTGACGGACGTATGAACCGATCTGCCTTGCACCCAACTGCGGTGCAAGGCAGTGGGAAGATAAAGTCTGACTGGAGAGGTCAAAAAGCCTTTCCTCAAGCAGTCTCTCTTGATCCGTCCGCCACGTAGTGAGTGGACAGACGCATCTGCCGACAAGACCACAACAAACCTTACCCCATGAACGCGGGTATCCCTGATAAGTTGATAAACCAGCGAACCACTCGGGGCGACCTATTCCATCATTAAGAATTGAAACGTCTCTCGAAATGGCTTTAGTCGTGTTTGGTGACCAGATCTGAATAGCCAGATACTTCCTCTTTCCCATCTTGCAAACATACATACCCCAATTGGGGATGCCATGGTCTCACTAGATCCAGACGGGAGCAATTGGGACTCTTGTGCGGTATTCACAAAATAAAACATTAAAAAAATATGGCAGGGGTGTTTTGATTATCCAACTAATGCTTCACGGGGCGGCGGTATGCATAGATACGCCTCCCCATTACTCTCGTATGGACCGGTCAGTGGTTTAGTGGGCATCGCGTTTGGGCCCCACCCAGGCGTTCCGTGTTCGATTCCTCGGCTGGCTAAGTCCTCCATCACAACACAAGCAACATCTTCCGCTTAGTGTGGTGGTAGTAGGAGATTTTCAAATGTTGTTGGGTTATTCGTAACCTGGAAATGTTTGTCTTTCTTTTTTAAAAAAAAAAAAATTGTCGAATAATAAAGGTACGTGCCATTTAAATAAACCGCTTCTAAAAATACTTATTTGCACTCAATGTTTTACACTATTGTAATTCGATGATCCAAAAAAGTTTTGTAGGTACGGAATCATCATTAAAGATTCCATGATATTATACTCAAATCTTATAATGATCGTAACATGTTTAAGATATCTCAGCTTTCAGGGTGGATTAACGACATGCTAACTGGCATGTTCCGTGCTGTGTAGTGAATAGTGTGTAGTGTGTTTGTAGGTACCTACTGTGTAATGCTTGTGCCTAGTTGGCACTAGTTATGATGTGGTCATAGCTAATGAATGGCTAGCATTACTGCCCTACGTAAGCATTAGCTCACACTGAGACCTGTCAACTTGGGTCATATCACTGTGTGGGATACAGCAAATGTAATTAAATTATTAGTAGGTAACTTTCAAAACTACTTCGCCATTTTTAATCTTTCTCATTTATTAGCTATTCAATACAATGTAATGTCAGAAATAACATGTAACAACTATGTAAGCACAAAGCACGTAGCCAGCATTTTATCCGCATCTGAATAAAATACAAATATTTGGTCAGAAGATAACATAAGAAATTAATAGCACACTTTGCGTACGGTGTAGTAAATTTAAATAGTTTTCCTAAATCAGTTCTTACATCAATTCCCATGTTTAGAGACAGATAAAATTGATTTTAAATATTCTGAACTCTCCCTGCACAGAACTTAAATATACGTCTCTATACCTATCTTGTGCTGTAACACCACCATAGTCCAGCATTTTTACAAATACATCTATACGTCTTAGTGGGTTTCTCACCATCCTCCCAATAGCTTATCTACCCTAGTAACGAATATTATTAAAAATAAAATACTTGCAGTGGTTAGAAAACTCGGCAAACTTATCCGATATATAGCCACTATTCATAGGTTCGAGTACCGAATTATAAACTCCAACTTAATAAATAAATAAAGCGTAAATCGTAAATCGAAAATATTCGTTATTAGTGTATATACTATTGGGAGGATGGTGAGAAACCCCCTTATTATATAATCCTGCTACAGAGATTGGAAACAAATTTTGCATAATTCAAAAAATTTTAAATGATATTTCTCAATACATGTAATATATGTATTATCCTTTTTCAAGAATAATTGGATAGATTGATTTTTCTTGGTTAACCTTTATTAAAATTTAAATCCAAAGTTTACAAAAACATCTTTTCAGATGCACTTTGCACTTTTTAAACCTACTACTGTGAAAAAAAACAAAAGAACACCAACACAAACAAACTACTGCCACTCAGGACAGAAACCGACGTTCTAATTTTGAAAAGTATTCAATTTAGAGTTATCATTAGTACCTACCCTGATACTACATATATTACAATATGTAACAATAATAATATTAGATATCCTTTCTTTATCTTTTCCTATTTTCTTTTCTCTTTCATATTTATTATTTGTTATATTGTTATGCTCTCGTGCTCTTTCTGAAAAAAACATTTCAAACGTTATTTACTTACTACGCTTCTCAATCTTATTAACACGAGGGTCGCCCTTGAGGGTTTAATACGATTACTATTATTTAATAAAACTTTATAGGTGGTGTTAAGCAACGTACTTGGCTTACTTTAACCAGTAATTCGTGACATTATTTGTATTAAAAAATATAAATGAACTTTTAGTCATTTTGGTTAATTTTTCAATATAAAATATAAAAAAAATCAAAAGGTTTTGGACAGTGGGTCATGTTAAGGGGTAGGGCGGTTTCTCGGCTGAGTGACCAGTGATTAAATTTGGAAAAAAATTGGTTTGGTTTTTTTTTGAGGAAAAAATTCAAAAAAGTTTAAAGTATGTTTACATTATTTACTCCAAATAACATCAGGAATCACTGGCTAAAGTGATTCTAGTTCGTCTCTTAACACCATGTTACATATTTTATTTGTATCAGAGAGACATTTAAAAAAAATCTACACAGATTAAAAAAAAATATCCATGTCAAAAATTTGTTAAACCATTCCAAGCAAATTTTGATTTCAAATCATTTACCTACTTAATGCATTACACAATAATCAAGATTTTCATAACAAGATAAATATCAATTATAATTCATGTGTTTCATTAGGTAACAATTAGATTCTCCATCAACAACTCACCGTCCACAAGTACCCACATAACGTGGTCAGTTAAATCGACTTCATAGCGCCGATTAGTGCTACGGTGCGGCTTAGCTCCGAGCCACTGCTACGATACATCCGCGCTGCCGGGTACGATATATCCGATTTGGGCGGGGGTAGGGTAGTGGGAGGGCCGGGGCTATTGAAACTGGAAGTCTATGCCTCGGTACAAGTAGGGGCTAACAAGGGTTGCAGAAAATGGCAAGGTTTGTTAATGTGGCCTCGCAAATTCAGTGCAAGTCGATAATGGTGTTGTAAATATTTTCTTTATAACTAAAATATGTTTTTTTTTTACAGAAAACTTTTTTTTATTTTTTTAAGCGACTGTATAAAATAATAGTACGTACAAAATGTAAAGGTGAATTTAAGTATATAATATAATGTATTTCTTAGTCCTCCTTACTAGGAAGTCCTTTGTCGAGGCGGACTAAAGTTATTTAATTATAATTTATTTGTCTTTTATGCAGTTTGTAGTGTTTTCTTCTATGTTGTAGTGTTTTCATTAGGATTTTTTCATTGACCTCTTTCAGCCATATTTTTATTTTTGATTTGTACTCATAAAATTTTTTAATCAGTTTTATGTCTTGGAAAAGAATGTTGTGGAGTTTTGTAGCAAAGTACGTGTGGCTTCTTTGTCCAAATGTGGTTTTATAACTTGGAATATTTTTTATTTCATTTTAGTATGATCTAGTATGATGGATGCTAATCTATGCTATGAAGATTTACTATTTTTATAATTATTATAATTATAGACTAATAAACACGTATAAAACTCTTTGTTTTAAAGCTATAAGAACTTAAATAAAAAATAAAATTAAAAGTTTATTTCATAAAATTAGTTGTTCTTAGAATGATAAAATTTTAAACGTTTGACGAAAAAAAATTATGTTTTGAAATACACCGATTTGAAATGAATGCATTAAATGGAATCTTGGAAGTGGAAATTAACCCACTTCCCGATAACCGATCGAGCAAAAACTCAGCAAATGGCCTTGATAGCGCCATTAGCGGTGTTAATTTATTTCAGCCGGTACCTGGGGAGAAAGGTTTAATCCTCAGCAAAACCAAAAAAATGTAATACAGTAAAAAAACTAATTTCACATCTACGCTCGAGTATTAGATATAATATTTTTCTGTAAAATATAAATTAATCAATTTCCATCATTATAATTTATAATAAACAAAAATGTTTAAAAAAGTATTACGAGAACGTTGTTGTGTAAGTTTGTGCAATAAGCGATGCGAAAAAAAATTATTAAATTGCTAAAAAAAAAAAAATTAAATTGCTTGGCCCAGTCAACCCACCGCATAATATTCAAGAGATAACTGTAAATCAGTATTCAGACCGAGTTCAAGCGATTCGATTAGCTGTTCTGTTAGCTACAAGTTACAGGTACTCAGGTACACGACTTAAGAGGCCGTAGATATCGGAGTATGGATATTTTACTATCATCTTTATTCAATATCTTCGCAAGGGTCGAGTTAAACCATAACTAAAGCGTTATTTTATGAATTTAATAGATTGATGATTTATTATAAACTTGCCGAGTGCATATTCAAAGGTATCTAATTCATTTGTCTAATGTCTCTAACACATTTATTTAAAGTTGATACATCGTGAGCAGTGAGAAGTTGTCATGGCAAAATGTTTTTGGAATTGACAGGGGTAGGTCGAAAGTAGGCTCAATGAATTAGAAACGAGATTCCAGAGGGGTATGTATGTTAAATCATGTGTAGCTAACATATAAGACCCATCAGCGGCTGGGTCCGCATAACTTTAACAACCCGAATTATTGCGAGTTGTCAATAATACCAAAAGATAGCGCCACTTCTGTGTGGAACATCGAATGGCAGATGTATTTACGCCCGGATATCTCTCTGGATTTCTCGACCTGTTGACAGACGAATCTGTTCTTTTCAGCATTATAAATAATAATTAATAGATAATACTAATAAAAATAATAATTATTGTTTTATAGTTTTTTTTATGGCAGGGAATGTTGGTATTTGTAAATACATACTGATAAAATTAAGAGAAAGTATAGTATTGAGTATTCCCTTGATGGATTTTTCACGAAAACGGCATTAAATTAATCATAAAATATCATGAAAGCTAATAAAATGAGAAGTATTTGTAGTATCAGGAAGATTCGTATTGTAATGTAAAAATATTAGGATTTTTCATCCCGACGTATTTCGTCGTTTTTCACCGTTCCTGGCTGCAGTCCTGTATTTAACCGCAATTACAAATAATTTGAGAAGAATTCATGATAAATTAGCAATACATTTTTCTCTGTGTGCGATGGCAGTAGGATAATTTCAAATATTGTAAGGTTATTCAAAACGAGGGTATCTTGGTTCTTTTAAAAAGAGTAATTAATATAAGATTATATTTCAAATCATGAATGCGTGTGAATCATTTCGTTTTTTCTTTAATATAAGTTTTAATAAAGATCTGTTTTCTTCCACATTTAAATAAACAATATATATCTTATTCTCTTTCTGAAATATCTCAAAATAAAATCTTTCAAAAGGACATACCTACGTAGGTATATTATAATTTGGTTACATAATTAAATCCATACGTACCATACCAATGAACAGTGCATTGACTCCCGCATAATCTAGTTTCGGTCGGACAATGGCATATCAAATTAATACCCCAGGCCTTCCAATGCCTTCCTCCCCTAAAACTGTACCGTGTACACCCCTTACAGCCTCCCTACAACCCCGTAAGGGATGAATGTCTTAGATGTCTTCCTCCAATGGGGCAGTGTATGATTGACTTAATTTGCGAGTTAGGGAAACAAAGGTTTGTAAACTGATGACGAGTTAGCATTAAAATCAATATTGAATATCGCCATTATTATATCGAATCAATAAATATTTTATGCGCTGGTAGGTACACATTTATTTTTATAGTAGACAGTTTTGTTGTACCCTCTGTGACTCAAAAGTTTCATCGAATTGTTACTTCAATATTATTCTATAGAATTGACGTAAAGTCAAATGAGTCATTATTTGAACAACAGGAATCGCGTTTGAAACAGTAGGTATCTATTTTTTTTATTTAATAAATCAAAACTAAAATTTCCGTGGAAATAATAAGATGAGTATGTAGTTATGCAGGTACTTACATACATACTTCCCTATTATAAATCATAAATCTTTTATATATTTTTTTTAAATTTCAAACATTGTATTACACAATTTGTCCTAAGAAATGTCACTATCTCAAGGACAATAATTTTTTCAAACTTTAGTACTTCAGTACAATTGTACAATTATGCTGAAAAAATTTCGAATAAGATGGTAAAAAATATCCACGAGGATTTCACATCTGAAACGTTTATACTGAATCACCATAATATATACATTAAGGTGGTCCAAAATATTTTTTTTTGTATTTTTCATTTGGCCACCCCCTGAATTTGTTACAAGTATTCATAGTAATAACGTAGTGAAATTTCAGCGAGGTAGCTCAAGTAAAAAGGGGTGCTCAATCGAGTGTTGTTTTTGAATTTTTTGTGTAAAATGCAAATTTTTACTTTTGGTTACAGGACAGTTTCGTGTGTTAAACTATTAAATAAATATTAAAATAAACTGCTGATGAGTTTTATAGACAAATTAAAACAGTTTTGATACTAATTTAGTAGACTGTGAAGTGAATCAGTGTAATAAAATATGTTCATCTACTCGAAAAAAAGATTTTTCTACTTGGGGTTCGAGATATTGAGCCATTGATGAGGCTCTATCAACTTCCTACTCTTCGGCATGTTTTACTCTGTTATCACCACATATTAAATGAATCCAAAAATGTGATCGATTCCGGGCATGTACTTATTCAAGAACTTATAAAATATGGAATAAATCTAGTATTCCGACCGGACAACAAAATCACTCCATTGAAAAACTGAATAAAAAGTGGCTGCTATTGCAGAAAAATAGAGGAAGAAATTTTGAAGCACAAAAAAAAGGTAGTATTTGTTTACAAAAGAACTAGAAAAACTTTTTGGTATTTGCCCATGCAAGCGCTTTGAATTTGATAACTGCAGGAACGGGGAAACAAATATCTGATGCTGTTTTTGACACAATGCAACAGTGGAATATCACAAATTAAGTCTGGGCTATGAGTTTTGACACTACTGCTTCTAACACCGGTGCCAAAAGGGGAGCTAGCACTCTTTTAGAAGAAAATACAGGACGTGATCTTTTGTGGCTTGCTTGTCGTCATCGTGTATTTGAAATAATGCTTTCAAAAATATTTACTCTGTGTTTTGGGTCATTAAGCTCTCCTTAAATCCCACATTTCAAAAGATTCAGCGATATTTGGGAAACATTACCGAAGGAGCATAACGATTGTCTTGACCTCGATAAGAACGAAAATACTGAAAATACTGTTCGCTGAAAATACTCTTGAGACTCTTACAATCGCTCTATCTGGAGAGAATCAAGTTCGTGATGATTACGAAGAGCTAATTGAGCTCACCATGATTGTTATGAACAAACCACCTGCGGTGATACATTGGCATGCTCCAGGTCCGATTCACCATACTCGTTGGATGGAAAAATTGCTGTGTGCTTTGAAGATTTTTCTCTTTCGAAATAATTTACAAGCATTTAAAGTAATCAACAGAGAAGAAAAACAAATTGTTCGATTTGTTAGTTTTGGTGTGCTCACCTACACCAAAGTTTGGATCAAAGCGCTTACGTAGTAAATGACTTACTACTTTGGAAGAGCTTAAAATTGTACGAAGCCATTGATTCTGAAATCAGTATAGCAGCTAGGGGTGTTTTAGAGCGTCACTTAAGGTATTTGTCAGATGAACTAGTTGCATTTGCCTTGTTTTCTAACAAGCTGTCTGATGCTTAGAAACAGCCGTTGTTCAAAAAATAAATATGGATGGCAGTAATCGTTCAGTGTGAGGTGATTCTGCTAAGCTTGCCTTAGAGGTTACATTAGAAGCTTTTGCAACATAAATAACATTGAAAACGCTCTTAGTTCTTGATATCAAGGACTCTTTCTTGCAATTACCCCCTGAGACTTGGAATGACAATGTTGATTATCTTCAAAGCAAAAGCTGCGTCAAAAATTTGCCTGTTGTTAATGATACAACGAAGAGAGGTGTTAAACTATTTGAAGATTACAACACGATACTCACTAAGAATGAGGAAGAAAAGCAATTTTTATTTCACATCGTTGAAAAAAACAGAAAAATCGGTTCTATTGAAACATCCAAAAGCAGTTAACAAACACAGTTTTGAAAGACTGCGACTAATATTATGTTAATTATTGCTTTATTACCAAATTTTGGTCACATTTAAATGCTTTGTATACTTATTTGATTAAAATACTAGTAATATTAGTAAACCTTAAATTGCGTGATTTACTTAAAATACTGAACTTTTTGTCAGAAACTTCGAATTCGATGAGCACCCCCTTGTATATAAGATTGGGGGCTGAAATTTTTTACACATAAAACGAATTGTATGTGTAACAAATCAAGGGTGTGGCTACACCTATATTTGAATTTTTTTTTTTACTATGTGGGCTTGGACCACCCTAATATACATGTATAGTATATATATATATATATTTTAAAAAAAAAAATTATGTGTATAACAGATTGGCAAATCCTATTACAATACACATGACATATACATAACTTTACATAAATAAATGAAAATTTTACAATAATATATATTTTACAATTCTTGTTTAAAATTATTCTTGAAACCTTCAAGGCTAATAATGTTGAAGATGTCAAGAGACCTGGAGATATCATTTATCAGCACCATATCTCTTGTCATGCTATGCTGGGCCAGAATGTCCGTTCTGTCATGTGGAAAACAGAGCAAGTCGTGGTGGTGGCCCCGGCGGTAGTTGTTCGGTACGAATAATTTGTAGCATGCCAAGAGGTATGGGCTGTCAATGAAAGAGTTTATAATTTTAAAAGCCGTTACTGAAAGGGTCCCATTCCTTCTAGATTGGAGATATTGATATTTTATAACACCATATGGATTTCACTATGGAAAATCAGCATGCGGATATTTTATATCACCATATGGATTTCACCATTGTTTTAAGGAAACATTAGAATAAATCACATAGTAATATTAGATAATTTAAATTACATCCATAAAATATCTCAATATACCTGCCAAATAATAAGATATGTAGGCAGCTTTATTAATCCATTCAAAGATACCGAGAGTTTTCGATAATTAACCACATTTTTAACATTTTAGGGCATGGTCTGTCATTTTTTTTTAAATTTTAAGTTTTTATGGATTTTATTGAAAATCACTGGTATTAGGTATTCAAGAGTACGACTTCCATATTTATTTAATATTCGAGAAGTTTTTAGGCCCTTTCCTTCTTTAAATCTTGTGGTATGTTTGTGTACCAGAGGGTGTTTGTATGACTTTCCCCCGCATTATCCATAATAGTAATGAACCAAAAGAGACCTTTTAGTAGTAGGCTCTCTGAGCCATATAGTAGTGTTAAGTTATTTCTCTGTTTGTAAATATTTGAAAAAAAAAACTGTGCGAGGAGAGGATGGATCTGCCATGGACGGAGGCCGAACAATCGGCGCAAGAAAGGGACGTATGGAGGAGACTTGTCGAAGCAGTGGGTCCCCGACCCGAATAGGACAAGGGGAAGAAGAAGAAGAAGTAAATATTTGATGTGACAATTTTTTTTATTATGCAGTTTGTAAATTTTGAATATATTTATATTTATTTTTTCATGTTCTCCGTAAAAAGATTATACACCAATATATCACGGAGAAGATTATAAACTACAAAGTACGCAAGGGCAGTTTTACTATTTTGTGATATGTGTTAAAAGATAGATGCTGAACTGTCAGTAAGTGACATTAAAAATGTCGATGGTCAATGCAGAATCATTAAGCAGTTGAGTTGCTCTGTTTATGAGCGCGTTCTGATAGGCAGAAGTCCTCGCTTTCGGAGCATAAAAAAGTGCATGAGATCTCCCACGATTATAATTGGAAGGGAAATAAAAATTAACCACTTTTAACATAGGCAGATTGAGTATGATACCAGAGATTAGCTTAAAAAAGTGTTTACCTAAAAATATTTTTCTGCGGACATCTAAGGTGTTGAAATCGAGCATCTCTGTTAAGAACAAGGATGAATACAGGAATGGATAGTACGTATATTCCCTCATATACAGGTAACGCATAAACCCTTTTTGTACTTTTTCTATTTCTAGGATATGGTTTTGTTCAGAAGGGGCCCAAATAATATTTAATGTAAATAGTGCTTGCCTGTCCCCAAGTTCGAATTTTGGATATTTTGTAATATGGATTTCACCATGGATAATCACCATATGGATTTTAGACTATCACTATTGGAGTCATTTGAAATTGAATAAAAATATAACACTTTTATTTTAATCATTACTATTACATAATTTGGTTGAGCCTAGTATGTGGTCGATAGACCTACAATGATAACGTTAAATATAAAGTACATTAAAATATTTAGAAAATTGTGTTTTTTTAAATATTGCCAATTAAAAAAAATACATTTGCACACTCTTTTACACAATATTTTACCTAAAAAATGTTTAATTAAATTAATTATTAATTAATTCCTTATTAATCTAGATATCGAGTATCTCCCTAACACAATTAATCAGGGCACTTAATTACAAACAAATATTTATACAAGTAACGAAAAGTAAACACGCTGCTTTGTATATGTCCTAACATGCAGTTGAGCACAGAGTATAACACATACTACCCAGCAAGCAAAACCACCCCTATAATACGGTATAGGTACATCATATAGCTGCCCCTTCCAAGTTTAAATCCGTACCAACCCCACACTAATTAATCGGTGACCCATACACACACGGCCAGTGAACGTAACACACAAGTTTGCACTTGCTTGTATGACGTGTGGAAACGTTTCTGCTGGATTCAGGTTCTAGGGGTAGGAGGGTAGTTTGTCGGTTCTGCGATCGATTGTCTTCATTAGGAACCGTTGTCTTTGTGTTAAACCCTCATAATGCAAGAAATTCAGTGAGCAGTGCTTAACACTTTTCGGACCGTGACCTTTTTTTAATTCGAGTAAATTAATACATTTCCTGCTTTGAAGTTAACAGAGTTTTCACACTAATTTAAATAGGACAATGAACAAAATATTAACAATATCACTGTATTCTTACAGAGAAGATTTGATAAAGAAACTCATCTCTATAATAATTTAAATTTGAACTAAATACCCGACTAATAACACTCATAAAAAACTTTGTCTTTTTGTCTGAAATTTCAAGGTCATTCTAAATATTTTTACCTTGTAACGCCATTTTAACCATGAGTGTTTAAAACTACCGTTAGCTGTGAAAAATTATGAGAAAATGCCTTAACGTTTAGTTTGTACTTTTCATTTAAGAGGGTATTACCAGAGAATACCGGACATTAGTCTTATTTAAATCAAATTCTAGACGTAAACATAAACTGATTTTGAAATATTGTTATTTTATCTGCTATACGCAGGTTTAAAATTTTGGAAAACTAAGTTTATTTGTATCGACCACCATAATACGGGCATGTGCCTAGTATAGCGGCCATAAAATCCATAAATGTTGTATTTACGATACAAAAAATAAAGAAACATTAAAAAAATATACATATATATAGTAAGGTTATACCGTTAGTCGTTGACAGATTTGTTCAATTTTAAAGCGAAATATTGTACTATACAACACAAATTACAAATCATATAATCATACAGAAAAATAAATCAATAGGTCCATAATCTAGTAAAGACAGTTTTCAGAATTTTAATTTTAAGTTAAAATAAAATCATTAAAAAATAAATCCGAGAACGTGTTTTGTGACGAAAATACATCAATTTTTCTATTTATTTAAGGTCTTACACATGAAAATACTTCAGATTTTTTTTACACATTTATTTTGTTTAGACATTAATCATAAACAATTATGATCAAAAAATACTCCCAAGAAGTAAACGATATTAAATAATTTATTATCGTGCGTTTTGAGCATTTTTATTGCTAACTTGAATGTAGGTATCTCTTAAAGCAAGTTTTTAATGAAATAAATCGATATTTAATTTTTTATTTAAAAAATTTGATACGAGGAATAATCGAAAGCCGGATACCAAAAGTACATAAATATTTCCGAACATATTGTGTTTCTATATTTTTTTGAAGCTTAAACACATTGAATTCTATTGGAACAATTTTTTTATAACTTTTAAAGGTTATACTCATGTACCAAGGTAACCCGGTCCCAATGGCCGAGTTGTTTAAGAGGATACCCAGCGGTGATTTTTCCATACAAACGTATTCCCTATTTATCTCTCTGGATTTTAACCCTAGAGAAAATATTGTTTTTGCATAAAATAGATATCAACTACTAGCGTGTCGGTATTTTTTGTTTTTTTTGATAAGTTACTTTTTATAGAAGTTATGACCTTCAAAAAATCAATAAAATTGACTGGTTTAAACGCCGTCAAAAGATGTTCAGTATACAAACCAGACAATGTTTTTTTAAAAAAAGCAAAACGTACAGACATAGAATAGTTTTTTCTTATGTAGTTGGTAAAATCAGTCCACTTTTGGAGGAGAAAAGTGGGGAATACAAAACCTCCATTTTAGTTAGGTGTCAGTGCATTGTCCCTTTCGCTCAATATCCGGTGGAGTAAGAGCAACAGTGACAGCAATATTTTAGTAAAATCTATTTCTGCACCACCGGGTATCATCTTAAGGCACTGTGTCGGAAAGACAAGAACTCCTGGGTTCGATTCCCAGTTGCAACCGTTACCTTTGTATTGGTCTGTGACTAATGTAAAATAAGCTTTTAAATGTAAAAAAAACTTATTACAAAATATTACAGATTTAATATTTTCACATTCTCTTTTATAAATGTTACCATTGTTTTAAAACAAAAATCCGGCAAAAGTGTATTTTTTTTGTTTGACGTAAATAGAAACATTTCATGAGGATAATATTAAAACTGACAGGAGGTTTGTTCTCGTCACATTAGTTCCAAGCCATCAGTTGCAGTGAAAAGAAGAAAGCATCCGAACATTTCCGCAAAAATACGATCGTACACACATACATTTAATATTATATTTGTGAATTTTGGAATTATGTACTCGTAGGTAAGCGCACGTTGTCATAGCCGCTTTGTAAAAATAAATAATAATAACCCTAGATACTTTTTTAGCTATCCGATATTTGAAGCAGAGAACTTTCAAATGGTGAGCACAAAATACGCAGACATTTAATTATTTTGAATTTATACGTAAACGCAATGAAAATAATGTCCATATATCGTTTAGTTAATTAGTCAGATATCTCCATACACTTAGATATGAGGAAATAAAGAAAGCAATACTTAATACAAATGTATACTGTTACACGGAGAAAAATGTTATTTGAAAAAACGATCATTTTAATAGAAAAAACGATCATTTTAATAGTGAAAACGGTTAAAAACGGGACTGAAATTTTAACGAAAAAATTAACAGGGTGATTTAATTAGTGTTTATTGGCGGGAAGATGTAAGAATAATTTGTTGGTATACGTAATTTCGTACGTATTTTACCGCCAATAAACATTGAAACACTGATAATTTGTTCGTAAGAACTTCAGTCCCGTTTTTAACCGTTTTTACTATTAAAATAATCGTTTTTTCAAATAAAATTTTTCTCCGTGTAGGCTGAAAAAATAAAAGGTGTGTACGGCTAAAGCAACAAAAACTATCCAAAGGTGACCTCTAAGGACATACATTCGCAAAGATTTTTCCTGGAATTTCCACTTTAACGCAACTGATTATAGTGATACCTAAGTAGCGTATTTCCAATCATGGGCTATGGAGCGTTTAAATATTCATTTAGATGTCAAGAAATCAGGTAAAACGTTATATATTCTTTGTTCTATATTTTTCAAGTTTTCAAGGAATTTAATCTAGTGATGATCTGAGGCGAAATATATTGTTATTTTTTGGTAAAAAAAATGAACACTGTAAGATAATACAGGCAAATCATTTGAAAAGAGGCTAATGAGTGTATTTCATAATCATAAATACTTACTTATAAGAAGTATACGATATTTAACAAATTATCATCATGCGTTTTGAGCATCTTTATTGCTTACTTGAATGTAGATATATATTAAAGCAAGTTTTGAATGAAATAAATCGAATACAAATTTTTAATTTTTAAAAATTGATAGGGGAATAATCGATCTTTCTCATTGGAACTTCCATGTACAGTTGCAAGCTTTTTAAAATTTATTCTCAGCCGCTGGTCAATGGCTCTTAAAATGTTATTTCTGAGAATATCAATCCCTGATGAAACCGGATAGAAATGCAAGTACATAATGTGTAAGTAAGCGTGCTTATAAAATAAGTATGTGATAGTATTTCATACGAAAATAAAATGTTTTACTGACCGTTTATAAACTGCTGGCGAGGGGGAAATATAACCGTTTGCCAGAGGACACGAAATAATTTATTGCCCAACAAAGTTAAGGTTATCGAAGAATGAAAGTAACTTTATTATTCTTTATACAGTTTCTACGATATATCACCCGACTTGTGATGTAGCTCTGGATGTATGTTTTTTTATAATAATTTATTGAATTTTTGTGGTTACCACACTACTGTATCAATAACAGAGGAATAATTAAGACTTGTGGAAGGATAAAGGATGGAGGATAGTTTGATGAACCTGTCTGTTCAGATCTGGTCACCAAACACATCTTTCTTGTAATTTTCTGAATGGTATTTTTTGATGAATTTGATATATACATTGAAAGCATTTTCCATTCTGCAAAAGGTACGCATTATCTTAAATAATTAATATTTAGTTTTACTTCTATGCATGTTCAGTAAATGATTTTCAGCATGTTTTATTGATGAAAAGTCAACTTAAGAATGCTCTGCAATCAATTATGAAACTCATAAAATGTTGACCCAAATTTGATTTTTAAAAACTATTTTTTTCTTTAAGCATCTACTTAAGAAATATAATCGATACCTCTTTGTGTTTATAAGTTGATAGCTTGTAGTCCACTTTGTAAAACGTTGTCATATTCATATGAAGGAGGGAGAACTCTTTTGAAATGACAATTTAAAGGCATAGTTGCTAGGGTCTTCAAGCAAGAAGTGATATAAAATGTTATAATTTATTTTTTCGTTAAATTACAAGTTTAGTGACTAGCTTTAGCAGTTGGGACTCTTGTGAGGTTCCATCATGAGAAACATCAAAGACGATCGATCAAACAATAATCACTTCGTGGTGTCAGTCGTACTTTTGACACATAGATTAAATTTATGTTGTAAGGTAAGTTAGAAGTCGAAGGAGTAGGAGAAAATAATGTTTGTGACTATTTAAATCAAGGAATTAAATATTGTCGATAGGGTGAGTACGACAGTATTTTCAAATCTCACTCTAGCCGAAACAATTAAAATATCAACAAAAACAACCACAGCAAAAATACATTAAGCCTTGTAACCAGACATTTTCAAATGATATGTCATTTTCTAAAACCGTTCAACCCTGGCAGTTTTCTCTCAAAGACACTGCTAACGCTATTCAGAACGGACAGTTGAATTTTAAAAGGAAAATTGCTCGTATAATTTCCTTTCTCCTACAAAATGGAAGATATCATTACCCGCCGTCCTTCAGTCGATAGCCTGTCAAATTGCTACAAACGCTTTGTGCCTCTGTCTGACAGGTAAACGATATGGATTCCTTTAATATTTAAAGGAAATTCTGAAATTATAGGGCATTATCGAAAGGTGGACTACTATTTTCTCGATATTTTATTTGTCTCCTTGTATATGGCATATTAACATGATTGGTGGAAGTTGATTTTATTTTTTTATATTTATAGGCAAATAATTAAATTGCTTTTGGAATGTTTATAAATAGCAATGTTTAAGGTACGCACATGGTGTATTATTTCTGTACATTTAAGAAAATCATTTTATTTAAAAACCTTTGTTTAGTAAACATAATATATAGTAATTCTACATCAAAATAATGGTGTATGAGTTACAACCACGGGCTTTTCTGAGTCTTCGTCAATAACACGAATAATTAATAATATTTTGACGACAGTGCTGAGATGGATAGGAGCATCTTCGACAAGTAGTAAAATGATTAAAAAACTTCTGTAACACAGTCTTAAATGTTCTATGTTTTAAATAGGTTTTGAATATGTTTTAAATTGCGGCATTTGATGAAAATCATATTAATAAACTTTTATAAATGAAAAAAAAAGGATTTTTACAAATTCAGTGATGTAAATATATTTTTAAATAATATAATAAATACCCAAGCAGAACGCACGTAAACTGCCACATGCTTTAGGAATGAGTGGATTTAGTTATAATTCTTTTGTGTCATTTGAATATCCATATCACACAAATTGTAATTCATTTCGCGTAGGTATTACACAATATAAACTTCCCATCTGATTCCTAATCCTCAATTAAGGAACCAACTTAACAAATACGCGCCATCTAAATAAAGCTGCATTTGCTATAATCGAAACAATAACTCCAGCAAGAACATCCCGACAGAGCTCTGTAAATAAGCGGATAAAAAACGCGTAGCATCATTTTTAACTACGGCCATAACTTACCCCGGGGGTAGGAACCGCGGACATTTTTTACCGCTCCGGTAATCTGGCCGCTTCCTTTTGACACACAGCCACAATCTCGGGATTCAACGGCAATCTGTTACAATGAACCTGCTGATTGTGAAACATCGCCCAGTTAGTGTTACAGATGGTGTTGCGATGACGTTATATTATTTATTTTTTGCCGAAAATAAGACTTTTTGTGGGGTGCCCGCAGGGGTACCGGATCCGGACGGGTGTTTCGGGAAAACTAAGTAGTTTTTGTGTCCGAAGTTAGTTAGGGTACTCAATTACGATAAAAAACATAATATGTACGAACACATGATAAAAAATATTTGCTTTCGAAACAGAAAGTGGAAGATACCCTTAGTATCGTCCTGGTGTAAGACCACCATTCAAAATTGTAACGTTGCTTGAAATGGCTTTAGCCGTGTTTAGTGACTAGATCTGAATAGTTAGGTACTTACTCACCTTCCTCTTCATCGTTTCCTTCCATTCCCCACTTACCTTCAGCCAATAAAATAGTTTTGTATTTGAAGTTATGTAGGATAATCAATTTTATCAAAAGGGTATATTTGCATCGAAATTAATCTAGTTGTTTATACAAGTAAAATCCCTTTAACCGTGAGCTCTGCACGGAGAAAAATGTTATTCGAAAAAACGATCATTTTATTAGTAAAAACGGGACTGAAGTTCTTACGATCAAATTAACAGTGTTTCAATGTTTATTGGCGGGAAAAACTAAGATTAATTTGTTGGTATACGGACGAAATTACTTATACCAAAAAAATATTCTTACATGTTCCCGCCAATAAATATTGAAACCCTGTTAATTTGTTCGTAATAATTTCATTCCCGTTTTTAACCGTTTTTACTGTTAAAATGATCGTTTTTTCGAATAAAATGTTTCTCCGTGTGGAGTCATGAATATTTTTTCGTAGATTTTTCTGCTTTTTAATGCAGTTTTCAGCTGGCTTATCATTCACATCATGGGCAGAAAAAGCGCTGGTATATACAGTATAAAGACAAGTTGTTTTATCCTTGATGAATTTGAATGAAAATATGTTTTATATTTTTGATATTCGGCGGTACAACCACTCTGTCTCCTTCTGGGACACTTAGTTATATTTGGTGTAAGTAGGTATAGCGGATTTTTTTTCGTAAACCGACTGCGTATTGTAAATAACTCTGCCAACTGTCAGTGGACCAACTGACATGAAATTGTGGTAGACACCGAAATTCGAAACACGTCAACTTCTTATAAAAGTTCTTTATATTCCAGAAACGTTTTTAATTCTTTAAAAATATTTCTGTTTGTTTATTATTTGTAATAAATCATTTTTATGATAAGACAGATACATTATTATTGGTTAAAAACGTCATAACTCCTGCTAAATGGGAACGCTAACAAAGTTACCCCCTCCCCTCCCCCAGGCAATTCCCGGCAATCCGCTTCACGTGTGTATGTTTCCTCAATATATTACTTATAAACTACCCCTAATAAATAAATTTTATGTCTTATTCGAGGCAATAAAACATAAACACACCAGCTAAACAAAGGCGGTGCCGTAATTGTTGACACAATACTATGAAGTTCCATTTACAGTGGTTGAAATGGAAAAGAACGAAATTCTTTCATTATTTTATTGCCGATTAGGTACATAAAATGTTCGACCGAAGCATAAATGACGAATTTTCGATCGCATGAGACTTTTGAAAAATGACAAGAATTCTGGGTTTCGAATATATTATGGATAATTTTTTATACGATTTTCCCTAATTTATTCATATTAACGACCGTGGAAAGGATCACTAATTTATCCTTCCCAGCTTAGATAATATTCAGGCGTTCTGTGTTCGATTCCTCGGCTGGGTAAGTCCTCCATTACAACACAAGCAAAATCTTCCGCTTAGTGTGGTGGTAGTAGGGTTTTTTTTTTAAATGTTGTTGGGTTATTCGTAACCCGGGAATGTTTGTCTTTCTTTTAAAAAAAAAAGAAAAGAAAAAAAAGTTTTTTAAACTTCGTGCATCAAAGCATAAAGCATTAAAGCACCTTAATATATATATAACACCTCTGCCATAGATCACCCAAAGTGGTTTTCTACGTTTGGTTACTTAGAAGACTAATCGGGATAATCAATAATTCATGATATAATAATCTATAATATGATATAATAATTCATGATATCCAAAATATCCAATAATATTTGAAGAAAAAAATGACAATGAAATATTGGTCTCCGGTGACTTTTTTGCGGTCTTTTATTATTTAAAAAAAAATATTTTCTTGAAAATCAATCGAAAAAATAACTCCGAGTAGCCACTGCCAACCAATGCGCTGAGTAACCCGAGAAAGCCAAGTAACCACGAGAAAGCCGAGTAACCACTCAATCCCTCATCCGGTGATTGTCCTAGTAATTATTTATGTTTTTAGTTGAAAAAGAAATCAAAAATTCAACGGAGATTAAAATTTCCTTCACCTTTTTACTCCAAATAATGTCAGAAACCACTGGTTAAAGTAAATCTAGTACATCCCTACTACCTTCTATAACCACTGGAGCGACAGAGCAATTTAAATCTTTTTTCTCGCATTGCTAAAGGAAATTTTTCCACCCACATTAAAAAAATCACACCTCCGAATTTGAATATGTAGACCTACAAACTGATTATAGTTATATATAGCCAATAAATTCACCTATCTTTTGTCTATTATCATATGTTAAACAATGTAGAGAATTTTTATTGTGTTATATTTTACAATCTTTATGTGTAAAAATCTCGTGACACAATGTTCGCCTAACTTTTGTCTATTATCACATATTAAACAATCTAGAGAATTTTTATTTTGTTATATTTTACAATCTTTATATGTAAAAATCTCGTATCCCAATGTTCGTCCGAGGTAAACTCCGAAACTACTTAACCGATTTTGATAAAATTTGGCTTACTGTGTGTAATTTGGTCCAACTTAAAATATAGGATAGTTTTTATCTCGATTTTTGGCCACAATTTTTATTATTGGGAATAAATGTTTTTTATGCGAAAATTATTTGAAAATATTTGTAAGTTACGTAGGTTTCTGTCAGATGGCGGTGTGAGTTAATTTATTGACACATCACTTGGTTTTATCTAAGTTAGGTAAACATCCATTAGATTTAGTTGTGTTTCGTTAGCCACAGCAACGCGTGGGCGGGTCAGCTAGTATATTATATAGTCGCTTTAATAAAAAAATAAAAATTTACCATATACCTATTGGCAACAAAGTAATCCGTGATTTTGGAAATAGTGCCATAATGTGACAAAAAGAGCTCGAGTGGTTTTATGTCATTAGAATGAAAAACTCCAAAATCGTTTTTATTTTATTCACTGTTCCAACTTCCAGCACTCCCCCATCATTCCCAGTCCTTACCTGAAGCTGTTTGTTCGTCTTACACGATTGCCTTTTCGCTGAGCAAACAACATCAGCACTTCCGTCCTTCCACTTCCTCCTCCAATTCAACCAAACTATTATTATTTATTGATTGCTTAAGCAATTAATTCCACACAACTTCTTATAGACAGACATTACGAGATTAAGATGTTTGTTTGGCGTATTATTTTTATTCGGACGCAATGAGAACGGGAAATCAATGAATTAATAGTTTTATTTTGCAAATCTAGAAAGTTTTCTACTTATTTGATTATTTTCGTCATATTCGCCAATTCACTTTGTGGTGTCATTTTAATAAAAAATAATGTTTTTTTTTTCATTTATATTTATTTTATTTACATAAAGAGAAACCAAATAATATTCGAATTCTCGGTAAACTCATCAATGGAAGTGAAATATGTTGCTTCGGCAATGGATGGAGTACTTAGCAGAGGATTCAACCCGCAATGCATGGGTTGGAAACCAACGTTTTGGACTACTTTATTTATTTAAAAAAAAAGTATTGTTTTTATTTCTTGCTAGAGCAATCCCAATGAGTTACAAAACTCATTTTAGGACAGGAGGAACTTATAATTCATAGGTAGGAGTAATGGTTATAATTTTACAAAGATATTTTGATGTTAAAATATAAGTTTTACATTCAGTACAGCATTATATATACAGCATTATATACAGCCACAATCAATTGCCATTCTCTTTTTTGTTTTTAATTATTCCTAATATATGCTTTTGGTTTATAATGTGAAATGTAAATATTGTTTATGGTATGTTTATACCGTGGAAATTAAATAAATAAATAAATAAAAATAAAAATAAAGACAGTTTAAGTAGAACAACAATAAGAGAAAACAAGTAAAGAGAGAAAAACAAGAACAAAAAATGACAAGACAATTAAATATTTTCATTTTTAAATGTAGTCAAAAAATATTCTTTTAAAGCTTTGCTTTGCAATTTTTATTATGCTGGATGTTTTTGTACGTATCTGGAAGCGAATTATATAGTGTATAGGCAATGTAGTTCATTCAGTTAGAGATTTTATCCCGTATTTTACAGTGTGTGTTTGAGGAACGCGGATTTTATTGTTATTACGATTGTTGTGGTTGTGGATGTCTTGATTGTAAAGTGGCTTGATGTTAGTGTGAGTTGATTGTTGGGTAATTTGTAAGATGGTGCTTACGAACAAATCAACATTTAATGCTTCTACGATATAACTCATTAATTGTTAACTTATCTGCCTTTTGGTTATTGTCTTTTAATATTTCATTATTTATAAACCAATATTTTATTTCTTATTCTTATTCGCCATACATAGATAAAATGTTCATCATAAATCTGCATAAAAAATCAATACGTAAATATTGTGTAGCATATTATACTATCTTGCAAATATATATATATTTATTATTTAAAATACATATACATAAGATTTAGAAAATAAATACAGTTGGTTCTTAAAAGCAATTTACAAATAGATTTTTTTTTTAACTAACTACTCAACTCAACGGAGAAAACATTTCTCGTGTTTGAGTTGGGGAGTAATGCCTAAATAAAAAAGTTAAGAAATTAGAATGTTTGAAGTAGATAATAACTAAATAATAAACTAATCAAAGCATTCCCGTAGAGATACTGTGCTATCACTTATGATGGCATAATAATACATGCGAACACCTCAGCACAGGTTCTCCTAGTGAGGTATTCACAAAACATAACCACATTAGTTTTAACCACTTACATGCAGTTGCCGAACATACTTCACTCTACTACCTACTATGTTTTATATTAAGGCTATTTTTTGTTTTACTTTCACCTATTGTATATATAAACTGTTTGTAAGAGTATAGAAATGAAAAAATAAATAAGAGAATGACGTAATATGTGTTGATTATTTTCGAAATTAGTCAAATAAAAAAAAAACATTTTTAACCAGCACTCGCACCTTTTAAAGATGTGTTTAAAAATATACGACAATTTCAAAAATAGTCAAATCGGGTGCTAAAATATGTCACGTGGGTGAAGCATGAGCACCTTAAAATATAGCAGATAACTCCTGCGTAAACTTGTGATGTTTAAACAAAAAATATATTTATTTTTTTAGCTAGTCCATTTTATGAATTTTCACGTCACACTTAAAAAAACTCGAATAAACAACATGTTTTCAAACACAATGTTAAAAGGTAAGCATTCCCTTCATCCCAGGAAAAATAAATATTTAACAACCGCTATCAAAACGCCAGTTCAAGAGTAAGTGGCAGCAGGAGTAGAGAGTAAGGACGAAGGATTGAACGGGAAGTGATAATTCCATGAAGTGTTAGGGTTTAGGGCCGGCGTAAATCGGCGAGTATTGGGGTAACTGCGTGCTAAACGTTTATTGGCATACGCGAAAAATGATTATGGCCTTTAACAGTGTACACGTTCGTAAAGCATAGAAAATCGCCAAACAATTTTCTAACTTTGGAAAGTCGATATGATGTTATAACTTTTCCATTTTGTATATAATATTAAAACTATAAGGATATACAAAATACAAATTCACTCCAAATGAATTGAATTTAACTCATTCTAAAAAAGACATTTGAAAGCATATTAAAACAGTTAATTTTTTTTATTTTTATTAAATTGACAAGATGGGATAAAAAGTGTACCGTTCACATGAGATTCAACTGAGTATTTATTATCTACATACTAAAATAGTGTGTATGTTTTAGAGATGATTCTAGAACACGTTATTTAAGTGCGAAATACATTTTATTATTAACTAGCGAGTACCCGGCATGCTTTGCAATGCCACTCAAAGAAGGAAATTGTTTCTCCCTGTGTGTCCTTTCTCACGTGTCCCCATCCCAGCCCCTTCCCTTTGCGTTCCCCTTCCACCTTTTCTTATCTATCTCCCTCGTCTCCATCCTGCGAACACCCCCCTCTTCTTCATTCCCCTCCTTCCACCCGGATTCTATCCGCGCCGCTAAACTATTTGAAATACACACGTTTTTCAAATAACTCGCGTGCCACCTGTGGTTAATTTTTTAAATAAATTTAATAATTCCATAGCTCACTATTATATATAGAAACTTTCGTGGGCGTGCGCACAACAATTCACAAGATTTTCATCGCTATAGGGTGAGTGGTATAAGAACGCACACGGGACAAACAAAGAAACATTCGTTTATATAGAAAGATAACTTTGATACTAGCGGTTAAGTTGTGTGTGCGACGTGTGGATGAGTTGGTTATGGATATATCTGTGAAAAAAACTTATTTCATGCAAAACATATGAGTTCGTTTTTTGGTGGAATTTTTTTTCTCTTTAAGGTGAATGTAAAAAAAAACATATTATACGCTTTCGTTGATGGTGATCGTATAGTATTTTTACTTATAAACGATCTTTACTTTCAAAGCTTTGAAATAATAAGAAAAATTTATTGTTCTCGCAAGTACACAAGCAATATGAATATTACTAAATAGTTTTGTCAATTAAAAACTCAAATCTTTCTAGGAAGGCAAATACAATATTTCGTCGGTGGTTCAATCCAATATTGTATTCGTTAGCCTTTCTTGAAAGATTTGAGTTTTTTAATGACAAAACTATTTGTTAATATTCATATTGCTTATGTACTTGCGTTAACAATAATTGTTTCTTAATATTTCAAAGCATAACTGGTAAAAAGCGTTTATAAACGCTTATAAATAAGTAAAAAAACACTATAGGTGCGCCATCTACGAAAGCGTAGAATATGAATTCTTTTGACATTCACTCTAATTCTTTCCTCATTGAATATTGTTAATATTCTTTTAATAACTAACATTAATGTGTCAATTAAGTATTGTTATTAATAAATATATAACACTTCTTATTAGTAACACATAACTCGTGTTTAATTAAATTTGTTCTTTACCTCATGCTTTCTTTCTCAATACGCTTGTTTCTTCAAAAACAACAAAAATACAAAAATCGCCAGTTTTCTTTAAATGTTTGGAAACTGTTGGATAGAGAAATGAGTGTGTAGAGCAACCCATGGACTTAGAGACTGCGAACTTTTATGTAGTCGATAAATTATGAGAAATATGGTGTGTTATTTTCCACGGCCAAAGTTTCCTTCTGCCGCCCCTAGCTGGCGCAGGGTTGTTTTTTCTCAATAACTTCCCTGACACATGTTCGCGCTGTAAACGTCCCTTTTTCAGTAATAATCGTTCAGTATAGGTGCTGCCTTGATTAATGCGGTGCCGGAGAAAGTGGCGAACAGCACTTTTCTATAGCTGAGAAAATTCTTCTACTAAATTGATAGGTAAAAAGAAAAATTTAACGTTAGTCAATTTTACCTCTCTGTAAACATGTTTTTGGATTTCCTCTCTTAAACAGTTTGTCTTCACAATAGTTAACTTACTTGGGACTTATATGGATATTAAGAGAAATGTGAATTTAACTAATTATTTTAATGAGGGGATAGATTTCATCGGTTAGCTATGCAACCGACTTGTTCGAATCACGTTACTATGAGTTGCTACCAGCAACACTGTGAAGGTCACCTTAATGATAGCCCACTTATGATAGGAGCTGATAACAGAAAAAGGTGCCTAAAGGGTAAGTATACTAAAATCACTTTAGAATAAAAGAAAACATAGATCTAATATAATATAGAATAATTGAGTCGGATGACCTCAAGAATCAGACAAATCAGAAAATAAAAAGGGTCACTGAATGTATGTGGGTGAAGCATGTATTGTGTGTCAAGGCACAGTTATGAGGTTTTGCATAAATCAAATATAAATTAAATAAAGTCTTATAACTATGACACTGAAAATACGATTGTGAATTTAATGTCGAAAGTTGGTACAATACCGTTGAATCTCGTATCTGGAAAAAAGTCTTGGATACTTTCAGTGGATACGTAACAAAGTGGCAAAAGTTGGGCAGTTAGCATTAGAGTTGGCTGAAGGCGAGACGTGATCTTCAACCCTTATTTTATTATGGGGAATGAAGCGTTCGAGGCATTTTTCATAACTTTTTCAGTTAGGCGATGTCGGACGAGTTTCCTAAAATGTGTAATTTCTTAAATTTATTGCTAGTATCATAAAAAGAAAAAGAAATGTTTCCAAAATATATTTCAAGAAAAATATAGTAACACGGTATTAAAAGCAGAATAATTTCCAAAGTAAAAGAAACACAGATATGTATAAATAATTTAAATATTCCGTGTTAGGTACCAATTAATCTACCAATATGATATCTTTCAAATTGCTATTTGTGAGTAGGTCGTAGGTATAATAGGTAGTGAGAGCCGTCCGTGGTCTAGTGGCAAGACTCCCAATCGGAAAGTCGCGGATTCGAACCCGGCGTGCACAAATAAATTTTATTTGATTAATTTGTGTTATTTCAATTATTAATAAAAATAATATATACTATATTTGCGGCACGTTCCAGAGTGGAAGATACTCTCAGTATCGCCCTGGTGTAAGACCACCATTCAGAATTGAAACGTTGCTTAATAATGGCTTTAGATCTGAATAGCCAGGTACTTCCCCACCTTCCTATTCCCCATCTCATTCACTTCCCCACTTACCTTCAGCCTCACAACATACCCCAATTGGGGATGCCATAGTCTCACGGGCTCCAGACGGGAGCAGTTAAGACTCTTGTGAGGTATTGTCTATAAAAAAAGGTAACAATTTGATGCGAGTTTATAATAAAAAAAATATGTGTAGTATAAATATTATTAGTATTAAGCCAATAAATAGTTGGGCAAAAGATTAATCCGTCAGAAATGGAAAACCAAATTTTAATTAGGCAAAAAAAACTTGCTAGACCCCTCCCCTCTCAAAAGTACTTTAAAATAAAATATCCGACGAAAAGGATCAAAACAGTAACTTTTAGAAACAAACACACTATATCTAAAAGCTCTTTTCCCCAAGTATAATGTTTAAAAAGTTAAAAATCTTATTTTCGACTTCAGTACTATATAATTGTCAATCTTTTACAACAAAAACGCACATCCAATTGTTGCCATAAAAATGTAAATGTTGCCGTAAAATAATTTCCGTTCAAAAGATATATTTTTCTGCTACCTAGTCAATTCTAATACAGTCTGACTGTCACTTATTAAATCACGACAAAAAACTTACAGACATAGCAATATATGTGTGCATAAACCAACATCTAAATCGTAATCATATTCTTGATAAACAACGTCATCTAGTTTGATGATTGTGATTAGAAGCGGCATCTTCCTGACACTTCGTTTTATAAGACAAGGTGTTTACCTTTAAACGACACTCGCCTGTTAACCATAAAGTGAATTTGACATCCCGCTTAACTTCACCTCCCGTCAAGTTAGTTAAAGCACCTCAGTAACTTGTCTGAAGTAAGCAAGTCGCAAGTACCCCGCCTAGAAACTTAATGCACATATTAACTTAAGGTCTGTTGTCAACTAAATTTACGTTACAATATGCAAATTATGGAGGTGATTATGTCGAACGACAAATTTGAATATTCGCGCAGTAGCGACATCCTTAGACAATGAATATTGATGATTTATAAATTATCTTTGAATTATTCATAACCGGATTAATAAAGAAATTTGCATACGATATCTTTCACGTCGTCTTACACATACGCTTCTGTAGTGAAGGTTTTACATACTAAATGATGACGCGATATTCATAATCAACAAAATACATCTTTCTGATATTTATTTGTTTTTTGTTTAAAACTTTATACTTTTTAAAAGTATTCTATTTCGTCATTGTTCTGCAGAAAAGTAAAGGTAGAACTCACGTTAAAGTGGCACTAATAGGTAGTGTTAAAATAAAAAAAAATTCACTAACGAACGTAAGTATGTCACCCCAAAGAAAATATTACACTCTATTACTTTGATAGTTAAGTGCCATAAATAACAATGATATTAGGTATCAAATAATAATTCGTTTTCAAATAATATGGCCCCAAAGGCTGATTTATTTTGTTTAACATGTTCATATTAATAAAGCATAATTATTGTTTTGACACCTTACCGCCTCCATTGACATACAAATAGATGTAATGAATATAAGTGTATAAATAAGATAAATTCATGAAAAAGTTCACAATAGTATTTTTTTAAATATATGTGTTTGCCAAATCGCTAAAATTAAACTTATTAGCACATTGTTTAAAATTTGCGTCATGTTATGTTAGAAAAATATACAGGTTTTAAATATTTTTCACAAAACATTAATTTTTACTGCAAATAATTTTCAATTTTTTATCGAGCCAACGCTGTCTTAAGCCCTTGCGCTAGATATATAACACATACCCAGTAGTAAGGCAGGGAAATTTTATGGAAAGGTTTTGAAAAAAATCGGAAATAACAAATTTAAGGGAAAAGATTGCCTTATTGCAACTTGTTTCGATTCCGAGGAACTTCAAGCGTCGCGGCGCCTTGCTAATTCTTGTCGGCGTCGCTCTTCCTGTCGCGTTTGAAGTTACCGCAGTCTTATTACCGTCAGCCCTGCCTCAATAAATTTAATGTTTAACGCCGTGGCTGAGGTACCTCTCTTCCCAGCTTCTTTTAAATCCAATTTCATCCGCCGACACCTTTCCACTGGAAAATGAGGTAACTGTGTAACCTGGTGAAAAATAAATATCGATATATAAAAATGGGGTCTTGACTGTGCATTTTCTTTCTGTGTATTATTTTACAAACCGTATGATATCAAAATGTTTATTATTCAGTAAACTAAATATAGGCAGACAACATCATACAGTGCAAGAGCTCAACAACTCCAACGCAAGTGCTTAAAAATATATATTGGGAACAACCGGCCTTACGTATTTTGTAATACTCTGTATATTTTATAATATAGACTTAGTTGTTTTACAGATATCCACGTTCGACAAAGTCATCAAATAGCCATTCAAAGTTCCCGTTAAATCCAAACCTAAATTTTTATCAGCTTTTGGACACGTTATGATAAGCAGAAAAGGACAACTATAATGATGGTAAGCTTATCAACTTATTACAATTTGATAAAAAACTGAAACACACCTGGAATCTGCGTTTAACGTTTAACGGGGTCCTTTCAAATGTAAAAGAATGCATACAATACAACATTGTCAATCGAAGACAAATGTTACATTTGATTTTCTGCGAATTAACTGGGCCTGAGCTGCTTTCCGACCAATAAATGAAAAATATGTAGACACAATATCATGCAATTTTTTTCTTAAACGTTGACATTTAATTTGATGTTTCAAATCTTCTTAGCTCACAATGAAAATAATGTTTTAAATAGACGATAGTTAAAATTTCTAGTTGCAGAATAACTTGGGCAAATTTCACCACACCAAAGCAAATCGTTCGAGAGTTTTCTTGTATATACTAAAATTCTAAACGTTGCGTTGCTATTGAGATAATGCGTAAAATAAAACATTTGAATCATTATTATATGTCGGTATCCATCATTATTATACGTCGGTATCCCTCATTATTATATGTCGGTATCCATCATTATTATACGTCGGTATCCATCATTATTATATGTCGGTATCCATCATTATTATACGTCGGTATCCATCATTATTATACGTCGGTATCCATCATTATTATACGTCGGTATCCATCATTATTATATGTCAGTATCCATCACTATTATTCGCCGAAATAAGGCGAATTAAAACGGTTTTCTAATTTTTCGGTTTTGAAAATCCAAAATTCTACTGTAAAAATGAGTGACAACTCAAACAACAACCTCGAGGGCACCTGTCGATCCGTTAATTAATAACACAAACAATCAATAGGCTGCACTGCCACTCGTAGTCCTGTACTATCGAAGGCTGATACGCTCCTTTTTGACGTGAAACCTTTTTATAGGCAAATTCGTTTAGCCTGATTGACGATTTACCATGTTAAAATTGTTGAAAAATGCTGCTAGTGACATAACCTATAACATCTTTTCCCGATTTTTTTGTTCATGTTTCTGAATAGACAATTCATAAATGTTTTCAACTCATATTTTTTTATTGATTTCTAGTTTGTTTAGTCTTTAGTTTCACGTTGAATAATTGACAATAACTTGAATGAGTAAAAATTGAACCCAAGACATCTTCCTTTCCGGGGCAGTTCTCTGAACCCCGAGCTAATTTAACCCTATCAATATGCAATATTAAATGCTTTTGGCTGCTATCTTTAAGGATTATTGCCAGAATTTATCAATTGACTTAGATATCTGTTTTCCTGTTTCACATTGATCGATTGAGAGTGGTTGATACTTGATACTAATAATAATAATTTTGTATCCATGCCACTTGATAAAGTTTTAACATAAAACAGCTCTCCATTTATCTGGAATGATTGTGAAAAAAACCTTTATCAACTGGCCAATAATGGCCAATAATAATAATAACAGAAGATGAATAAATAGAACCAAAAAAAACATAAAAATTAACTTTGATTTTTAATTCCTATTCAAGTCCTGATATTATTTCAGTACTGTGAAGTAAATAGACCATATTATATAATAACCAAACTAGAATAGAACTTTCACAGAACTTTAAAATTAACTTCGGAATTCGATGAAATGTTCGAATTCTGTGAAACTACCCATCCTGGCCCTCTAGGATGGTCGATCGATAAGGATTGAATCGATAACTTTCGGTAACTTCTCATCGTTCCCTAGCATGACTACAGATCGCCAACGAAAAAATACAAGTTCACAGTGACTAAGTGTTCTATTTTCCACGTCAACTGTTGTTTGTGCGTTAGCGATCTGCAGTTGTCCCAGGGACCGTAGAGTTATCGATTCAATCCTTATCGATTGACCTTAACACGGTTGAGCCGATACTGGATAAATTGAGATGGTGCTGCATTGACTTGGTTAAAAAAAATTGATGTAAGCATTTGGTTTAAATTATAGTTGTCCAGTAGTTATTCATTTCCTTAAGAATTTCAACAAAGGTTTCATTGCGATTAATTGGTTTAAAGTTGAATACAATATTATTAATGTCCACCGGGAACACGTGTAGTCAGAAATGACTCGCGCCACTTGCACCAATTAGCAACATGTCAAAAACAAATATATTTGAAAGGCAATGGACTCCATTGAAAAACACACTACCCCGGTATGACACAAAGTAACATTTATCAAAGCGGGTACAACATCACAACGTATTATCTACAATATCTAAATACTGGAAGTAAGTATATCAAGTTTGTGTTAGCTGATTATTTGAAGCTAATATTAGATCGGCATATCAAAGTAGAATTACCAGAAGGCAAACCGACAAAATGTCAAGAAATTTAAGGCTATATTGGTGCCTTCATGGTCAGTGAACATTTTACTTCAGTAGGTATGTAAAGATGAGCAATTAAAAATACTTATTTTAAATAAAAAAATCATTTAATTTTTTGTTTATGTTAAGTACATCTTTATTTATTTCTATACTTGTACATACATTTAACAAATAATTACAATGGTTTAAATAGTAGTACAAAAAAGTTCATATTCAGTAACAGCAAGTAAAAAGGTATGTAAGAAGGTTAATAGTAGTATTTTGTGAACACTTCACTGGGAGAACCTGTGCTGAGGTTTCGCATGTTTAGGATTAAGAGATATTTTGCCGACATAAGTGGAATCACAGTATCCTCCTTGATATTGTCAAGAAGGGCTCCGTGGTTCAACCCGTATCGGCAGTATCGTAGACATAAAATTGGTAGCAGTTAAAGTTATACAAAAATTTTTCTTCAAAAGCAGGTAGGAATGTTTTAGGTTTAGATCTACATTGATATTATTAATAGAGAGTTTCATCGTATATCAAAATCATACATTTATCACCTAGCGCCCTTGAAGTTTTTACTAGCGCCAGTCAAAGTTTATTTTATTTATTCTTTAATATAACTCCACATGTCGATTAAAATGTAACAACATGTATACAATAGTTCAAACTTTTTTGGAAATGCATTCACTCTTAGTAGTTAAGTTCTTAATGAAAAAAACTTTTTTTTAATATTGCCAGCAAAACACCCGACGTTGCCCAGGCAGAAAGATTCCACAATCATTACAATTTAATGTATAGACTCCAGCTTTTTTATATTTAAGTATCTTTCCTTTGTGAATTATGCCCTTCTTTTATGTTTTATTACCCATATATATCCCTTCCTACTCCCACCAATCCATAACACCTTTAAGTCTGTGTTTATTTATTTATATATTATTTATTTATTTATTTTCTAATGTTATCCATAAAACAGTTATACACCAATATATCATGAAGAAGATTATAAATTACAAAGTACACAAGGGCAGTTTTACTACTTAGTGACATGTGCTAAAAGATAGTTGCTGAACTGTCTGTAAGTGACATTAATAATGTGGATGGTCAATGCAGAATCGTTAAGCAGTTGAGTCGCTCTGTTTATTGGCGCGTTCTGATATAGCCCAGTCAATGAACGCATTGAACTCGGACAAATTAGGGGAAAGCTGAATTTTTGCAGGTGGATAGTACTTTTTACAGGGAGTATTTTCCAAAAAAGTCCCCACCCCTCCCCCGCTTGCTTCCCCCCCTGCCCACCACCAAACTTTGAAATTGTAGAGTTCTGTAAAATTCATTATATCTCCTAAACTATAATATATATCTGAAAAAACATTTCACCGTTATACTTCTTAAAAAGCTGTCTAAAAAAAAAGATGTAAGATATTTTTTGATATCTACTACGGTTTGGCAAATAATAATGACATTGTCGCGAAAAAAATTTTTTATTTCAAAATTTTTTCATTAAAATGTGAATAATTTTTTTGTCTGAGGAAACACGCAAAAATGTTTCAAACAAACTATTTGCCAAATTTAATAAGCTTTAAAGCGATATATAACATTGCCTACTTTTTTCTTTAATATTGGCCAAAATCCGAATCAATCGCAGGGCGGCACGGCGCGCCGCGGCGAGCAAGCGACAGTAAGGCCTAACCCTCTGTGGATGTAGGTGGCCGATTTGTGCTTAGGAAGCATTATTTTAGTTACAAATTGAAATATTAAGTACTTTTTAATTGATTCACGATATGAAAATACTTAACAATAAATAATCTTTGCAATAAAAGTATGTAAAGAATAACAATACAAAAATTATATAACTTTTCAGGGACTACTGAATATGATTTATTATTCACTAAACATCACAGTCATCTTCAAATATTTCATCAGTATTTGAAGGTATGTAACTGCAGTGGCCACACATATCACAAGAGATTTTACAGTTACGAAAAATCAGCATGAGAAGCTCAATTGGAGCCGCGGTACCTACATGTCATTGATATAGGTGTTAACTTAAATTCTCTTCTTTGCCATCCCCATTCATTAGATGATAGATCATTTCCTAAGCCATGTTTAAATTGGAGGAATGTCCTTAGGAGATGCTGGCGGGCCGCGTTCTTTATTGGTGGAAGTTGTGCAAAATCAAATTTAGATTTAAGAGACATATTGGCATTTAAATGCTTAAATTTAAAATATCTAGCCTAATCAAGATTCTTGTATTTTGCCAATGCGTACAAACGAAAGCGTTCGCCATATACAAATAGCAGATCCTTTTCCATGTGTGGCTGAATGGAACGCTAAGCCACATCTTTCAAATCTGTCGGTGTGGTTATTAGACTTACAGCCTTCATTTTTCCGACAACATACAAAGCAGAGATTGTGTCACATCCTGTGACAGCGTGGGCCAATAATATGAGTTTTCTTTGATCACCATACATATGTGCAAGAAACTGAACAGAATACACTGTACCGGTGTTAGTAGAAATGGCTATTGTTTCCAAAAAAAGCTTGTTTTCCGTTGGAGGGACTAATGCTACTAGCAATACTTATCTGTGTCTGTTCCAACAACCACCACAGTGCTACCAAGCTGTAAAGACTTAATCGCCTGACCCCTGTTTCCGTATCAGCATCATCGTTTGCAGTTACTGTATGTATGTTTGCAGCATGACACATAGTTTTAACAGCTTCTATTAACCTCTCCTTATTGAGAATTGGAGAGAAAATCTATCTGAGTTGTTGTACAGACAGTATCATCAGAAAATATAATTTCAATTGATGTTCTCCTCTCAACTGCTCCTGCTGTTTTGTTGTAGCGTTCTCAGTGTAACCATCAAAAACTATTATTACATTTGAACCATACTTTTGAGACACATAATTAGCATATATTTTGGTAATATCATGGAAAGTAGAGTACTACTGCATCTAATAAGTATCAACTATCAAGAATAAATGCAGAATCATCCTTTGTGAAGTTGACATCAACGATACCATCGTCATATGCTTTCATAATGGAAGCTTTCTTACCTTTCTTTAAAGAAACGTCATCAAATAAAGAAGGTGGATGCGAAGTTAGTTCAAACTCAAAGTAGAATTTGAGCTTTTCAGGACTGTCACATACGTATAATATACTATTGAATACCTGCTGATGGTTGATTACAGCTTCTTTAGTTCCAACTCTGACAGATTTATTACTAGTCAACAACCATATCCGATCTGTGTAGTTTTACTAAGGAAAAACTTTGCCCTGCCATTTTCTTCATAGCTTTGAACCCTACCTCATAGACATCGTCACATATTACAGTTGAGTCTGGTACTATTCAGATACTATTCAGTCTGATACTAATTGGCCTGCAGATGCTATTGTGGCGGGGTTACTCGTAATTTCAGGTCCATAATCATTTATTTTATTTTTATTTATTTATTTGTTTATAAGATTTACACAGTACATTAAATATAAGTTGTAAGGTATTTTAAATAAATTACATGGTTTTGTACCTATTACGTAATCTGTAAAATGTCAATAGGTAATTTAGCCTGGGTTTTAAAGCTAAATTATGATGAAACTAATGAAAAGAATCAAACATTGGTTGACTAATAAAACATAAATGAAAGAGTGTGGGTGGAGAAAATTTAACATTTTAAAATTTAAAATTATTTGCTCACTAAAGTTTAATAAAATGACAAGAAATTTAATAATTTTGTTTTGTATGTTCGCATATACATATCATACAATCTCTTCTTAGTTACAGTTGACGTGAACAGATTCAGAGTATGAGGAAATAAATCATCACCCCACGACTGATTTCCGGAATAGCAGGATAAAATTTCACACTGAAATGGCATTTTTTAAATATCTTCTCTGATTATTTCTACGGCAGCACGTATAATTCTTAAACGTTGCAGATTTGCAATCTTTTCTTTGTTTCAGTACCAGTTATCTAGTATAACTTGAGCGAAACATGCAAAATATACGCATACATCCGATCCTAAAAATAGTCAATTAGTTGTTTTTTCAGAAATTTATCTGAGTACGGAAGATCAGTGCCACAAATGTCTATTACTATTTCCCTTAATTACTCTTATGTAACCTGACATTCGTCAGTTTTTTTTTAAGAAATTACAGAATTTAAGAAAATTTTTCGCTGAATTATCACTTTTAGATCTTCCTGCACACTGAGTTGGTTTACTTTTAAAGAACTTCTTGTAAATGTCGTGATAGCGAGATCACTAACTTAACAGTTTAGATTTTACTTTTGCACCCCTATTTGCACACCTATCATATATTATATTGCAAGCATTAATCAATGTTTATCTTATATGTATTTGTTCGAGATATGTATGAGGTAGTTTATGATTAAAAACTGTGTTTTTGTCACAAACACATATGTATGAGGTAGTTTATGATTAAAAACAGTTTTTTGTCACAAACTATAGGTACAGTTCTCCATGAAATTAAATGTATTTTCTAAATGCCGTAGGAATGGCTGAGGTGTACTGGTCGACGGGCTACTATTAACATGTATAAAAGTCTTAATACTACTAGGCCTTGTATTTTTTATTTATAATCTACGTGCACGGTTGCGGTATCCAAAATTGTTAATTTTACATGATTATTGTCATTTATTTAAAAAAATAGCGTTAATTAGCATTTGTAACCCTTTCATTACTACAACAACATTTCCTGTAAGGTCTTTTTTTTTAAAATACACAATAGGTTCTCTTCAGACATTTTCAGTGTGTCAATTTCTGGTTAATTAAGTTTTTCTCAATGTTTTTACCTGATGAAGATGGTAAAACGCACAAAAACTTGATACACTTAACGCTTGGCACAACAAGTCCAATATAACGTACAAAACCGACACACACCTTAACCTTAAGAGATAGGAGATCAAACTAACTTTATTTTTATTTATATTTTATTTATTTATTTGTTTCAACTTAAAACAACAAGTAGCGACGCGACAAGAGCGACAAACATAACATGTCGCTCGGCCCCGCGCTCCGTGTTACCGCCAGCAAGCACACGCCATTAAGCGCTTATCCACTATTTTAGATAACAATAAAGGATGTAAGTAAACATTGTTATACACGGTTTTAAAGCTTGTTAAATTTGGCAAATGATTTGTTTAAAATATTTTTTCATATTACCTCAGACAACAAAAATATTCAACTTCAAAAAATAATTTTTCCAAAAAAATTTTTTTTTTAACAACAAACTCATTATTACTGGCCAAACTAACGCAGAAAATAAAAAAAAGTTAAATTATATAATTTTTAGGAAATTTTGTGAGAAGTTCAGTAATGATTTTTTTTTTCTAATATATATTATAGTTTAGAAGATATAATAGATTTTATAGAACTCTACAATTTCAAGGTTTGGCGGGGACAGGGGGGGAAGCAAGCGGGGGAGGGGTGGGGACTTTTTTGGAAAATACTCCCTAAAAAAAGTACTATCCACCTGTAAAAATTCAGCTTTCCCCTAATTTGTCCGAGTTAGGGCCTGTTTTTTGTCTAGATTGACTGGGCTAATAGGCAGAAGTCCTCACTTTCGGAGCATAAAAAAGTGCATGGGATCTCCCACGAGTATACTTGTTAGTGACATAAAAATTAACATATTTTAACATAGGCGGATTGAGTATGATACCAGAGATTAGCTTAAAAAAGTGTTTAACTAAAAATATTTTTCTGCGGGCTTCTAAGGTGTTGAAATCGAGCATCCCTGTTAAGAACAAGTATGGATACAGGAATGGATAGTACGTATATTCCCTCATATACAGGTAACTTTTTTGTACTTTTTCTATTTCTAGGATATGGTTTTGTTCAGAAGGGGCCCAAATAATGGAGCTATATTCCAGGATGCTACGAACAAGTGCTTCATGTGTTCGACGTATTGCAATTCCATTAGTAAATGATCACGCATTATGAAGAACACATCCTGATGAAGTAAGTATTGCTTACAAAGCATTTGGTTTGTAAACAATAAACGTTGTTAAAATTAAGTTTTCTGTTAATTTTAAAGAATAGTAATTAACCAACAGAGAGATATCAGATTTAGAAGTGCAGTTTAAAACCTTCACAATGAGTTTTAATCTTTGCTATTCTCGAATTAATCTTAATTTGAAAATAGGTTTGGAGAATAATTTATATATTTTTATTTTCGCAGATGACAATACATAATAAATTTAAAACAAACTTACAAAAAAGGCTAAATAAGCAGGAAGCGCAACATGACGTAACATCCCAAAAACAAATAACCAAAATACTTGGCCGTGAAAATCTAAAATTATACCAAACTTACAAACTTTATGAGGTATATGTAATTTCAATGTAGTTCAAATACGTTGTTCCTTGATAGTTAACATTTAACTTATCAGTAAAGTAAATATTTAGCTATAATTGTTTTTCTGATAATAAATCAGAGCTTTTAATCATGCACCCCATTAATCCCTTAATTTGGTGATAATGCAATCAGAAATGGAATTCCTTCAAACAATTTCACCGAAACCACTTTTTTCTCGTTAAAATTAATGTTGCCGAATAATTCAAATTCACAGCCACAATTTTCGCCGTTTTTTGTGAACATTAACTAAACGAAAGCTATCTGCGTTAAGTATAAAATTATGTAATCCCATACTATTGACTTATATGATATTTATTATTATGTGTGTCGAAACTAACCTACCTACAGCTAATTTGCTTAATGTTTTGTTAATTATTTCCGTTTTCATGGACGTGCTTCAAAAATACCTCCCATGTTTACAATACAATAATTAGGTTTAATCAAGCAGCTCAAAAATCGTAATTAATTATTTGAAAAGTAAATATTTTAGTGTTTGATCACAATAATGGATTGCATTATTTAATTAGAGGAAAATAGTGTTTGAGAATTAACGTATAAAATGAATTTAATAATATCAACTTTAATCTGTCTGTTTAGAAAAATCTTAAATGCTGGAAGCTTTATTGTTGTTGCTCAAAATTTAAACGATTTGCATTACTTCCTCACAGTTTTAATGGTTTTATGCAGGCGTACTATAAGTATTCTACTTTTCATAAGCCTTGCGTGAGCTGTAAACAATATAAAAATGAACTTGTGTGATAACAACATACACGACATAAGAAAATAATAAAAGCATTATTATTAAACTAGCTTTTGCCCGTTGCAACGCAACTAATTGGTTAAAGCACTAAGCGATTTAACGTTTGAATGTGGATGAAGCAAGAATTGTGAGAACTACTCAAAGGGTCCTGTGAGTTAATCGCTCAATTTTGTACAACTGCTGGCGACCTATGAAATCCATATGAAATCCTTATCCTCGGTTCACCAGAAACGATTAGTTACATGACTAACCTAAAAAAAGGGTTAAAAAACAACATGGCGACCAAAATTTTTATTAATATGAAATCCCCATCCTCGGTTTAGTCAAAAACGGTATGTCACATGAATAACCTTAGAAAAGTCTTAAAAAACAAAATGGCGCCCAAAATGTTGACTAATACGAAATCCCCACCTTTTTTTGTGAAAAACGATATGTCACATGACTAACCTTAGAAAAGTCTTAAAAAACAAAATGTCGACAGAAATGTTGACTAATATGAAATCCCCTCCTTTTTTTGGGAAAAACTATATGTCACATGACTAACTTAGAAAAGTCCTAAAAAACAAAATGGCGACCAAAATGTTGACTTATATGAAATCCCCACATTTTTTTTGTGAAAAACGATATGTCGCATGACTAACCGTAGAAAAGTCTTAAAAAACAAAATGGCCAACAAAATGTTGACTAATATGAAAACCCCACCTTTTTTTGAAAAACGATGTCACATGGCTAACCTTAGAAAAGTCTTAAAAAACAATTCTTAATTACAAATATGATTTTTGACTGTGGATGAAGCAAGAATTGCAAAAAACCTCAATTTGGTAGGTGGGTATGGGTACCGCCGCCTCGGGAACCAACACACCTGCAATAGGTCATTTGAAGTTGTTCGCTATGTTTGATGATTTAGCAGGGGTGCCAGGGTTCATAGGGTGAGGTTTTTACCGCTCTTGGTGGTGGATGCGTCTGCCCACCAATTGCGTGGCAGGCCAGATCGGGAGAGACTGGATTAGGGATACTTTTTGGCTTCTCCAGCAGAGCTCTCTCGGAACATCACCCCTCACCGCAGTGGTAGGGATAAAACCATTCGTCCGTCACTCCACACACTGATCCCCAGATTCCTACCCACCCCTTATACCTTTTTTCCTTCCCAGAACATCATCTCCTTCCTTTCCTAAAAATAACCCTCCACGCAACATTCCCAAAGAATGTAATGCTCTTTGGTCCTTTATATATTTTTTATAATCCTCGGGTAGCGAAACATTTGGGATACCCATAAAAAAAATTTTAAATGTGACTTTTTAAATTGGAAATTTTTTTTATATTTGGAATTTCTTGAGAAATTTTGGCGCTATAAAAATATAAACTATTTAAAATAAAAATTATTTCATAAAACACATTTGTATTTCATTAATCTTTTTGTATAAAAAACATAATATAAAACCTACCTAACCCTCACTCAAACAAATAATATTTGTTCATTTACCTACGTAATTTCTAAAAAAAAACACTGTAAATTTACTATTTATCAAAAAAACAATCTTATCAAACTCAATTTTACTGCAATAAAAAAATTACCCCAAAGAAATTATTTCACAATATGCGGGTACCCGTGCACACGTATAATTATTTTTATTTTTAAAGTTTATAATGACCTTAGTAAACGAACGAATCCTGACCTATCTATTTTTCGATTTATATGCAAATGAAAGATCTGTATTGAACCCACCTAATTTATAAAAAAGTACCTTCCTACATACCTACCTACCCAGAGTACCTGTTCAGTTCTTATTTCCTACCTACCTGCATATCTACCTACCCCTGTGTATACCGTATGCAAATATCCATCTTTGGTTACTTTTTTGTATCATAATTTTTTTTTTGATTAAAGGAAAGAAGTTCTTACTTACAGTAAATATCGATATTTGAATTCAATGGAATATCATGTCTATTCATCTTCCCTGATTGGTCAGTCGAAATGAACGACAGGGTCCGGCAAAATTTCCTCACTCATTATTACAAAAACCAATCGATTAAAAAAAATACTTTTTTTTTTAATCAACACTTTAATATTTTTTTATGGAAATGACATCTCTCAAGTGTCCACCTTTTGATTTCACGGACGCCATAACTCTTTTCGTAATAAATAATTATTAATAACGATGAATGTATAGAAAATTTGAAAAAAAAACTTTGCATCTTATTTAGATAAATTTTAATGCGCCGCAAAAACGTTGGTCGCAAACGCCCGACAATATTTTTTAAACAAAAAAAAATTAAGAAAAAAATCACGAGTTTTAATAAAAAAATTAATCAGTATATTTCGAGCGGAATTTTTTTTTACCAGCATGTATCTGCATTTGAATTAAAAGACCGACAAACTGCAATCGTCATTTTTTCAGGAGAATCGCATATAGTACCGTACCAACTTTGGTGATTTCTCTTAATTTCAAACCATTTATTTGTAATTCGATGGAGCAAAGTAGGTACCTACCCAGTGATTAATATTATACGTTTCCACCTAGCCAGTAATATTTTTAAATCTTGTGGAATTTGTTAGCGGATTTTTCTTGGATTTTTTTGTAAAATGACAAATTTTTAGCACGATATTGTGGAATATTTTCAATGGAATGCCACTAAAAAACGGTTGAATAAGTTTTCGAAACCTTTCGCCATTGAATATATCAAAAAACATCTACGCCAGAGGCCGTCATTTTGAGGCAATTTCGTTTGCAAATGAAGGATTAGGGAGACTTTTTGGCTTCTCCAGCAGAGCTCTCTCGGAACATCACCTTGCACCGCAGTGGGAGGGATACAACCATTCGTCCGTCACTCCATACACTGATCTCCAGATTCCTACCCACCCCTCATACCTTTTTCCTTCTCAGAATATCCTTTCCTTCCTTTCCTAAAAATAACCCTCCACACAGCATTCCCAAAGAAGACGTAGGCCCCGAGGGGAATTATTTTCTTCCGGGCCTCCAGCATCGAGCTATTGTAAAAAACTACCCCCTGTAGATTTTCCGAATATTGTACAAAAATACTCGAGTTAAGTACCCCGTTTAGAATGTCATCCATTAAATAATTCCCGGGGCGGCGGTACCAATGCACACCACTCACATTGAATGATAATATAAACATGCAACATACAGAAACGGCGTTTTACAAAAAAAAATCCTCCACACAGCATTCCCAAAAATGACATAGGCCCTGAGAGGAATTATTAATACTATTCGGGGCCTCCTGTATGAAGCGATTGTAAAAAAAAAAGTTCTCTACTCCCGGTAGTTTTCCCGAACATTTTATAAAAATACTCAAGAAAGTACTCCATTAATTAAGTCATCCATTAAATTATTCCCGGGGCGGCGGTACCAATGCACACCACTCACCTTGAATGATACTATAACCATGCCAAATACAAAAACGGCGCTTTACAAATTTTTACTACTTAGCAAAAAAACATTATATGAATCTAAATTTAATTGCAATAAAAAAAATTCAGAAAAAATCTGTCACAAACCTGTTAAAAAAAAATTATTTATTGAAAAACAAACTAACAATACGAATTTTGGCAAATATTTGCCACCATCTTTGATGATTTTTTTACTTAAGTTTCTGCAGTGAAATGGCCCAATATTATTTATTTGAAATTTTTAAATCCAAAATAATCACATCAAACCAATAATACATTGTCCGGATAGGTACCTACTCGTTATCGCACAAAAATTACATCGAAAATATTTCAAGTTAGCGGGTAAGTACTTATACAGTTGACATCACTATCTGAACACAACAAAATATGCCATCTCTACTGAATGCACTGACAGTACATGATCCAGCATAATTCCTTTTCTGATTTTCAATACAAATAAATTGATTTAAAAATTGTGCATTTTCAGAAGAATTTTTTTGTTTTTGTTTTTCTTAAAATATTTTTCTGGAAATGACATCAGTCGAGTGTCCAGTTTTTGAATTCATCAACAAACATACTATTTTAGTGATAAATAATTATTCATAACGATAATTGTACTGAAAAATAAAAAAATCTAAGAACCTTAATTGGAGAAATATTTCTATGACACACCAGCGTTAGTCGCGACCGAACGACTCTTTTTTCTTTAAAAAAAAAAATAAGAAAAAAAATCGTTAATAATAATTAAAAAAATTATTCATATTTATCAGAAAGGAAATTTTTCACCGCAATGCATTCGACATACGATATTTGAAGCTATGATTAAAATGTAATAACATTTTCAACACTCCAGTTTCTTTGGGAATAATTTGAATTTCGACCGATGTTGAAATGAATCTTAGCAAATTAGAGTGGTACTAAGTCTTGCCGCCAGTGGAGCAGGTAAATCATGTCAACCATTATTTTTTTATAGCGGTTTCCGAATGCGCCTTTGAGGTGGTTTTTTTTCAAATGTCAGATTGGAAATCAAAATAACAGACGTTTTTTCAAGAAATGTTGTCAATATGACCGTCGATTTATATTCGTAAAACTCTTGTCGATAAGGTTTTACTAAATTTTGAAAGCCGAGATTGATATTTTTAAAGCCATTTCGTATTTTCGAGCTGGCTGTCGACAAAATCAATAAAAATGACATTACACAACCGAGAAAAAACAAATGAACTCGAATTATTTGGCAGGTGAAACTTATTTTATACGTAATAAAGCATTTTTTTTACTGGCTACGAATATTTTAACAGTGTTTAACTCGGAAAATTTTTCGTAAACGTCAGAAATTCCCCACGTTTGAAAAGGAATCCTGACAAAATTTCCATGAAAAGTCATAAATATAATATATTTTTAATGTTCCGAAACCTGTCGTAGTCGAAATAATACAAAAACATCTAAGCCAGGTATCTTTTTTAAGTCGCAATTTTGATTTACCTCGAGGCTCGGCGAAATGTAAAATTTTGAGGTGAGACGCCTTATATTTAAAAAAATATACACTTTACGATTTCAGTACTGAGGCTCTTTCACAAATTTTTCGTGAAGGTCTGACGATAAATTTTTCCTTTTTTGACTGGCGAACCTGGCGGCTGGCAATATAACTTTGAATTTATTCGTCGAATAATGAGCGCTTCTAGTTTACGCCGCTAGGTTTTCATACATCAGTTTTATTAGTAGTTTTTTTTTTTTGCATCCGTTTTTTTATATGAAAAATTGCAATTGGTAAAACTTCTGGCTGAATTTTTCCCATACAAATCAGGTCTGAAAAAATCGTATGTGATTTCATCCACGGTCCCTGTCTTGCTATAATCAGCTTTCGGGTCGGTTAAACTTAAGGGGGAGAGTGGTCGTTTTTCGCCTGCAGGGCTTGTCTTAAAATATGGTCGTTTAGAGCATTAATATATATATAAGTCCAAGCATGTAGAATGTTCCTAATCAAGAAATTTATTTATTTACGCCCAAATTGAGCTCCATACATTGAACATAGTTATTTATTTATTTACGGTTACCTTTAAATACAGAATAAAACATTTTTTACTTAAAAAATGGATTTCAAAACAATTATACAGTGTAAACATACTAAAATAATAAAACATGATTTTTACTTCAATGGCGTAAACATGTAAGCAAGAGATGAATAAACCACTGCGGAGTCGACATAGACTTTGGATGGTTTGATGCCCCGTAGAGAACCAGCTTGCACAGGGCGGTGTAAACTGTGCATACACATTGCGGTGTACACTGGGCACCCTAAAGTTTAAGTTTAGACTTTCGTTCAATTCAATACTTCGTTTGTGTGGAAGCACTATGATATGAAAGATGATTTAAATAACATAATATTTACAATCAGGCTATTGGAAAAATGTAAACTAAGAACTGTTTTTAAAAAATGTATGAAATGGTTTTTTGGTGCTATTAATAATATTTATTTTTTTAAAAGAAAAACTCTCTTTTTTTAACCTTTGAAGGTTATTTCCATCAATGTAATTAATATACCATTGAAGAAGGACATACCATATATAACCTAATTTTTTTAAAATATGAAAATGAACAAGACATAGAAACATGATAAAAGATAATGGTTGCAAATGGGACTCGAACCCAGAACCTCAAGTCTAACCTGGATATACGCATTAACCAATTTTGCCATCGCACCTTATTATGTATTTGTCAAATGCAGATTTCAAATTTAAGAATTAATAATATTATCGACATTATTGTTGCAGTGTAATGTTGAAACTACATGATGGCCCATCGGATGGCCCATCGAATGGCCCATCGGATGGCCCATCCGATGGGCCATTCGATGGGCCATTCGATGGGCCACTGTGTGTAGGGTTAGTGGCGTGGGATTGCCCATAGTGGCGGTGGGATGGCAGGGGCGTGGCCTGGGATGGTGGAGTGGCCGACGGAGTGGCCGAGTGGGCCATTCAATGGGCCACGCGATGGGCCACTGATGGCGATGGGATGGCGACGGAATGGCCTGGGATGGCCTCGGTGAGTTGTTTTCCGGACAGTGGCCCACTACCCCCACTACTCAGTGCCTGTTTGACTGTGAACGGGAGTAGACGTTCTAGCTTGTTTGAGTTTGATGTTCAAATGATTACCGATGTTTTTTCTTGTTAACCCAATGTTCAAATGGCGATTATATGAATTAAATCAATGAAATTTATTTAATAACCATTAAAACAATTCATAAACAAAATTATTATGATACTTAACACTGGCGATACAAAGATACGATAAAACCTAAATCATATTAATCGTCTATATAGAATTTGTTAGATACCTACCTACTTATGCCAGAAAATATTATTCTTACTCTACATAAATATAACCGTATATTTTTGGGATTCCCGTAGGTGCCTAAACATAATTTTTTTTTTTTTTTACATTAGGTCCACACAGGAGGCCCTGAGGAAAATAATTTCCCTCAGGGCCTATGTCACCTTTGGGGATGCTGTGTGGAGGTTATTTTTAAGGAAAGGAAGGAGAGGAAGTTCTGGGAAGGAAAAAGGTATGAGGGTTGGGTAGGAATCTGGGTTCATGTGTCTAGATCATCCGCCGCCAAGACCTAGACAATGAACCCCATGAACCCGGGCACCCCTGCTAAGTCACCAAACGTAGCGAACCACTTGGGGGGTGACCTATGGCAGAGGTGTTGGTTATCCAATAAATGGTTCCCGGGGCGGCGGTACCCCATTCCCGCCTCCCAAATTGAAAAATAATGTTTATAAAAATTAAAAAAAAAAAATTTCAACACCGAGATCTAAGAATATTATATTTTAATAAAAAATATACGACAATTTTAAAAGTGGGAGTTCTCAAAGAAGTTTACGTATCGGTACAAATATTTTATTTATTTTCATAGTGACTCACTAGAGTCACAACTGATCTCGTTTGGAGCCAGTAAGACTATGGTATCCCAATTTGGGTATGTTGTAAGGCTGAAAGTGAGTGTGAAGGAAAGGTGATGGGAAAGAGGAAGGTGGGGAAGTACCTGGCTATTCAGATCTAGTCAATAAACACGGATAAAGCCATTTCAAGCAACTTTTCAATTCTGAATGGTGGTCTTTCACCAGGGCGATACTGATAGTATCTTCCACTCTGGAACGTGCCGCAAAAATATAATATATATTATATTTTTTTAATTAATTTGTGAAATAACACAAATAAATTATTTGCGCACGCCGTGCTCGAACCCACGACCTTCGGATTGGGAGTCCAAAGCCTTAAAATGATAGTCAGGAATGTCACTGTCAAAACCCCGGGTGAAACAGCAGCTAGCATAAAATGGGATTAAAAAGCATATTAAATAGCATAGACGTTCCCGACAGTTGGTCCCTCCGACATTTAGTCCCTCCGACATTTGGTCCCTCCGACTTTAGTCCCTCCGATTTTTTAATTTTTTTTTTTTATAGAGAAACCTCACAAGAGTCCCAACTGCTCCCTTCTGAAGCCAGTGAGACTATGGCATCCCCAATCGGAGTATGTTGTGAGGCTGAAGGTAAGTGGGGAAGGGAAGGAGATGGGGAAGAGGAAGGTGGGAAAGTACCTGGCTATTCAGATCTAGTCACTAAACACGGCTAAAGCCATTATTAAGCAACGTTTCAATTCTGAATGGTGGTCTTACACCAGGGCGATACTGAGAGTATCTTCCACTCTGGAATGTGCCGCAAATATAACATATATTATTTTTATTAATTAATTGTGAAATAACACAAATTAATCAAATAAATTTATTAATCAAATAAAATTTATTGATAGTTGCCTTCCCTGACAGATGGACTTTCCGACAGTTTGTCCCTCCAACATTTAGTCCTTCCGACATTTGGCCCCTCCGATAGTTGCCCCCCCCCCCACCGAGATTTGGTCTATCCAACAGTTGGTTCCACCTACGTTTAGTCCCTCCTACATTTAGTCCCTTCAACATTTGGCACCTCTGCCATTTAGCCCTTCTACATTTGGTCCCTCTGATAGTTGCCTCCCCCGACAGTTGGACCCTCCGACAGTTCGACTTTCCGACAGTTTGTACCTCCGACATTAGGTCCCTTCGACATTTGGCCCCTCCAACTTTAGTCCCTCTGATAGTGTCCCCCCCCCCCCCGACAGCTCAACAGAGTGGGAGATACTCTTAGTATCGCCCTGGTGTAAGACCACCATTCAGGTTTGAAACGTTGCTGGAAATGGCTTTAGCCGTGTTTAGTGACTAGCTCTGAATAGCAAAGTACTTCCCCCACCTTCCTCTTCCTCGTCTCCTTCCCTTTCCCACTTACCTTCAGCCTTATAACATACCCCAATTATGGATGCCATAGTCTCACTGGCTCCAGACGGGAGCAATTGGGACTCTTGTGAGGTATTCACTATAAAAAAAAATGGTCCTCTGACATTTGGTCCCTCTGATAGTTGCCCCCCTGACAGTTGGTCTATCCAACTGTCGGTCCCTAAGACATTTAGTCCCCCCGGCAGTTGGTCCCTCTGACATTTGGCACCTCCGTCTTTACTCTCTCTGATAATTGTCTCTCTGACATTTAGTCCCTCCGACATCTGACCCTCCGACATTTGGAGGGACTAAAGTCGGAGGTGCCAAATGTCGAAGGGACTAAATGTCCACAAACTGTCGGAAAGCCGAACTGTCGGGGGGGACAAGTATCGGAGGGACTAAATGCCGGAGTGACTAAATGTCGTAGGGACGAACTGTCGGGGGGAGGCAATTATCAGAGGGACCAAATGTTAGAGGGCCAAATGTGGGAGAGGCTAAATGTTGAAGGGACTAAATGTCAGAGGGACTAAATGTAGGAGGGACCAACTGTTGGATAGACCAACTGTCGGTGGGGGGGCAACTGTCGGAGGGACTAAATGTTGGAGGGACAAACTCTCCGAAAGTCCGTCAGGGAAGGCAACTATCGGAGGGACTAAAATCGGAGGGACCAAATGTCGGAGGGACTAAATGTCCGAGGGACCAACTGTCGGGAGCATCTATCGGGGATCAAGTATCAGGAGGTTAAGTGTCCGGTGATCAAGTGTTGGGAGATCATATGGAAAAGGAGAGGGTTGGAAAGTGACTTTGATTAATCAGTTTATTGAGTGAGAGCAAACAAATTTGTGTTATTTCACAATTAATTAATAAAAATAATATATGTTATATTTGCGGCACGTTCCAGAGTGTAAGATACTCTCAGTATCGCCCTGGTGTAAAACCACCATTCAGAATTGAAACGTTGCTTAATAATAACTTTTGCCGTGTTTAGTGACTAGATCTGAATAGCCATGTACTTTCCCACCTTCCACTTTCCCATCTCCTTCCCTTCATACTCCATACTCCGATTGGGGATGCCATAGTCTCACTGGTTCCAGAGGGGAGCAGTTGGGACTCTTGTGAAGTTTCTCTATAAAAAAAAATTATATGCTTTTTAATCACAATTAATTAAATAAAAATAATATATAGTATATTTTTTGCGGCACGTTCCAGAGTGGAAGATACTTCCAATAACGCCCTGGTGTAAGACCACAATTTAAAATTGAAACGTTGCTCCAAATGGCTTTAGCCGTGTTTAGTGACTATATCTGAATAGCCGAGTACTTCCCGGTCAAAAACCCGGGTCAAACAGCTACTAGTATAAAATGGGATTTAAGAGCATATTAAATACAATGTTATTGTTTGTTTTCACTCATTTAACTGATTAATCAAAGCCACTTTCCAACCCTCTCCTTTCCCATCTCCTTCCCGGTGACCCGACAGTTGATCCCCCTACACTTGATCACCGGACACTTAACCTCCTGACATTTGATCCCCGATAGATGCTCCCGACAGTTGGTCCCGCCGAAATTTAGTCCCTCCGACATTTGGCCCCTCCGAATTTAGTCCCTCCAATAATTCCCCCCCCCCCCCCCGACAGTTTGACTTTCCGACAGTTTGTCCCTCCGAGATTTAGTTCCTCCAACAGTTGGTCCCTCCGGCATTTAGTCCTTCCAACATTTGGCCCTTCCGACATTTGGCCCACCGAAATTTGGTCCCTCCGAGAGTTGCTCCCCCCCCCCGACAGTTGGTCTTTCCGACAGTTTTAGTCCTACCGTCATTAAGACCCTCCAATATTTGGCCCCTCCAACATTTGGCCCCTCCAACATTTGGCCCCTCCAACATTTGGCCCCTCCGAGTTTAGTCCCTCCGATAGTTGCCCCTTCCCGACAGTTCGACTTTCCGACAGTTTGTCCCTCTGATATTTAATCCCTCCGACATTTGGCCCTCCGAATTTAGTCCCTCCAATAATTCCCCCCCCCCCCCCGACAGTTTGACTTTCCGACAGTTTGTCCCTCCGAGATTTAGTTCCTCCAACAGTTGGTCCCTCCGGCATTTAGTCCTTCCAACATTTGGCCCTTCCGACATTTGGCCCACCGAAATTTAATCCCTCCGAGAGTTGCTCCCCCCCCCCCGACAGTTGGTCTTTCCGACAGTTTTAGTCCTACCGTCATTAAGACCCTCCAATATTTGGCCCCTCCAACATTTGGCCCCTTTAACATTTGGCCCCTCCAACATTTGGCCCCTCCGAGTTTAGTCCCTCCGATAGTTGCCCCTTCCCGACAGTTCGACTTTCCGACAGTTTGTCCCTCTGATATTTAATCCCTCCGACATTTGGCCCTCCGACATTTGGTCCCTCCAATAGTTGCCCCTTCCCCTGACAGTTTGTCTTTTCGACAGTTGGTCCCTCCGACAGTTGGACCCTCCGACACTTAGTCCCTCGACATTTGGTCCCTCGGATAGTTGCCCCCCCTCCCTCGACAGTTGGTCTTCTCGACAGTTGGTCCCTCCGACAAACCTAAAATCCACTTCAAAAATACCTTATAAGTTGGTATGGATATCAAACTAATTTATTTATAGCGTAGATTTTTGGTACTTATATGCTGGTATATGCAAGGTGTCGATAAAAAAAAAAGAACCTAAAACCTATTAAAAAAATATAGGTTCGCATTTTGGGTTATATATATTTAATATATCAAAACCTAAAAACTTATCGACGGTCCCGAAAAACAATTTCGGGTCTGCAAAAAATTGATTTGATTGATTTTTTTAATATTAAAGCCTGTATTTTGGAATATCAATATCAAACTATACTGTATGTCTTGATCTCAAAAATACTAAAAAGCAGAAACGAAACTTTAAACAGCCCTACTGCAATGCTACAAAACGCACAACCAATATTGTTATTCGTTACACAAAATACAAAAACCATTAAAAAAAACAAATGAACCGTTACAAAAAAAAAAGACTGCAACCAATTGGCACAATATTGATATGAACATTTGCAACATTCTACTATTTACAATATTCTGGATAGACGCTTAAAGCCAGTGACACACACAGCGTGAATAGCGCTAGCGTTATTTGGCTTGGCCTATTTCAGCATATCACTCGCCATAGATAACCATTGTAAATGTATGGCGAGCGATGTGGTAAAATAGGTCAAGCCAAATTACGCCGGCGCTTTTAACGCTGTGTTTGTCCCTGGCTTAAACGTCCGTCCGGAATAACGTCATAAGTTGAACTAACGCCATCGGAGTATTGGAGAGCAAATCGCTGCCGTTGTACGGCAATGCGCATGCGTTAGCCATTCCAGATAGAGGGAACATGAAAATAAATAATGCCGCAGCGGAACGTGCATCAACGTCCATCCTGAATAAAGTCAAAAGTTGAACTGAGAACTAACGCCGCTGTGGATCGGAAAGCGAATGAACGTTGCCAGTTGTGTGGTGGCGTTGACCATTCCATCGGCCACGCGTGGCCCATCATGTAGTGCCACAATAAGATATTTTTAGTTCATATGCCTCTATTATGAACATGAAAAGAAATCAATTGCAACAATACTGGACTGTCAATAAGGGAATAATTGATTTTAAAAAGAAAAATGACATCAAATACCAATCTTTCGTCTGACAGCTTTATTAAATTTAGATTTTTCATTAGACGGTTATAATTAATATTTTTAATAGAAGTATTAAGTTTATATATTTTATGTCTTAAAAATTTGTCTTGATTTTTGTTAATTCAGATGCATCTTCCAGATGCAGATATTGCAGATTCCATCTGTGTGAACCTTATAATGCGGTGACCAAATGTAGGTAGGTGAGTTATACTCAATTTGTCTCCGAACTAATGAAGCACACAAAAGTTTTACAGTAGTCTTTGGCAATTCGTATTATGAAACCGAGCATTTTCTTTGTTCGTAAATATATTCATATGTGACCAATTAAAAATATTAAAAACAATTGAAATTAAGCCCATCACTGCTCTTACATTTTATCGATAAAAAACAGTTCGATTATGTTAAGGTACTACTAGAAATAAGGTATACGAGGTATCTACGTATTATGTACCCACCCAGAATTTATTACTAATAATTTTTAGGAATTTGTGATTAAATTACGTAATTATTTATGAACATTTTATTATGATGGGCCTGCGCTATTATTAATTAAATTATTACATTTTCTAGCGGCATTTTTGTTAAATATACTCCCAAAGCTGTCGTTTAATTTCGAACACAGAGTTCATTATATCCAATAAAATCGCAAACATTTTGTGAAACCCAATACGTTCAACAAACTCGTATAAGCCCAAGTTAGTGACAAATATGTGGATTTGACAGACCGCAGACTCAGGTATCCTAATTAATACATGGTTGGAATTTGGTGGCACCACCGCAGCCGCCGCACACAGGGCCGATTTATTAATTTAAAATGCCAAAAATATTTTTATTTGATATATTCGGATCAGAAATGCTTATGAAGAGACTACTCAAGAAAATCTTTATAAAACTACCTAATGAGAGTTAAATAAGATGCTTGTAGGATTCTAATTAAAAAATAGAAATTATTTATTTTTTTGAATTAGTGAGATAGGTATAGTATACGAGTAAAATTATGATTTAAATATAAATTAACAATAACTTATAAATCTGTTCATATTTAAACATAATGAATATGTTGTTCTTTTCTCTTAATCCTCATTTCTTTTAGAGCGGAGTCGTAGAGACTACGTGAAACGAATGCGCTCGATTTAACAAAGGTGAAAAAGGGGGACATTTATTTTTTGTGTAACTTAGTAATAATAAGTATAATAATAATAAATGTATAATTTTAGTAAAAAAATATATTATTCAATATACTTTATTAACAAAAATAATAAATATATCAAAGAATAAATACAAATACATATCGTCGCATTAGTTCGTAGACTGCGTAACTCCTAATTTTTAGAAAATACGTTTTTAATGCCGTTGTGTGTTAAAATTAGTTCCGCATCGACTAGTAAAACTCGCAAATTTAAAAAAAAAATACATTTTTAGATAAACACAAATTAGGAAACTGCTAACTGTTAACTGCTTAAAGTATGTGTCTTTTGTAAGATACATACCTTTCTCCATTCTTGGTTTTTATGTAAACTTACGATTTTAAATAGAAAGTCTTAATTTACAAAAGTTAAATGAATGAAAATAAATTTCGAAGTATATTGTTTGTTCGAAACATAAATAAAAATAATGACACGTCTTTCATTTTTTTTCCCTATGAAGTTTTTTGTGCCTCCTGTAAAATTTAACATTTGGTGGTTACGCATTCGACGAATACATATATATATATATATATATATATATATATATATGTATTACGTACAACTGTTATATTAAAAATAAATGCAAATTAAAGAACATATCTGACTTCTAAAATCCACTTAGAAAATCTTCTGATTAAAAAAATAGGTCCAGTGTAGTAACTCTCTTAAAGATTTAGGCGAAACTAATCAATATTACTCGCGTGGAAGACAACTCCTCTTTGGGCACATTTGCAGGCAATTGAATTGCGTTTACAAAACAAACTGGTATATAGAGAGAGCTTTTGAAAGTATTATGATTAGTTTGAAGACAATAATTTAACAAATTTTTGGCGCTGTAACTTAGCTTGGCTGTCCTTATGTGCACCGTAGACCATAGCCGACGCCATTCCTCCGTAGTGGCGTAGCGCGTAGGGCGGTGTGACTGTGCCTGATGGGGCGTCGCGGCGCGGCGCTTGTGGCGAGATGTCTCTATTAGGCTTTCATCGGATTACAATTAAATTACCATGCTTTTTACTTATTACGAAAATGATGATAAAGATAATATGTGCAAGATATATGTCTGATAATTATGGGTGGAGTTACCTATTAGTATTTCCTCATTCATGTGTTTTTTTTTGTTTAGAAAATTTAGGTTTTTTTTAGCTTCCGTGTTTAGACGGCCTTCCGTGGTCGAGGGGTAAGACTCTTGACTCCCAATCGGAAGGTTGCGGGTTCGAACCCGGCGTGCGCAAATAAATTTTATTTTATTGATTTGTGTTATTTCACAATTAATTATTTTAAATAATATATAGTATATTTGCGGCACGTTCCAGAGTGGGAGATACTCTTAGTATCTCTCTGGTGTAAGACAACCAATCAGAATTGAAACGTTGCTTAAAATGGCTTTAGCCGTGTTTAGTGACTAAATCTGAATAGCCAGGTACTTCCCCACCATCCTCTTCCCCATCTCCTTCCCTTTTCCACTTACCTTCAGCCTCAAAACATTCCCCAATTGGGGATGCCATAGTCTCATTGGCTCCAGAGGGGAGCAGTTGGGACTCTTGTAAGGTATTCTCTATAAAAAAAAGCTTAATTTACTACCCGAGTTTAAACCCTTTTTTACGTAAATATTATTTCCTTCGAAGTAAATTAAGCATATGGCCACACACGGAGAAAAATGTTATTCTCAAATACGATCATTTTATTCGTAAAAACGGGACTGAAGTTCTCACGAACAAATTACAGGGTTTCAATGTTTATTGGCGGAAACATGTAAGAATAATTAGTTGGTATACGCAATTTCGTACGTGTACCAACAAATCATTCTTACACTTTCCTGCCAATAAACATTGAAACACTGTTAATTTGTTCGTAAGAACTTCAGCCCCGTTTTTAACCGTTTTTACGAATAAAATGATCGTATTTTAGAATAACATTTTTTTCCGTGCAGTTAGATTACAGATCTCCAAAACTCGTCAGATAATTGGCTGAGTTAACCATAAAGTTCTACATATAACATGTTCTCGTAGTTGCATGATGCTAGAATATTTTCGACAGAAAGCGGCATCAAAATCATGTTTTGTGGTAGGATTTTTGGTATCACTTATACGTTTTTAGTATAAAGTATCTACTTACATTATACATATGTAGGTATGCTTATTCAAGGAGAAATGGGAACGCGACCAGCACCCCGCAATCTAGTGAAGATAAGATGAAACATATATGACGGGGTTGTGAGGTTACGATGGGAATGTGGTTCAATGAAATTTATTCGTGTTTGACGTCGTTAGCAAAGGGGCGGCGTTTTTGCGGGGGTAACAGAGTTACAAGTATTTCCTGTAGAAATTTAACCTGAAACAAAGATAAAAATATTTTTCGAGGGTAACAGAGTTACAAATAGGTATTTATTTTCCTGTAGAAATCTAACATGAAACAAAGATAAAAATATTTTTCTTTGCGATTGTTACATAAGTCTGAAAACCATTGTGTAAAATAAAACGATGTACTAACTACTAAATGCATCGAGTTTAAAATGTGAGTGTTTTAATCTTAAATGTGATTATTATCATTAAAATCGAATAAAACATTATGTTATCAATTCAAATTCGCTTTTCCTCGTAAATTATAATTCGTTACAAAAAATATCCACGGTTCTTGATACACCATTGGAGCTACCAAAAAATGACGTTAAACTCGCAAACTGAAATTGAGTGCAAGTGAATTATATAATTCATTGCCAAATGCATTGCCAGAAAAACAAACTATTCGTAATATTTTTGTTGTAACAGTCTTTGTGGTAATGGTAAAACATATTTAGAAAAATTAAAATTTATAATTATAATTTTATTTGTGTAAGTTGGTATTTGTATTACATTACTAGTTCACTACTCGAATTTGAACAAGATTTCTCTAACAAATAAGATATTTCAAACTTCTATAGTATACTATACTTGAATAAATATTAAAAAAGGTCTCTTTTAATTTGAAAATTTTATTGAAGAAAAATAAAATCGGCGATCAGCATCTATCTTTTAATATTTTAAAAGAATTGTTATACATGAACTGGCGGCCTCCGTTATCGAGGTGTAAGGTTTCGAGGGTAGGGCTCTCAATTTTAGCAATGCCGAGTCCCGACGTGCGCAAGTATATTTTATTTTATTGATTTGTGATATTTCAAAACATAATCATAAAAAAAAATATATATAATTTTATTTTTCTTCAAAATCAAACAAAAAAATATTCTTTCACATGACGTCACTGGTCACAGTCGAGTTACCGCCCGCCACTTACCACGATCCTAACTGTCCAACACCAACTATTTCTTATGTTTTTGTAGAAAAACAAAAAAAAAACATCAAAAATGTCACTGGAGACCAAAATTTGTTTTCCATGTTTTACTCCTAATAATGTCAGGAATCACTGGTTAAAGTAAGTCAAGTGCGTACGTAAAGTGCATTAACTTCGGGTGATGATTCTATATGATGGTAGGAATAAAAAAAATTAATAACTTTTTTCGAAATGCCAACTTTTTTCAATCCTTAACGTAAGGAACAAACCCGATAAATTTGCGGTGAGTCAGCCGGGCTCATTGTGGTGACGTCGGTTTTAATTGGCGCGTATCGTTAACAGCGGAAAATACCTAATAGTGCGGGCCACACACGCCGTATTAATTTTATCTTTTTACTAAAAAAGTACCCCTAAAAGTTGGAATTTCGAAAAAGTTACTTTTCTTTTTTACTTACACTATTGCACTTTACTTTCCTTATCTCTGTATCCTACCCCTCCCCACTACCTTCAGCCTCATAACATGCCGAATTGGTGACAAAGTATGCCAAAGTCTCGCTGGCTGCAGACGGTTGAGAGCAGTTCGAAGTCTTGCGTCGCATTCACAAAATATAGATAGATTTTTAAAATTTCATGATGTAACAGATGCATTTTCATCTCGCTCAATTAAGAGTTTTTCCTGCTCCTATTGTAGTCAGTTATTTTTTAAATTATATTTTTTGTACATTTCTACAAACGACTGTACCTGCCTACTGAGCACGTATATACGTCCACAGATATTTTAATATAACATCGATAACAAGTCTTTTTAAAGATGCGTATCAAGAATTTAAATATATTATTCAAAATTACAAAAAGCTTTAAAAAATCCGTTTAATTTGATTTTTTATTACTCCATATATAATCTAATCGTCAATTGATAATTACCTAAAACCGCTGTCTGCATAGAATCAGTGTGGTGGGCTTTTAATTACACGTACGAGAAAGCCATATTTCAATTAATTATAAATTGGATGTGATTAAATTGGTCGTGGAAGCAAAACGTCACTGGGAACATAGTGACGAATGACCAGTAACGCGGCGCTTGCGACGTTCTGACCCGCGGCACGGCTAACCGAGGATTTAATCGTAAATTGGCTGACTAATTAGCAGTATAATTAGCAATCAAATATTAATACCAGAATCCCGCGAGCTGCATACCTGCGAGGTATTAACTTAATGCTAAAATATTGGAAACCAGGGATTTCGCATGAAACATTGTAATACCATCATCATTTATTATCACTGACATTTTCAAAATGATATTATACTGCGCTCTTCTGATAAATTCAAACTTAAAACCTTACTAAACATATCGTGGGAATTACTCTCTACAACTATTTAACTTTAAAATCTGCGTTTTTGAGTTACACACTAAAAGCGTAATTTTATTTCCTCGTCTATGAATACCACAAACAGCAAAGTCATCAAGTTATTTGAATTTGTGTTTATCTCCAAAAAATAGAGTCGTTTACTTCTATAAATTAGGTATCTATAAATTGCTAAAATATTGGAAACCAGGGATTTCGCATGAAACATTGTAATACCATCATCATTTATTATCACTGACATTATCAAAATGATATTATGCTGCGCTCTTCTGATAAATTTAAACTTAAAACTTAAATATCGTTGGGATTACTTACTACAACTACGTAACTTAAAAATCTGAGTTTTTGAGTTACACACTAAAAGCGTAAATTTATTTCCTCGTCTATGAATACCACAAACAGCAAAGTCGTAATGCATTGGGTTCATCAAGTTATTTGAATTTGTGTTTATCTCCAAAAAATAGAGTCGTTTACTTCTATAAATTAGGTATCTATAAATTGCTAAAATATTGGAAACCAGGGATTTCGCATGAAACATTGTAATACCATCATCATTTATTATCACTGACATTTTCAAAATGATATTATGCTGCGCTCTTCTGATAAATTTAAACTTAAAACTTAAATATCGTTGGGATTACTTACTACAACTACGTAACTAAAAAATCTGAGTTTTTGAGTTACACACTAAAAGCGTAATTTTATTTCCTCGTCTATGAATACCACAAACAGCAAAGTCGTAATGCATTGGGTTCATCAAGTTATTTGAATTTGTGTTTATCTCCAAAAAATAGAGTCGTTTACTTCTATAAATTAGGTATCTATAAATTGCTAAAATATTGGAAACCAGGGATTTCGCATGAAACATTGTAATACCATCATCATTTATTATCACTGACATTTTCAAAATGATATTATGCTGCGCTCTTCTGATAAATTTAAACTTAAAACTTTTAAATATCGTTAGGATTACTTACTACAACTACGTAACTTAAAAATCTGAGTTTTTGAGTTACACACTAAAAGCGTAATTTTATTTCCTCGTCTATGACTACCGCAGACAGAAAGGTTGTAATGTATTGTGTTCATCAAGTTATTTGAATTTGTGTGTATCTCGAAAAAATGGAGTCGTTTTATAATTAGGTAACTCTAGTCAGCACAATTGTTTCAATTGGGAAATAGACTTAGCTAGTTGTAGCATTAAAATTTGTGGAATTGCAAAAGTTGCTTTCGTTGCATTTTTAAGTGTGACAACTAGGTAAGTCATTCTATTTTTGTAAATAAATATACAAAAAAAGATTGGCCATGGAACCGTACTGCTAATATTTTTAAAATATTAGCAGTACGGTTCCCAACACACAAATCTATGATTTAAATGGTATAAAATATACAACGACTGATTTAATAGATTGATCACCATTATAAATCAATTACCATATTATAAATCAATTTTTCCCCAGAGCTGATTTTAGAGATTCCTTGTTGTAGTAATTACCCCATTATTCACGGTGTCCGGAAACTCGTAGTACAAGCAAGAAACTGGTGAGTCTATAGTCTATATCACATAGGGAACCCAAAAACACATTATTTTATCGATCTGAGCATTTGGAAAAAAAAAATTCGCTAACTAGAGGGTTAAAATTTTTTTAAAGCAGGGTCTATGCTTTTACACACCATAAAACACATTAAACAGCTGATAATAACCCTGTAACAACTATTTTGACCATTCGACATTCAGATTTTAACTAAAAAATTCTATCTTTGGTCTCGATTTATTCGAAAACGAAAGCTCAAATCAAAAAAAGTTGTACCACAAAATCGACTCTAAATGTGATGTAGATTCACCAGTTTCCTGCTTGTAATATGAGTTTCCGGACACCATGCATAACATCAAATATGCATACAAATGTATGTTGATTCTTTAAATTTATATTTGTACTTAAAGCGGTATTATAATTTGGTTGTGTCAATCACATAATTTATTCAACCCCTTCCTTTTATTATAATTAAAAATAGTAAGACGCTTCGGTCACAAACTGTTGTTCCACGAGTTTGCAAATTTGAAGAGAAAAATTTAGTCTTGAAAAAACAAAGGAAAAATGGTGGATTATAAAACAGGAATCTACAGAAATGGCTCTATTGTACGAAAGAAAATGATTACTATAACAGTTAAAATGGTTATTAAAAATTGAAAATTAAATGGAACTACAAAGACATCTGTTAACGTCATGTTACGCGGATGACACTACAGTCCATAATAGGTTTTGATTGACAAGCCCCCAAAGGGTGCACAAATTCCAACGGCTCGAAGGGCTTTGAAGCAAAGAATGGACGGTTACCTCAAGAGTATTTTCTCTTGGGGTAAGAATAACCTCGTCGAATTCAATGTTTCAAAGACCCAAGCATATCTGATTCCGACTAAAAGGGGTCGAAATGAAAATCTAGTCTCCTTCAACGGAAGCAATCTTCCGAACAGGCCCTCCATTGACATGCTTGGTGTAACTCTAAGTGACCAGCTCAGTTACGGGGGCTCGATCGAAGCCAGAGTTAAGCTAGCCTCTCAAAAACTGGGCGTACTGTACAGGGCCCGCAGATACTTTAATAGTATACAACTTGTCGTGTATCTAAAAGCTTCCTGCTTGTAGACATAGATGGCAGTGCTAAGAGCTGTCCTTAGATTCTGCCAGATGGCAGGTAGGTCAGTACCTGTGGGAACGAAGAGAGGGTCAAACAGCTCTGGAAGAGCGTTCACTGGAACACTCGAGCAGATTCCATTTAGCCAGCTTATAGTAAGGTCGATCAACGAGATCTGCATTGTAAACTGCGAAGTGTATAATAAACGCGGATAATAACCAAGTATCTATTATTCCTAAAAGTAATCTCCATCCTAAGTATTGGAGAATCTGTTAGTGTCTGTAGTAAATAACAGAACGCTACACAACTGCTAACCCTCGGTTGAATTTGGCAGCCACCTCTGGTCTGGAGCCCCACAATACGGAAAAAAAACCTCGACTCTGTGCAGAAACGGGCGGTCCGTTTGATAGATTCTCCCGTCTTGACAAACGGATTGCAATCTTTAGAGCACAGGCGTCGGGTGGGAATGCTGTCCTTTTCCGGTATTTCAATGGAAGGTGCTCCGAGGAACTAGCATCATTGATCCCCTCGGCACCGGTGCATAGTAGGGAAACACGCCAAACGCGCGCTCAACATATGTACATGGTTGACATTTGTCACATGAGAATGGGTCGTTTCTACGACTCGTTCTTATGTTCAACAACTCGGCTGTGGAACGATTTGCCGGCCGCTGTGTTTCCCCCATCCTACAACACGGGTCTCTTCAAGACCCATGTTCACTCCTTCCTCTCCTCAAAAAGACCCTCCACACAGCATCTTAGATGACATAGACCCTGAGGATTTTTTTTTCCTGGGTAAAGTTAATGTTAAAAAAAAAACACCTTAAATTAAACTATTCTTATAATTAAAAAAAATTTAAATTCAGTAAATATTTTTGCTCCAGAATGTAAAAGTATAAAAATAACCATTTTTAAACACTGTTAATTATTATAATTACTATATTGTTTTTAATTTGCACAAATTCTTCTTCAAATTTATTTTTTGAGAACGGCGGTCGTTGGATAGGGGGATAGATAAAATAAAAAAAGTCGGCTTTGTAACTCCCTATATTGCTAAACACCATAATATGATAACACTTGTGATTTTATTAAAGGCTTGTTGTCTGGAAACATGGTTTATAGCACAATGGATGACCTTAGTGCTCATAAAAACTTATACCTCCACATCAATAAAAAGTAGCCTTATTTCCGTTGAAATGCTTACGCCTTATGCATTATTGCTTACTAAAAATGTCAAAAATGTTTAATTTAATTAAATAATTAGATTTATTACATTACACAGTCTAAAGATGACCGCGATAGAGTAAAACCGGTAACTATGGTAACTACCGGTAAAAATGGCGCCACAAAGTGAATTTGCGAATATTGAAGTCGAAAACATAAATTCCTCCAAAAGTTACTTCTAAAATTTTATTTAAATGGAAGTTATACGGCTTAACTTATAAAAATAAGACAATATATAATTTTTTGCTCTATTGAAACAGGAGCAAAGCACATTTCCTCTTCACGAAATATGATAAAATGCAAAGTCACAATAACTAACAAACGATATAATTGATGAATTAGAAAGAAGTTTGTAGTAACAAGTCACATTTATTTAATTTATTAAGTTAGTTGTTTTAATTCCATTTTATACGAAAAAAATATGTATATCTTTGAAATACGGCGTTCTTTTTTTCATTATAAATTTTCATTTTTTCAAGTGAAATTTTTCAAGTGAATTCAGATGAAATGCGCCAGTAAAGGCAATTAAAAACAGTTTTTTTTATGCAATGAGGCTTGAAATAAAAAAAGTGTGAATTTAGGCATTGCACATACGATGATACCTGCCTTGACTACTCAACACATATATTATAATTACAGGCAGTCAGGAACCTAACTTATTGATTGGAGAATGTCATAATTAGAGGATATATCTGATCTATTGATTAGAAGTCAGTGTACACCCGATACGCGCATGAAAACGCTCTCCCATATCATTTCCGGATTACAATCCGATACGATCTCCTCAATAATTAATCAAACTAATAACACAGGTTTAATCAAATCATTGGCAATAATTTACATATCCCTCATTCCACAGCTTCCCCGAATTCCCAGATTGACAGATCATTATATCGAACCAGCAGTATTAATCTGCCGAATGATGAACGTAATTGTAATTACTCTTAAAATAATTATTAATACCTGCAGCTTTTAGAGCTCAATTATTTTCAAAATAACCAAAAATTTTAATAAAACGTTTTATCTGTGGTACCTACTTGATTTTGATGATTGGCTAAGAAAGTAATCCGTATGCAAGTATTTTTATAATTACATATAATTGATAATGAATCAATTAATATGCGAAAATGCTAGAAAATTATTTCATTTACTACGCAATTCTTCTATATGTAAATAAGCTTTCAAAGTCATATTTCATGAGGCAATTAACTGTTTTAACAACTCGTGTTAAAATCGTGGAAATAACGTATCATCTAGAAACTTAAAGATTTATCGGTTTTTTTGTATATTGCGTCAATTTAGTTCGAAAAAAATTAGTTCTGAACTAAAAATAAAATACTTTACTTAACGTTTTAGGTACAGACTAAGGACGGGTTGTTCACATAGAATTTGAACAATAAAACAAATTTCAAAGCTTTTACTTTTAGGTTCAATGAATATTCTGTTCAAGCTCTGTTTTTATTTCAGTTATGTGAGACAACAATAATGATTTAATCACACATGAATAGAACCTTTATCGAAAGTGATAATTAACTTTGAAATTAGATGAATTCTTCAAAAACCCATCCTTAGAAATCGAAAAGATTAAATCCTTTTTTGAATTATTTTAATAAAATACCCGATAACCTATATTTTTACTTTTGAAATCAAGAAATTATGAAGTACAAAATTATGTATTTCACTTATTCTTTACAGGCAATTTAAAAATAAAAATTTCGTAAACATCACCATCCTTTGTAATTTGTACATTTTCGCCAAAGTTTGCACATTGCGTTTTTGACATGTCCCACGATTTTGATTGGATTTTTCATAGTTATGTGTCATAGAATATAATTTTTTTTTAAATAATACAAACGTGGAACCTGTATATATTTTTAATTAATTATTTAGATGTAAATGCCGTTTGTTTTTACAATGTCTCATTTCTACATTCAATTTTATAAAGCGTGATTACGAAATTAATTTAAGTTGTGTAAGATTAATTTTTTGGTGCCTCAATAACTTACATAATATATTTTTGGTAAATGTACCGTTTTAATGTAAATTATTATCAACATTGAAAAAAATAACGTTTAACATTTTTGGTGGAGAATTCGTAGTTCAATTTCTTGACCATATATTTTAATGCGGTTTTCAATGACTTTTACATAGGAATAGCTTATAAAATTATAAATAATCATATTACTTGTATCCCCTCAGGATTTTAAGAAAAAAAATTGTACACACCTGAATTGCCTCAGCAACAATCTTTTGCATCTTCAAAGTGAAGATATTCACTAAATAATCCACAGTATCAGTATTCATTAGTTTTCTGAGATAAGAGAAGTACATATATTAAAGTAGTCCTAAAATTACTGCACTGAAAAAAATCTTGATTTTTAGTAAACTGGTATTGGTGAAAACTAATAAAAATAATTGAAGTGATATTTTGTAACCACTTCATTCTGAAAACGTATAAGCTACACAAATAAAGTAATAAACGATATTTCGAGCAGCAAATAAAAAATAAGTCAGCCGTAGCAATAACGTGATACTTTAAAACACTGATTATAATCCTTTGAATGTTAGGACTTTGACAAGCATTTATTTAACATGCCAGCGGTGGTGGAAATGCAATAACACTCCCCAGTCAGTATCTCCTGCCTAGACAAGTCTGCGATTTAATTTAAATTTTTAATATCATATCAACCCTTTCTGCTTCTCATCCCCACCGATGAGGGTGGCATTCATGAACATATCCACGCGCTTAATTGCCTTTTCTGTTTTTGAACGTTGCTGATTGTATCGGGAAGGGCGGTCGATGCATTAAGGGTGCAGGTGGGGGGATGGTTTCTAGATATGATGGACGCTATCGCAAAGCATAGTCAGATTTGTAATCGAAACCTTTTATCTATTACAAATTAATGATTCAATTAAAAAAGTACTTCAATATGCATTGCTTTTTGTTTTTTAGGAGATCGAATTATATTTTGAACTGAGCGTGAAACTCGCCCATTATATTAGAATACAACCTGATTTTCCAGGGTTGAAAATCTATTTTGTTTTTATTTATTAACAAGTTATTTAAAACTCAAACTGTAAACTATAATTTTAAACTTTTTTTTACTTTAGCATCACACAGAAGGATCTGAGGAAAATAATTCCCCTCAGGATGTACGACACCTTTCTAGATGCTGTGTTGAGGGTCATTCTGCTCTAAGAAAGTGAGTTTCTGAGAGAAAAAAAGTGTTCAAAAGAGTGAGATGTTATTACCCAAAAAAAAAAATTGTATTTATAGTATGTATTATAAAAAAATAAACTTTCTTAAAAAATTGCTTCATAGTAACAAAATTAGTCCGAAATTAATAACAACAAAAAACTATATTTATTTATTTGATAGATTCAAAAGAAAGTACAGAATACATATTAGGAAGCTAAATATATATGTACATGCATTTTTTTTGTGATGTAGAAAAATTAATCTGGCAGCATATCATATTCTATTCGGATTTACCGAATTAACCAGGTAACATAATATAATATATTCAGATTTACAGAGTATGAGATAAGCAGGTAAGTTGGTAGTATTGAAATGTATAAACCAGGTACGTGATAACAGCATAAAAATATGAAGTTATTTTAGGTTACGGGTTTAGAAGTGTGAGCTCATAATACATAGTACATTATAATTTACAATATTAGATATAATTTATGTATGCAATAATATATATGATTTTTTTCCTAAGCGTTGTAACTACGATGTGTAATAAATTATGTGCAATCATGATTATTTTCACTGATTTAAAACATGTTTTCAGTTCATACGACAATACCAATATACACCGCGCTCATGGCTTGAACTAATATTAACATTAAAATTAAATATTCATATTATTATAAGAAGAATTTCTAAAACTCCGCCGCACCTTTGGCGTCCATACTCCTTTGAACAGTTTTTTTACGGTCGTACATGGTGCGGCCATACTCTTCTAAAGGTTAAGGAAGGAAAGGAGTGGAAGTTCTGGGAAGGAAAAAATGTATTAGAGTTGGTTAGGAATTTGGCGGTCAGTGTGTCCAAGAGTAACGGACATATGAGTCTATCCCTTCCACTTCCGATGCAAGGCGATGCATGTATCGAGAGAATCCGGCTGGAGAGGTCAAAAGGGCTCTCCTAACCAGTCTCTCTCGGTCCGGCCCGCCATACACTAAATGACCTAAACAAACCTCGCCCCATTAACCCAGTCACCCCTGATAAGTCACCAAACGTATCGAATTACTTAGGGTTATCTAAAGAGAGGAGTTGGTTATCTAATAAATGGTTCCCGGGGCAGCAATACCTATACCCGCCTCCCAAATTACATTTACAGTGCAATTGGAGACGAGAATAACGTGTTAATCTGGTAATTCCAAAGATCATCAAGGTAATATGACTAGTAGCCATATTTTGTCTTCTCAATTTTCAATGGCTTAATAAATTAGATATTAAAATAATTGTAATCGGGAAAGGCGCCAGATAGTAACTGCAAGTAATTTTAAGAAGTAGTATTGCAAGGTTACTTCGAGTGATTCCATCCGTTATGAGTTTGTGATGCAATGGTCAGAATTATTATACTCCCACAAACGATGCAAAACTCAGTGTCAATCAGGCGATTACGACAGTTTGGCGAGCAAAAGCGCACCGCATCTGCTAGAAACGTCAAACAAGCACCGGTTAGTGGCCGCTAGGCCCCGCAGGCGCCGCCGCCTGCACTGCGATTTCCAGATAAAAATCAGTAATTAGCGGCGGCAATTACACGGCGGACGTAACGAGCTGACTAGAATGCGAGCATCGGATTATAAAAGGGAGGCCGGGCCGCTGCCGGGGGGACCCGTTCGGGGGGCCTGCTTTGGGGGCCCGGCTTGGGGGCCAGCTGGGGGGGCAGACACTGCCCATTAACTTTCTTTAATGCGGACGCTAGAGCTTGGAATTAGCTGAGAAATTGTGGATTTACACATATTTTTGAGACACCTGGTGTTTCAACTATTTTCACTATTTATTAACAGACTCACGTCAAGTTTTCAAAATGAGACGAAATTAAAAAAAAATGTTTTTTTTTATTTTTCTTCATTCTGTAATTATTATATTATAATTAGTAATTATAAAATTTTTGGATTTTACAACCACTGTGCTAGGGACATGTCCATTGCGTTTGTTATGGTGGCCGATGTAAATTATAAGATTGGAGGATATTATATGAAATCAAAGACAAAAGCAAATATAAACACACGGAAATAGAAGACAAGTCAAGACTTAGCTAGAAGTCAAAATATATTTGTAATATTTATTCACTTGTTTAATGACCGACAAAATTCAGTTTGACTTATACCAAAAAAATCCAGGTCTTGGCTTGAGTTGACCAGTCTACACATTCTGGACAATGGTGAATAAAATACATAATTAGGCGAGTGTTGATTGAGGAACATCAATTCATTATTTCTGAGTCTACAAAAAGGTATATTGCAAACTTTGCTTGTCTCATAGTTATGCAAACAACGAAGATGGCAATGATTAAAAAAATATAAGTGCTTCGAATTTCAAAGTGAAAGATACTTTCGTAATTAATAATAAATCTGAACGAGATTTGAATAGAATGGCAATCGTTATTTGCTTTCTCCTCTCATTTCTGTAGACTTGCAGTATTTATTTATTTTTATTTAAACGCCCATAGGGCTTTTAAATGCATAAATCAATACATGTTTTGATTAATTACAGTGAAAAGTTAGAAGTGAATAAAATACAGGAAAATAACAGAAAATATTAAGACACATAATATAGGTTAGATAAAATATGAGTTGACAAAATGTAGGTAATACAGAATATAAATAAAGTTAAAAAAAAAATAGCCTGAAAATATCCTCCAAATCAACAATAATAGGTATTAATAAAAATGTATAAAATTGGTATTTACAATAGTTTATGAATTAAGTAGAAATAGTTCGCACATACGGCGTTCAAAGTTTGCCAAATTCAAATTATTGTCAAATACATCAATATTGTTTAAATATTGGTTACCAAGACTATGTAATCGTTGTATTGGGGAATGCAATTTATAGTTAGAATGAGATGTGTGTATATAAAATGTTAATGTTTGTCTAGTAGTTCGTGTAGGTACATGTAGATTTATTAAATGCAAGAGTTCACAGCAATCAAATTTAGAGTTTAATAATTTTAATAAAAAGGTTAGGTCAGTTATTTTTCGTCTGTTTTCTAAAGTTGGAATATTTAACATATTCATTAATGATAGGTAATTTGTGAGCTCTAATGGGATGTTGAGTTTAAAATTTACAAATCTTAGAAATTTTATTTTTCTTCGTATTGTAACAGCTGTGGCATTAGAACCCAAATGTCAAATTTACATTAAAAAAATATATACAACTTAGTAGGCATACAATGCATTCGATAATGAAGTACATTTTTTTATTTTTAATATTTTGCCTATTTTGAGAAAATATTTTCTAAAATATTATTTTTAACTATGGCAAAGAAAAGAAAACTTAATGTGGGTAAAATTCACCCCTGCACTAAAATGTGGGTACTAACTACTAACATTGAAATGGTTCACCCTTTAATCAGGCTAATAATCTACACTTTCGCACGGCGCTGAAATAGACCATTACATTGTAATTTGTAAGTCCGCCGCGTCACACATACAGCGCAGGCAACCGACCAAATCAGGAAGTGCCAAGAAAAATACTTTTAAACTAATTTAAATAATGACTGCATTAGTTCTGAAATTGAAAATTGACCACATATTTAAATGTTTGCAAATAATTTTACATTTAGTGTAGGAAGATTGACAAATTTAAAGGACAAACTAATTGTTTAAAAGTGTGAAGTAATCCATCGATGAAGTCTCAATGAAAATTAAGTGATTTAAAAAAAATTTAAGTTGATTTTATAACTATGAGTATGTTTAAATTAACATAAATATTTGTGGAAACGTAGAAATATACTCGTATATCTAAAAGTGAAAAAGGTTACATTGAACGAATAACAATGTAAAAGTCAATTTTGCTTAAACTAAAAACGAAAAATACAAAGTCCTCCAACTAATTCATTTATTGCATAATAGCTTTTAAAAAAGCTGCATATTTCTATTACTATTTTCATTAAAAAAAAACATGTTACTGGATTACAAAATATGGAAGGTGGTAATGGATACCGCCACCCCGGGAACCATATATTGGATAACTAACACCCTGTCATTGGTGATCCCAAGTGATCTGCTACGTTTGGTGCCTTGGCAGGGGTGTCCGGGTTCGTGGGGTGAGTTTTGTCTAGGTTTTGACTGTGGATGCGTTTTCTCACCATTTGCGTGGCGGGCCGGATCGGAAGAGACTGATTGAGGGAGACCTAACCTAGACCTCTCGAGCCATCGCCTTGCACCGCAGTTGAAGGGATGGATTCATTCGTTGGACACATTAAGCCCCAGATTCCTAACCAGTCCTCACACTTATTTCCTTCCCAGAACTTCCTCTCCTTCCTTACCCTAAAAATGCCCTCCACACAACATCTCCAAAGATGTAATAGGCCCTAAGGAAGATTTTTTCCTCAGGGCCTCCTGTTGGAGCTAATGTAAAAAAGGTATTAAAGTATGTAGTGTGGTTGATATGTTTCCTCGATCACAGAATCACATATGTTGTTCCTCTACAAATTAAAAATGCTTTTTTAGTAGCCATAATTTCATTATACCCTTATCAAAACCATAAGACTTTATATTTACTGATACATTTTTATCATTAAAGATGTGATTTCTCTCTTGACTAGGTTAAATAAAAAAATTATCTTAAATGGCAAAAAAGTAAAAAGAAACGTTACTGCGGTGAAAAAATGTGACAAAACAAATTGCTATTTTATCTCCATAAAAAAAAACAACATAACAGCGCGGCTTAAATTAAGCAAATAAGTAAATTAAAATTGCAAATTTCTTAGCGACTTATTATGCTCTTGTTTTTATTTGGGATTCTTAATGCAGTGACTGTTCGTAAGTGTTGCAGAAACATTGTTACATCTACATGATTTTTTTTAAAATTTGCTCATGTTGTAAAGTAAAATTTTCCATAGTGTAATAATAACATCGGAACCAAGTTAAGACTTATAAATGCTGTTTGTAAATTACTTACTCTGCAATTCGCGGAAGGCTTTTAGCTATTTATTTACGTCCCATGGGACTTAAATATAATATTGTATTATTAGAAGAGTGTATAATACAATGTTTATATATTTTGAAAAAGCTGCTCGTAATTAAAAAGTTGTAAAAATTTATAATTTCCTTTTAATAAAATTGTTTTTGTTCTTTACAAAATACTGGACTTATGTTTTTTTCGTTACATACTTAGTTATGTATTACAGAATAAGTTTTTTTTTAAAAAAGAAATAAATTTTTTTTTTTGCAGATAACAGTGAAGGAAGTAGAATATTGTATTAGTTTAATTAATCAAAAAAATGTATAATCGTACGCATTGGTTGATATAAAAAAGATCCCAGATAAGCATCGCCAGTTCATGGGTATATATATGCGTGTGTGTTTTAAGGCAGTTAAAATTTACTTAATACAAATCAAAAACAAGTTTCAGCAGGAAACAAATATTTGTATCATTGGTTGTGATCGATTTTTTTACATTTTTGATATTATGCTGCAAAATAATATGCTTTTTTGGGGCTTAGGATGCTTCGTTTATCCATGGAAATTTTAGACTGGTAAGATGGTGGATTGACACTTTTAATAGTTTGCCATTTTTCAGATAAATAATTTATGATTACTTAAAACGACAATGGCTCAACACCAAGTTTGCTTGAAGATAATAAACAAAACAGTAGTTTAAAATGAATGCTTAAGAAATGGATCGCTGTTTATAATTATTTGAATGAAGCCTTTAGTTCCACCACTGGCGTTAAGTGTTGGTGGTATAAACTCCCATTAATCAGTAACGGAAGGTTTTAATTACTCTTTTCTACGTGGAGAGCTGCTATACCGGTTATACCGCCATGAATATACATTATGAACTACCCTGGCTATGCTAGCTACTCCGAGCAGGGTGGCCTACCTACTACTACTACACTAGTCCCAGGAAAAGATCGTATGCACGACGTAGATCATCGTACTAAAAGCCGTTTATAAAAATCTTCCTTCTCACACGTCTTGTAAAAAAATACCGAATAAACTAGAATGTCAAATGTCGCATATCGAATGTCGAATGTCGAATGTGGAATGTCAAATGTCGAATGTCGAATGTCGAATGTCGAATGTCGAATGTCGAATGTCGAATGTCGAATGTCGAATGTCGAATGTCAAATGTCGAATGTCAAATGTCGAATATCGAATGTCGAATGTCGAATGTCGAATGTCGAATGTCAAATGTCGAATGTCGAATTCTGTAGACATATCGCGAACGTAATTTTCTCTCGATTTGCAGAATTGTTATAAAATCAAGCAACAAAAAAAGGTTTTTTTCATGAAACACACACTAAGGTAATAAAATTTGCACAGAGTGCGGTGGACATTAAACATTGATTACTTATCCGTAATAATTTCATTATAAAGTATAAAAGTTCCTGTCATGAACGACTTATTTTTAAATTTGTAACACTTCGAATTCAAATGTCACGTAATAAAATGGTAGGTGACCACCGAAATTGGAATTTTTAAAAGACTTCATAATAATATACCTAGGTAGTTCTTGTTTTCGTTTTGTGAAAATGTTATTTAACGAATTTTTTGTTTATTATTTGTGAAAAACTCATTAAATTTCATTAATCGGTACAATTTTATGTTAATATATATTCATAATTATTTCTTCAGACGTATATTTTTGACTGAACAAGTCAAAGTTATGTGTTTATCAATTTTTCTTGTAGTGATCAACATATCTTGTACTAACTCGCGTTTTATTTCGATTCCACAAATTTTAATGTAACCATATACATATAATTTTTATAAATCATCGATATAGGTACCCATTGATAGTGCGATATTAATATTGATACAGGGTGTTGAGCATCGTACTTGACTTACTTTAACCTGACATTATTAATGAAATTTTGGTCTCCGGTGATTTTTTAGATGTGTTGTTTTTTTTCATTTTTTTTCTTCAAAATTAAAGAAAAACAAACAACGACATCAATAATGCCATTTTTGTTAATATTAGCACTCTAGCTCACCAAAAGTCACGAGCCGCCACTGTTCCCAATACCTAATGGTTTTTATGTTTTTGTAGAAAACAAAAAAAAACTTCAAAAACATCTCCGGAGACCAAAATTTTTATTTATTTTTTACGTCATAAATGTCAGGAATCACTGGTTAATTCAAGTACGATGCTTAACACCCTGCATATTATAGTGTAAAAGTCCCGTCAATTTATTATGGAATGACCGGTCATTGTCACACAATAATATTATAAGAAGTAAGTTACCACTTACGCTCCTATTGAATGCTGCATGATGACGCGGATACGACCTCTGTCTGGTTTTACTTTAGATAGTACCTTCTCAGCCGCCTACTTGCGCCAGCGCCCGTGTTCGCAGAATGTGAATAAGCACTTTAGGTATAATTGTGAAGGAATATTTGCGTGCTTTCTGCTACCCCTGGCGCAACTAGAAGAAATGAATCTTGTTAACTGAATGCTTTATGGCCCTTAGCCAGGGCTGCCACACACCTAATTAGGGGTGGGAGCTTGAAAGTGAGCAGGAACTTTATAAGTAGCTGGTTAAAACTATGCGAAGTTCGTGAAATCATTTTTTTAAATTGCATAATGACAAAAACATTAAAAAAGAACAAACCTACACGAAGAAAAATGTTATTCTAAAATACGATCATTGGTTGGGCATTTACACAGCTACACTTACATACATACATCTATACAAACCTATACACATACACGAACTGCTGTACTTGTAGCTAGTATTGTCACAGTTCCTTCCTACCCTTCCCTATAAACCTGTCACTTTTTCCTGTTACCCACAATCAGTCAATAATCGAGCCTCTTACCGTAAAGATCTCTGCATTTAATTTTCGCATCCGCATCCGCTCTTTAGCTACTCACCGCTCTAAGAAATATTACCGAAACATAGTGCAAAGTTAAAACGCCGGCCAAATGAAGAAAGTACTACAAGTCCCGCAGTGAGTAATTCTCTCCTTTACCTTATGCGCTTACTTCTACTTGTGCAGTGGTTAAAACATACACATTTCAAGGACCTTCGTTTACAAAATAACACAAAACACGCATCAATCATTTTATTATAAAAAACGGACCTGAAGTTCTTACGAACAAATTAACAGTGTTTCAATGTTTATTGGCGGGAAAATGTAAGAATAATTTGTTGGTATACGTACGAAATTACATAAACCAACAAAATATTGTTTTCAATTTGCTTTTATTTAAGTTTCATTTCTAAACTGATTGGGGGAACAATTCGGACAAGCTATAAAGTCAGTAACATAAATTTTTTTTATTATTTGAAATGTATATTTCATTTGATTAAAGTTTTGACAGATGTCTTAATTTTTTAAGTTTATTAAGTTCAGTCGAAATTAAAATTTCTGATCGTCTTTAAAATAGACAATGTTTGTTTTTGAAAGCCAATGATCCAGTAATAATACTTTCAGCGTCATAAATTCTACAATAATAACATTCTCTCGTGATTTTTCGTCGGGTTTTCGGATATATCGGGCTAAAACATAGATTATGAATGCCACACAACTCTGTGCTCTCATACCCACCTCCATCGACTTTATCTACATTTACACATCGATATATAAAAAATTATTGAAGACGTCTGTCTGCCTGAGAAGTCCCCAATATATGTTTGATTCCATTCGCTTTGGCTTTATAACATACATTCTTTTGACAATACATTACCTGCACTTATTCCTACACCGGTTAACACATTTTACAAACATAACAATTTTTATTTTATGAATATGTATATTGAAATATGTTGCTTATTAATTACTTTACAAAAACCAAAACAGGTTCAACCTTCAATCTTCCAATTTTCCAATCTCCTAAATATTCCCTTTTCGTTCTTCTCACTCTTCCCCGTTCGTTCAATTTAACAACATTCCCCAAATGGAAATAACTGGGTTCTACTAGCTCCGGGCAGTTGCAACACGTACAGAGTGACATAAATACATTCTTCACGTTTTCTTCACCAAATCACGCCAATGAAGAAAAACTGTAGTTGAGCTTATGCGGTAATGGTTACCGCCTGCCTTGAGTCATTCCAAGTGTCCTGGTTAATTGGGGGTGAGGTTTTCCTATGTCTTCGCGGCGGATGAGCCTGCCAGATCGATAGAAGTTGGTTTAATCTCTCTGGCTGGACTCTGACAACTTATCACCTTGCATCGCAGTTGAACGGATAGATTCAAACGTCCATCACTCATGGACCCACAGACCTCCAGATTCTTACCACCCATCATACCTTTTTCCTTGCCAGAACTTTCTCTCCTTTATTTCCTTACAAAGGCCTTCCCTACAGCATGCCCTAAGATGACAAAGGTCCTGAGGGAAATTATTTCCCTTTCCTGTATTGAGCTAATGTAAAAAAGGTCTCACTGGGAAAACAGCAAACTTTTATTGTATGAAAAAAAAATTCAAGTATTTTATTTCCCATATCGTTGAAAATAATTCCAGCAATCGGAGCAATGAGTTCGGAATTAATCGCTTTTTGCAACACCCTCTAGGTTTCTGTTTCAGAGTAAGCTATTTTAAATTTAACCACTTATTAAGGCTGTGTTCCCTCCCCAACCCCTCCCCCAACTCCATCATCCCCTAATTTCCACTTTAAGCTTCCTCAAGTCTCAGTCGGTGCGCGATAACAATCCTTACTTTGTCTTAGAATAAGGGCTTCCTTAATAAAGCGGCGAATTAAATTGCAAATAAAATTAAGTACGCCGGTGGTAGAGGATGAGAATTAAGACATTAAAATGTTATTAATTGTCATTTGTCATGAAGGGAAATCTTTTCAGGATGTATTTTTTTAAGTCGGTTTATTTTGATTAATGTTTGGCTTTCTTAACCTGGGTAATTAAAAAAAGCTCTTGATAAATTGATTGGTATTAAATTCAGTACTTTGCTATTACGAATGGAATTCTTTAAATAATGCATTTTTTTACAATGCATATGTAGTTGTTTTCATTATATTTTTATTTCTTGGTTTTTATGATAGCGAAGTTGTTTTCTTTTGAAAATATATGAGTCATCTTTAAATTATTTGATTCCAGACCTCGAACTCCACGTATACCACATTATCTTCACTTTAATATAATATGTAAGTATTTCTTCAAACTTCGCAAAATCACTTTGGGCGTCATTTTGAATTAAATTAAACAAATAACGTTGTATTAAACCACTATTATATAATCACATTTACCTACATGTTTCGAAACCGATGGTTTCATATATACTTGTTTGTTTCTTTTGTTATTTAATGTCATTACTACCCTGACGAATAATAATGCCCTGGTTAATAATTAATGCTAAACATGGTTAATATTTTAATTGTAAAGAAACAATAAATAAATAAACAAAATAAAATCAAATTAAATTTACTTGGGCACGCCGGGATTTGAATTATGCTATTGTCATGACAGTTAGCAAACAACGTAATTTGTGATCTTTATGGTCCATACGTTTCCAATCATTAACAACTTACGATAAAGATCCCAAGAACTCGATTCAATTTTAAGAATAAAAAAAAATCGCCCAAAATATGACTGTAGTTGACAAAGGAAACAAATAGGGTGAGGAGAAAGGTTTATCTTTATGGACAGATACAAGTGCAATATTTTTTTCATAAAACGTCGCCATTACGCTTCCTTTCCTAGCTTTCACTTTATAACTTTGTCTCTTCTTTATCTCCTCTTCTTTATTATATTCCGACATTATACCTCCGGGACTCCATTATACGGAAGACAATGTAGAAGCAAGGAGGTACTTTGCGCTACGTCATAACCGTCTACGACGTCGTAGAGCCGCTACGCTGTAGAACCGGCGCAGCGTAGATGTACTCTGAAAACGAATTCAGCGGAAATGTTTTTTTACCTCAACGTTTACTTAAAAAGATTTTTATTTTTCCATGTGTGAACAACTAATCTACTTTTCTTAATAATTTATTAATGACGATTAAAAAAAAACAATGTTTATTAGTTTATTCAAATGGCTTGTTACTAATAGGGATTTCCGTTCCGAGGCGGACTCAAGGTTGTTGTACGGGCATTTAAAAAAAAGTTTTCCTTATTCATTGAGTTGTTTGTTACACGAATTGAGAAATTTTCAACCACCATGCTAGACATATGCCCGTGTTCTGGTGACATCTTGATTTATATCATGATTTCCCCTTCTTCGTGTATGATGATTTCCAAAAAATAAAGAATAAATAAAAAAAATTAAAAAACTTTTAGTTTGTTGACTTTAGGTTGTGTTGGTGTTACTTCATAATTTGAATGTTTTTATCATCTTCGTGTTTAGTTAGACATGTGTTTATTTTGTATTTAAACTTTTTTATCCCCATGATGTTTTTAATTTTATTCAGAAGGGCATTATATAATGTAGTAGCATGAAAATAAAGTTTTTTCTGGCCAAAATAAGTATTTAATTTTAGGATGTTCAGTAGATTTGAGGATTTGGTCCTTGTAGTGTAGGTGTTAGTCAGCAAGGTACTCATTTTTTTGAGTAGAGCATTTATTTAGCTGTTTTATAATACTGAAAACATTAAAGTTTTTAAGTGCATTGGATGTTACAATAAAACCGAGGAATTATTAAGTTCAAATCATTCCGATTAAATTAATTTATTTCTAAATAAATGAAAAGAAAATACTTTGTCTTAAGTCACTTTATTTTTATTTAACGTCTACCGGTTTCGGTACCTCCGTACCATCATCAGGACTATTACAAAAATAATGATTATTAATAAGTGACTTAAAACAAAGTATTTTCTTTTCATTTATTTTTAAATGTCAAGTCACAATATGTTTGCTTCTTTTGAAAAATTAATTTATTTCTTTTTACTCATATAAGTTTATGCAAAATTTTGAAAACCAACTAAAAATGTAATGTTTTTTATAATCATGGAATTTTTTTTTTCAATTTTTGAATCGTACTATATGAAAAAAGTGCAGCAGTCTTTACATATATATATATGTTCAAGGACGTTTTAGTCCTAATGTCGCGTATGCATTTATCTCCTACCAAAAAGCAACACAATCAAGAAAGAATTTCTTCACCGTTCATTGACGGGTAATTTATTTAAAAGCTGTTATATTATAAGCACTATACTATAGATAAAAACACTCAATTGTAATTAGGTATTTCTAAATATCGTAATATTTCTTGAGAAACCCATGATATTATTTGATTTTAATGATTTTGCCAGGGAAATTATTTTAGGTTGTGACCTAAAACTGTTTGAAAAACCAGCCTTAACAACAGCCTGTTTTATTTTGCTCTCCAGTCGCGTTAGTAGGTATCTACGGCAGTTGAGATAAGGAGCATCCCTCCCCCGCACACTCCCTCCCGCACAGCCTCCAGAAGACTCCGCCCCTGATAAATAAATGACTAAACAGGTGTCAGAGAGAAGTTTGGAGCCAGACTAGAAATAGATGGAGCGATTAAAATTTTATGACAAAGTAGATTTAACTGTTTGCTTTAGGTATACAAGAAGTTATAGATATACAAAAAGCTATATATATACAAGGAAATATACAAGTTGGATTGGCAAGAATTGTAGGTACTGGTGTAATATTGGTACCTAAGTTGAAAATTATATATTTTCTGCAAAGTCTACACGGAACGTGTATAGGAAATGTGAGGGGCATCATGTATTTTCCTAGGATACATTATTGATAAAATGAGCATAGCTATAAAGTCAAAAATCAGATAAATTACTTATACAAATTTACTTTTCTCGTGGTAATGATTTGTCCACGGAAATTTATGGAAATGGATTGGTAAACCCCGTTTTAGAAAATTTGATTCATGCATGTAAAAAGTCTATTATTTTTTATTTTCTCCTCAATGTTTTATGATTTGTCAGCTAAAATGCACTAAGTCTAGAAGTGTAAATCTTAATTAACAGTGACATACCAATATAAGAGTCTGAATTTTCAATGCATTACTTTTAATTTCATATTTTATTTCTTGCTAGAGCAATCTCATTTTAAGACAGGAAGAAATTACAATAAAAAAGACAGACACAGTACGTACAATTTTACAATAGTAATTTGATTTAACAAAAATATACGTTTCACATAGAACACAAAATAAAAAAAATAGATAATGAAGCACCAACAGCCAACACTCAGAGTAAATAAAATAAAAGAAACAAATAATGATAATATACAATCAGAACAAGCAGAAACACGAGGTAGAAATTTACAGTAGGTGGTTATACAATCACACACCCACACAGAAAAAAAATAAATTATGTGCGATTACAAATACAGGGAAAAGAAACAAATGCACTTAAAATAAAATATTCTTTTAAAGATTTATTAAAAAAAAATATATTGTGCTGGATGTTTTTATTTGTTTATTGGAAGAGATGTAGTGTGCAGAAAATAAAGTTTAGCTCTAGTTTTTATTATTATTGTGTATGTTTTTTTAATTTTTTTTTATTTGAAATACATAGGTACATATATTTACAAAAGAAAATCATGGGTCTTAAAAGTTAATTACAATAAAATAGTTTGTTAACGAATCTACCCAATTCAAAAAAGAAAACATTTTTCGTGTTTGAATTGGGGGAATGTGTATGATGACTTGATTGTAAAATGGCTTGTAAAAGTCAGTGTAAGTTATTTTCAGACGTAACTTTTTTCTTCAGATTATGAACAGCGGTTTTCATAGTATAGATATATTCCTTACCACATTAGATTTAACATTGACAAAAATATAAGTATCTTTAACATTGAAATTATTTTCACTCGTTGATAAAACCATTTTATTTATGTATGTAATTATACTGATCATCTAATAATAATAACTCATGGCTCTTCCATATTTTTTTTCTATATTAGACAATTCACACATAATATAATGTTGTGTGAGGTGATATTATGCATTATTTATCATCTTACTAATATTATAAACGTGAAAGTTTGTATGGATGTATGTGTGTTTGTTACTCTTTCACGCAAAAACCACTAAATGGACTTTAATGAAACTTTACAATAATATAGCTCATACATCAGAATAACATATAGGCTATAATGTATAAAGCTAGCTATTTTTCATATATTTCAAATAATAATTATTGTTTAATAGAAAATGTCAAAATTTGAGATGACATTTTGCAAAACAATGATTGTTAAATCAAAATTCTATTTTGGAAAATATTTAAATTAGTGAATTTATTTGAAGTACTCACCCTTGAATCCAATGAAGAATTATAGATATTTTAAATGAATAGGTTAAGAATTTTGGTATAAACGTAGATGGGACTTAGGAAAAGAAAATAGATTACTCGAAGTACTAATCCTGCGCAGACGAAGTCGCGGGCAGAGGCTAGTCGTATTATAAAATTGCCTAAATATTATGTTCTTCACTAGACGAAGCTTATTGATGTGTTAAAATAATTAAAGCCAACTTGTGGGTATGTTAAGTTTTTGATTACCCGACCATAAAAAAATTACGTATTCTTACTAAATGATTTAATTTTTAGAATTTTTTTTTAAATGTCCTAAATTTAAATTCCAATATTCAAAAGGGTAAATAATATTCAATAAGGTTAACGATTTTCCCACACTTACAACGGAGTGATAAAATATTCAAAAGCCGATCTGGCTAATGTACCCGGCTTTGTTCCTCTACGGTATTCAGTATATAGTTAAGTCGAGCTTTAAAGTTTAAGTGGCATTACATAATAAGTTGTCTGGTTCGAGCCACGCCCAATCGGTAGAGTTTTTTGCTCATTTTGTCCCTTGAGAGCGGGAGGGCGGGGCGCCGGGGGCGGGCCAGGCAGCGGACCGCCCATCCACCCACCACCCGCCCAAGCGATACGCCCACCAGATATTATTTAAAACGCCCAGCTGAAGTTTTGTTCTCAGAGACAAACTTTTGCTTAATTTCTCTTCTTAATGTTCATTAGGGGAATGTTCGAGACTCGAATTTCTCAGAACTTTGTAAAATTATAAAAAACGGTTTAAGTAGGTAGGTATACTACAAATTATACATGATCTGGAATATTCTTACAGTTTTTTATAAATATGAAACTTTCCTAAAATTATCATATGAGAGTCCATACACATCTTCTAGGTATTTAGTTTAACAATGACTAAGTAAGTAGTTAGTTATAGATATTTTTTCAGGGTTATTTTCGGATATAAACTTCATTGATACCACTTATTTTCCAATTCAAAATAACGCCTTTTAAAATGACGTCTATTAGAAATAAAACGCGCTGAATGGCATATTCACTGATCTGAACTGATTTTATATCATTTGCTCGATTCCTCCCCAAAAATATACCCCCACATACAATTTGTAATTAGCATTTATGCAAAAAAATTAGATATTATCCTGATATACACGTCTTCGATACATCCTGCTTAGATTTAGCACTGATGCCTAAATTCCTTTGATTGATATAATTTTTTAAATAAAAATCTAAAACCAAAGTTTATTCCTTTGAATGTTATTTTTCGACTACAAGTCTTCTTAAACCATTAAGAACTCAACCATTTTATGAAAACACAGAAAACTCCAGTACTCATGCCGTATTAAAAAAATGTTTTTAATGAATTTTATAATTTATTTAATAATACATTATAAAACACTTAACTTATTTGACACACACTTAAAAACACAATTGTATAGAATAAGCCAAATATAGACATGGGTATAAATACATATTTATATCTTGTATTATATAACCTTGAATTACTAAAGACAAAGATTCGGTCGCATCCAGGAATATAACACATTTAGTTCAGGTAGAATCTTGCAATAATGCGTCAGATAATGTTGGTAGTTATTAGACGAAGTTACAGTTGAATATGACCAAATGGATAGAGTTGAATTAGCTCAGTGGTAGAGCAAAGCCCCGGCAAGGTTGAGGTTCTAGGTTCGCTTGAGTGGCTAATTTTATCTTCAATTATTAAATATAACAATGACTCGGTTTTACTCATCAAGTTATTAAAAAAAAACCTCTACGATTGTACTAACGTGCGCCAAGAATAATACGCAATACTGTTTTTAAGAAACTAATCATGCCTTGACAGGTAGTGTAAGTTTTTTTTTTTTAAGTTGTTTAATTATTATTTATTTATACATTTTGAAAGTAGGTCGGTATTTTATTGTTATTTATTTATATTTTTCGGATACAAACAGTCGTACATTAAAATATAAACATCCAACATTCGTATGTTCTAAACCTACATTTTGTTACCTTTTCATTTATGTTATTATGTATGTATCTACCTGTAAATGTATGTATCAAATTTTTTTTGCCAATATTAAGATACATTTAGTTCAATGTTGATTAAGTATTTGTACCTACACAAAAAAATGACAGAAAGACAAAATAACCATTATAAAGAAATATATATATATTATTACTAGCTGACCCGCCCACGCATTGCTGTGGCTAATGAAACACAACTCCATCTACTGGATGGTTACCTAACCTAGGTAACTAAGTGTTATTTCATAAATGAACTCACACCACCATCTGTCAGAAACTTTTGGAACTTGGAAATAATTTCAAATCATTGTCCCATTTAGATTAATAATCGAGAATAATCCTATATTTTAAGTTGGACCAAATTACACACAGTACGCCAAATTTCATCAAAATCGGTTAAGTAGTTTTGGAGTTTATCATGGACGAACATTGTGACGCGAGATTTTTATTTATAAAGATACACAAATAAAGGAATATAGTTTTTGCGTGATAAACTAATCAAAACAATAAAATAAATTATGGATAATGATAGTGTAATTTTCACAATAATCAAATAATTTTAGGATATCAATTTAGTGAGCTACATTTTATGTGATTTACAAATTGAAAATAACTACATCTCGTAACAGTTGTGAGTTTTAAATATACTTTCTATTGCACTTGTATTTCGTTGAGGAATGAATTATCTTCAACACAAAAATTATTAAAATGTAAAATTGACGGCGAATAAGATGTTGTGAAATCCTATAGACGAATAACGCTAAAGCTGAACAGTTTTCAAGATTGGTATCTACATAACTACGACTTTACTGTATAGAGATGGTACAAATAAATATAGAAAATTTATCATGTACGGTGAATCACGTTTTCAAAGAAACAATTGCTCCGGCTCTTATCACAATTTAAATATCTCCGCTGAATGTTCTATGGATAGGAAGACTTTGATGCTCTAATTAAACGGTCCCTTTGTAATTAGAAGTACAGGTATTCGCCACTCATCACGGCACAAGTACGGCACAGAGTACAGAGTTCAGTCAAGAGATTTCTCTGTGTATGGGTAACGTTACCTACATTACCAGGGGAGTGCCATGACTTTCTTCAGATTTTTTATTGTTTCAGAATTAAGAGGGTAATACCGGAAATTTGTCCTTTTTAAATCAAATTCTTGACGTATTGACTCTCTTTTTTCAAAAAAACATAAATTGATTTCGAATATTGTTATTTTATCTAGTAAAGTCATTTTTCAAATTTTGAAAAACCATGTTAATCTTCTTAATATATAAAAAAAAGTCGGGTTAGTTACACCATTTATAACTCAAGAACGGCTGGACCGATTTTTATGATCTTTAATTTGTCGGATTTGTCTCCGTCCCGATTAACAGAATAACTATTAAAACATCGGTAAAAATTACAGGAAAAATAATTATGAAGAAAATATTTTTTTTCATATATTTTGTATGGAACGGCTTTTCAAATATTGTGCGTTGGTCGATATAATTTGAATCAATTCGAACTGTCAATAGTGTAGTGTGCCGAACATTTCGTGCTTAATCAACAGCTCAATTTCATTTTTTGAACTTAGAGTAGGTACCTATTTATTTTAACGTAATAAAAACTTAATTTTTTTCAGCTAATAAATTAAACACAACATTTATTGATTCTGAGGCGGTACGAAGTTTGCCGGGTCACCTAGTTTTTAATATAATAAGGTTATACCGTTGGTCGTTGGCAGATTTGTTAAATTTTCAAACGAAATATTGTATTACACAACACAAATTTCAAATCATGTAATCATACAGTAAAATAAATCAATATATAATCTTGTATTGACACTTTTCAGAATTTTAATTTTAGTTCAATTAAATTCATTAAAAAATAAATCCGAGAACGTGTTTTATGACAAAAATACATCAGTTTGTCTATTTATTTAAGGGGTTACAGACTAAAATATTTCAAATTATTTTACACACTTATTTTGCTTAGACATTATTGAAAAGTCATAAATACATCAAGATAAAAAAAATTCTTACAAGAAGTACACGATATTAAAAAATGTATCATCACGCGTGTGAGCGTTTTTATTGCTTACTTAGGTAATATTAAAGCAAATTTTGAATGAAATAAAGTCGATATTGAGTTATTAGTTAAACTTTTGGGTATAGAGAATAATCAATCTTTCTCATCGGAACCGCCCTGTGCAGTTGCAAGGGCACGATCGTAAGTTAAAATTTCAATTCTCGGCCGCTGGTTAATAGTTCTTAATGTTTTTCATCGCAGTTTTAGAATCTAGCATAACCTAACGTAAGCGGATAGACTTCTTGTCTCTGGCTTGGCATAAACTCCACGTTTTTTGCACTCATTTTATAATACGACTCATATTTTATACCAAATCTTGACTATGCCATGTATTCATGAAGAGTAATAAAACCTTTCTTCCACCCAATTATCATAAAACTGTCGTAGATGCGGCCCGTTCTCATGAAATGTGGCAAATAATAACAACGGTGTACATCTGTTGGGCACGCGTTTGACTTGTTTCCCTCTTGCTTACATTGACCTTGATTTTTTTTATGTGTTTTAAACACATGGTTTTATCACATATACGGGACACAGGAATACCACATTTTCCACCTTTTTTATTTTTACATTTAGATATTCGTGGTAACCTTCTTGAACTAGTCACCTTTTCCTCACTTGTAGGAATTTGATCAAAAATAGTTATGGAAACTTAGATGTGCTAAAAAAATGTTTTTCTCAATTATCAATACATCAGGAAGAAAGTCACAGCACGCCACTGTCAGATAATGCCTCTATGCGCTGTTCTATGCTACCAGCTCCTTTTGGTTAAATGATATGGGGTGACATTTGACTTCAAAGGGTTAATTCGACACTTGAAATGTAACCCAGGCGGGAACATTAGAGCCTGTATTATGCTTTGTGCTGATCTATGGCATTTTTCAGAAATCCAACGAAGTAGTTTTTGATACGGAAAGGGTAAAATTTGACTTGTCTTTTGAAAAAGCAAATTAGGTTTTTAAATAATTTATTTGGGAACACACGTTACTTCTTACGATTAAATAAACATTATAAAATAACCAGTATATCTAAATATTTGTAGTCAGAAAAGTAAATTGTGTTAACACTTCTTTATATCACTTCTTAAACATCCCTCCATTTTTTCTTTAATTATAAAAGCCATATTTTTAAACAATTCTTTGCCCGTTCCCGAGGCAGGGAGTTAATTTATTTTAAACCCTTGTGCATTTTAAAAGGGATTAATATAATTATATTTATAAGACTGTTTGTTGTCTTTAGGTTTTAAATGACAAATAAAACAATGTGTTGCTCTGGAGTATAAAGATACGACAGTTAAAGTTTATTTGTCGTAAAGATGTTGTTTTTATAATGTTTTAAAAATATCAGCCACATAACATAGTGATACCAAAGTAATGACATTTAAAAAAAACCATAGAATAAAATAAAATTCATAATTCAAATATAAAGGAATCCTAGATATTTCTAGGTAGGTACTCTTATTCCTTTACATATATTATCCTCTTGAGACCCGAGGCTAATACAAGCACCAGAAAAAAAAAATTGGTGTTATTCTACATTATAAATGTAAAAGAACAACAATTTTTTTTTTTTTTTATGCATAGTTAATTAATTACAGAAGGTACGTTGTAGAATACCTCAGGTCACACATAGACCAAAAAAATGCAATTCAAAACTAAAAAAAGTCTAAAATCACAAATAAAAACAAAAATTTAAATAGTTTTAGGACACATTAGATATCCTAAGACGTTTTGAAGGTACTTTTTAAAATGATAAAAACTAAAAAAAATAAAAAAAATATTTTTTTAAAATATTTTTACATAAAATTAGAATGATATTTACAAAATTAGCGATAATCTTATAATCTAATAGTATGGCACATTTGAAAACGATTATAAAAATATATAACATTAAATTTAGACCATCAGAAACTTCATCATCGCTCAAATTGAGGATATTCTGAGCAACTGAAAGAACAAAAACAAACATTAGACATCACATATTGACCTGAGGTGCACTACAGTGTACCTACTATTGTTTTGAATAATTGTATTAATTTACAAACAATATATATTTATTGAATAATCTTACAAGTAAACATGTTTCTCTCATAACTATAAGCAATCTCAATTTCATTAATTTATTCCACATATCAAAAGTAATATAATAACTAACCCGGGTGAGAAAAAAAATCGGACGCCACTTTCAAACAGTGCTCTTGACAAGACTTCAAAATGCGTTTTGAATAATAATTTTATAATAAATGCCACAGCTGATCAATCCTGGCGGTAGAAATGACTATTATTTGTCTATGAAAAGTGTAATCAGCGTAAAAAAATAGTCATTTTGTCAGGAAAAAAAGAATAACCCAGGTACTTTATAGTGGACTCCAGGACGCAAGAGGTTATACATGTTTTCTTTCATACTGAATTAGTTTCCACGTCTTGTCTCGATATACATAACAACACCGAGATAAATTGAATTTTTTATACAAAAAAATTTAAGACACAATTACGCCTGTGCTGCGGCAAGAGTAATTATGCCGCTGGACAAGTTTAATGTGAGACTATGGACCTCTAAAACATAGCCATTTTGTACTTTTTGTAAGTGTTTCTATTTTATTTGACAACAGGTAACAAGAAAACTTACATATGTAAGAACATTAGATACATTTTAAAGTCGATTTTTTTTTCTATAGAATAAATAATTACAGAATCTTAAAAAACTAATGTTCATACTGGAGCTCGGTTCATTGTTTATCCTTAGCATATAAAATATTTTTTCGCTGTTTATTTATTTAGGCACGTATATTTATTACATTACATATGTGCATTTCATTACAAGTGCTAAGATAGGTGATTTGAAATATATTGCTTATATGCACACAAAATCTTTTATATAATTTCGTCTGGGATGAGAATAGTTCTTAATCTTAAGAGCGATTGACCAGCAGCTGAGAATAAAAGTTTAATAATGCTGGCAACTGTACAGGGAGGTTCCAATGAGAATGATCGATTATTACCCGTATAAATTTTTTATTAATAAAAATTTTATATCTATTTACTTCATTTAAAACTTACTTTGATATATACCTTCATTCAAGTAAGCAATAAAAATGCTCAAAACGCACGAAGATAAATTATTAAATATCGTATATTTCTTGTAAGTATTTTTTGATCATAAGTATTTATGATTTTTCAATAATGTCTTAACAAAATAAGTGTGTAAAAAAAATTTTAATATTTTAGTTTGTAAGACCTTAAATTGTCACAAAACACGTTCTCAGATTTATTTTTTAATGATTTTAATTTAAGTAAAATTAAAATTCTTAATACTGTGTTGACTTGGGTGAGATTATATTGGGTCATTCATATGAAATTGGCGTTTTGCCGTACTGGCAACTTTGATCTCAAATATCTTCTCTTTGGTTAGGAATTCCAAATTCAAATTTATACAGCTATTTACTCATGTATTTGTGTTGGAAAATTATAAATTATTTGTTTTTTTCATTAATTGTTTTTTTCTTTGCGTCACTTAGTTTACAAAATGGAAAACTTGAAATATCGCGTTACTTACGAGTACGAGTTCCACCGTGGCAACCAGTGCTGCAGAAACGGCTCGAAGGATTAATGATGTGTATGGCGACGGTGCCGCAAAAGAAAACACAGTGCGTTTTTGGTTCCAACGTTTTCGTTCTGGAAATTTCGACCTGCAGAATAAGCCCTGTGGACGGCCGGAGACCAAAGTTGATAATGCAGAATTAAAGGCTATTGTGGAAGCGGATCCATCGCAAACCACGTCCGAGTTAGCTGCAGGCTGCGGTGTTAGTGATAAAACAGTTTTAATCCACTTGAAGCAAATTCGGGAAGGTGAAAAAGCTTGAAAGGTGGGTACCTGACGAATTGAGTGATGCAAATCAACAAACGCGCGTTGACTGCTGCGTTGCATTACTCAACCGGCACAATAATGAAGGGATTTAAAATCGAATCATTACCTGTGACGAAAAGTGGATCCTGTACGATAAACGGAAGCGTTCATTGCAATGGCTGAATCCTGCCGAACCAGCCAAACCATGTCCCAAGCGATAATTGACTCGAAAGTTACTTGTGAGCGTTTGGTGGACTAGTGCTGGTGTCGTTAACTACAATTATAATTTTATTATAATTTTCGAAACACAAATACATGAGTAAATAGCTGTACAAATTTAAATTTGGAATTCCTAACCAAAGAGAAGATATTTTAGATCAAAACTTGCCACTACGGCAAAACGCCAATTTCATAGGTAAGGACCTAATATTAAATAATTTTGTTGTATTAATATATGATTTCAAATTTTTGTTGTTTAATAGTATCTATCGTTTGAAAATTTAACAAATCTGCCAACGACGCCTTACGCCCATATCGTAGAAGAGGAATATAAAGCTACCGCCAACGTTCAAAATCATTCACAAGTTTCATGTTAGGATATTGTAAACCTTACCTAGGAATCCGCATTATTCACATGTACCCACATAATACACGTACCGTGCATTGTTCAACCTGTTTAGCTTAGGTAAATCAGTAGCATTAAAGCTGTCTGGACTTGCGAACTAACCGCCCGTCGGCTCATAACTTTCAACAGCACAAACTCTAAACTCTAAACCGAAGCCAAACTTGCGTTAGGTGGTAGTTAAAGGAACTAAGATTGTGTTCTCCACGTCATACTGCATCAGACACAATCCGAGGAATTAAACCGAGCCTTTGGTGTTTGGAGCTAACCAGTGGCGGTTCTTAACCTATCTAGTATTCAATCGGAGAATACAAAGAGAGAAAAATAGGATTTTATTAAATCCGATAGGTGCTACGCACCCAGGCAGCTGGTAGATTTCCAAGGATCGTAGTTTACCGCTCTGGCGCCACAAGTTTGTTTTGTATGAACCTAAGACAAATGACGGAAAGACCTATAGGTGCTGATATTTATAGCGCACATGTCCCATGTGATTTGGGATTCATTAGCCAGTGGATAGTAAAATTGTAACAAAAAATTGTCTCATTTCTTAATATTTTTATGTATGTTCGCAGCACAAACGTACTTTAGAGAAAACCGCCACTGGAGCTAACGATAGTCTAGACTAGAAGCTAGTTTAGCAAAGCCGAGAAACCACGTTTAAATGTGCCCCTGAAGGCTTGGAAAGTTGTGTTACTTGTATATTGTTAATTTATTGTTAACTTCAACGGTTAAAAAACTTTACTCGTGCGGGTCCAAATAAACAATTCATTGTTAAAAATCTCACTGCATTACCTACTAATTAAGTTGTAAGTCATTAAGTCAGTTTTGAAGCCTTCGTTATTTTCAATGCTCTACTCGTATTTTGTTTTAGAATGTCCTTAAAGGAAACATGCCAACCTAAAGGCACATCCAAATATTATACCCGGTGTCTTGCCCTTTTTTGTTTTGCAGGTATATTGATTTTTTTATTTTTTTATTCGGTGAACATTTTTTGTGACACAATAAGTTTTTTTAACATAAGTATCTTTTGGTTGAAACATTAGATCGGATCTGCCGATCTGCCGTTAGATCTGCCGGATCTGCCTTGATGATGGACACTGCAACGCTGTTCGAAACGTCGGCTAAAGAAGGAGGTAGCGCAACACGGCATAACACCCCAAAAACAAACAATGAAAAAGAAACATTAGGTATTCAAGATCCTTACATAAAACATCATGAAAAAATGTCTCTATCTAGATTAATTTCACATTTAGCCGCTTAACGTAGGTAAACGAAATGGAAAAAAATGTGTTTGCCCTCATTTCAAGAGAATTTAGGGCTGTATTAAAAAACAACAATTTAAAATAACTGTTAAAAATAGTGTGCAGCTTCAACTTAACGGTGACAACGCAAAACTAAAACAATTTCCACGGTTTATGTAACCTTTAGCATAAAAGTATTTTTTTATGAAAATTCACTGGAATAATAAATAGTTTGAAACTTCTCGCCTTTATCTTCCCGTGGGAATGCAAACTAGAAAATATGCTCAAAGCAAAACAGAAGGAAGGTAGCTAAATATTTAACGGTACTCTACTTGATTAAGCATTTAAAATATTCCTGAAGGTATTTTGTTCAAAGGCTTTAACTCTTCCCAGATCGGTGTGGAATGTACCCCCCACCCAGCATCCCCGGAATTCCTCCGTTGGGATGGATCTTTGAAGAGCGGTGCTTGTTAAGTTGTTACCTGCCGTAATTAAAAGGTAGAATTACTTCATTGTGGAACATTACCCCTGTAACGGATCGATCTGAAGATATCCTAGAACGTAGCCCTAATTGATTAGGCTTCTTGTTGATATTATCAGATTCAGATAATATTGAAGTTATTTGATACGGGTATTTGTCGAGGTTATAAAAATGAAGGACGGCCTAATAATATATTAATTTAAAACCTGTTTCAATTTATTGATTTGAATCATGTATATAAGGTTGGTTCTCGATTTCTCGACAACCAACACCCCTTTCTAGGTCACCCCATGTGTTTCGCTACGTTTGATGACTTAGCAGGGGTGCCCGGGTTCATGAGATTTGTCTGGGTCTTGGCGGAGGACAGAGACTAGTTGGGGGAGAACTTTGATCTCTCCAGCTGGTCTCTCTCAACCCATCACATTGAACTGCAGTGGGAGGAATGGATTCATTCGTTCGTCACTCCTGAAAATTTATGAGAGAATTTTTTGGGGCCTGCCATGTAGTGATAATGTAAAAAGGAAAAAAAATCATGGCGAAATAATGCGATGAACGTTAATAAGAGGGGTTTATGATTACGTGATTGCAAATAATTTAATGTTGACGATTTTTTGAAAGCAGGGAAGTTTTTCGAAGAGACAAAAAATGTAAAACACTACTTACTTACAATAAGCACTTTGTTTTCTTCGAGAACAAAAATGTCCGGGCCAAACTTATAGCCACCTATTCGTAATTAAAATTTAAACTGATACAAACGATAACAATTTTCTTAAACCAACACACATTGCATATAGATATTATATTTTATATCAATACAAACTGCAATTGAATTTGATATAAAAAAATAAGCAGATACCTACTAACTGAAATTCATTTTTTTATAAGAAAAACTCTCTTTTTTTAACTTTTGAAGGTTATTCCCATCAATGAAATATATCATTGAAGAAGAAGATAACAATAATAATCTATTTTTTTTAAATATGAAAATGAACAAGACACAGAAAAATAATAAAAGATAATGGTCGCAACTGGGACTCGAACCCAGAACCTTACGTCTTACCGGGACATACACCTCTACCAATTGGGCCACTGCGATCTGTTATGAGACTGTCGTAATTGTCAACTTCTGTTTTCAAATTTCGGAATTAACAATATTATCTTCGACTAATAGTTTTTTTTTCCATATTATTGGCAGCTACCCTTTATTATTGGAGACAAGTATTCAAAGAATGTATTTGTTACCTAGATTGTGTCTCGGATAAATATATCCGATTTTATTTTTATGGAACATCTATTGACTTTTTTTATAAAGATCTAAAAAAATATTAATTTTTTTATAAGAAAAACTTTCTTTTTAACTTTTGAAGGTTTTTCCCATTAATGCAAAATATCATTGAAGAAGAAGATAACAATAATAATCTAAATTAAAATATGAAAATGAACAAAACATAGAAAAATAATAAAAAAATAAAACATAAACGTTTTATAATCGTACGAAATGGCTGAATTGTAAAACGGGTTCGAGTCTCAGTTGCGACCATTACGTTTTATTAGTTTTGCTGTGTCTTGTTCATTTTCATATTTTAATTTAGATATTTCAATTTTTTTATCTTTTTATCTATTTTCTCTTATTTCTGTTCTTTCTTTTTTCTCTTTACTTTTTAATGCTTTCATTCTTATTATATTTTTTAATTCATAATAAAAATTTAATTTATATCATCTTCCATGAATAAAATATCAAATTTAGCTTAAATTTCTGCCACCTCGGAACAGTCTCAGCCTAGTGAGGTGGTATATACAAAAAAAAATGTATTTGTATACATTGTAATACTATCTTGGTTAATAAATAAATAAAATAAAATAATAAAAAATACTAGGAGCCTTGTCGATGCAGTGGGTCCCCGACCCGAATAGGACAAGGGGAAGAAGAAGAAGAAGAAGAAGAAGAATAAAAAATACGATTATTATTGTTATCTTCTTCTTCAATGATATAATATTACATTGATGGGAATAACCTTCAAAGGTTAAAAAGATAGTTTTTCTTATAAAAAAATGAATATTATGTATTTATTTTGTTTAATTTTTTTATGGTTAATGTCGAAATGTAAAGTCAGATTTCGTGTTTTACAAGGGTCTGCACTTTTTAGCTAACTTACTGTGTTGTTATCAATCCGACAATTTTTATCATTACCCGTGATTTTTCACGGGAGAGAAAAACTCATCTTTGGGTATGCTATGTAGAGGGTATTTCTAGGAAACGTAAGAAGAAAAAGATCTGGGAAGGAAAAAGGTATGTTGGGCGGGTAGGAATCGGGGGGTCAATGTAACCAAGAGAGACGGACGCATGAATCCATCCCTCCCACGGCGGTGCAAGGCGATGGATAAAGAGAGCTAGTTAGATTTACTTTAGGTCTCCCTTAACCAGTCTCTCCTGATCCGGCCCGCCACGCAGAAAGTGAGCAAACGCATTTACCTGGACAAACCTCACCCCATGAACCCGGGCACCCAAGCTAAGTCACCAAACGTAGTGAACTATTTGGGGTGATCAAGGCAGGGGTGTTGGTTTTTCGTACCCGCCTCCCAAATTAAGAATCATCTCAATCTGCGCTGGTAGTAATATATGGTACATAAGTGATAACTTGAAAATTATTTTACGAATAACATTTAAAAATGTAACGTACGAATCACGGTAATCTAAAACCGAACATCGGATACTCTTAATTAGGTTAAAAGAGAATTTATCTCTGACATTCAATTCATCCCGACGCTATCTGACCGCCAGGATCCATTTGGGTAAAGCAAATCCGAAATTAAACTCTGGATGTGTGAAGGGGCGGTCTACAATAATTAGTGTAACAAGCCGTGCATGATTTATTTAGAAAGGATAATCGTCCTGCCAAGTTACTGTACAGCCTCCGCTGTGGACCTAATCCCAGAATACCGAGTCCTATTGCAAGGATCATGAATAAACGTTTATTTTGCCGCTTCTGTGGGACATTTTGACGGCTTATTCGTGGGAGATAAAATATGATAGAATATCTCTATTATTGTGTTTGTATTCTGTAAGCAATACCTTTATTAATACAGTTTATGTATAATAGTATATCTTCTTATCGATGTTGGACAGCTATGTTATTATTGCCCGTTAATGTTTTAAATGAAATATATTATGAGAGTTGTAAAAATTAATATATCTATAATTTAATTATGAGATCTCTGCGGTTAAAATAAAATACTTGAGATGGGGGATAAGTAATTCATCTCATTAAATTTGTATCGTATTTTGTTTAATATAGCTAAATATATATAAATTTATCTTTTAAAAAATGTTCAATAGCATTGAACAAATCCGTTAAATATTATGATTTACATTTTAAAAACAGTATAAAAACATATTATTTTACGCGTGACAGATGTTTTGCATTATCAAACTGTTTCGCATTATCAAACTAATGAAGGCACTATCAAACTCTAGTTAGGCCACTTAAATGTATGTAAGTGGCCTAATCTTTAATTTAACAATATAACTTGTTTATAAAGAAATTGTTTTTATAAATTAAATAATAATATTATTCTGAAAAAATAAGAAAGTATACAGATTTAGGAAATGGAATTAAAAGAATTTGGCATTCTCAGACTATAAAATTATTACCATTTGTTATTTCGGCTACTGGCATTATACCTAGCTCTCTCATTAAAAATTTAGGCATATTAGATTTGTCAAAGAATTTGTATATAAAAATGCAAAAATCAACATGTAGGATTACGAAAGATTTTTTAAATATTTATATTGAGTGATCAGTAGGATTTATCGGTCAAATTATCAATTCCACCGAGCCGAACCCTCTGATATGAAAATTATTGAATTATTTTCCCATTTAATAGTCTGGTAGATTAACATGTTTTTCTTGTATTGTTTTGTATTAATTATACTTAAATAATACACTTGCATAACGTGGATTTACTAGATGATCATTTATATGGAAAAGTGTGTGAAAGGGTTTAGTTTTTCCTATTGGAAAAACTAAACCCGGACCTAAAAGTCTGGTGCGTAAAAATATATAGGCTGTCTTGGGTAAAGTGCAGAAATTTTGGGAGGTGATTCCATATGACGGTAAAAGTAAAAAAGAAAAAAACGTTTTTTGAATGTTTTTTCCCTTACAAAAATATTTTTCCATAGAATAATAATATTTTTTCCTTACAAATAATTGAACTTTTTTACCCGAAAACTTTGGAATTTCGAAAAAAGTTTTTCATGTTTTTTACTTGTACTATCATGGAGAATCACCTCCCGAAATTGGTGCACTTTACCCCCGGACCTTGTATAAAAGAAATAAGAAAATAAAATTGAGTTCTACAAATTAAACTTTATAACAATAAATAAAAAAGTACTTACTTTGCTTCGGACTGTGCTTTACAAAAGAGAATAGGTTTTATATTCTTAAAGCACATTTCTGTAACCTCGTTTACTTACTTGAACAAACAACATTTTTACAAAACAAAACAAAATTGACATCTAAAATACTAAGGAATGAGGTCAAAAATTCATCCCTAACTGGAGTTCTCCTGGATTACAAGTAGGTACTGAATAATTTCATCCCCAACAACGTGCCAACATTGGCCAAGATATAGATTTGTGAGGATTCCATGAAGGTACACTTAAGTAAAATCTGGCAAGCCGTTTGAGGGACACTGTCCCCCCGCGAGGAATTATCTCCCTTTAAACAAATAGACGGACCGGGGCACATTGTTCACGTGTGTAATTATAATCAGCCCATGTATACCTTCAAATACAGGGCACAGAATATACAGGACATGGGAATATACAGGACAGGAATATACATGGCAGAAATGTACAGGACACACAGACGTCGTGGGTGATTCGACTGCTGGGTGGGCCCATATGAATGGACGTATGATAGGGGTCTTATACAAATACAGGCAATTCGGAGCGCCACTGGTTAATCTGGTACACTCGAGACATTAATTTAATGAATTATTATTTAACTTATAATTTTTATATTTACTTGGCGACGTTTTACATTTGTCGATTTAAACTTTTCCCACAAGAAGTGTTGCTCACACTTACCGTATAGGTTGTACCTTCATACAAAATAATATATTAATTTATATTTCGTTAACAAAACAAATTTTATACATAAATCTATAGTTACATATCTACCTTCGTAGTATCTACGATTGGTAAAGAACTTAACACAAAAACGAGATTCGTGCTAGTATATACCATGAAGGTACCAACCTCCTAGCTTTCTTTGTAACTAAGAGAATTATTAAAATTGGTAGCTAAATGACATTAAAAAATACCATATTAATCGGTGGTGTCGCCTCTGTTAATATTTTATACGTTAATTTCAAATAAGTCCGCTAGTTGCGGAATTCCCCTCATATCTGGTGGATCGGAGTGCCCTGGAGACGAGAGAATTTAGTATCCAGGGGATTTGCAGCATGACGGATTTCCTGGCGGAATCTAATAGAAAAACAAAGTACGTCATATTATCGGCGAAAATAGCCTATATATCTTAGCCACCTCAGGATACGAAGATTTAGAGTTAAGTTTAAAAATACTGGCATTGTTTTTCTTTGTGTTTGCTTAAGTGTATATTAAAATATGATTACTGCAGACACATTAGTCTAGGGATATTTATATTTGTATTTAATTTTGTTTTATATTACCAACATGAATGTTTTATAAATATCCTGTTTGTGTCTCAAATAAATAAATAAATTTACGGAGAAATTTTTAGAGGAATTTCAAACGCCGTGTATTTAACGAAATTCTGATGGATTTTCCTGTCGGTATTAGCGGAAATATAGATTCCAAGATGGCAGTTCAAGCTACATTCACAAACAATAATTAGATATTTTTTTAATGTTCACATTGTATTTAGGAAAATTTAAAAGCTCTTCCATCACGAACAAATTATGATAATTAAAACGCAATATTTATTTTATTTAAATGTTTGTATTTCGAAAATATTTTAATTGTTCAATATATTTATATATTTCTATTTAATATGTATTATTTAACAAATGTACTGAATGGCTCGAGTGTACCCTGTATGAAGCGCGGGTACAAATTTAACCCTTATAAGCATCCGTTAGAAATTTACTAGTGAAATTAGCTCGCCACACGGGAACACAGGGGCGGAGGGTGCTTTCACTAGCGGACGCCTGATTTAACTACAAATATGACGGCGTCACTCCTAATATTGTAAGCTGATTCAGAAGTTTCAGAGATGCTAATTGACCTGCCTATTCATTATTCCTACAATGTTTTGAAAATACGTTCTAATAAGTAAAATATTAAACGATAATAAATTCATATCAAGTATTTATACGAGTTGGTTTTTCGTTATCTGCGGATATCTTACAAAATGCATTTTATGTTGCTGAAATTGTTGGAGCAATTTTTTTAATCTCAGTTGTTACATTTACTTTTATCTTAAGCTTAAATAATTTTGACTGTGAAAATACGGGTTCCATGATACCCCAGAAACATGCAATTTCAACACCCTTTTGAAAAGTCATTAAAAGTTATGATAATTTTTTCGGAAAATAGCCCATAATCTAATCTATCGTAACCCATTTAAACAATTTTTTTTCATCACTCTTACTGACTTTTGAAATGATGTTTTGAAGTTGGATGATTCTGAATTGTCCAGTCATAGGAAAAACTATTCTATCAATAGGTTTAATTAGTAATAAAGAAAAAGGTTTGCAAGTTGGAGTAAATTAATATAACACTCGGTTTCAAGAGAAACACAGACCAAAATAAACAATTTCAAATACATACCATTAAGAGCGATTGACCAGCAGCTGAGAATAAAAGTTTAAAAATGCTTGCAACTGTACAGGGAGGTTCGAATGAGAAAAATCTATTATTCCCCATATCAAATTATGTAAATTAAAAAATTTATATCGATTTATTTAATTCAAAACTTGCTTTAATATATACCCACATTCAAGTAAGCAATAAAAATGCTCAAAACTCACGATGATAAATTATTAAATATACTGTACTTCTTGTAAGTATTTTTTGATCATAAGTATTTATGATTTTTCAATAATGTTTAAAAAAAATAATTGTGTACATTTTTTTAAAAATATTTTAGTTTGTAAGAACTTAAATAAATACAAAAACTGAGTCACAAAACACGTTCTCGGATTTATTTTTGAATGATTTATATTTAACAAAATTTTTTTTTTTTAAACTGTGTTGGCTAGATTTTGTATTGATTTATTTTGTTGAATGATTATATGATTTGAAATTTGTGTTGTTTAATAGAATCTATCGTTTGAAAATTGAATAAATCTGCCAACGACCAACGGTATAACCTTAGTATATTAAAATACACTCAGTTTTTCAAAATTTTAAAACCGCGTGTACCAGATAAAATATCATATAATATAAAATCTTACTAAATCAATTTGTGCTTTTTTTGTAAAAAGCGGTCAAGATATAATATAAGACGGAAGATTTTCAAGGGTTTCCATACTTTATGACGTTTTCCAAATTTTTTTTGGTGGGACTTTGTAATGGGTTTCATTATAAAATCCACATTTAAATGAACTTGTCTTGCCGCCTGCAATGCAGTGTCTTTTCGTCCACGTATCCGTCTGGATTAAGGCTTCCAGAGTGCCAATGCGAGATAACCAAATATCAACTCAATTAGTCTAGCGAAGGGGTTGCAGACAACTACCCCCGCCGGGACACTACTTCAAATTACGTCTGACACAAGTGAACCCCTAGTAAAAAGATAGTTTATGTACACTCGGTTTATTTTCGTGAAACTACGGTAGTTTGTGCTTTTTTGTAAAAGACATGGAACTGTATTTAAATTTGATGTTTGGGAGACGTGTGCTTTTTGCTGTCTCTCGGCCGTACCCGTGTGAGCTTTGTTAAGACGGCGGAGTTCATTTGATTTTTTTAATTGAAAGAAATTTAGTAAAATCGTTTGGACGCGTCATGTGGAAGCTTTCTTCTTTTCAAATAGACTTCTATATGTTTTAAATGAAATCGAATATTTTGTTAACTTTATAAAAGAAAAAAAAAAGTTTTCAGAATAATAAAAACTTTTTATGTATTTTAGAATTATGTAGAGATTAGCTTACAGCTGTGTATCTTGATACTTTTGAAAATTGATACGAAGAAAATAGTCACCAATTGTTTAAAGTTATTTCTTCAAACCTCGCAAAATCACGTTGTGGCGTCATTTTCATTAAATTAAACAAATAACTTTGTATTATATATCTATTATAATAGTGGTTGATACAAAGTTATTTGTTTAATTTAATGTTTAAAGTTAGGCTATATAAGTGCGTATGTAAACAAAATATGTAATTATTATATCCCTGAGAACTGAATATTTCTTCAATTATGGAAAAGAACGGAAATTTGTGATAAAACTACATAAAATTAGACGTCTTGAAATCAGGTTGCAATATTTATATTATAGTTTAGCACGAATATTAGTGGTAAAAGTTGGTACGGTAAGGTTTGGGGAGTTTAATTACATGACAGATTAAATCGATTATTTGTATTAATCTATTTATACTAATAGTTTATCCATAAACTATTAGTACTTACATAGAGAAGGCAATTTTTTTGCATTCATGTTGGTAATCGTACCAAAATTGTAAAATACACGAGTACGCCATTAAAAAAATCTCTTTAACCGATTCCACCTCTCGAAATATTAACATCACCCCCTTATCATAAACCTTTTCAATTGTAGTTCACAAGTGCACCGCGGGGTGCAGGTGGCGCTAGTATACCTTTCTGGTGCCCTAACATCACTTTCCAAGGCCTGACGTCATCTTTATGCAGTAACACTTCACGTTTATGCGGTGCTCTTCTTCAGGATATCCCTGTTTTGAGTAGCGCTAGATAATATCCATGGTTATGGCATGGTTATTGCTGTAAGCGATGGTGATGTCGATTTTACATATCCATAAAAATGATGTTTAGAGATAATTTTTAGATGTAATGGCAGGTATTTACTTTTTATATGGCTTACAAATCCGATATCTTCCCTATTGGAAATGTTTAAACACAGTTCTATAAATGTTTTATAAGTATTTTTTTCTCTTAGAGAACCACCTGCCAAATGTAAAAAACCTTAGTACCTAGGTCTAAATTCTATTTTAAAATCAAAAACACGAACCTTGTATCCTTTACAGGGGGTTTTCTAGTATTAATTTTTCAATTGAAGTAGGTATTTAGTAGTTTATCAACTCTATAAAAAATAAGTTATTGCTTGATGTTTATTAATCAACACATTTTTACAATTTATGAACATAAAAAGTTTATTCTCGATTTTGTAGTTTTTTATATCTTTAAAAAAGCCTACATTTTTTATAAGTCCTTCTAGAAAATGTGCGTGACAATTTTTAATATAAAACAGTTTTAATACAAATTTGCTAAAAATAATGCTTTTGATTTTTGCCAGTGCGCTGCCCCTAGAACTTAAATGTTCAATAGACCATTTGCAAATTTTACAGGGGACGTTTGTTTTTGTTTTTTTATAGGCAAATTCTAAATAATTCTCGACTTATGTCATTTTGTTTTATACCGTATTCAATAGACATGTATAAAACGAAATGACTAAAGTCGAGAATTATTTAGAATTTGGCTGTAAAAAACAAAAACAAACGTCTCCTGTAAAATTTGCAAATGGTCTATTGAACATACAAGCACTAGGGCAGCGAGTGGTGAACATCGTCAAATGTTTGTATCACCTGTTGTATGGTTTTGTCTCTTAAATATACTATTTTCTTTAATGTACTTAACACATACGTTTGCAATTTTTTCTCCTCAATTTAAAAATACCTTAATTTAAAAAGTTAATAAAAAAAATTCCCTTCGTCAAAACGGGATATGTTAAAATAACATCTGGAATCACCGTAGGTAAGTGACAATTCATGACATTATTCTAATTTATCCAAGTGTAAAGTGGGAGGCGTGAATTCTGGCCATTTTGAAATTTAAATAAATTCCCATGGAGGGATGTGCGAGGCGATGGCGAATGATGGAGTAATATTTAAGTGAAAACATATTTGGGATTCAAAGAGGATATTGTACCGCCAGATGGCACCCGGTTCTGGACCAACAGCTGGCGATGGTCATTTCAGGCCAGTGGCGGCTTTATATCAACATGCCAAAAGGGGTTTTTATTCTGATTCCGGATAGTTTTGATCGAATCATTTTTGAGGATTTTTTTTTTAAATTAATAGTTTTATTAATTTGATAAAAAATATAATTCCTTGCTATGGTCCTGTCTTGTTTTAGAGGCGGCTTTATATCAACATGTCAAAGGGGTTTTCATTTTGATTTTGGTTAGTTTAGATCAAAACCATTTTTTCATGTTGTTTTAAAAAAAAAATAATTATAATTTCAAAAACAATATAATTTTTTTGCTATAGCCTATCCTTCTTATATATATGAGTACTCGTTCAACATTTACTTTCTGTGTTTCTGACAAAATAGTGAAATTTTGCTAATAATCGCTGGGTTCCTCAGTTGTCACAAATGTTGTTAAAGTACCTAGGTGCTGTCGAAAACACAACAAAAACATGTATCTTTCTAAAACACCATTATTATAGATATGTTTGCATCATTTTCATACGTAGTGGTACGTTATAGAATTGCCACTTTTCTCTACTTTTTACGTCGACATAGATTCTTGAACCTTGGCGCCTTACTAAGAGTTTTTTGGTAGGTATATATGTATAGTAGGTCTTAAAACTTGTTATTATATTATATTAAATAATAAAAGTTTTAGTTAGGTTTGATTATATACCATATTAGATTATTTAAAATATAATTCATTAAAAATCATGGGTACAACCTTGAACCGACAATGCATTTTTTGAAAATGCGTGAATTTCAGTCCGAAAAATATTAATATGAAACTGCGCCATTCCTGGCGATATTTACGCAGAAATTAAATAAGTTATAATTTTGTGGAGTGAACAATATAAGTGAGTATGGTACTAATATAAGTTGAAAAAATAGATCTTCAATTGGCTAAGTAGGTACCTTTTTAATGAGAATTCCGCCTAAGAGTCCAAACTGCTCCCGACTGTAGCCAGTGAGACTATGGAATTCTCAATTGGGATGTGTTGTGAGAATGAAAGTAATAGGGAGAGAAAGGAGGTAGGGAAGAGAAAGGTGGAAAAGTAGCTGGTATTCATATCTGGTCACCAAACATGTCTTAAGCCATTTCAAGCAAATTTTCAATTCTGAATGGCGGTCTTACACCAGGGCGAAGTCAGAAAGTATCTTCTACTCTGTAGGCAAACAAAAAAAAAAATAGAGCTTGAAAATGTTCAAATTGAAATTATTACGATTCTTGTCTTGTGAAAGGGGTTTATCATTCTGGAAAATTTGTGGATTTTAATCGCCACATCTCTTCAAACCTTACCGGGAAATAGTTACATAATTATTATTTTTTTAACAAAAGTAATAGAAAATATCTAGTGTGGAAATTTGCAATATTATTTATTTTTGTTTTAAATTATGTCACATAGGCCATTAAAGAATTCAATTTTGCATGATTCTAGAGGCAACATTGGAATTTATTTGTGAAATAATTGTACCTAATTTAAAAAAATATATTTCCCTTGTCTACTGTAGAAATATGAAGAAATAAAATAAAATATCGCAAAAAAAAAAGAGGTTTATTGGTAGAAATTTTCTTACATACACGACAAATTTGTGTTCCGACGTAAATCGGTTACTTGTAATTTAAATTTACGCCCCTTTTTTAATAATTTATTTTTATTTTTGAATAACTTTAATTTATATAGAAAATTGAGTAAATTATTGTTTTTAAATAATTATCATTAACCTAATAATAATCGCTAAAGTTGCCTGTAAAATTTTTTAAAGACTACATTTTATAATTTAAAACACAAATAAATAAAGTAACAAATACCCTTACTACACATTTTGATTAAAAAATATATTATTCAGTGTGAATGGGTATTAGGCCTCAAATCCAAATTTAAGTTATATATGAAAAAGGCCGCTCAGCCGTTCTCCTTAAAAAATCTTTATCTTCTCATGTGATGGCATTTTTATTTTCACAGATAAATTATAAGGCAATTTAATATTCACCCGTTATGACACAGGGACATCCCTCGCATAAGGGTGAAATAATACTAAAACACGTAAGAAATATACAATTTGTTTTTATATGAAATATTAAAAGAATAAATAATTTTTTCCATCAAATCAAACGCATGAAACATTTGAAGTCTCAACAAGCTTTTACACATCATAAAAACATACAAAAAATGCGGTTTTTATCAATTTATCTAAATACATAAATGAAATTGACACACCAGCTATGTTCGGAAACTCAAATCTAGCTAGTGGTCACACTAACACCGCACTAATTAATAATCCAGTCTGGCCAGCATTCAAAAACACAAACGTATTAATGAAACGGTGTCCCTTGGAAATAATATCAAATTGCAATAATCATGAGGACTGAGAGATTGGCAACTGTACTTTGGCTACGAGCAGTAGTGGCCACCGCGCCTGCACAACAGTATCGTATAAACGTCATTAAACCAATATCGCCTGTTGTAAACTGTTTGCGGCACAATGCTTACACACTGATTAATTAACGGTGGACCGTCACATTAATTGACGGTAATACTACAGGTAGCCAGTACCGGTGGTAGCTGCTTGTTACACATTGCTGACAAACCATACACTGTGGTATAAGGCAGTAGCTACCAACGTGTTAGCTTTACTAATATACGTATGTGCTACGTGATGTATGTGTCAAACAGCGGTGGTTTAGCATGTAATTAAGGTAATTAATAAATCTTAACGAAAAAAGTAACAGAACTAGAAACAGAAAAAAATTAAAAGGTAACGATCGCTACTGGGGCTCTAACTCGGGATCTCTTGTCTTACCGTGACACCTTAAGGCTCCGTAGTACCCGCTCATAAAGGAGAGATACGATAATAAGAATGTTAGAGGGGGCGCGCTATTAAAAACGATAATATTCAAGCGAAAATTGCGAAAATATTTCATAAAACACGATTCGTTTAAAATAGACCAAAAAACTCTCGACAAACCTTTAGAAGCATGTAAAGAAACACTGTGCATTTTTTCAAACCTATGATGTGTTAAATAACAGAACCGTATGTATTTTTTTAATTTTTGGAGCAAACTTCGCGATTTTTTCTATCGAGGCAATTTTATGTGATTCCCGTTTCGGCTCGACAGTATCCAGAGATTATCTTCAAAAATAACATATTTTTTTAGAACTTATAAACTTAAGGGAAATATGATATAAATCGGAATTCCGAGCCTTGACGAACTCGGCCATTGGGCTTATATTTTTTCTGTAATTTTTGTCGATCTCATATTTTAAATTCAGAATACACAATTTTATCCTCCACTAATTATCCACACATTTATGGCAGTTATCTGTTTTGAATTAAGATTTAAGAATACAATGTTAAATGAAAACACATCACTTTAATCAAAATTATTAAAACATTTTCATTTTATCCTGACGAAGAAATCATTGGTTTTGAAACTTGTTGATTTTTATTAAATAAGTGGTACAAAGTAGTAACACAAAGTGATTTGTTTTTATTTAATTAAAGTGATGCAACAAATTGATTTTGTTATTATTGAAGAAATAATTAAAAACTTCTTTAGCGAAATTTATTTCTACCCTATAGCATCTAGGAAACAGACTATAGACACTAGAGCACTAACTAGAGACACTATCTAGGGCCTAGATAGTGTCTCGGATAAACATAATTTCCAATTTTATTTATATGGGACACGTGTTGACTTTTTCTAGATGTCTTTTTTTTTTTTTTTACATTAACTCCACACAGGAGGCCCTGAGGAAAATAATTTCCCTCAGGGCCTATGTCATCTTTGAAGATGCTGTGAGGAGGGTCTTTTTGAGGAGAGGAAGGAGTGAACGTGGGTCTTGAAGAGACCCATGTTATAGGAAGGAGGAAACACAGAGGCCGGCAAATCGTTCCACAGCCGAGCTGTTGAACACAAGAACGAGTCGTAGAAGCGTCCCGTTCTCATGTGACAAATGTCAACCGTGTACATATGTTGGGCGAGCGTTTGGCGTGTTTCCCGACTATGCACCGGTGCCGAGGGGATCAATGAGGCTAGTTCCTCGGAGCATCTTCCATTGAAATACCGGTAGAACAAGGAAAGCATTCCTACCCGACGCCTGTGCTCTAAAGATTGCAATCCGTTTGTTAAGACGGGAGAATCTATCAAACGGACCGCCCGTTTCTGCACAGAGTCGAGGGTGTTTTTCAGGTACTTTGGGGCTCCAGACCAGAGGTGGCTGCCAAATTCAACCGTGGGGCGCACTTGCGATTTGTACAGGGTTAGCAGTTGTGTACTATTAAAGTATCTGCGGGCCCTGTACAGTACGCCCAGTTTCTGAGAGGCTAACTTAACTCTGGCCTCGATGGAGCCCCCATATCTGAGCTGGTCACTTAGAGTTACACCGAGCATATCAATGGAAGACCTGTTCGGAAGAATGCTACCGTTGAAGGAGACTAGATAGTCATTTCGATCCCTTTTAGACGTAATCAGACATGATTGGGTCTTTGATACATTGAATTCGACGAGATTATTCTTACCCCAAGAGAAAACACTCTCGAGGTAAGCGTCCATTCTTTGCTTCAAAGCCCTCCGAGCCATTGGAATTTGTGCACCCTTTGGGGGCTTGTCAAACAAAAAGCTATCATGGACTGTACTGTCATCCGCGTAACAATGAATTGGTGCACATGTCAAAAGGTCATTGATGTGCAACAGAAACAAAGTCGGAGACAGAACCGATCCCTGTGGGACGCCAGCGTTTATCGAATGCGAGGAAGAGGTGAAACCGTCAGCAACCGTCTGAATCGACCTCTCCCTCAAAAAGTCGGCAATCCACCTGCACAAGGATGCGGGAAGTCCGTAAGAAGGCAGTTTGTTGACAAGTCCTCGGTGCCAAACCCGGTCAAAGGCCTTGGAAATGTCCAGCGCAACCGTTTGGGTCTCACCGAAACGTTCCAGGCACCGCCCCCAAACATGCGTCACATACGCGAGAAGATCACCGCACGAGCGGTTCCGCCGGAATCCGTATTGACGGTCGTTAATAATTTTGTTCTTCTCGAGGTATGTGAGCAGTTTGTCGTTGATCACACGTTCCATCACCTTGGATAGAACTGATGTGATCGCTATGGGACGGTAGTTGGCCGGGTTGGAGCGGTCACCCTTCTTTGGAATAGGATGGATGACCGCTTTTTTCCAACCAGAGGGTACAGAGCCAGAATTCAGGGACATTTTGAAAAGCTTTGTCAAAATCGGAGCTATTTCTGCAGCGCACCTCCGCAATACCAGGGCGGGGATTCCGTCAGGCCCACTAGCTTTATTAACATCAAGCCCTCGTAAAACCTGGAGCACATCCCGATGCCGGATCCTCAGCTTTATCATATAGAAACCGCAGTGAGGGACCGACGTCGGGACTGCACCCCGATCATCGAGGGTTGAGTTATCCGCAAACATTTTTCCTAATAGGTTAGCCTTTTCGGTGGCGGTATTTGCTAGTGAGCCATCAGGTCTGGTAAGAGGTGGCAGACTGGATTTGCAGAAATTGCGACCTATTGAGCCCGCAAGCGACCAGAAGGCTCTGCTGCCATGCGGGCATGCAGCCAGCTTTTTGCTGATCTGCAGGTCGTGCTCGAACTTTGACCTATTTATGATCTTCTTGCTTTCCTTTGCCAATTTGTTATATGCTGCTCTGTTTAGATAGATATTCAATTTTTGAATGCATAACTTGTTTGTGTTCCGGTAAGAAAATACATCCTTCGTTGCGACCTTAACCTTTTTTTTATTTTTCTGTTTCTTGTTCTGTTTCAATGGTCATTTATGGGTATAACCTTAAAAAAAAAAATGTATTCTTTATTCCAGATCTCGGGGAGGGTGGTGCAATCCCCTGAGCTCTATATTATATATACCTACATAGAATATTTCAAGAAAAAAATATTGTAAGATAACACATACATAGTAAAAGAAAACAAAATAAAATAATGATAATAATACAGAAACAAAATGAGAATAAAGTTTAAAAAATTATAATTATATATATATATATTTGGAATTGACTCCTTCACTTATAAATGGGATCCTGGCAGAAGTGCAGTGCAGCCATTACAAAAACGTTTTCGCTCGTGGCTAGTCGCGTTCTAAAGCTGGTGATCCTTTTTTTTTATTAGTTTTCGGAATCCGGGAACACGCCCTTCTACAAACATCTCAGTGGCACTGCAGAACTTGGACAACCCAAAAAGTATTCGGTGTGAATTGTGTTATCTACTGTACTTCCACTCTTTTTAGAATGCTTGGTTGAAGCTGGTCCACAGCTCAGAGGCTCGTGCAATATGAGTTAAAAAGTTATCTTTTTGCTTATGGGCTACACTTATTAAATCTTCAAGAAATCATATTTGCCCTAATGCACAGTGATCTTCTCTGTCGCTCAATATCCATTTCATCATTGTGCTCTGCTGTTACGATGCGTCCTAAGTATTTGACATCCGGTCTTTCAGTTATTTTTGTGTCGTTTAGGCTGACGGGTGGTACTTTTGTAGGGCCTGCGCCCGACTTCAATACTAGTAACACAGATGTATATAAATTAAAATAACATTAATCTACGTGGATGTCAAAAACAGTTGAAAGATGATAATACCTTTCTTAAGATTGCAAGAGCTGTTCTTTCCTTAGCTCCGAAATGAATTAAAATACAGACAACAAAATAACTTCTCATATTAAATTACTTAATTTTTCTCCATGAAAATAAGAATAGAAAAGAAGCATTTTTCAATTATATAATTAAAAATATAATTTTGAACGAAAATGAAATAATCAGATACACATTAAACTAAAAACATTTAGGATACAAAATTAAAAGATGGATTAAAAAATTTAAAAGTTATTATTACAAAAAAATTATAACATATTAGAATAAAATATATTACATATATTAGAATAAAACATATAGACGTAATACACAACACCATAACAATACATACTTCATTATACACAAACGTACCTCATAATATTTACCGATATTTTTTACTTTTTTCATTACCGCCCTTTAGTATTGTATTTTATTATAATTCATCTCAGTTTTATATTAATTTATTTTTTCATATTTTGTATCTTTATATTATGAATTTTATTAAATTGTAAAATAGGGGTTTCAGCAAGGGTAAAGTATCCATCATACAATGTTTGAAAGTACATAATATTATTGTATCAATAATAAAAAGTGGCTAAAGGTAGATGATATCAGATGGTGTTAATATGCTAGCGTCTGTGCGGTTGGAATTTAAGAACCCGACTTCAAGTACATCTCTGACGATTATGCCTTATGCAAAACCATCTTCGTTTGTGAAATTTGCTACAAAGCTACTACCGTTTCGCCCGCCACCCGCAGGGGCTAGCAGCAAAAACCCGCGGAGAGGGTTTTCAACTGATGGTCGCCAAACTTCATACTAAGATACAATATCTCTAAGATACAATATTCAGTTGGAGAACGTGAGTTCGAATTCCGGTTGCGACCATTACCCTTTTATTTTCTGAGTCATATATGTTTCATATTTTTTTTTGAGTTTTCTCTCGTAAAAAATACCATTCACCCAAAACAAAAACCATTAACAATTGTTTTTGACACAATTCCTTCAATCCAACAAGTCTATTTGCAATGAGCATTTATTTATTTATTTACATTTGATACATTTAACGCCAAAATAACAGAAATTATATTACATAACAAGAGAATATATTTAAAATGAATACAAGTGTTATTACGTTGTGTTAGGTCGGTATTAGTTCCTAGCTAGGCAGATTGCCTGTTCTAAGGAACCAGATGTTTGTAAAGAGCCAAATGAAATTTAAATTATTATTATTATTTTTTAAATTAATATCTAAATACTAAGTTTTTACTAAATTTACTAAACCGTGTATAGTTTTAAGTCATATGACAAAATTTGCAATTTTTAATATTTAAGTCTGGGGGGATTTTATTGTATAATTTCGGTCCCAGATACGTACACATATACATATACATATATTTCAGCCGATAGTATTTTTGGCGACCTGCAAAGACGTTGTATTTTGACTTTACGCTTATATTATTCATCACATGCAAAATTGAAATACATCACGAGTAATTTATGTTGTCACATTGTCCAATGTGAGTGTACAGAATTTGCTCATCAACACAGAATGCAATGTAATGGATCCTGGCATAGGTATTACAAGTTATGTTTTGCACCTTTTACATCATTGTTTTATTTAGGCATCATACCCACCAAAAGAAAGAGAATCGGGAGGCGAATGGACAAGGGCCAGTAGATTACCCGATCGAAATCGAAACCGTAATGAACCTTTTAAAAAACACATTTCAAATGGTAATTAGATATCTTCACAACTGACCAAACAAATCTGGACGTATTTATGGATTGGGTGGGGCGTCAAGTACCCCTATCATTTGTTTTAGAAAATAATTAAAATCTTCCCCTTGATGCAATCCCGTGGGGTGTGCAGTGCGTATAGACATCACGATCACATAACCCTTTATCGGGGAGACCATTTACATGCATATATTGTTTTCTTTATGTGTATGCATACACGGGACATGTCAATAAATAACAGGAACAAACATAAATGCATTATTGTAACGCTTATACCTTCATTATAAATCTTAAAATGTTGATTATTAAAACCATTAATAAAATCGAGAATCTTTTTGACAATGCGAAACGTACATTAAATTGCCTTTCAAGATCAAAATAGGAAAAAATGTCCTTAACTGAGAACACAAAAACTTACTAAATGATTGTTGGTTGTTGTAATTGAAATGAATATTATTAACCATCACGAACTAATGTGGCATCCATTATCTTATTTAAGTAATATTTAAATCAATATAATCTGTTTTACTGTTGGTTTTAAGACATTAACGGCCGACGTAGTCCAGTGGTAGGGCGTTGGACTTCCGTTACGAAGGTCGCGGGTTCGAACCCGGCGTGCGCAAATAAATTTTATTTAATTGATTTATGTTTTTTCACAATTAATTATTTAAAAAATAATATATTTGCGGCATGTTCCAGAGTGGAAGATACACTCAGTATTGCCCTGGTGTAAGACCACTATTCAGAATTGAAACATTGCTTGAAATGGCTTTAGCCGTGTTTAGTGGCTAGATCGACTAGATTCCTCGTCTCCTTCCCTTCCCCACTTACCTTAAGCCTCATAACATACCCCGATTGGGGATGCCATAGTCTCACTGGCTCCAGACGGGAGCAGTTGGGACTCTTGTGAGACATTAACTATAAAAAAAATTAACGGAAAAAGCTCCCGATGGCTTTTTGCCGATCGTTGACGACTCTTTGTTTCACCGGTATTTGATATTTCTTTGGAAGATGCATCGAGGAAATATGAAAAAACATTTGTACATGATTTACATTTCTGACACGAGAACGGGTCGCTTCTACAACTCGTTCTTGAGTTTAATAGCTCGAAGCCTTTTGACTCCTAATATCAATTTCCTAATCCTGATATGAAGATTTAGAAGCAATTTCCCTATTATTTTGCAAGCATTAACATTTCTTTATAAACTTTTTAAAATTGAAGAACAATCTCAATATCATTTAGGGAACAATCTCAGCAACAAAAAATCTCACCTTTCATTTTGGCAAGCTGGTATGGGTTCCGCCGCCAAGGGTATTTATTGTATTACCAACACCCCTTCCGCAGGTCACTCAAACTGGTTCGCTACGTTTAATGAGTAAGCAGGAGTGCTCGGGTTCATAGATGAGGTTTGCCTACGTCTTGGCCGCGAATGCCATTGCTCATGTACTGCGTGGCCAGCGAGATCGGGAGAAACTGGTTGAGGGAGACCTAAAATAGACCTCTCAAGCCGGACCTCTCGCAGAATTCACCGCCTTGCACCTCAGTGGGAGGGAAGAATTCATACATTTGTCACTCCTGGTAACATGTACCCCATGATTCCTACCCACTTTTTCCTTCCGAGAACTTCCTCTCCTCCCTTTCCCTAAAAATACCCTGCACACAGCATCCCCAAAGATGATATGGGCTGTGAAAGAATAAATTTTCCTCGTGGCCTGTTGTGTGGAGTTGATGTTTTAAAAAGCAATCAATTTGTAGTAAGACCATAAAATACTACATTTTCACTTTAAAATTTCCAACAAAAACCGATGAAAAGATTCTGATTCCGAACAAACGTACACATAAAACAAATTATTATTTTTACAACCCCCGGCACCATTCACTGTCTTTACAATAATAATAATAATTGTTATTGGGGCAATAATGTTTATAACATGGCCGAATCAAAGTTCCAACGCATTGCGAGGGTAGGATAGGTTCTATCTAAGAGTCTCTCTGAAAACGACATCATTCCTCGCATTAAAAGTTATAATGTTGGCAGAGCGGGGTAGATAGTAGGTAGACATACTGGGGATGATGTAAGAAGTAGGTGTGTTACATGTGAAGTTGTAAGAGATCAAAGTTTTTGAAAATATCTAGCAGGAACGAATTTAAGCTATTTTATTTATTTGTTTTTTTTTTAAATTATAAAATTTAGACCACTAAAGAATTCTTAAGAATTATTGAAAACAAATCTAGACCAATCTACCATTTTAATATTATTATAAAATATAGGGTGTCAGGGGATATAGTGCATTAACTTCGGGAGGTGATTATATACGACAGTATAAGTAAAAAATATACACGACTTATTTCGAAACTCCAACTTTTAGGGGTACTTTTTTGGTAAAAAGGTCAAATCTGTCCAGCGTGTGCGGCCAGGACTATTATTTTCCGCTTTTACGATACGTATCAATCACAGCCATCCAAAGTCATTAAAATCGCGCCCGGCAGTCTCACAACGAATTTATCATGTAAGTTTGTACCTTACATTAAAGATAGTTACGTCTTTTTGTAACGGAAAAAAATGTTGGAATTTCGGAAAAAATTGTCTTTGTACTTCTACCGTCATGTAGAATCACCTCCCGAAGTTAATGCACTTTATCTCCGGACATACTGTATAATATTACATGTTTTTGGGGGGGTCAAAATTTTAATCAATGTACGGACAAGTTTGTGTTCCAACGTAAATAAGTGGCTTGTAATTTAAATTTGAGCCCATCAAAATGGTTTTTTAAAAATATATATTTAATCATTCTTGAATATCGGGTTGGCTAAAATAATTTTTGCCATATTTATCACCAACTCGGAAAATAAAGTTACCTCTAAAATCATGAAAATTCAAATTCTTCAATAAACTTTATTTTATAATTATTATAAGCAATCATTATTAGCCTGAAACACTCATCCATATTGAAAAAACCACCCGAGAAAAGATACATGTTGCCGACGGGACTCGAACCCGCACCCCTTCGATTGCCGGTTGAGAGCTCTACCATTAAGCTACGGTGCCTTATCTATTACCCGCCAAATGATTCAATATATACTAGTGTTTCATTCAACAATTACCATTTATTACATTTTTTCACCTGCAAACAACCAACTTTTTATTTTTATATGAGAAAGGCTTGTAAGTGCTAACTCTCTCACTAGATGGCGTCGAGACATAGTATGTCTACTTTTTTTGGTGAAATAATTTAACTCGATGTAACTTTTTTTTAATATGGATGAGTGTTTCAGGCTAATAATTATTGCTTATATTAATTGTTACCCTTTGTGCTATGCATAAAAAAATCTTGTCTTAAACATTAGTTTATCAATTAAAAATAAATATATTTTATAACTTAAAATAGAAATAAGAAATTATTTCCTTACCGGATATTTGCTATACCTTCCGAATTAAATAAATAAATGTATGTTTATATCAAATACTACGATTAGCTGACCCGTCCACACCGTGCTGTGGCTAACGAAATACAACGCCATCTACTGGATGGTTACCTAACCTAAATAACCAAGTGTTGTGTCAATAAATTAACTCACACCGCCGTCTGTCAGAAACTTATGGAACTTACAAATAATTTCAAATCGTTGTCCCATAACAAACATTTAATTCGCAATAATAATTACTGAGGTCAATAATCGAGTTAAAAAACTATTCTATTCTATCTTTTAAGTTGGACCAAATTACACATAGTAAGCCAAATTTCATAAAAATCGGTTAAGTAGTTTCGGAGTTTACCTTGGACGAACATTATGCCGTGAGATTTTTATATACATACTAGCTGACCCACCCACACGTTGCTGTGGCTAAAGAAACACAACGCTATCTACTTGATGGTTACCTAGCCTAGATAACCAAGTGTTCTGTCAATAAATTAACTCACACCACCATCTGTCAGAAATTTATGGAACACACAAATAGCTGTCCCATATATAACATTTAATTCGCAATAATAAATATTGAGGTCAATAATCGAAATAAAAACTATCCTATCTTTTAAGTTGGACCAAATTACACACATAAAGCCAGTTTCGCAGTTTACCTTGAACGAACATTGTGACGCGAGATTTTTATATTTAAAGATTTAGTTTGGTTGAGTATTTTGGCTTAGAATCTAAAATTAAGTTAGGTAACTTAATAACAACTTTTATATAAACAAAAAACCGCCACGTCAAAAGTAGCTTCAACAACCCTTTGAAATGATATTTCACAAATTGGCGATAAATTTATTTTTTGTATGGTATACTTAATAACAACTTTTATATAAACAAAAACCGGCACGTCAATAGTCGATAGCTTCAAAAACCCTTTGAAATGGTATTTCACAAATTGGCGATAAATTTATTTTTTGTATGGTAAACTTAATAACAACTTTTATATAAACAAAAAACCATCACGTCAATATTCGATAGCTTCAACAACCCTTTGAAATGATATTTCACAAATTGGCGATAAATTTATTTTTTGTATGGTAAACTTAATAATAACTTTCATATAAACAAAAAACCGTCACGTCAATCGTCGATAGCTTCAACCACCCTATGAAATGATATTTCACAAATTGGCGATAAATTTATTTTTTGCATAAAAATCCTCTTTTATAAATATTTTCAGAAAATACGACCTTAATTTTTCATAAAAATCTTTAATTTTTCCCTACACTTGTATAATCCAAAGAAGATGGCGGTATCAGTGAAACGTTAACTCGACTGGGTGGCGCGATGTTTTATGGACTGAAACTTCCGCACAAAACGCCATTTTAACAGTCTTTTGCCAGTTTAAACATTCACAAAGGTTTCCCGCACACAAAATATAATACCAAATCGCTCCATTCAAGATGTACTATGGTAATTCTGTTACTCGATGCGATACGATCGCTGGAGCGAATGGTTGGGTGCTTTAAACTTATTTCGGGATTGCCAACTTTGTAGTACTTTAATACCTTTGCTCATGTGTGGGACTATAACAATGAATGGTGAAACTTCATGCATTCTACTCTTAGCATTTCCAAATGAAGATAATCGAACTGTTTTAACCACTCGAGCGCTTTATGCCACAATATGGCACTATTTCCAAAACCACAGAATGCTTTGTTGCCAAAATGTGACAATTTTTTTTCTTAAAACGACTATATAATATATTAAAATGTTTTTAAGTTAACAATTTAATAATATTTTTTTATAAATCTTATGAATATGTGATAATGGACAAAAGATAGGAAAATGCATTGTCTATATAGAACTATAATCAATTTGTATGCCTCCACAAATAAATTCGGAGGTATGATTTTTTTTAATGTGGGTGGTAATATTTCCTTTAGCAACCCGAGAAAAGAGTTTTAAATTACTCTGCGCTCCAGTGGATATGAAACCACAAAATTAATAATGATCAAATCAGAGAGTTATGATTATTATTTTTAATAACTTTCCATCTAAAACTAGAGGTCAGGTCTTTCTAAGACCAATTAAAAATCAAAGGATTCATGGGTTATTCACATTTGGTAGATACATACAGTAGATCATCCTGTTGATTAGTGAGACATCTCTGAAAAACTTGAAATTTGAATTGAGTAAGCATTTATATGTAAAAGTGTACCCTCTATCTGATACAATAGGTACCTACTCAGATTACTCATAAACACCACCAAATCAATTATGTTGACGAAAAACTTATAGTGAATTAAACAAAATGTCGAGGTTTTTTGGGTCACTAGTAGGATATTTCAAAATTGTTTTTTATGCCTCTCATTGTTGTTTTCCAGCATAATTAATGTGTAAAATACAGATAAGTGTTAATAATATTTGATTTATTGTGAGCATCCGAATATTGCTCTACTCATTATCTCAAAACTTAGTATTTGGAGATGTCTGAATAATCAACTAGACATCGATACATAGATAGATATAAAGAGGGTGCCTACAATCCTAAAATTAAAGAAAATTTATTTTTTTACCTAACGTTGTAAGTTAATAATTTTCATTGATCGTCTCCGTGAAAGAACACATTATCAAGAACATTGTTTTAAATTCATTTACAACATTTAGTCTGAAAACCATCTCTGTAGGATCAAACTGATTGCATGCTATATAGAGGGTGAATAAAAGTTACCTGAAAATAGAAAAGTTTGTACATATGAACAAAGTCGCTTATTCAAAATTCCAACTGCCAAGATTATCTCTGTACGAGTAGAAGAATAATAAATCAAAATTACCCGTTGAAATTCGCGATAAAATATGCAGTTTTATCGAAATCCAAAGCACACAAATTGAGTTCAATGGAGCTTTAAGCTCATCCGACACATCCTTAAGTGTTTCATTAACATTCCATTCAGGGTATTACCGATACAAGTCTATTTAAGTATAGTTATGAAGGAATCGCAAAGATAATTCCTGAAAAGCATTAATATTCATATCACCTTTCGGATACTTGAGCTCTAGAACTTTTCACCGAGCGAGGCTAAGTGTAGGGGTGGTCGGTTGGGGCGGGGGATAGAATGGAGCTGGAGGGATGAGGAGGGCCTAAGAGTTTTGTGACAATAAGCCAGCTTATGAAAGTTCGAGAAGGAAATTAGTACGTAGGTAAGCTCACGTGCATGAGAGCAAGTTGCCTGCTACGCACTTGGAATAAATTTTGTACGCTCACCCTTAAATGATAATAATCAGATTTAAAGTACACTTTACGATCAAACCATTTGTACTGCAATTTCTTTTATAAATAACTAAGCTTTATAAAAATAAATCACACTTCTTATTAGAAATCAATAATTGTATTATATTGATTACTCATGTAATTTCAGCTTCTTTCAATAGATGTGAAAAGCTTAGTTTGTAATACGAAGTTTTGCTATATTCCAATAGATGGCAGTTGAGTAGGATATCAGAAGAGTACCATGTATCACCGTTCGTATCTAAGGTAAGTAGTAGTAACGATAATGACCGAAGGCATCAGTGAGTTTGGGCGGGCTCCCACAGTCAGCCCGCTGCAGCAACAGAACTACTTAGAACTACTCAAACCTATAACTTATTTGGAAGATAACTATCACATTTTAAGTTGTCCTTATTACTGGAAACAAAGAGACATAACAATAATGAATGTGCAAAAATAATTGACAGTGTTTTGTCTCATTTACCAAATATAAATCCATATATTAAATATCCGTCATGCTGAAAATCCATTAAGGTAATTTTCAGATGAAAATAATTGTGCTATCCAAAATTCCAGACAGTAAAAAATCGGTTCAAATTTCATGACGCCAGAGCTCACCGTTCTGGGAATTTCTTTGCCGCGAACAAATAAAAAATATATGTTTTATTTTTTTTATGGTTATGACGTCAATTTTTTATGTTTTAGTAAAATGCTTACCAATTGAGAGGGTCACAATTCGTAAAATGTTCCGGATAGCTTTTTAAAACTTTGATAATGTATGTAAAACTAGGAAATGAAACTACATTATGTGGTAAGGTAATTTTTTTTAAATATGAATATAATATTGGAAATAGTATTTACCAATAAAACTAAACAAATATATTTACTTAACTTCAAAATAATTAAAAATGCAGAAAGAGTCCGTAATATCAGGGGAGGGAAATTGTTTTTATCATATTTTTTTCACCTAGTTTTTTTTCAGACATTTAAATATAGCATGGTACAATAAAAAAACGAAATAATAAACTATAACATCACAAGTAAAAATAATAAAAAAAAACGTCCAAGGACATTAATGCTTGTAAGGAAAAGGTATGAATCAAATCAGATTTTTTTTAAATCATACAGTTTGCCTTTGCCATAACAATCATACCATTATGGGTTCTGTGGTTGCCCAAACATATTACATATTTTAAAATTGGACAATCTCCATCACATTTAATAATTATTTCCCTTTGTAACTTGTAAACATTTTCTTCAAATCGTCGTCAGGCACAATCACTTTCAGCTTGTATCGAAATGCATCTACTTAAACACAGGATCCAGTTTAATTTGACAAAATTAATGACTATTCCACTTCTTTTCCTGTATCCTTCAACTTGTATAGGTATAGTTTTATTTATAACTTTTATTTTTACAAAACTTTGTTTAGAATTATTTTTTCGTGAAAATCATATTGAATAATTGATTAGTTTTACTTTCCCTAAATGCTTATTTTTATACTTTTTCGTCTATTCTTATAATTGTTAATTTTCATGGTATTAAAGAACGTACTTGACTTACTTTAACCAGTGATTCCTGACATTATTTGGAGTAAAAAATATGAAACTAATTTTGGTCTCGGTGCCTTTTTAGATGTTTTTTTTTTGAAGACTTATTCTTTAAAATAAAAAAAATTAAAAATGATCCACATTTTGTCACTGGTCACTCAGCCGAGTAACCAACCAACCCCTCACCCCCTCCCCCCCGTCTATCTCCCAATACTTACTGATTTTTTATATTTTTGTAGAAAAAAAATCTCTAAAAATGTCACCGAGACAAAAATTTAATTTTCATTTTTTACTCCAAATAATGTCAGGAATCACTGGTTAAAGTAAGTCAAGTACGTTCCTTAACATCCTGTATATTTATCCTGATGACGAAAACAATGCTTTTGTTTAATTTCGATAATTTTTTATTAAATAGTGGTGTATTCAAGTATATTTATTTTCATTTGATTATTTTTACTTAAATCTCCGATAGATGTTGGCAACAGAAATAATACTCCGAATACTTATTAATTTCCTCTTGAAAAAATCAAAATTATTCGTTCATAGACGATTACGTACACATCCCCAATAAAATACACTGTATGAGAAAAAGAAATGAACATCAAATAAACAAAAAGTGGGCACGTATTTGTAAGAATATCGTTCCACCTTTCCAACAGGGGTAAGTGGAACTATATACCACCACTTGTACATGTGTATAATTGTAGACACAACAGTCCCCACAATGGAAGTTCCACGAGTGAATTCCGTTTTCCTCTTCCTCTTATTCCTCGCGATTATAAAGAGTAAATTCGGTCTCCCTCCAAGTTTAATTGCCGGCGCATTGTTTCCGTTGATTTGATTTTGTATCTCTATAGAGCTCAACATAATAATGAGAGGTAATAAGGATTCGTCGAATAGTGCACGGTGCTGGAGCAGAACGTTGTACGCCGTGTTTTCGGATCAACGTAGGTGCATTTTTATTTTATAAATGGAATAAATGTGAAGTTTATTTTGAATTTTTGTTTCCTTTATGATTCTAATTTTAAGGTTTACATCAAATTTAATAGGCACGAGGACGTCAAAAACGATTAGGTTTCTGTAAATGACATTAACTTTTTAAACTCCAAACATGCTCAGGAATCCTTTGGTTACATAGTGCAAAAGGCGTAATTTTAGCGCATGTATTTCAATATTTTAAGCTCATGTATGTTAATAAATACGCGGGAAGATTAAATATCCAACTAAAGTTGCAGGGAAAAGTTTAACACAAGAAAAATGAAGGTGAAAAAGAATATTTTAAATCTATGATTATAATCATATTGGTTATCAAACATGTAGAAAAAAAATTATGCAAGAAAACAGGCTGAATATGACAACAATAAAATTTAATTAAAAACACCACAAAATAAAGGAAAATAGATAAAGCTTCAACTCAATGTATTAATAATATAATAATCATTAATAATATTATCCATACAGGTTGTCAACCGATAGGGGTAAAGCCATTACGCAGACAATTTTAATTTTTATACTGCAATTGCGGGGTTCCGGCCCCTAGGGGTTAAGGGACGTACTTGATTTACTTTAAGCAGTGATTCCAGACATTATTTGGAGTAAAAAATGAAAATAAAACTTTGGTCATAGGTGACTTTTTATGTTTTTTTTTTTTATCGGCTTTAAATGGAGCATGTAGTCTAATCTTGTAATAATTGTGTGCATGATAATTAAACATACTCACCAGGAAATAATAATAGAACATAACAATTTTGGGAATTGCATTATAGAAAGAACTATAATTATATTGTATTATCAATTGGAATGTGTAAATTATAATTCATGTGCCTCAAAAAATTGTGCTATATTGTTTTCAATTTATGTGAATGTATGTTGTTTATAGGTTACAAGAAGTGATCATATGTGGCCAAATGATTAACATTAACATATTATCATGTGTACGAATAAATTATTAAATTTATTTAATTTATTTGTAGATAAAATGTATTTGCATACACCGAATAATGCCGTGAAAAGTTTTGTCACAACAGTGTACACTGTATAGGTACAGGTAAAAGTACAGTGTGGCGAATAAGAGCTGTGTCTATTCATTTGGCAAATTCTAAAAGCCAACAACTTTCTATCTAATTGTGTTTCCTCTTGTTATTGAACCACGAACTACGCTGAACCGGGCTGCGGAGCATTACATTTTACACGATAAGAGAATGTGTATCGTTTGAAAATAATCACTTAAACAAAAAACAAATGAATCGTCTGTGTATGTGTGGATGTCATTAAAAAAAGATCTTAGATTTTTTGTTGATATTTTCTATATCTATCCATTTGGCACTTATGCAACTGTGAACCTATGATCAAATCAATAATATTTGTTCATATTTTTTTTTATTTTTTATTATTTATTATCCAAAAAATACATGTTATGTACATTCTTTTAGGTATATGCCACCTCACTAGGCTGAGCCTGTTCCGAGGTGGCAGAAACAGATATGAAACAGTTACATTGTGATGTGACATTATAATTATATAAAAGCGGTGTATACAAAGTTATTGTTTTATTTTAAATCAATAATATTATATTTTTTAAAACGACCATTTAGTTTTTAGATCGACCGGTCAGTGGCTGAGTAGCATCGCGTTTGGATCCCACCCAAACGTCAAGACGTCCAGTCGTTGAGAGTTCAATTCTACAGCTAACTTAGACCTCCATTATGACACAAGCAACATTTTCCGCTTATTGTGGTGGGAGTAGTAGATTTTCAAATATGTTTTACCAGGCTATTCGTAACCCATGAATGTTTGTTTTCTATAAAAAAAAATTACCTACTGTTTTTTTGGTGTTGTAAAAAACATGAAGTGTCACCGGAGACCAAAATTTAATTAACACGTTTTACTCCAAATAGTTTCAGAAATCATTGGTTAAAGTAAGTCAAGTACGTCCCGTAACATCATGTACACGCTAGTGAAATTATCTCTTTCTTGAGGTGAGGAGTTTTTAAATATCAATACAATTTAAAACAAGATGTCTATTTTTGTACTTTTTTATTCACTTAGTATAGAAATACTGAAAAGATTGTCGATATTCAGACAAGCCGGAAAGTTAAAAAAATCTGACGTTAGAGCCAATGTCAAGTGCGGTTTCACGACAACTCAACAAAGCGGCATTTAGTTAAGAAAACCCCGTGAAAAGTCGTTAAAAGTTATGATTTTTTTTTTGAGAAAAAGTCTAACCAAACGAAATCTATTTAAACAAATTAAAAATAAAAATCATCACTAATGACTTTTCAAATGAGGTATTGAAGTTGCATGATTCTGAATTGTCTGGTCACGTAAAATACGCAGTCTTCGAAAGAAGCACAAATATTTACTCTACACGAAATAACTCTGTTTATTTTTTCACGTTAGCTACACATAAAGAGCCTTGAGGAAAAAAATCGCTCAGGGCCTTTGTCATCTTTGGGGATGCTGTGTGGAGGATCTTTTTAGCGAAAGGAATGAAAAGTAGTTCTGGGAAAGAAACATGTATGAGGGGTGGTAGGAATCGGGGGTCAATATGTCCAGAAGTGACGGACGTATGAATACATCCCTTCCAATGTAGTGCAAGGCGATGGGTCGAGGAAGTCCGGCTGGAGAGGTCTTACTTAGGTATCCCTCAACCAGTCTCTCCAGATCCGGCTCGTCATGCAGTAAAGGGTCAAACGCATTCACCGCCAATGGTAGCTAAACGCTTGGGAGGACCTATGGCAGGGGTGTTGGTTATCCTATACATTTTTATATAACTTTTTCATTCCTATGCTGCACCCTCCAAACCAAGAAATCACAGCGCTGAACTTGTTGGCTCTGAGAGCGTATTCATTTGCATCAAGTATTTTGTTATAACCGCTAATTCTGGCAAAGACTTCATTCGTCTCTAAGTGGTTCTTTCTCCTAATTCCGGGAAGTTAATAACTGTGTTACGGACTTAGTTAACTGAACAATGTTGTAACAAGGGACTTGAATATTGTATTTCGGTTGTGAGGAGGACTGAGTTGGATTTGTTATAATTGTGATAATATTATTTTTTTAAATACATGAGTCAGTAGGTATTTGATACATCATCATCATCATCTTTTTCCCCTTGTCCTATTCGGGTCGGGGACCCATTACATCGAAAAGGCTCCTCCATACGTCCCTGTCTTGTGCTGATCGCTCGGCCTCCGTCCATGGCAGACCGATCTTCTCCGCACACAGCCTCTGAAGTTTCCTCCCCCAACTATTTGTGGGGCGTCCCACTGGACGTCTACCCTCTGGAATCACACTCAGTATCTTCCTCGGAATTCGGTCATCAGGCATTCTTAGTACGTGCCCCAAGCCACCTCAGTAGCAATTTTTCTATGAAGAGTAACAGAGTTTCAATGTTTAGATCATCTCGGATCGTCGATTTTCTTATATTTCGTAACCCCTGCCACTCCTCTCAAGTACCTCATTTCGGCAGCTTGGACTCTGGAGCGTGTTTATTCGTTTAGCATCCATATCTGGTGGCCGTAACTGAGCGTCGGGCGGTGTAGAGTTTTAAATAATAAGTACCTATTTGATAGATAATAATTTTTTTATGTTCGTAATATTATGCAAAACATATTTTAAAAACATTTAACAAATATATTTAACCTATTCTAATTATTAGCATATTGTAAATCACATATCTCTGTAGTTATCTCCAGAGATATTGTATTTTATTATTACTGTGCCAGTATCTCCAGTACTATTCTGTTTTGATTAATAGACTTAGAGATTCTTTGAGATCACAGTGATTGTTTATTGTTACTTCGTACTTCACACGTATAGTTTAAGAGGACACAAATCTTTATAACTGGGAAGCTAGTATTTGACTGGCGGGCTGCCGGGATTACAATGACCTAGCAGTTAACGTTAAATAACGCGTTCTTTCGGTACATCTCATAAACCGATGGAATGTGACCTGAGTGGCCTATAGGCAACCTAACTGACCTATGATATATTATGACTTATGATATATTACAGCATTTAGCAAAGTAAGATTAAAGGATAAACAAATGGAATAGAAATGAGATCCTTGAAGCAAATGAGTGATAAACTCATCTGCATCTTTTTACAAGTGTTACGAGGTACAAAATTAATGCATTTCCGAAAGCTTTTATGGTTCGAAAGCATAAGCGGATGGACGAAAAAATGAAAGACAACTAATAAAAAATGTTATCGTTTAAATAAATAGTAAGATACGCGCCATGAAGACATGTTACAATCAAGGGAATAAAACGGTCCTGTAACAGTGTATAAAACTAAATATGAATGTGAATGAAGCAAAGACACCACAAATAGACATTTTGTGATGTTACGTCCTTTCTGATTTTCCCCATTGACAAATGGAGTGATAGTTACTTAGTTAGTTAGATTTGATTCTATATCTGAGCGTGATTTTTTATTGTGTATACTTATGTATAATGAGACAGTTATTTATTACTAAAAACTATTTATTTTTCTAAAGGGGTTAACTTTAAAATAAATGAATAGTAAATTCAAAAAGCATCTTAATTTTAATATTTTCCAAATAATTATGGATTTTTCTCTTTTTAAGGTTCCAATATATTTGTTTGTTAGAGATATTTTATTCACTTCTAATGTGTCAGTGCGCTTTTCGTTCGATGGACCCTAGGCATAAACTATCCCGCGACATGTCTTCGCTCCATCCCCAAGCCAAGGTATGCGCCCAAGGATTTCAACCTTAATTAACCCCCCGGGTGGCGGGGCCCCAGAAGGGTTGGTAGGGGCCGGCACCGCCTGGAGGCCCGGCTGAAGGGCTGAAGGGCCCGCGATATGGGGCTAATTTGCAGGCGGAGGGGTCGGGCTCCGAGGGTAGGGGCCCTCGAGTTAATTAACCAAACACCACTTTTGTGCCGACTGACGTGCGGGTGAAGGGACGGCCTGACTCAAATGTGTAAGGATTAAAGCGATTTTCGATAAACGTAGCGTAGCAGCGAGTGCCTGTCATTTTGTTGGACGTCTGGCTGGGAAAAGAATATGGGATTTGTTATTATAATATTCCTATAATTGACTAGGTGCGTTTAAAAATAATATCGCCTATTTTGGCCCTCTCACCCAAATGTGTCGACTACATAATAAGATAGAGTATGCTGAAGTAGACCATTTCGTTGAGTTCAGATTCAAATTTCCGAATTTCGAATATCGTCGAATTTCAGAAAGAGATTGAGAAAAAAATGTACCTACTGCGACTGCAAAAAATATTTAAAAGTTGTAGAGCTGATTACATTGGTTTTTTTATATATAGTTAATACCTCACAAGCGTCCCAACTGCTCCCGTCTGGAGCCAGTGAGACTATGGCATCCCCAATTGGGGTATGTTATGAGGCTGAAGGTAAGTGGGGAAGGGAAGGAGACGAGGAAGAGGAAGGTGGTGAAGTACCTGGCTATTCAGATCTCGTCACTAAACACGGCTAAAGCCATTTCAAGCAACGTTTCAATTCTGAATGGTGGTCTTTCACCAGGGCGATACTAAGAGTATCTTCCACTCTGGAACGTGCCGCAAATATACTATATATTATTTTAAATAATTAATTGTGAAATAACACAAATCAATTAAATAAAATTTATTTGCGCACGCCAAGTTCGAACCCGCGACCTTCGGAATGGAAGTCCAACGCCCTACCGCTGGACTACGCCGGCCGTCAAATGTATCGCTTATGTCTCTTCGTGTCTCTTTTATCCCTGTTTGTAATATGTATTTTTAGTTTTTACAAATACAAAAGATACATTCGAAGCATTTTTATTATTATTTTATGGTTTCATGAAATAAAAATAGAAAATTTGTTAACTCCGCGTTATTTTTTTAAAAAATAAGTATCTATTTGGGGGCATATACTATATTTGTACCTTGTCACCAAAAGGCATCACCCCTCTTTGCATAAGTTTACGTAAACAGAGCAATACATCTACCGTTCTTTATCTCAACGGGCAGTCGGATTTATCTGGTTTATGTACAAAAGCTGGTGCCTTGTCTTCTTTCAAGCGAAGTTGTTTTTATTTAATCTTTTATTCTATTTTTTTAACTTTTTATTTATTGTTTACTTGGGAGATCAACGTTAAAATAAAGCATAAAAATATCTAAATTAAATTAATTTAACTATTTTAAGGTTTCCTTTCATAACTTGGGAGTAATAATTTATAATAATTGAAGTAAGTGATTTAAAAAATTATAATTAAGAAAAAATTCATAAAAAAATAAATTATTGGATAAGATCGGGGTACGATTGGGAGGAGGTTCCTCTAGTTGACTTGAATGCTCAATAATTATTGGTATGTTTTTTAAAGTAGAATTGTTTGTATGATTTTTGTAGATAACGTTGTTTGACTTTAAGTCCTCGAATTATGACATGACCTCGGACTGATTTAGGCCTTCCTCAAAACGTTTCCGTATTTATGCATTTCCGCCAACTTTTTCTGAAATACCAATTAGACGAATTATTCGCTGTTCTGCAATAGTTCAACTGTTCACCTTAATAATTATAACCTGTAAACTCCAAGATATAATACGGTTAAAATATTTTATTTTTAAACATATTTCAAAACTCATTTTAAATCCGCTAGAAGGTTCTTTGATATGAGCACTGTACAACGCGTTGCGACGATGTAGAAACTCCCCCAGCTCGTGGTGCAATCCTGTTATAATGATTCTAATAATTGTTGCAAAAGAAATCTTCATGTCCTTGTGTAATTGAGACAAAATGTCACTCGACATTTTTAAAAGCTTAGAATCGTAGCTTCGGCCTCGTGAAGGCTTTCCAACAACTTCGCACAAGTCTAGACACAAAAAATAAAAAGGTTTTAGGCACTTAATCAAAAGCACCATTCAAAATGAATGTATCTGAAATGTGTCATATTAAGTATTATCCGGTTTGATAAAGTGGGGTAAATTGCTTAATTTACCTACAGGGTTGCAATGAATGGGTAGGTGGTCTAATTGGTGCTTTATTTCTTTGTACAAGTAAGGAAGTCAGTTAACGATTCGCTATGCAAGGTGAGGCCTCAGAGCTTTGATGTAGATTTAATTACGGATGTATTTTGTATTTGTATGACAGGGATGCCAAAATATGACAACGTTTTGCTTTTTTTAAATTAAATTTAAGATTATTAATTTTATTTAAATTAAATTTAAGATACGTAAAATTTAGAGTTTGTTAACCGTATGGTGCGCTGCAATATGTAGCCCTTAGTATTAAGATTTAAAGAGTTGACAATTTTTCTCAGAGCAAAAGCTCCGATAAGGTTCTCGGTTCAATTAAGAGTTGTTACTTGTGGGAAAGTTGACAATAAACTATAAATTTTACATACTTATTAATAAAATGGTTAATTATGCAACTTAAGAACTTTCCTCTAGTGGTTTTTTTTAAATTAATTTTTTCAGTTAGAATACGCAAGGGGGGAGGAGAAAAATGGGATTAGGATTAATAGACAAAGGACGGGAATATATGAGAGGGTAGATTGAATGATCTAGTTTGAGTCTTGTTGTTTAATGAGTTTTCGTTTCCCGTAAAGTCGAGTTAAAAATGTCAATGTTGCAATAATTTAAGTTAAATAAATTTGTAGTTCTGCAGATAAAGGAGTTGTATTTAGAGTTGGTCAAAGAAAGTGATGAAATAATTTGTTAATATTATCGTTAATTCGTTTAATCATAGGAGACTAATTTTGTCCCACCTCACACAGGTCTCACATAGTTGTATCTCCTTGACTATCATGGTAAAAAATATGATCTAAACGGTATTCGAAATAGAACACTCCACGCTTCATATTCAATATAAAATTTGACCGCAGAAAAATGTGCATCTCTATTAAAATAAAGTTTCCGGTAGAAATTTATTTTAAATTTGAAAAAATGTATATAAAATTTTGAGAATTTTTTAATCATGCTTTTTTTTTAAATAACAAAAAAGTGATTTGAAAATAAAGTTTATAATACATGAGTAGGTTTTCTATTTTTTCGTTTTCAGTTTTTTAAATACAAAAAAAACTTAAGGTAAGCCAATTTTTTTATTTATTTTTGTATTAAAAAATTTAATATTTAAAATGTTATATTGTATCTATTTCTAACAATCTCATTTGTAAACATATTTTATCACCTTTCAAAAACAGTTTTTAGTTTTCAGATATGTTCAGAAATATTGTATTTTTTAGGATGTTATTTATTACAATATCAATAATATTGAATTTCTCTATATCTATTGAATTTCTTAGATCTATTGAATTTCTTAGAAAAATCGATAAACTTCAGAACACACACAGATATGAGACGAGGAAAAGAAATGAACTGAGACTCCCCTTCAGGAAAAAAACACAGAGTCAACATTCGTTGATGTACGGAGCGTTGAAGATATTTGGAGAATTAGCAGAAGAAATAAAATTAGAAGAAAACATAAAAACATTTAAAATTAAATTACGTAAATATGTGATTGATGTGTTATAAATGTATTACTTTAATTATGTATATAAGGATTGTATTAGGACATAGATAACTATGTACCTACTTAAAATGCCTCAATAAACAATAAACAAAGCGAAAATATTTTGACCTTCTGACAAAATACACCTGATTTATGAAGGGTAATAAGATGTTAATGTTATCATCAGTGATTGAATAGATTTCTTCTTCATGGATCCAATTTTACAATAAAAGATTTTGTAAATGGTTGTTGTCAACCTCAAAAATGCAAGTTTCAGTAAAATTAATTAATTCTCGTTTCAATTACAAGCCTCCATGCTCTCAATAAATATTCCTGAATAGAATACTAACGGAAGTACCAATTTAGTTTTGGAGTAGCACGCGTAGAGTGCTAATTTCCGCTGTCAAATAAATGTCGGATAAAGAATATATGCAGAATCCTGTTCAGTGGCGGCCCGTAACTGGAGTGGCTGCTAATTAATACTCTCGGTCGCTAATTGGAGGTGCCTTCACCCCGGCAGCCTTCTCCGCCCCTGGTGGGTGGACTCTGTGCCACCCACGTGTAGCACACCCCCCACCCCGCAACCGCCTTGCTGTGATTGCTAGGTAGCGTGAAGTCTGGCGATATAGAAACAAACTTTTTTCCAAAAAAATTAAATATACAGGGTGTTAAGGTACGTACTTGAGTTACTTTAACCAGTGATTCCTGACATTATTTGGAGTAAAAAATGTAAATGAAATTTTGGTCTCCGGTGACATTTTTGATGTTTTTTTTTTTTTTTCTACAAAAACATAAATAATAGTAAGTGTTGGGTAGTTGGGGGCGGGGTAAGTGGTGGGGTGGTAACTTGGCTGAGTGACCAATAAGGTCATGTGAAAGAATTTTTTTTTTTGTTTGATTTTGAAGAAAAAATAATTTGAAAAAAAAAAAATTTACATAAAAAAAGTCACCGGAGACCAAAATTTCATTTTTATTTTTTACTCCAAATAATATCAGGAATCACTGGTTAAAGTAACTCAAGTACGTACCTTAACACCCTGTATATATATTTTTTTTATTGTTTTTTTAAATAGCAATTTATATGGCAAATATTATACTGTCGTAAAACCTTTTAATGTAACTCAATTTAATGTACAAAACAAGGTATTCACTTTGCTCAATACATTGTAACATCTAACCTAACATAACCCAACCCGAAAAAAAAATATTTATAAAAACTTTGTTTCTGGATATGAAATATTATCACAAAATTATTTTTACCAGTGGCATATGGTCATTGAAAAATATACATAATATATAACTGCTTTATAACATAATTATTTATCCAACTTATACTTAACTGCTATTAATCTTAAATTTTTGTATACAATTCTGCCGCCAAGGGTTGGACGAAAGTGCCCTTCTTGACAATATCAAGTAGGATACTGTGTTTTTACTTATGACGACCGAATAACACTTCAACAGTTTTAGTGCTATGCTCATTTTGCAAGTAAGTATGTAAATTGCTACAGATATTCTGTGTTTTAAAAAAAAAAGTATGGGATTCAATAAAAATGCAATAATTTTGACAAATATCAATCAATTTGAGTGATTTTTTTTAAATTATGCAAGTAAAGAATTAATATTATTTCCACTAAAAAAACTACACATTTACAACTACAAAAATATTTATTATTATAATTACAAAAACATAAAATTAGTTCACTTCACAATTGTGTTTTCCATGTCCATGTAGTCCCTTTTTACAGCGAGCGCTTGTGAGATTGGAACGGCCTTATCTCATTTGCTTTGCTGCACACTTATACACTGGCATATTGCGGCCGGGCAATAGGGTATTTCCACGTTTTTTTTATTGCTTAAAAAAAATTAAGCAACTAATTACGATTATTACGGCATGTTTATTTTATTTTTATGTTGACGAATAAATTTTCTACAGCGAGTCAATGTTACCCATTTTTATAATACCACCAACAATTTTGGACGTGTGACGTCATAAGCGTTGCCAGGCTTCTGACAGAAGTAATTTGTTTGTTTGTTGACGTGCGTACGTAGCATCGTCGACAACCACGGGCCGTTTTGGTTTTGTCAGTTTTGCATCGTTCTTAAAACCAATAAATTTGAATGAAAACATAAAAACAAACATTTTTAGTAAAATGATTAAAATCAAAAAAATCATTCAAATTGATTGATATTTGTCAAAATTATTGCATTTTTATTGAATCGCATACTTTTTTTTTTAAAACACAGAATATCTGTAGCAATTTACATACATACTTGCAAAATGAGCATAGCACTAAAACTGTTGAAGTGTTATTCTGTCGTCATAAGTAAAAACACAATATCCTCCTTGATATTGTCAAGAAGGACACTTTCGTCCAACCCTTGGCGGCAGAATCGTATACAAAAATTTAAGATTAATAGCAGTTAAGTATAAGTTGGATAAATAATTATGTTGTAAAGCAGTTAGGTATATTTTTCTTTGCCGCTGCATAAAAATATTTTTTTCCATCGCATAGGAACGAACGAACACCAACCACATTTTAATAGTGGTTGCCGTTAATCTCTTGCGTTAGTTTGTATCAAAGTAAAAAGCGTTCTGAAAATACCAATTTTTAATTAACTTAAGAGGGTATTACCAGAGAATACCGGAAATTAGTCCTTTTTAAATCAAATTCTAGACGTATTGACTCTTTTATTTGATTTTGAAAGATTGTTATTTCATCTGGTACACGCAGTTTTAAAATGTATTTTTAATATACTAATGTTATGCCTTCGGTCGTTGGCAGATTTGTTCAATTTTCAAACGATAGATTCTATTAAACAACACAAATTTAAAATCATATAATCATACAACTAAATAAATCAATACATAATCTAGTCAACACAGTTTTCAAAATTTAAATTTTAGTTATATTAAAATCATTAAAAAATAAATCCGAGAACGTATTTTTTGAAAGAAATACGTCAGTTTTTCTATTTATTTAAGGTCATACAAACTAAAATATTTTAAAAAAAATTACATATTTATTTTCTTTTGACATTATTGAAAATTCATAAATACTTATGATCAAAAAATACTTACAAGAAGTACACTATATTTAATAATTTATCATCGTGCGTTTTGAGCATTTTTATTGCTTACTTGAATGTAGGTATATATTAAAGCAAGTTTTTAATGAAATACTTCGATATTAAATTTTTAATTTAAAAAATTTGATAGGGGCAATAATCTATCTTTCTCATTGGAACCTCCCTGTACAATTCGCTGTACTCGCTGCAATCGTTCTTAAAGGGTTCCAGGTAATGAAGATGTACGATTATTATAGATAACGATTTGGTTACCCCACCTGCAGCAGTGGACCAATGTAAAATTGGCCGCACATTGTTATTTAACTGGACAATTGTTATTTGGATCATATTTTATGCATAAATGGGAATAAAAAACGAGCCCTGTTAGATAAGGTCCATTCCACATGAATCAGGATTAATCCATCCGGCGCCCGTTGTCAACTTTAGCGCGTGCGTTAGTCACCTACCCCCTACGAGATATTAAAACAACTACGGAATATAAAGAATGCGTTACAAACACGGTTAACGATTTATTTTATAGTTACTTTTTTTGTTATGGCCGCTTAGTTGGCGATTTTCTATTATGAATACCTATTACAGTATTGAATAATCTAGGCCTTCGTGGTTGAAAGGTAAGGCTCTCGAATTGCAACCTGATTCCTTATGCGGGAAAATAATTTTTATTTGATTGATTAGTGTTATTACGCAATTAGTTCATTAAAAATAACATACTCGTATAGTATATTTGCGGCACGTTACAGAGTGGAAGATACTCTCAGTATCGTCCGGTGTAAAATTACCATTCAGAATTGAAAAGTTGCTTGAAATGGCTTCAGTCATGTTTGGTGACCAGATCTGAATATCCAGGTAATTCTCCAACTCCTTCTTCCCCTCCGCACTACCTTCAGCCTCACAGAATGCCCGAAATACCCTACAGTCTCACTAGCTCAAGACGGTAGCATTTGGGACTCTTGTATGGTATTGATATAAAAACATTTAAGAGCATTTTAGAAATAAGTACCTACCTGCTCGTGGAAGCATAAAAGCTATTTCTAAGTTTTCAGCCACAATTCCACCATGTTTAAGTACAATTTTTATAACATGACGAGGGTGTATACTACATTGGATTTTATAAAACTAAATAACGGGCATTTGTATTTTGTTTTGAATCTACAATATTGTTTCTTTACATTTTTTACTTATTTTTATCATTTGAATAGTTCTTTGTGAAATGGAACAATTCCAATGTCCAAAGTATGATCAAATTCGTGTTTTTCGACAATTTTTATGTTCAATTATATTTATACACTAGCTTCTGACCTGCGACTTCGTCTGAGCAGGATTAATACTTCGAGTAGCCTATTTTCATTTCTTAGGTCCCATCACTATGTTTATACCAAAAGTATTTAATACCTATTTATTTAAAATATCTATAATTCTTGATTCGTATCAAAGTATTAGGCGAGTACTTAAATATTTATAGAATAAATTCACAAATTTAAATATTTTCTAAAATAGAATTTTGGTTTAACCATTGTTTTGCAAAATGTCATTCTCATATTTTGACATATTCTATTAAACAATTATTATTTTTCGTAATATATGGAAAATAGATAGCTTTATGAATTATAGCCTATATGTTATTCTGATGTATGAGCTATATTATTGTAATGTTTCAATAAAATCCATTCAGTAGTATTTGCGTGAAAGAGTAACAAACACACATACATCCATGCAAACTTTCGCGTTTATAATATTAGTAAGATTCAAAACAGGATTCACGCCATAAACATCCACGCCATGTGTGAACTTTCAATAGGATCAGTTGTCAATAATTGTGACTACAAAATCTTTTACAACATAATATTAAGCAAAACAAGCTGACTAAAATTGATACTTTTTATACCCAAAAGAAGTTATATAGATAATTTAAAATCTTATTTCTATTTCAAACAAAATATTACCTACCCCTTTACTACATAATTTTCTACAAAAAAAGGATATTAAAAAAAAATCTATACAAAAAGGTTCTTATAAACTTTTCAAGGATGAAGGCTCAATTTTTGTAAGTGGATTCAGAAGAGAAAGTTTTGAACGTTTTCACTATTGTTCTACATTTCCAATCCTTACCAATTCAACAATCCAGTATATTAAGCCATACGTCATAATAATCCATATTACCCTCTCCCATCCACCTGTTATAATCCGCCCAATACCCCATCCATACCCCATTCACCGTGGTGCCTGCCGCTGTCCGTCCCTGTTTAAACGCACGATTAAAACTGCGTAACAATCCCTGCGCCCATATCCGTAATCGGCGCATATTTTTTATGCCAGGCGTAATTAGACTAAACGCTGTCAATACGTCATGAGTCATGAGTCATGACATGGTCATGACATGGTCATGACATGGTCATGGTCATGACTCATGACCAACCAGTTTAAATATATATTAATAATGATTTTGAATGGCTTTCATCCCCATAGGAGTGTTCTAGCCAGTGTCAAGTGTGATTGAAGAATGTTCTTCATTTGTAAGTGGGAAAATGTATACAAATTTATTAGTAATAACAAGAACCAGTTTGATGTGCCTTCAGAAGGAAAACAGCTGTCATGCGTGATAATAAATATATAACAGAACTTTTTTTATAAATAAATAGTTTTTATAAATTAATTAATAATATTTTTGAAAATATTATTAATTTCATTTCATTGCCGGCAACCCGGGCGTTTATTACTATAATATTTTATAAACAAGTAAGTTATCCGCCTCACTATAAGATGTCTGTTCTGAGACGGGTATTGAAAATATTCAGACTAAAAAACGTAATTTACATACTTGCTATATAGACTAACAAAAGGCTTTCGATAGTGTCCCGCACTCGTGGCTGATCAAAATATTAAATATATATAAAACTAACCCCATTATTATTAGCATTTTAAAAAATATTTTGTCCTTTTAGATTATCGATTTACTTATCAATTTAAAAGGTATGAAAATAGTAGTACCGGGCAATTCAATAAAACGAGGGATTTTTCAGGGAGAGTCATTGAGTCCTCTTTAGTTTTGCTTAGCATTGAATCCTCTATCTAATATGCTAATTAATAGCAAGTTTGGAATAAAAATTAAGAATAATACAACATGGATTAGTTTAATTTCGCAAAATCATTTTCTGTAAATTATCAAATTTAGAGAAAATAATTAAGGTAGTTAAAAAATTGTCAGATGATATTATAATGACTTTTGGTTTAGATAAATATAGAGCGATCCATTAAAAGAAAGGCAAAATTGTAGATGGAGACAAGTGTTTAGTGTTGAAATAACTTTAGGACATTAATCCATTATACCCATGTTCCTTACCAAATATTCCTTCCTTGTGATTCCCTTCCTTTCACAATAAGGCCCTTACTCAAGAAGCAAAGAAGATGATTTAAAACACTTGAAAAAAGAACACTTTTGGACTTCCTTGTTTTGAATAAAAACATTCAGTTGTTCTTGAAAAACTCGACCAAGCTTGTACAAGCATTTTGCACATCTCGCAAATAACAATAATATAAATATATTATAATTGTCGTGAAGACCATCGGGTCATCATCATTGGAAAGTGATCGTAAAGAAGAACTGGGAGCTGTCACCTCATCATCAAGGTAAGGGCCATTCCTATCGTTTTCCTTCCCCCCTTGTCGATTTAAAAACACAATCTTATACACTCGTAATTTCGCCACATAATTTAGTTTTACAGTCCACACGGTGTCATCGGACACTTAACATTTTGGTCCTTCGAGCCGGATATAAATCACATTCCCGCTAAATTACATATTGTTGTTTTTTAGCAAAAAATTCGCCAAATTGAATATCGTTTCAATTCAAATGATTGTGTTTTTAAACTCGCATCCTTTCAATTCCGTTCCTGTCGTAAAGCTATTTCAACAATAATTCATTATTACGCATAAAGATTAATAATTAATTAGGTAATCATATTGACATGATTTGTTTGCAATTCCGGTAGCATTCGATAGGTAGGCATCAGTTTGAAGTCGCGTCGGTAACGTAGAGCCCTGTTAATCATAAATAAACCAATCGTCGGTAATGTAGAGACCTGTTAATGGTAACCATAAATAAACCAATCGTCGGTAACGTAGAGCACTGTTAATGGTAACTGATGGTAACGTAGAGCCCTGCTTCCATAGATACGCAGTGAAGTTTGTTTATGATTTCGTTGTCAAGGTAAACTGTAAAGAGTGACAGTTTTTTACGCAGTTTTGTTATTGTTTTTTTTGTTTGGTTTGAATATTTTTGGTTTTAAATATTCAAAAATGGCATCCAATTCAATTAAATATAGATTGTCAGTGCTGGATATGGAGAGTATTCGTGCGTCGGCTTTGAAAGCAATTCAAACAATGAATTTATCTGACAAAGATGCTTTCAAAATACGTTACACAGATCTCGTAATTGTACGAGAAAACTTTATTCAGGCTCATATATCTCTGGAAGCTACAAGAAAGGATGAGGCTGATGTAACGGTATTACAATCGAAATATTCGGAGATACAAAATATGTATTACGAAATACAATCATATTTTAACCAACTGTTTCCTGAAAAATCAACAGTTGCAATCGACAATAAAACAATGAACTATAATTTGACTAATGTTTCGTTACCTAAGTTGAATTTGATAGTCTTTTCTGGAATTTCAACAGAATGGATGAATTTTATTAATACTTTTGACTCGTTAATTCATTCAAATAATTCATTAAATTCCGTTCAAAAAATGCAATATTTATTAACTAGTCTCACTGGTGAGGCATTAATATGCGTAAAACATTTGCCGATTTCGGAAGGAAATTACTTTATTGCTTATCATATTCTAAAGACGAGGTATGATAATGTACGCCTAATGGCTGATATACACGTGGAGGTAATTTTGTCATCCCAGCCCGTAAAGGCTCATGACAATTTGAGGCAATTTATTTCAATGCTGAAAGAAAACATTGCCGCTTTGGAAGTTTTAAATTTTCCGGTACGTGAATGGAGTTTCATATTGTTACATATTGTTCTACGCAAATTACCAAAAGAATTGCGTATTGATTTTGAGTTACAACATAAGTCGGAAAAAATTCCTTCATTCGATCTACTATTGCAGTTTTTGGAGGGACAATGCTTAGCTAAGGAAATGGCGTCAGGTATTATTCCGGAACATATGACACAAAAGGAAAATGTTAATAAAGTTCCATCGAAGGCCTATAATTTTAAAAGTCGTTCGAGCAATAATAGTAATGTTAATTCGTTTGTATCGAAAATTGAAATCAAGTGTCTTGCTTGCAAATCGCCACATGCTCTTCATAAATGTGACAAATTTTTAAACCTTTCTGCAAAGGATAGATACTCATTCGTAAAAGAACATAATCTATGCCTTAATTGTTTGGTCCAAGGGAGACATAATGCGAAAAATTGTCAATCTCGCTTTTCTTGCAAGCATTGTCAAGCAAGACATCATACCCTGTTGCATTTTCCAAAGAAAATGTTGGAAAATCCAGAACCTCAAGAAAATTCGTCGGAACCAATTGCTTTGACAACGGTGTACACTAAAACTAACACATCGGTGTTGTTATCTACAGCCTATGTTGAAATATTGGACAAAAATGGCGTTTTCAAAAAGGCTAGAGTTTTGCTCGATAGCGCCAGCCAGGCTAATTTCATTTCGGAGAATTGCGTCAAACGCTTAGGTTTGCCTCGTCAAAAGAAGCAGTCACTTGCAGTGCTAGGTATTGGCAACATTCCTACAATTAATTCCAACGGATTAATAAAAACACAATGTCGTCCCGTCGCCTCGAAGGAATCTGGTATTTCGACAGATTTCCTTATTTTGAATAACATTTGTTCAAATATGCCGTCATCTCGTATCGTCGAGCATGAGTGGTCACACATCGCAGGACTCCAATTGGGAGACCCTACATTCTACATACCTTCAGAAATTGATATCCTATTCGGAAGTGATATCTTTGCGTCGCTATTGTGCTCAGGTAAATTAATTGGCAATCAAAATGAACCTGTAGCTATTGAAACCAAATTAGGTTGGGTTTTGATGGGAAATGTCAAACCATCAAATCATTCTATTAACTCATTTTTCACTTCAATGGAGGAATCAATAGATGAAAAACTTAAATGTTTCTGGGAAATCGAAAACGTTCCTCTTTTGAAGAAAATTCAATCGCCTGATGAACTTCGTTGTGAACAATTATATGTTGAAAATACCTACCGTAACAAAGATGGGAGATATATTATATCATTACCATTTAAGGAAACCCCGGAGAAGTTGGGAAAATCATATGACACAGCATTGTCACGTCTCACGCATTTAGAAAGGAGACTGGATCGAAATCCTGATTTCAAATCCCAATATATTTCGTTCATGAGAGAATACTTATCGTTAGGACACATGATGGAAATACCATCTCAATCGCCAATTGTTGGTAATTACTTCATACCTCATCATGGAATAATGAAGGAGACGAGTTCTACCACTCGCTTAAGGGTTGTTTTTGATGCAAGTGCTAAAACGTCATCGGGTATGTCATTGAACGACATACTTTTGGTCGGTCCCAAATTACAAAAGGACATCGTCGAATTGATGTGTAATTTTCGAATACACAAAATCGTTTTTACCGCTGACATACGTCAAATTTATAGACAAATATTAATGGATAATAACTCTCGCCGTTTCCAAAATATTTTGTGGCGAGAATGGCCTAGTCATCCTTTAACATTTTACATAACAGAACTTCCATCCCTCGCCAATCTAAGAATTGATCGTTATGTTACAACATGTCCACAAAGTCGTTGTATACTTGTTGAATTTTCAGATGCCTCTGAAAGAGGATATATTGGAATTGTATATTTAGTTGTAATTAACATCAAAGAAATATCGAGCCATATTTTGTTGGCTAAGTCAAGGGTTGCACCCATCAAAGTTACATCTATCCCACGATTGGAGTTGCTTGGAGCAGTTTTATTGGCAAATTTGTTGACTTATTGTAAAGAAGTATACAAAGTTAGACTTCAAATAGAAAGAATCATCGCTTTCACGGATTCGACCATTGTATTGGCATGGTTGAAGACACCTTCGTTTCTTTGGCAGACTTTTATAGCAAATCGTGTCGAAGCTATAATTGAAAATATACCGTATGAACATTGGTATCACATTTCCTCGCAAGATAATCCCGCGGACTTGGGATCACGAGTAGTTTTTCCAAATGAAATCGCTGACGCATCGTTATGGTGGTACGGACCTAACTTTCTATCATCACCTTTGGAAGAATGGTTACTAGTTAAACCTCAAACTATTCCCGCAGAACAACTACCAGAATACAAATCGAAAAACTTGATCTCATTCGTAACGAATGTGTCAACTTGTGACCAAGAGTTTCTACTGAAATTTTCTTCATTATCGAAATTATTACGTGTTATATCATGGTGTCGTCGATTTATTAATAAATTACGTTCGAAATCAATTGGCACTTTCAACGTATTTTCCCCACTCTCTTTAAAAGAAAATAATTTATCTTTGACATGTTGCATTAAGCTTGTTCAAACTATTTATTTTCAACAAGATATAGACAGTATACAGTCGCATCATGTCTGTTCGACACAACTTCAAAAACTCGCTCCATTTATCGATGAAAATGGAATTTTAAGAGTCGGTGGTCGTATTCGTTATGCACAGGTCTCGGAAAATGCTCGACATCCTATTATTTTACCGAAGCAATGTCATTTGACAACTTTAATAATAGACCATTACCATCGTATGTACTTACATCCAGGTCCGCGTGCATTGCAATCCATAATATCATCAAAATATTGGATAATTTCGGCTCGTAACGTAATTCGACATCGTCTGAGCAAATGCATTGTTTGTTTTAAAAATAACCCGCGTGGAAGTTCACCCATGATGGGTAACTTACCCGCTTCTCGCTTTCGAGAAGGTCGTCCATTTTTGAATGTCGGAACGGATTATGGAGGTCCTTTTTTAGTGCGCGAGAGTAAACGACGCGGCGCCAAAACTTATAAGGCTTATTTATGTCTTTATGTTTGTTTATCGACCAAAGCCGTTCATCTAGAGTTAGTTTCAGATCTATCTACTGAAGCATTTGTCGCAGCATTAGATAGATTTATCTCTCGTCGCGGTGTATGTCAGAACCTTTACAGCGATTGCGGCAGCAACTTTATTGGGACCAATAGATATCATACTGGTCTGTCGAAATTCTTAAATGCACCCGAAAACAACGACAAACTTGTGGATGCAACTGTCACTCGTTCGATTACCTGGCACTTTAATCCTCCCTCCGCACCTCATTTCAACGGATTGTCGGAGGCTGGAATTAAGTCAACCAAACACCATTTGAAAAGGGTTGTGGGAGATCAAATCCTCACCTTTGAAGAACTAACCACAGTTCTGACTCGCGTCGAAGCAATTTTAAATTCGCGACCCATTGGAGCGCTATCGCCGGATCCATCTGAAATGGACCCGTTAACTCCTGCCCATTTTTTGATTGGGGCTCCTCTCGTTTCTGTTCTTGAAGAAGATTTTGTGGATGTACCAATGAATCGTTTATCGCGTTGGCAACTATTGAAACAAATGTCTCAACATTTTTGGAATCGTTGGCGGAAAGAATATCTACACACTCTTCAACAACGAAACAAGTGGGCTACGACAAACCCTAATTTGAAAGTTGATGACCTAGTTATGATTGATGATTCGCAATCAGCCCCCATGCGATGGCCTGTCGGACGAGTCGTTGAACTATTTCCCGGCGCTGATGGAATTATCCGTGTCGTTTCGGTATGTACTCCCCAGGGTGTTTTTAAACGTCCCGTGGTAAAACTGTATCGACTACCTATCGATTAAATATCTGTTTTGCTTAGTTTATAATTTTAATTTCGTTATTAATTCTTTGTTTTGTCCATTTAATTTTGTTTGTTGTCGTTTTCTTTTTTGCTTTCTTTTTCTTTCGTGTCGTTGATGCACAATTATTGAGAAAATCATCACATTTTCTCAAGGCCGGCGGAATGTTTAGTGTTGAAATAACTTTAGGACATTAATCCATTATACCCATGTTCCTTACCAAATATTCCTTCCTTGTGATTCCCTTCCTTTCACAATAAGGCCCTTACTCAAGAAGCAAAGAAGATGATTTAAAACACTTGAAAAAAGAACACTTTTGGACTTCCTTGTTTTGAATAAAAACATTCAGTTGTTCTTGAAAAACTCGACCAAGCTTGTACAAGCATTTTGCACATCTCGCAAATAACAATAATATAAATATATTATAATTGTCGTGAAGACCATCGGGTCATCATCATTGGAAAGTGATCGTAAAGAAGAACTGGGAGCTGTCACCTCATCATCAAGGTAAGGGCCATTCCTATCGTTTTCCTTCCCCCCTTGTCGATTTAAAAACACAATCTTATACACTCGTAATTTCGCCACATAATTTAGTTTTACAGTCCACACGGTGTCATCGGACACTTAACAACAAGGGTATATTTAGAAATTTGAAATTAAAAATATGAAAAGGGGTGAGGTTAATGAGGAATAAATTAATCACACTAGTATTAAAAATGATAATAGGATTAAATTTTAAACTAGGATCAGAAATTTTTTTAATGCAATCCATCTGCTAAAAATTTAGTAAAGGCAATACATAATTAGGCAATACCTCTATTAACGTACTCATTTGGCATAACGAAATGGTCCAATACAGATTTAGATAGCTTAGAACGATTAATGAGAACTAAGTACGTTAACAAAGTTTAATTGCCATCATCCAATTAATTGACCTAGAAATATAATAATAGACCTAGGTATAATGACCTAGGTATACTCAACATAACTTCTTTGAAACACAATCAGGTAGAAATGTTATGATTTTTTCGGCCATAGGAAAGCTAATATCTCAGAAATGCACAAAATAATTGGCAAGGCAGATAGAAACATTACATCTTAAATTTATACGACGAGAATGCCAACATTTTTATTAATACCAACCAGGAATTATTAGATTTCTGGTCAAATAAAATTATTCACGCAAAACACTTCAATTTCAATCTCAACCAAACGTATGCTGACAAACTTTCGTCAAACCAATGGTTGAGTATTGGAGAGTTGAGCGCAGAAATTGAAGGATTTATTCTTGCCATTCAAGACACAGTCATTAATACTAAAAATTATAGGAAGCACATAATAAAAGATACAAATCAAATTGATGATTTATGTAGAAAATGTATGACTTTTCCGGAAACTATAGAACCTATTATATCGGGATGTTCTGTATTAGCGCCGTCCGCGTATACATTTAGGCACAATCAGGTTTTAAAAATAATTCACCAAAGTTTGGTAATTAAACATAAGGTTATTGACTGCCATAATAAAGTACCATACGAATACGAACCAAATTCATTTTTAGAAAATGAATTTTATAAAATATATTATGATAAAACTATACTAACATAGAGAACAATTATTAGTCATAATAGACCCGATATAGTTTTACATGACAAAATTTTAAAAATAACTTATATCATTGATGTGGCTATTCCAAATTTCTGTAATATTGAAAAATCTGTTTCGGAAAAAATAAGAAAGTATACAGATTTAGGAAACGAAATTAAAAGAATTTGGCATTCTCAGACTATAAAAATATTACCATTTGTTATTTCGGCTATGGCTTTATACGGCTATGGCTTTATACACGGAGAAAAATGTTATTCAAAAATACGATCATTTTATTTGTAAAACGGTTAAAAACGGGACTGAAGTTCTTACGAATAAATTAACAGGGTTTCAATGTTTATTGGCGGGAATTATGTAAGAATAATTTGTCGGTATACGTACGAAATTTACGTTTACCAACAAATTATTCTTACATTTTCCCGTCAAATTAGGCAATTTAGGCATATTAGATTTCTCAAAGAATTTATATATAAAAATGCAAAAACCAATCATTTTATATACGATTACGAAAGATATTTTAGATGTTTATATTGAGGTAGGATTTATCGATCCTGTTAGTAGTTCTACCGAGCCGAACACTCTGATATGAAAATATCTGGAGTCAATGAATTATTTTCTCATTTGGTCTCTAGTGGGTTGACATGTTGTTCTTGTACTGTTTTGTATTTATTATGCTTATATGCTACACTTACATAGCGTGGATTGACTAGATGATCATTTGTGGAAAAGTGTGTGGAAGGTTTAGTTTTTCCTGTGGAGAAGATTTAACCCGGAAATAAAGTCATAACAATATAAAAGAAATAAAAAAGAACAAGAACCTATGTACATTACGTAATAATAATATATAAAATACAATACACACTCACAATACAACTGTCAACTTTGAGATAAAATTACTATTATTTTGAAAATCTCACAATTGTGAATACTTACATATTTATAAGTTGAAGCAATAGGTGACTAATAAATAAGTTAATACAATTTATTGTACATAAAAAATCAACAAAACACACTAAATAAATAGATGAAGCTAAACTCAGCTAAACACTCCAATATAAGAGGAAAAAATTAATTTTTGGAAATTACTATTACAAATTTATGCTTTTAATAATAAGGAATCTAGATTTGCTGTAAACACACGTGTCCACAGAAAATAACAGGGATTCAGTCTATAGGGGGAAATATACCCATGCAGATTAGGTCAGGAATTAAATTATTATACAAAGCGTTTATAAACAATTAGTATAAAAATATTGCCTTTGTTTTACTAGTAACTAGATTCGTCCCAGTGATTCTGCCAGACGAAATCATATTTAAATTAAAACAAATAACTTTATTTAAACCAATAGAATAATAAATTAATAGACAATATGTTAAACAAAAAATATAAGAAAAAGTTTATTAACTCTTATGTTTATCCACATGTGATTGACAACAATAATAATTGGAGAAAAAAATTATTTTTAAATAATAATACTTCAAATTTATTAATTAAAAACATGCCAGATAATATTAACCCAGCCTTTTACACAAATAACAAATTAAAAATTTATATATTAAATAACAAGGATAAGGGTGATTATTTGAACAAATCTGGAGTTTATAAATTAATTTGTAACGATTGTAACTTTTTTTATATTGGAAAGACTTCTAGAAATTTTAATATTAGAGTTAAGAAACATCTAAGATGTTTGAATAATAATTATTATTCTGAATTTGCCAACCACATTTTAGAAACAAATAATTCTTTTGATCTAAATAAAGGGTTAAAAATTTTACACACAAACTCAACAGATTTACAATTAGCAAACTTAGAAATTTTAGAAATTAGAAAAAGTGTTAATAGTAAATTAAATATTATTAATAACCAAATATTTAAAAAAAAAAGACATCTCTTAAATTTATTTTCTTATTAATAATTATATTTAAAATTATTTATTTTTGTTGTTTAAACATGTTTATTATGTTTTGATAATTTACATAATGTAATTTTTCATATTTTACAATAATTTTTATATTTAATTTTAAATAATTGTTTTTTACGATATTTTTTAATTAATTAATCACCTCTCTCTATAATATGTTTGTCCATAGTTCTTTTTAATCTGTTCTTTTTAGTCTATACTTGTTTGTTTATTTTGTTATTAATGTCATTACTACCCTGACGAAGAAACCATCGGTTTTGAAACATGTAGGTAATTGTGATTATGACGCCACAAAGTGATTTTGCGAAGTTTGAAGAAATAAAGAAATCATATTTTCTTTCAATTTTATAAAAATGTCATAATGGCATCGTATTTTCAAATTTTATTGATCATGTGCGTATTTAATAAAAATTGAATTTTTGGCACGTCCTAAATAAGTTGAAAAATAAATTATTTTACGCATGTCATTTTTATGTGAATTTCACAAAATATATTCACAGCCGTCAAAGAAGGATCATAAAAATGGAGGCAATTTAATTCAGAAATGTAAAAGGCATAAACCACTGTCATTTTAAATCTCCATTGATATATTTATCACGGCAGTAATTCCACCTTGATTATCACGCCACGTGACGGGGTGTCCGATAGAGGGCGTTCATTTATCATGCGAATATTAATCGACAGTAGTTGGAAAATTCGCTAAATCACATTTTTAAATGATCAGTAAAGCTTTGAAAGAGTTAAAAACAAATATTTTTATTTGCCTCCATTTTCAAGCTAAACGTTTATTATATATGACTGTGCATTCGGGGGCAACTTCTGTGGATAACTGAATGCATTGAAAAATCGTTCGTTCTTCGTGAGTTTTTTTTAACCAATTGCTTAGATTAGTGTGCTTTCATCTTTATGTATTCGTAAGCTCAGTTAATTACCACGGGGATTTGAAACACCTAAGATTTTTTAATTTTATTTTTTATGCGTATTTAACGAGGTATTCAATATCTAAAACTGGAGCAAAAACAATCTGATTAAAACTATAGGAGTCATGATATTTTTTTATAATTGTATCTACTTTAATTCCAGTAATTAGGATTACTTTAAATATGTCCAGAAAAATTTCAAAATAAGTTAGAGGTCCGTCGAGAATACAAGTTGTTTTATTTACGTTATCGTAAGGTTTACAATGAACGTTTAACTGAGCCAGACTCCGTCCATACTATTATATTGGAAGCTCTAAGTTAATCGAAAGCTGGGCCCACGAACACTCCGGAGACCGGCGGTCTTTCCGTAACCGTTCGTCCATTGGACACGAACAACGATAGATGATACTCTGCTAAGGTACTACTTAAGTGACTTATGATAGACCTAAAAGCTACACGTACTAACGGCATCTAATAAACAACTATCCGTACTAACATCATCTGGTGTGCTAGCACGGTCGCTCGATATGAAGTTACCGACCGATTGTCGGTAACTTCTCATCGTTCCCTAGGACAACTGCAGATCTCAAACGTACAAACGACAGTTGCTATCGAATATATTAAGGACACTTAGTCATTGTGAACTGTCACATATTCGTTTGCGATCTGCAGTTGTCGTAGGGAACGATGAGAAGTTACCGATAGTTATCCTACCGATCGACATAGAGCAAGGGTGCTAAGGCCTCTGGTAAAGGAAGTTGAAACTAATATCTTATCCTGTATACTACAATAATCTTCTGTATTCTTATATAATTTGTGAAGACTTTTCTTACAAAAAGTTTTGTATCATCATAATATTATGGAAAATTCAAAATAAAGAATTATTGGTTTTTGTTTAACTAAACCCGTACCTCGTACGGTGTAGCTAGCTAAATACATAACATACAAGTAAATACCCTCCTATACAATTTAATGAGTTCCGCCGTATATTTGTTTTAAAATCCCAACACATTGAGTAATGGCGGGATTAAATGAAGTTCAACAGACGACATGAACATTTTTTCTGTTTAACAAGCATCCATTTAGGATGGTAGGATTTCCTGAAATTTATGTTAAAAATCGGTAAAGTCAACAGAGAGCAGAGGTGCGAGAGATATAAAACATGAGCTTACCGGTGCGGCCGCTAGGTGCGCCTTTGTTTACACTTAGAAGAAGAAAAAAACGATATATGTACGAGGATATAAAATGTTGTCTACAGATTATTGTGTTAAAAACATGCGCGCAATTTGTGTACAAACATACTCGAACGGATTTAAATAGAATAATCAATTAGTTTCATTCCCGATAGGTGAAGATAAGTTTTCACGTGTTTTGAAATAAATAATAAAACATGCCAATAAATTCTATTTGGGTTATTTGGTATTTGGTTTGATAGTTTATTCCATCCTGGTAGTGTGGTTTATGCAAAACCCAACCGGCCATAATAAAAATAATCAATAAGTCAATTCATTTTGTTGCTTTTATTTTTCAGTCGGTATAATTTCATGGAAGGTATTATATTTTTTTTTATTGTTTCTTCAATTAATAATACAATTTTTAACCTCACTAGGACAAGCCTGTGTTGAGGTTAACAATTATTCAAATAACAATTATTAACCTAACGTGTTGAATTAGTTCTCAGATTTTAAACTGTTTCACGAAATATTTTTAAAAAAACGAGTGTGCTTTAGACCACATGACTAAAGTAAAACTTCTTCAGCTCCATCTATATTTATGTATATAGATATAAATGTTTATATGTATAATATATACATGTATAAACATATATTAGTTTTCTATAAATATTTATTTATTTAAATTTATTATCGTTAGCCTCGCTCGATCACACTTTTCGTAACGCTCATGTCACGCACTCGCCGGCTTACTCCTAAAAATTAAGTCAACATCTTGCCTTGATAGTACATACGAAGAATGCACAGAATTTTGATCTAGGGAACACCTCCATTCCATCCTTTTTGATAATGAAAATCCTTTTTATTTTTTGTTTTTCCATTTATGATATTTATAAATTATTAATATCGTTTCAATATCTTATCTATTTAATAATTAATAACGGTTTAGATATAAATAAACAACGACATTTACTATTTTTAAATAAATTAACAAATTAATGTATGTACCAACAAAAACAATCCTTTACTAAAAAATAATGTATAACAAGAAAAAAAAACACCTGACCACTTTTACGCTATAAATATATCGACGTCAAAATCAAACATTATTTTATAGATTTTAAGATATGAATTCACTATAGATACTAATCGCTATTTTAAATTACTTATATTAATACTTGATGGAATTCACTCTGCGATCTGCTGTAAGAAAGTAACCTAGAAACTGCTAAAAAGGGCAAATTCCTCCACACTCCATTAATTACTCCATACAAGAGCCCTGTGGAAAAAAAATCCCTCAGGGCCTAGGTCATCTTTGGGGATGCTGTGTGGAGGGTATTTTTGTGGGAAAGAAGGATTGAAACTGTGCCTGTGAAGGATTTAAGAGACCCTTGTTGTAGGAGGAAAGAAAAACAGAGGCCGGCAAATCACACACACAGCAAGAACCGAGCTGTTGAACTCAAGAACGAGTCGTAGAAGCGACCCGTTCTCATTTGACAAATGTTAAATTTGAGGTGTTTCCCAAGTGTGCGCCGGTGCCGAAGGAATTTATGACGCAAATTCCTCAGAGCATCTTCAGAGACGAGAGTGTTTTCGGGTATTTTGGGGCTTCAAAAAAGAGGTGTATGCCAAAATTCAACTGTGGGGCACAACGTGCATCCACCTGTCATTTATTTTTTATTTTTTATACCTATAGAACAATCAAACGTCTATTTTATAGTCGTTAAAATAAATTCATGAGGAGACAGTTTATATTCTGATTTTAATACATGTACTCGTACACTTCAGGTACTAATCGAATGGATGCTGTGGGATGCTCTGACGTAGGAACTTGGCGAATTCTGTTGGGTTATACGTATCTGTTCAGAGTGTTGTTGGTAGTATGTACCAGATTCGGCCGCGGCTCTAAACCGTAATTTATCGCTTTGAATTTGTTAAATCCTTTGTCTGAGCGAGACACATTTCTGACAGAGCATTTTATTGGTGTACGGACACATATGCAAACGTGTTTGCCAGACTTACAAGCCGAGCTTTCGGGATCATATCCTAGCAGGGACGGGGCAAGCGATTAGTTTTTAAACTCACTTCTTATACTATTTACTTCGTTCTCTTAAAGAGTTAAATATGCAAAAATCCGTGTAATAAAACATCACTCCGATATATTTCCAATTAATCTAATTTTTACATATGGAGCGAGACATGGACTCTAAGTTACAGCGTAAACGAAAACAATTTTATTGCCGCCCCGGGAATCATTTATTGGATAATCAATATCCCGGCCATAGGTCACCCCAAATGGTTCACTACGTTTGGTGACTTATAAGGGGTGCCCGGGTTCACTGGGTGAGATTTGTGGGGCGGCGAATGCGTGTGCCTAACTACTGCGTAGCGGAACGGATCGGGGGAGGCTGGTCGAGGACACCTAACCTAGACTCTCCAGCTCCCTCGATCCCTCGCCTTGCATCGCAGTGGGAGGGATGGACTCATAAATCTGTCACTGTCTAACCTTTTTCCTTCCCAGAACTTCCTCTCTCTAAAAGACCCGCCACATGGCTTCCTTAAAGATGACACATGCCATTTTTTGGGGAATTTTTTTCCTGGGTCTCTTAATGTAAAAAAGTTTTTTTTTTTTTTTTTTAATTTAATATTTAAAGGTTTTATTACAATAAATACACAATTTTTACATTTTATACAGTGGTAAAATAGTGGATAAGAATAGCTTTTCCTCACCATAAAGAGACAAGGCTCTTGTGTTTGGTGAGGGAATGTTAGTTCAATTATATTTCAATTATACAATATCATGTGTGAAAGTAAATAATACAATATGGCAAAAAACAAGGTATAATTAAGAAAATGCAAGATTTATCAATAAAGGATTTGAAAGAAATAATTATAATAGTGAGATATAGACTCTTATAGTTGTTTTAGTTGTTTTTTTTTTTAACTAAATGGTAATTATCATTTTCGGCTACAACAATATCATTTTATTTTAATGTTTTCAAAACTTAGCAATAACATTATCATTTTAATGTTTTCAAAACTTAGCAATCATGTTTGAAAATGTAAACATTCAATCATATGTTAGAAATGTATAATTTTAAAATATTTTTTTTGATTTTGAAAATAATAATTGTTTTTCATCACTTTAAACACAATAATTTATCCCGCATTCCCAGTCCATCTTACACCCTTATAATCCCGGGATCCGGCTATCCCGGCTATCCCGGCCATCCCGAGTGTCATATCTCCGGGCAGAATAAGTTAGCCATGCGGGCCCCCTCCCCTCCCCCGGGATTAATCCCTTAATCTGCCCGGCTACCATATAATATGACATCCTCCACTTAAAACGTTAAACTCGCCAGATTTATGGGCGGGACAGGGCCGCAGCGGGTGGGCGGCCAATTGGACAGGTTTGGGACAACCCTGGGATTCCGAGACAATGCGGTGAATTCTCTTTTAGAGACGGACTTTTCAGGAAAATGTTGCTATTTTCTCATATGGTATGGAAATGCTGCGTGATACATACAGGACACTTAGGAATTGTCGGCCTTTGCTTATTATGTACAATTTTGTCTCGTTTTAGATCTGCGTTTGTTTTTGCATCGTTTATAATCACACTTGACGGCCGGCGTAGACCAGCGGTAGAGCGTTAGACTCCCATTCCGAAGGCCGCGGGTTCAAACCCGGCGTGCGCAAATAAATTTTATTTAATTGATTTGTGTTATTTCACAATTAATCATTTAAAATAATGTATAGTATATATGCGGCACGTTCCAGAGTGGAAGATACTCTTAATATCGCCCTGGTGTAAGACCACCATTCAGAATTGAAACGTTGCTTGAAATGGCTTTAGCCGTGTTTAGTGACTAGATCTGAATAGCCAGGTACTTCCCCACCTTCCTCTTCCTAATCTCCTTCCATTCCCCACTTACCTTCAGCCTCATAACACAACCCAATTGGGTATGCCATAGTCTCACTGGCTCCAGACGGGAGCAGTTGGGACTCTTGTGAGGTATTCACTTTTAAAATATATATATATATATATATTACTATCATATTATTATGTATGTAGTATACGAAGTAATTTATTTTCATTTAATTAAAAATACACCACAAAGTGAATATGCGAAGATTGAAGAAGTAATAATAATATTTTTTAATGATTTGTATAGCGACGTTTTTTAAAAATCTCCTCAAGGGCGCTGTATAAATTTGTAATATATTTCTACAATCTAAGAACAGACTAAACACTAGACAAACCATTACAACAACTTATGGCAAAAAAATGCATTCTCCGGTTCATCGATTACTGATTCCTACAGTAAGATGCATTTGACCAATGAACGCGATGCTGCGTAAAATGTACATATATTGTTTTATTTGTACTCTGTACAGGCAGAAAATACACAGGATCATACGCACTTGAGATTAAGTTACTTACAAGCGACTAAATCGCCGCTACCCGCTACCTCTCATATTATTTTTCTAGTGCAGTGCGTAGCGGCGTTTATAAACACTAATAATAGTATGGAAAGTACAGACGAGCGGCAATCGCGTCGCTTGAAAGTAGCTCAATGGAAGAACAGCGTAACAGTGTTTATGGTCTATTTACAAAAAAAATGGATACAGTTAGCACCCAGAGGCATATAATAATAATAATAATAATAATAAGTAATCTGTTTCTGAAAAAATAAGAAAGTATACAGATTTAGGAAATGAAATTAAAAGAATTTGGCATTCTCAGACTATAAAAATATTACCTTTTGTTATTTCGGCTACTGGCATTATACCTAGCTCTCTTATTAAAAATTTAGGCATATTAGATTTGTCAAAGAATTTGTATATAAAAATGCAAATATCAGTCATAGGAATTCCACAGAGCCTAACCCTCTGATATGAAAATATCTGGAGACGGTGAATTATATTCCCATTTAATAGTTTGGTAGATTAACGTGTTGTTCTTTTATTGTTTTGTATTAATTATACTTATATAATACACTTGCATAACGTGGATTTACTAGATGATCAATTATATGGAAAAGTGTATGAAAGGGTTTAGTTTTTCCTATGGGAAAAACTAAACCCGTTCCTGTAAATCTGGTGAATATAAAAAAAAAAAAAAAATGTATTATTCCAGAATGTATGCAGGGGTAATGCAATGCAATACATTCCATATTAAAAAATAACCAAAGAAAATACGCAAATAATAACATTAGGTAAAACGTAAATAACAATACATAAATAAAAATTTAAAAAAACAAACAAGCATGTAAAATACGAAATAAGAAACTGAAAAAAAAAATTTAACACTAAAAAATTATTGGAAGCAGCCGTATTGTATTGTATTGTATTCTAGGAGACTTTTAGCTTTTGCCATTGCGATGCAGTATAGTCAACCCACAGTTCCGACGTGTAAAGCGATGTGCAGAATGCATTAAATTGTTGTTATATTCCTTCAATAATACACATGAGAAATGGCACTTCTGTTGACACCAGTGGCTCTGCCTGTTCACCTTTCAGTCATGGCCTACAGTGCAGTCCATAAAGATTGGAAAATTGTGCAGAACGTGCATAAAAAACAATATTTTTGTATAAAAACTAGTCATAATACTAGTAATTCACGCCACTGCACTACTGAGTACCGATCTATGCATTGAACTTTGAGTCGGAAGGATTCCTACATAAACTGACGATCTGACTGTGATTTCAATTTTTTTTAACATATCGTCCAATGTGAAAAAAATATGTTTACAGGAGATATGAAAAAAAAAACAGTTTTATATAGGAAAACGAAAGTGGACCTCCAAACGATATTTATTAATAATAATTATGCAAAAAAAATTAAAAGAAAACTATGTTTCATTTCATTTTACGGTTTAAAACTGAGTTTTTTCAATCTCTAATGATAACAATTTTTTTTTTTCGATTTGCTACCTATCCAAAATTTATTGACAATATTATGTTAAAATTATAAACCTCAAAGGGTAAACAAGCCAGAAAAAACAGGTGATACAAAATTCACCCAAAATAATATGGAGCCCATGTTATATTCCCCTATTAAGAATAGCATAGTATGAATGCAACTTTTGAAATAAAATATTGGTTCTAAGCTCTGTAAGGTTTATCAATGTTTGAAACGTGCACAACTGGGAGAAAGAATCGGGGGGGAAATGGAAGCGGAAAAGAAAGATTTGTAGAGAATTCGGAACACGAATTCTCACAACGTAAAGACCGGAAACGTTAAGTGAGATAAGACTTCCCATGGAAATTTTAAAAGTTTCTTTAGCTTGTTTTTAAGTGTTCTACTGTCGCAGAGGTAACTCGTGGCTAGGTTCAAAATTATTGCAACATGAAGTTGAATATTATTAAAGTGGGATAAAATAATCTGTTCTCTTAAGAGGGTATTACCAGAAAATACCGGAAATTAGTCCCTTTTAAATCAATTTCTAGACGTATTGACTCATTTTTACAAAAAAACATAAATTGATTTTTAAAGATTGTTATTTTATCTGGTAAACGCATCTTTAAAATTTTGAACAACTAAGTTTATTTTTAATATACTAAGGTCGTTGGCAGATTTGTTCAATTTTCAAACGATATATTGTATTATACAACACAAATTTCAAATCATACAATCACACAACAAAATAAAATAATACATTATCTAGTAAACACATTTTTCAGAATGTTAATTTTAGTTAAATTAAAATCATTAAAAAATAAATCCAAGAACGTGTTTTGTGACGAAAATACCTGAGTTTTTCTTTTTATTTAAGGCCTTACAAACTAAAATATTTCAGATTTTTTTACACACTTATTTTGTTGAAACATTATTGAAAAATCATAAATACTTATGATCGAAAAATACTTTAGTTAAAAGAAACACTACAATACATTACAAGGAGTACTCGATATTTAATAATTTATCATCGTGCGTTTTGAGCATTTTTATTACTTACTTGAATGTAGGTATATATTAAAGCAAGTTTTCAATGAAATATATCGATATTAAATTTTTAATCGGAACCTCCCTGTACAGTTGCAAGCATTTTCAAACTTTTATTCTCAGCCGCTGACTCTTTTTCTAGTTAACAAGTTATATACGAAGAATAATTCAAAAAGTGTTTCCACACTTCCGAAATTGTAATTACGAAAGTTCGAATGCATCCGAGCAGTTGAGTCTTATATCTAACTTTATTTAAACTCCCACAATATCGTCAAATTACACGTATTTTTTTAACATTTACTCCACACAGCAGTCTTGAGGAAAACAATTTCCCTGAAGGTTTATGTCATCTTTCGGGATGCTGTGCATGTGCATACGGTCTATTTAAGGGAAGGAGGTAGAGGAAGCTCTGGAAAGGAAAAATGTTTTGTGGCACATAAGCTTGTTTTCACGACAATTTAACGTAGGTAGACATAATAATGACGTATGCCCCGTACCTGAGTTATTAACTCCACACCGGAGGAGTAATTTCCCTCGGGGTCTGTCACCTGTGAAGATGCTGTGTGAGGGGTATTTTTGAGGTGAAGCAGTTTTGAAGAGGTTGTAAGAGGACTCATTTTGGAAAAAATCTGGGGGTTAGTGTGTCCAGGAGTGACCTATAAACCCATTCCTCCCAAGGTATTTGAGTCGATATATAGGTGAGGTCCATGGTCTCCCTCAACCCGCCTCTCCCGATCCGGCCCGCAACGCAGCTGGTAGGCAGACGCATCCGCCACAAAGCATGGATATACCTCACCCTATGAATCCGGGCACTACTGTTAAGTCACCAAACATAGCGAACCACTTGTATGTGACAGAGGTGTTGGTTATCCAATGAATGGTTCCCGGGGCGACAGTACTCATACTAGCCTCCCAAAAACGTATGCTACTCACAAACTAATCATGCTTATTTTTCTATATCACATTATGAACGATTTTAATATAATTATCTTATGCTTATTTCATGTATTGTCTACAATACTATAAAACTTAGTGAAGGCTAACAATTATGTTATAACTTTATAAATCATGTATAAATAATGTAGTCATAATAAGGAAAAAAAACGTTTTTAGAATTGAACTTGTGTATTCCAAATGATCATTAATGACCCGTACAGACTAGACTAGTATTTAGTCAAGTAGCGAGTATTTTAGTAACTAACCGAACACCATACATTTAGTAGAAAGTCCGAGCATTTTGGTCAGTCAAGCAGCGAGTTACTCGCTACTCGACTAATTTACTCACCTGGTCAGAACGGGGCTAACTGATTTAGTGTAAATAAATTGTTGGTTTCTCGAACATACATTACACAATAAAACTTCACTCAAATCTACTAAGACAAAATATATAAATATGTCCATTGTAGCGATGACACATCGGCATAGACATACAGGTTACAGCAGAGCACAGAAAATATATATCCGTGGAGCAAGGTTTACATGTTTTCCCAGGAACATAATGGAAATAACAAATCCTAACGACCACCCTTAACTCCATAATAATTTCAGAATATGTATAACCCCGCCACTGACTCCCTTTCGAATCTCCAGAATTTAAATAAAATCCCACCATTACGTATATCTTTGTATATTTTTCAAGCAGATTCCGCCCAAGTCGTGTTGGGGAGGTCCCAAGTTGAGGAACGATCCGAAGAAGTAATTTAAAATATACAAATAGGTACATTTTATCTATTTATCTGTGACACTAAACAGCTTAGCCCTGCGCCAATCCAATTTTACCGGGGTTGTTTTGTTCGATATAAAAATGCACCCTTGTTTAACCCGGCTATTCAATCAGTTCTCTTAAAATGTGCCTACTGCAATTCCCGTAAACAATAAACATTACTTATTTTTATGAAAGACAAAGCCGATTTTAATTTAACTACTTGTGTAAACACGTAGGTACTTAAGTAGACATAACCACACCGCTCGCTGCGTACAACGTCTTGGTGCCTACATTTCATTTATAATATTATGTTATGAAGATTTACATTCGTATTATGTATGATATTATAATACGAATGTGAGTCTATCTTTCAACTCTGCTTTACGCACGTAAACAGTTTGTTAATTTTTTTTTATTGATACATTAGCATTTAGTTTGCCTTTATCTGCTCTGACTTCTTCTTTTTAAATTTTTCTTTTTTTGATGTTTTATATATATATATACACCTGTACTATTTTATATTGTTTAAACATACTGTCACCTTCAATTAACTTCATAGATGCCTTTGAAATTTGTAATTGCTTTGAAATATCTATGTACATAAGTATGTGACGCTTTGAACATTGCGCATAATCAAAATATTATTATATTTCACTATTCATAAAAAAAATATATATATATACATAAATATGTATCTCACAAGTCACTCATGACTCACATATACCAATAATTCACTTACCTATCTATATAATGTTAGAAATAATTATATTCCTTATGCATATTCTGTTGATGCTAACAACATTTTTCATTAACATTCAACCATATTATTTACGATCTTCACTCACTTCTTATATTTTGTATCCTTTTTATTTAACCTTCCGTTGAATACAGCCTATATTTAGATTTTTTTTCTTCTTTTCTTTATACCTAGTTATCTTTTTGATATTGTTTATTATCGTATGTTTCATTTGGATATCGATTATATAATACGTCGAATAATCGACGTATTCTTTATCCACAACATAACACCATTCCCCCACTCCACTCTCATTCCCCCCCTCTCTCCTAAAATGCTCCTCGTACTTGCTGCTCTCATTTCTATTTCACTATTTTACCAGTATAATATAATATCTCGCATGTCATTCATAAAACTCTTCATTTATTGTATACTTTTTCTCTCATCTTTACCAAAAGTATTTACACTTATAGAAAAACTTATATAATTCATGATGATAACTATTATGTATCAAAACTGTAGAGGACTACGGACTAAAACAGAAATATTTCACAATAATATTTTATTGAATGACGATTGTCACATATTCGGTATTACTGAAACTTGGCTTATTAACTCTATTTTAGATCCAGAACTAGCACCAACAGAATTTTACAGCGTTTTCAGACGGGATAGATCTAGTAACATTACAATTAATAGTATAAACAACCAAGAAGATTCTCGTCGAGGCGGAGGAGTGATGATCATAACACGTAACAATCTTAACGCGTACCCTCGCGAAGACTTAATCTGCAATGCTGAATGCATCTGGGTAACTATTCCTCCCTCTAACTATACCTCCAAACGTACTATCCATGTAGCCTGTGTTTATCTGCCACAGAGTCAAGGATATGAAACTGCGCTCAGTTCATTTCTTTGCTTACTTGCTAACGTAAAAGATCAATATCCCGATGACATCTTACTTGTAATTGGAGACTTTAATATGCCCACCGTAACATGGAATGTACAAAACAATGATTCACACTTGACACCTGAAAACTTGAACACAATTAGTTCCTCACTTGCTGACACAATCCATTATTCTGAATTAAACCAGTATAATTACATAAAAAATGCAAATAACCGAATCCTCGATTTAGTTATCTGTAATGTGGAATGCAAAGTATCTCGCGCACACGATCCTCTTGTCAGCGAAGACTCGCACCACCCATCACTTAAAATTATGCTACAAATCGATACACTTCCTATTATTCACGCCCCACCCAAAGAAATTTATCAATTTAAAAATGCCAATTACGATTTTATTAACCAACATCTGTCAATGACAGACTGGTCATTTACTCGGGAGAATGCAGATGTCGACGTAGTAGTCGATTCTTTTTACAACATTTTAAACAAAACCATTAACCAGTTTGTCCCTAAACGTATCATAAAAAAGAAAAAATTTCCAAACTGGTATTCAGCTCATCTAATTAAAATCATTAAAGACAAACAAAAACTTCATAAAAAATGGAAATCCTATAATAATCCAGTTGACTACATAGAGTTCTCAATCAAACGAACGCAACAAAAATACTTGCAGAAACATTGTTATAATCAATACATAAGTTCAGTTGAATATAATATTCTTATAAATAATAAACAACTTTGGAACTACGCTAAAAACAAAAGTAAAACAAATGGCATTCCACAAATCATGCACCTTGAAGACGAGTCAGGCACTGGCGCTCATCAAGTGTGCCAATTATTCGCGAAACATTTTCAGTCCACCTACGTAAACGATAATGACACGAATGATCCGAGTATAAACAATAGTTTTACCTATATGAATAATCATAACCCGATTGGGAACATAGAAATAAACAATTTATTGATCAATAAATACCTGAAGAATTTAGACATTAATAAGGGTGCTGGCAGTGATGGTATACCGCCATACTTTGTCTCAAAATGTGCCAAAAATCTTTCATACCCACTAACTAACATATTTAGAATGTCACTAGAAGCAGGAAAATTTCCTACAAAATTCAAAGAAGCAACTATAATCCCTATTCATAAAACAGGTTCAAAAAGCAACATTGTAAACTATCGCCCAATCTCAATTCTAACAGTATTTAGTAAACTCTTTGAGAAAATTGTCTACGATCAAATTTATACAACAATTGTTCGCAACATACAAAACCAACAACACGGATTTCTACAAAAAAGATCGGTACTAACAAATTTGGTAAATTTTACTGAATATTTAACGAGCAATATGGACAATAGAAACCAAGTAGATGTAATCTACACTGATTACTCTAAGGCCTTCGATAAGGTAAACCATTTCATTCTAATTAAAAAATTAAATCAATTAGGCATCCATGGTGACTTACTTCGGTGGCTCACTTCATACCTTCGGAGTAGACTTCAATGTGTATCAGTTGAGGGAACTAAGTCCAGCTTCTTTTTCGTGCCCTCCGGTGTTCCTCAAGGTTCTCATTTAGGGCCATTATTATTTAATGTTTATATTTACGATATTCACAAATGTTTTTTACACGCCAATTACCTAGCATATGCAGACGATAAAAAAATATACCTAGTTATAAAATCAATCGAAGATTGCATTAAACTTCAAGAGGACCTAAATCGTCTTTTTGACTACTGTGAATCAAACAAACTTGTAGTTAATACCTCAAAATGCAATAAAATAACATTTACACGTAACAAAAATAAAATTCCCTTTATGTATACATTAAACGGGACATATATCAAAGAAGTAGAATCTATCAGGGACCTTGGGGTAGTACTAGATGTTAAATTAAACTTTATACAACACACTGATGAAATCATTAACAAAGCCAACAAAATGCTAGGATTTATCATTCGAATAACGAAACCTTTCCGCAACCTTAAGACTCTATATTCCCTTTACACAGCGTTCATCCGTCCCCACTTAGAACACTGCACACCGATTTGGACTCCTTTTTACCAAGCTCACATTGAAAGAATCGAAAAAATTCAAAAAAAGTTTTTTAAATACATAAATTATAAAAAAAAAATAAACTTCTCAAATTACACCGAATCTATTAATTACCATAACTTCGACTCCCTTCATACACGACGTTTAATTTTTGACCAAATCTTATTATTTAAAATTCTTAATAATGGCCTGGACTCGCCAGAACTAACCAACTTAATAAATATTCATATTCCGACAAGATCAACACGGCAATCCCATTTGTTTCATTTGCCTACACATAGAACTAACTTTAGAAAAAATTCACCAATTCCCCGTATATGTGCACAATATAACACAAAATTTCAAAATATTGACATATTTAACAATACACTTCACAAATATCGATTAGAAGTAACACGTACGATCGAAAATTAATACAAGAGTGTGGAATGTATTCGGAGCATCTCCTATCCTCATCCTATATTCCTCTTCCTCTCCTTCTCACCCAAAACTAATTGTATGTAATAAAACTCCATCTCCATTCAACTTTAACATAGGAGACTTTTTTGGCTTGACTTCATTTAACAATGTATATTTTTATCTTTATATTTTATGTATAAGCTGTCTGTCTCTTACCAATAAATAAATAAATAAATAAATAAATAATTGATAAACTATTGTTTAAGACAAGATTTTATGCGTAGCACAATAAATAACACGATAAACTATTGTTTAAGACATAAATAACACGATAAACTATTGTTTAAGACAAGATTTTATGCATAGCACAAAATCTTGTCTTAAACATTAGTTTATCACGTATCATATGTATTTCACCAAAAAATGTAGACATGATATGTCTCGACGCCACCTAGTGGAAAAGTTAGCACTAACAATGCCTTTCTCATATACAAATAATGTTGGTTGTTTGCAGATGAAAAAATGTAGGTAGTAAGAGGTAATTGTAGAATGAAACACTAACATATATTGAATTATTTGGGGGGTAAGAGATAAGCCACCGTAGTTTAGTGGATAGAGCTCCTGACCGGCAATCAGTGGGGCGCGGGTTCGAGTCCCGTCGGCGGCATGTATCTTTTCTCGGGTGGTTTTTTCAATATGAATGAGTGTTTTAGGCTAATAATTATTGCTTATAATAATTAATAAACATTGCCATTAATATGCATCTTTGCTACAGGGAAAAATACTGACCACTTACTCAAATGTATCAACATTTTGTATTTTTTATTGTATTTTTGGAAAGGAAGCTTAGGAAGTTCTTTGAAGGAAAAAGGAACGAGGGGTGGGTAGGAATCTGGGGGTCATTTGTCTAGGAGTGACAGACGTTCGGATCCAAGATGTAAGGCGATGGGTCGAAAGAATCCGGCTGAAGAAGTCAAAAGGCATCGCTCAACAAATCTCAAGCAGTACGTGGGCAGATGCATCTACCGCCAAGACCCGGACAAGCCTCACCCCATGAACCCAATCACCCCTGCTAAGTCACCAAACGTAGCGAACCATTTGGTGTGACCAATGGCAATAGTGTTGGTTATCCAATAAATGGGCGGCGGTAACCATAGATGCCACTTAAATTGGTATTTTTGGGTATAAGGTGAAATTTCTTTATGTCTAAATGATTCCTAAATGTTTCGTCATGAAATAAAAAGGGTATCTGCCCAGATACCGTTTAACATATTTATTAAAAAGCCATGTTTCTTTAAACACCTTCGCAGTTTTACATCCGTATGTATTAAGAATCATCAAATTAGTTTTAAAAACCTTGTTGGTTTTCCAAATTTCAGTGTTTGTGATATTCGTTTCATCCATTGTATATATTTTTTGTGCTTAGATATGTTATTAGTATTACTATTTAAATCAATAAATTCTGCTATTTTGTACTAACTTTATGAAATGACACTCCTGTCTCCTTTAACAGAAGTAATCGTCCCAACATGCCTTCCATTGATATGCTTAGTGCCTAAGTGACCATCTCAGGCACAAGGGCTCCATCGATGCTGGAGTCAAGTTAGCCTCACAGAAGCTGGGCGCACAGTATAGGGCCCTCAGATATTATAGTACACAACTTCTGACACTGCGCAAATCGCAAGTGTGCCCCATAGTTGAATTTGGCAGTCACCTCTGGTCTGGAGCCCCAAAATTCCTGAAAAAAAAACTTATAACCCTGTGCAGAAACGAACGGTCCGTTTGATAGATTTCCTTAACCAAACGAATCGCAATATTTAGAGCACAGGCGTCAGGTAGATTTGCTGTTTTCTTTTCTACCCGTATTACAATGGAATATGCTAAAACTTGTGTCATAGATCCATTCTGCACCAGTGCATGGTCGATAAACACGCCAAACGCGCGCCCAATATATGTACACGGTTGACATAATATGCCACATGAGAACTCTTTTGAGGTCGGTTCTACCACTCGTTCTTTATTTTACCAGCTCGTCGGTGGAACGATTTTCTCAATTTCCTCCCTCCTACAATATAATATAATTACCCAATTATATTATAATTATTTTTGTCTTAAAAAAATTTGCCTCACTAGCCTGTATTGAGGTTAACATATATTAATTTGAGTGGAGAGCATTAGTTTTAATCAACTTTTAAACTTGTAAAACTTTTTGGACTGTGTGGCAGGTATTACTGAAACTAAAATTATTATTCCTCAAGACCCATGTTCACTACTTCCTCTCTTCGAAAAAATCCTCCACACAGCATCCCAAAAGATGACATAGGCCCTAAGGGAATTTATTTTCCTCAGGGCCTACTTTGTGGAGTTAGGCGCTCCGCTGACGAGGCAACTGAAAACCAACTAAAACCGGCTGTTTTCTCTGTCTTGATTGGTCAAAAAGCTTGTTTAACCATAGACGAAGAACAATCAGCTGACAGCTGGCAACTAGCAACGGCCGGCCATGGCAATCAGCAGTGCAAGTCGCAAGTCACCTCTTGCGTAACCATTGACAACGGGTGTTTGAGTGATTGTGTAGTGTGCGGGCCATCACATTGTCATACAAAGACAGTTGCCAGTTGACAGTTTTCAGTTGCGTCAGTGGGTGGATCGCCTTAATGTTATAAAAAAAATTCAAACACCGCAGCTATTTGTGCATTTCAATCAAGAAAAAGATTTTTTGTTTAGAGAAAACATCCAATGGAAAACGTGAAATTCCAAATAATTTCATTGTAAGTAAGTTCTTAAAAAGTCCCCTCGTTCCTGTTTCAAGTGCTATCTCGCTACCCACTTAATAGTCGTTTAACGGCCGTTGAACGACGTGCATACTTTCTTTATTCCTACTAAAGCCACTTATAACGATTTTGTCTTTATGCCGTTTATCAAAACGTTTACTTGCAGGTCGTTATCGCTCGACTTACAAATTTCCCTGAAAGAAGAATGACTGGATTACCATTTTTAACTTTTGTGATTTTTCTAACTGGGGTTGCAAAGGGATGAAAAGGGATGTCGCAAATTAAGGTATCCACGTATCTGCTACGTGTGTTTTAAATCTTAATAGGGGGTTGTATATCAATAGTGCACATATTTTAATAGGGGGTTGTATATCAATGGTACATATATTTTAATAGGGGGTTGTATATTAATGGTACATATATTGTAATAGGAGGTTGTATATCAATGGTACATATGTTTTAATAGGGGGTTGTGTATCAATGGTACATATATTTTAATAGGGGGTTGTATATCAATGGTACATATATTTTAATAGGGGGTTGTATATCAATGGTACATATGTTTTAATAGGGGGTTGTATATCAATGGTACATATATTTTAAATAATACATTTGAACACCAAATTAAATATTATAAGAAGATTGCAATCAAATGTATTAGAGTATATCAGTAAAAGGCCGAGTTGCCGGTACTGAAAATATATATTATTTAATTTGGTTATTTCTTTTATCATTTTGCATATGCATTTTAATGGGGTGATAGGGGGCTAATAATTAATAATAATAAAGTTAAACCGGACAGAGGTCATATCTACGTCACCATGGAGCATTCTCAATCGGTTTTATAATCGGACGCAATGGCTGAATCGGTAGAGCGCCGCCCGGTAAGACGTTAGATCTGAGTTCGAGTCCCAGTTGCGACCATTATGTTTTATTATTTTTCTGTGTCTTGTTCATTTTCATATTTTAATTTAGATTATTATTGTTATCTTACGGACTTTGTTTCCTGCGCCCGGAACAGCCCTAAGTAAACTGGTTAAAACACTGTCTCAGGTTTTTCAGCCACGATGTCCTCCTTCTCCCAGGGCCCCGTCTTTCGGCAGATTTGAGATGCAAGATCTTATAATAATTACCTAAGTACCCACATTTACATGAATTACATTGGAAACATTCAATAAATCTGTTTACACGTTTAACACAGCATGTACTAACATAAACCACGTACTAACATTTACATGAATTACATTGGAAACATTCAATAAATCTGTTTACACGTTAAACACAGCATCTACTAACATAAACCACGTACTAACATTTACATGAATTACATTGGAAACATTCAATAAATCTGTTTACACAATTAAACACAGCATATCATTTTTATCAACAAATACGATCAAATAAGGCAAATAGCACGGATTAATGAATTTGCAAATTCCGACTTGCCATTTCGAACTCAATTAAAATAATTATCATGGCTTGAAGTAACTAAGCTAAATTGAACATTCTAGTGGCAATCCGATCTTAGCAATTGACTGGTTAATTTCTCTGTAGTCTGCAGAGCTCGGAGTAGGTCCTTGTGCCTTGTGCACTGTGCCTAACGCTACCTGCCTTTACTTAGTGGGTAGTTCAAATTCACATCTCAGTCTACTAGAGACAACTATTAATTAATTAGGTATCTTCTAGGTTTTTAGAGACTCAAATAAATCTGTTCATAATTTTTTTTGTTTTTTTTTTGACTCTCCGATATCCACAATAAATTAAGTAAATATGAAGTAATACAAAATTATAGAAGAGAATAGGCGCTTTTAGTATTCTGACGTTTACGCAACGGCGACGTTATATAAAGGGAATAAAAGTACGTTCGTGTCACCTTAATGCCGCAGCTCTTTCTTGTGCGTCTCATCTTTTGTATCACTATTACTTAATGCTTAAGAAAGGGCTGCAGCATTTTTGTGATAAGGAACGTACGTTTATTGCATTTTGTATCGTCGCTGTTTCGTAAACGTGAGAAAATTGTCGTGTTTATTTTGAATTATTAAATCGCATTTATTTAGATTGTGACGTTTCCTCGGACAAATGGTATAATTCCGTTTTTAAAAAATTTTAAAATGTTACATAATATAGTGTAAGGCGATCCGCTGACGAGGCAACTGAAACTAAACCAAAACCGGCTGGTTTCTATGTCTTTCTATGTCTTTTTATTGGTCAAAAAGCTTGTTTAACCATGGACGAAGAACAATCAGCTGGCAGCTGGTAGCAGTGCGAGTCGCGAGTCACTGCTTGCATTACCATTGACAGCGGGTTTTTAAGTGATTGTGAAGTGTGCAGGCGATCATAATGTCAACAAAGACAGTTGCCAGATGACAGTTTTCAGTTGCCTTAGTGAGCGTATTGCCTAATGGTTTATAATTAAGAAGGTAGGTACGTATAGGTAGGTACCTACTTACAAATCTGATGATTTCAGAGGCTGTTTCGGTATTGATCGACTAAATAAGAGAAAATTAGAAACATATCTAGTTTTTTCGACACGAGGTCTACTGTTCACAGAACTACTAGGATAGAAAACTTTGCCAATGTATACACACGGAGAAAAATGTTATTCTAAAATGTGATCATTTTATTCGTTATAACGGTTAAAAACGGGACTGAAGTTCTTACCAAAAAATAACGGGGTTTCAATGTTTATTGGCGGGAACATGTAAGAATAATTTGTTGGTATAACGTAATTTCGTACGTATACCAACAAAATATTCTTACATTTTCCCGCCAATAAACTTCAGTCCCGTTTTTAACCGTTTTTACGAATAAAATGATCGTATTTTAGAATAACATTTTTCTCCGTGTACTTGTATACAATTAAACCATATTTTTATTTTTATTTATTTAATATTTGTAGGTATTTTTTACAATAAATACACAATTTTTACATGTTAAACAGTGTTAAAATGGTAGATAAGAATAGCTTTTCCTCACCACAGGCTCTTGTGTTTGGTGAGGGAATTTTAGTTCAATTACATAATATCATGTTTGAAAGTAAATAATACAACATGGCAAAAACCAGGGATAATTAAGAAAATGCAAGATTTATCAATAACGGATTTCAAATATTTTACTTGCACTTAACTTTTCAGACATTGGCTTCGCTGTGTAGATATCGTGATTTCCTCTTTTCCGCCTCCCTTTGTAGGATGTGCTAAGTGTGTAGAATTGTGTCAGCATTCAAGGCACTAGCGGTGTGTGACCATGACATTTCTCGATCCCCGATCATTTCCGTAACAACAAAGTTTTGCGGTTCTTGGAAAAATCGCCAGGTTTTTAAAAATAATGCACTAATTCACTTTTCACAACTGGATTCATGGCGTAAAGGCACTCGAGAGAAAGGGTGCAGGAGAGTCCTTTATAATCAACATGATTTGATAAGAAGAATCGATCACTCAGTTTACCTTCCTCCTATAACTACCTGGTCTCTTCTAGCAGAGTGCAGCAATGCAGATATAATTAAAGAAGTACAAACGGCTCTAGGATTACCGCAATTCAAGCGAATCTGCTAATTGAGTGCGGCAATTTTTATTGCTCCATTTACAGCGATTCTCCTTCCTTTAATACAAACTTGAGGTATTCAAATTTGACCACAGTTTCAATAAAAAATACAATATTTAAAAAAAATTATTGATACCTATAAATTTAAGCGTGCTACGTGACCAAATCTTAAGAGCCGTTGACCAGCGGCTGAGAATAAAAGTTTAAAAATGCTTGCAACTGTACAGGGAGGTTCCGATGAGAAAGATCGATTATTCCCCATAATATTTTTTTATCGTAAGTATTTATTATTTTTCAATAATGTCTAAACAAAATAAGTGTGTTAAAAAAATTCAAATATTTTAGTTTGTAAGACCTTAAATAAATAGAATAACTGGTATTTTTGTCATAAAACACGATCTCGGATTTATTTTTTCATGATTTTAATTTAACTAAAATTAAAATTCTGAAAGGTGTCTTTTCTAGATTATGTATTGATTTATTTTGGTGTATGATTATATTATTTGAAATTTGTGTTGTATAATACAATATTTCGTTTGAAAATTGAACAAATCTGCCAACGACCCATGGTATAACCTTAGTATATTAAAAATAAACTTAGTTTTTCAAACTTTAAAAAGTGCGTTTACTAGATAAAATAACAATCTTTCTAAAACTTTTTTTTTGATAAAGAGTAAATACGTCCAGAATTTCATTTAAAAATGTTATTTTTTCTGATATTTTCTGGTAATACCCTCTTAATATCCCGATACTTCCAAGCTTTCGTCTTGCCCATTCTCTTTACCTACCTTGAGCCTCGCTTCTTTTTCTTCTTCTGGTAACCACTCCTATTGGACGTTTATCATCAGGGCAATAAATTATTACCCTTAGACTGCAGCCTGGAACATTTAATCTAACCTAACCCAGCCTACATTTTCCCCATTCCCTTTTCCTTCTAATTCTAAGGCGATTGTGGGTACCGCCGCACCGGGATCCATATATTGGGTAACAAACACCTCTGCCACCCCAAGTGATTTGCTACGTTTGGTGACTTAGTAAGAGTTCTCCGGTTCATGGGGTGATGTTTGTATGGATAGGTCTCGGCGATGTCTACCCACCTTCGGCATGGCGGGCCGGATCGAGAGAGAATGGTTGAGGAAAGCCTTTTGACCTCTCCCGCCGGATTCTCTCTTACCATCGCCTTGCACTGTATTGGAGTGATAGATTTATACGTCCACTCCTTGATACACTGACCCCTATGTACCCCTCAAACCTTTTTCCTTAGCAGAACTTCCTATCCTTCACAACGCAGTTGGAGGGATGCATTTATACGTTCGTTACTCCTAGCCACAATGACCTCCAGATTCCTATCCACTACTTATGACCTTTTCCTTTCCTTCAACTTCCTCTTCTTCCTTTCCTACACAGCATCTTATAAGATGTTAATTATTTTTGATTGATAAACTAATGTTTAAAACAAGATTTTTTTTATGCATAGCACAAATGGTTACAATTATTATAAGCAATAATTATTAGCCTGAAACACTTATCAATATTGAAAAAACCTCCCGAGAAAAGATACATGCCGCCGACAGGACTCAAACGCGCGCCCCTCTGATTCCCGGTCAACTCTAACCACTTATCTCTTACATTCAATATATATAACTGTTTCATTCAACAATTACCGCTTATTACATTTTTTTTTACATTTTTTTATAAGATAAGATAAGATTTTATAAGATGTCATAAATTAAATATAATAAAAAAAACCCTGCCGGAAATTATTATTCTCCATTTTTTTTTACCTTAGCTCCATACAGGAGGCCCTGAGTACAATAATTTCCCTCAGGGCCTATGTCATCTTTGGGGATGCTGTGTGGAGGGTGTTTTTAAGGAAAGGAAGTTCTGGGAAGGAAAATGGTATAAGAGTTGGGTAGGAATCTGGGGTTCAGTGTGTCCAGATCATCCGTCGCCAAGACCTAGAAAAACCTCACCCCATAAACCCGGGCACCCCTGCTAAGTCACCAAACGTAGCGCACCACTTGGGGTGACCTATGGCAGAGGTGTTAGTTTATCCAATAAATGGTTCCCGGGGCGGCGGTACCCATTCCCGCCTCCCAAATGATAAATCCCTCCTGAGTGGATCTAATGAAAAAAACCTACCTTTTATTTGTCAGACTCAGTTCTTATTCTTTTTGTGCCCTCTATCATCGGAGGTTGGCTATCATCGGGGCAATATACTCCGCAGGATGCAATCCGAAACATCTGTACGTCCTCTACCCGTCGTCGCGCAGATATCATGTCTGATTTCATCATTACATAAGATGTAAAACAACGTAAAATGTACCGCCACCTCTTGTATTAATACAAATATTTTGTATTATTGAAAATTTTTTAAGGTTGTGAGGTGTTTTTGTATTGACAATGCATTACAACATTTTGTGAATGCGACATTTTACATTTTTGTATTAGAGCCGTACACAGGACACGAATATATTTTGAGGTTTTTTTTCCGAAATTCTCTACCCACCTTCCTTCTCATACTTTAGCAACAAAATATTTCAGTTCCTTTATGGCTCATTCAAGCCTCACACTTCACTATCCACACCTCACACATTAGAACGGCGTCTTCCTTTGTCACGTCTTCGATAAATCTTTCCCTATTATTATTGTAATGTCTTCTTTGTTCTCTCGAGGGACATTCGTAATGTATAAGTACTGGGATCTGTATTCTCCAGTACCACAGGATTCCATTTGAAAAACTTAGGTTCTTAAAAACACAGCGACCGTTTATTGACGTATCGTAATTTATAATTATATTATAATATGTGACCCCAAGAGCGTCTGGACAACTAAAGTAATGTAGGGACTAAATCATAAACTAATATGATACATTTCAATTATCAAACAACTTATGTTTCATGTATTGCTAATCATAGTAGTATGGCCAAGGCTTCATGTATTTGCTCAAATCGGAGACACAGAACAGTCGGGACTCTCTCCCATCAAAATTTGTCCTTGGTTCGAAAAATATTTACAAAGAACAATGATTCCATAATACGTTTTATGTAATAATGGAATCAAACCCACAAGCAATGTCTGGTGGAGATCAGAACAAACGTGATCTTTTAATTTAATTTCTTAAAATGAGCCACATTTTCAAATAAATAATGAACTTTTCTCAATTTTGTTTACAAAGGTAAAACCAATCTAGCGAAAAGCATTGGCCCGAGGCCGCTGGAATACGTTTAATTATTTACACCGGTTACTCTCGTTTCATTCGTTTACAAATCTATTCCCGAAACAAAACATGAAAAACAAACAGTAATTGGATTAAACGATGAAGACATGAACCAATTTACCTGTGAAATTAAATAAATTAGCGGCGATTCTTAGCGGATCGCTGGCTCCTTTGAGCGCACCGTAAATCCTAACTTAGTACTTTCAACGAGACTTCAAAAGGTTCTTATACCTTTTATTCGAATCATATTAAGCTATTCTTTTCAAGATTACTAGACAAATTATCAAACTTTTAAAAATTAAGCCAATTTATAATATTCAGACACACTATATATTATTATTTATTTCTTGTAAAGTATCTCTGAAATCCTCTCCAGAGATATTTTTATTTATGAGTACTAGGGTATTATATATTAATCTACACAAAACAGTAGTACAGGGTCTTCCAATAAGGACTTCCGAACTTTGACAGTTGATAGCGACCATATTGTTGATGCGACATCGGTCAAATTGGCTGTCATTTATTCAGTATTTTTTGCCAAATCATTATGAGAAATAGCGTTCAACAACATGTGCAAATGATAAAATTGTTTCATCAAAAAGGGTATTCGGTTCGGGCCACGTTCCGCGCGCTTCGTCCGCGTTGCGGTCGCTGTAGACGTCCTACCGAGAGGACTATTCGAGGGTACATCAACAAATAAAATTGTCGAATTTGGGACGATACCAATCCGCATGAGATCCAAGAGCCAAAAAGTCATTGCATGGTTTGGATTTTAAGCTGGCGGCGTCATCAGTCCATATTTCTTTGAGAACGACGTTGGCCCGGCCATCACTGTCAACGGCGAGCGCTATAGGTTGTTGATTACCTTCTTCTTTTGGCCTGAATTGGATGATATCAACACCAACGACTTGTGGTTTCAACAGGATGGCGCTTCGTGCCACACAGCTCATGCCACACTAAACATTCAGCACAAACGATTTGAGGGCAAGGTTATCTCAAACATAAAATATCAGTAGGTATTAGGAAGTCAGGGGCGGGGTTCGGGGTTTAGTTGGTTACTTGACTTAGTGACCAGTGACAACTCGTGAAAAAAATATTTTTTTATGGATTTTGAAGAAAAAAAAATCTAATATGTCACTGCAGACAAAAATTTCATTTACATTTTTTTCTTCAAATAATTTCAGGAATCACTGGTTAAAGTAAGTCAAGTACGATGCTTAACACCCTGTATACAATATATTTGTAAGCAACATACTGACACGATGATAACAATTATGATAATAATTAAAGCCTTAAAGCGAGGGCAGGGGGAACGCGGGGAAGGTGAAAATGGAACTTGGGAGGGGAAGGGGATGAAGGAGGAGAAGAGGAAGAGGAGGCGGAAGGGGAACGGGGACGAATGGGAAATGACACGACGGGAGAAACAATTTATTTATTTAAGACCATAATATGCAATGCAAACACCAATTAGCTCTTGTGTTTTAATCCTTGTTTTTAAGTAGGTTAAACTTTTTTTTTTTTGTCGTTATTATTATTTAAAAAACTTTGCAAAACAAACAACATGTTTTAATTGGTTAGTTATTTCATTTTATTCTGTCTCTTCTCTTTTTTTTCCCTCTTTTTATTTGATCCAACACATGTATGTAGGACTGTTTGAAGAGTTACGAGCAATGCTAACATTAGTTTGATTTTGTTGGTTTGTTATAATTTGTTTCAATTTGTTATTAAGTATGTACCCATTATTATTATTTTTATATTATTTCAATATCTGTGCTAAACAAACAACCAGTATTGTATTTAAATCTTTTATTACTATTTTTTTTTTTTTATTCTTATTTTTTATATTTTTATTATTTCTCTTCTTTTCATATCTTCCATATATTTTTGTTTGTACAAGACACGTTCCATATGTTGCATATATCATCCTAATTTGACTGCCCTAAAACGGGATTCTTCCTAGTTGGGCAGCCAAAACATTTTATAAATAATGTATAATGTATGTATGTAAAAAATTAAATAAAAAAATAAATCTAAGTGACTTTTCAACGCATGCCTATTTCGGCACAAAAATTAATGACGAAAAAACCTGGCCTTCGAAAACTAAAATTCTACAAAAAATGTAACTTCCACTTGTTAAGCAAACATCTGCAATCCTCTCAACACCTGGATTGTTAGTCAAATAAACTGTGAGCTTTGAGGGATCAGTCTCTCTCCAACTTTCGGAGAGTTTCCTTCAAGTTAGAGAAATTTCTTTAAGTTCTATGTAAATCGGGGATTTACTACCAATCAATCAACGCTTGAGGCTCGTTAGGGGATTGGCACTCGCTGCCTTATTTCCTTACATGTGTTATTTCGTGATGGAGGGGGTGGCACGGGGTGGCAGGGGGAGGGTTGAAAGGAAATAGATAAAGGCAAGACTCGCCGCTAATGGTTCTCGCGGGGGTAGTTGCAGAATGGGCTTCATCTTAAGTGGGAACTAAAGGGATGGAATAGATGAATAGAAACGAAGCTTGGAAGAAATACAAGGAATAAAGGATGAAAGTTTTAACTGTTTTTATTAATACACTAGAAGATATCACATACTTCGCCAAGGTTGAACACTATTTTTTCATTAACTTTTCGAAAAATATGGAGAAACAATGAAATCTCGTATTATTTTTGTAGAGGTCAATGAATATTTCAAAGATGCTTGTACTTAAGACCATGCCATTGTGAGATTGTTTATTTTAGGTGACAGAACACAAAAGTCCCGCAATGCTGAATCTCTGATTGGGGATTGTGGTTGTGTAGAAGAAAAGATGGAGGAATGGTAATAGAATTGGTGGAAATGATTTAAAAGTACCAGGCTATTCATATCACGTCACCAAGCAATTTCGTGTAATATGTGTTTGAATTCTCAATGGTGGCATATCAGCACAGATGATGGATACTAAAAACTTTTCAATTTGGAATGAATCTTACTATTACAAACGCGAAAGTTTGTATGGATGTATGTATGTTTGTTACTCTTTCACGCAAAATTTACTGAATGGATTTTAATGATACTTTACAATAATACAGCTCATAAATCAGAATAACGTATAAGGTATAATGTATAAAGCTAGCTATTTAATTTCAATATATTGAAAATAATAATTATTGTTTAATAGAAAATGTCAAAATTTGAGAATGACATTTCGCAAAACAATGATTGTTAAATCAAAATTCTATTTTAGAAAATATTTAAATTAGTGATTTTATTTGAAGTACTTGCCTAATACTTTGAATCGAATCAAGAATTATGCATATTTTAAATAAATAGGTTAAGAAATTTGGTATAAACGTAGATGAGACCTAGGAAAAGAAAATAGATTACTCGAAGTACTAATCCTACACAGACGAAGTCGCGGACAGGAACTAGTATTTAATGAAAATAAAACAATCTGTATACACCACTATTTTGTCAAAATAATCAAACTAGTTTGTTCACTTTTCCGAATATTTGATTGCATGATCTCTATGCCTACTGGCGAAGGTAGTCAATATTAAAAGACCGTTCATATTATTTATAGATTCAGGTAATACCACAACGAGTTTAATATATTATTTCACTTTACTAAATCTTTCACAAAGTTTAAAACAATTAATTAAATTAAAAATATTAAAATTTTGTAACACCATTTAACTAACAAACCAGCGACACCGCGGAACAGTATAAGAGTATGCAACACATCTTTATTCGTAATACGATCATAGCTGGCGGCTCCGTTACTACACAAGACAAGTCGTTAAGAGGCCGCGGGTAAATAGAGTGACATTATGCGTTAGTCGTTATCCGTTAGTCGTTATCCGTTAAACGTCCCTCGGCCGTTATCCAACCAGACTACCAACCAAAACTTTGATGGTGTTGTAATCGCAGTTGTATAATCCCCCAGCTTTCAAAATTTGCTCTCCTCGACTTCCCAAACCCTGGATATTAATTTGTATCAAACACCCACCGAAGGGCTGTAATCGGTTAAGGGTCGGTTGTGTTTTGAGACGTTGTGGTGTTGAGGAGAGCAATCGTAACAAAACCAAGATTAGCTTTAGTTTCTCGGGTGCAATATTTGCAGATATGCGGAAGCAAGGAAGCTTTGCACTGTATGGAAACAAGACACAAGTGTTATTGTTCTTTAGAGAATACAAATTAACAAACAAATAAATTTATAACTTATTCTCAAAGGCGTTTTACAAACCTAAAAATACATCTATTAAAATGCTTATTTTGTAAAGATTTAAAGATTCATTATAATATTATTAATCTCTGGCAATTATTTGGTAGCAAATTTCGTAGACTGACATTTAATCCTAATTAATGGATAATAAATTTTTACTTATATTCTCTTGTGTTTTCATACGACAATGATAATGAAATAATATTTAATATTAAATAATAAATAAATTAAAACAATGGTGAGCTTCACAATATGACCTCAAAATCCATTAAAAATTAGGGAAGGATAATATTACATTTTACCTTTAACTTTAAGCATTATCTGTCAAAATTAAAGCGAAATTATCAATAGGTGTTCCATATAAATAAAAATCGGATATATTTATCCGGTACACTATCTAGGTAACAAACACTTTCTTTAAATACTTGTTTCCAATGAAAAGGGTAGCTGACGATAATATGGAAAAAATTGTCGAAGATAATATTTTTAATTCTGAATTTTGAAATATGAGTTTGACAAATATGACGGTTTTATAATAGGTGGCAATGGCTGAATTGGTAAAAGCGCCCGTCCCGGTGAGACGAGAGGTTCTGGGTTCGATTCCTAGTTGCGACCGCTATCTATTAATTTTCCGATTCTTGTTCATTTTCATATTTTATTTTAGATTATTGGTGTTATCTTCTTCTTCAATGATATATTACATTTACGGGAATAACCTTTTAAAGTTAAAAATAGAGTTTTTCTTATAAAAATAAAAATTATGTACTTACCATCTTAACCAACTTAAGTCACTCGACTACCAAATGTGCCTAGCATGGTGGTCAAAAATTTCTTAACTGTAATTAACAATGTACTGAATAAAGAAAAAAATTAGAAAACCATTCATTGTAGAATGACAGCTACAGATATCTCTTTGAAAATTGCACTGCTTAAAATTGTTTCTTGCCTCCACCCAAAAACAAGCAAATAACTTTTGAAGTAACCAATTATTTTATTTATTTACCTACACTCAAACGTTTCCGTGCATCTTTAAGAGCTGAGAAGTAGTCCTGTGTCGATCGTGAGTGACCTGCTCATTGAGACCTTCTCACGATCCACCAAAGAACAATCAGATCATATTTTCGTCAACACCCGGGTATTTTCAACACCCGGGTATCGCGAAACACTCACACACGCGACTTAAGAATGAAGAACAGTATGTAAGTGTGAGAAAGGTAGACATTAGAGACTGCAAGTTCGCAGTGTGTGAACTTCGCACGCGTCAGGCTCGTGGTAAGGCTGGACTCCTGCAACCCTTTTTATGAATTATGTAATGAAATTTTTATTAAATATAATTACTTACTTTAAATACGATTTTAAGGATTTTTTACGTGAACCCATAGTGTAGGAGATATTTAACATAAATCGTAGGTTTTTTATTTTATTTTGTAAATAGTTTTTATTTATTATTTTATCTCGGGAATCGTCATATCTATTTATCTCAGCTTATGCTCAAATTGTAGCAATTTAACATTAACATTAAACTAATTTTAAACGTTATTAATTACGTAAATAGTTGAGTTCCTACGTAAATAATTACGTAGGCGTCAAAAAATAAAACGACGAGTTCTAACGAGGAAGAGGTGCTTACGGTTTTAATATTACTTAGTAGGTATTGTAAATTGTTTTTTTTAGCAGGAGCCCCGCCGTAGCGTACGGCCGGGCTATAGAGGGATATATCGGCTATGTGGTATGTGTCACGTGATGTATAAATGTATGCGGGAGTGTTCGCTTGTCCAGGGGAGTAGTCAATTATTTCAAATTAAAATTGCAAAATTGAACACTGAATATGTTAAAAATACCTACCTCTATCTAGGAATAACTTACTTTAAGAACACTCATTTTAATCGAAAAATCATTCGTGAATTTAAGCCTAATTCCTGGATCCAAAATAACTATTTAAAAAAAGTCTTTGTTCTCTGTTTTCGATTAATTTAGGGTTTTACTTATTTAACGAACTAACTAAACTAACTAACCATCACGCCGTTTAACATCTCGGTCTTTACACACTCTTTGCTTCATTCACATTGATGTACTTATTTATTGTCTTCTTATTACTATTTTTATCAACTGTATGATTTTATTAGCTTAAATCTTAAATGATCTGATCAAAATCTCCATTACCAAAATCCAACGTAATTGTGGTAAATATTTTTTCACATTTTACAATGACAACCAAAAAAATCAAAATTAATTACTTTACGGGATACAACCCTGGTATCCCTTCCCGTAGTGTCGTATCGTAACTATAAGACAAAAAAAACTTGTATGTATTTGTGAACTTGAATACACTTATGGTGAGTGACGTCAGAAACTTTACCAGACGAGATATTAAGCAACTTCAACTTCTGGTATTAAGTTATCGGTGAGGTGTATATAGGTATATATATTTTTTCTGTTTTCAGATAGCTGATTACATTTTCAAAAATAAAGTCCAAGATAGATGTACCCTCTAAAATAATCAAAACATGGTTATTTTAGTGATTGAAAAAAATCTACTTGGTCAGGATTCAGGATGACTGGGCGAATAATTAGCTTTACTGTAGACCAACAAAAGGTAAAACGCAATGCACAATGCGATCTAAAAACTGCGATACAATGCGCGGGCCTTTTTTACAAAGTCAATACATCTCACGGGTTTTGGGTGTTTCGGCCGGTTTGGATCTTTGGATCACGAATCACGGGTGACATACAGAGCGCATGTAGATGACGAGTAATCGGGAAGTTTGGATCACGAAAAGAGCGGGTGTTCGCGACCCGCTCACGACGCCAGTGTGACGTGAGTGACTCAGGTCGTGTAAAATGATCGATTGACCCAGCTCTACTGAGAAGACATCAGCCCGGTCATCAAAGGACCATCGCGCGGTGGTAAAGTTGTCTGAAGGCGACTTTGTTGACTGGGTTTTATTGCCGCAATGGGAGATGAGACAGTAGACAGTAGACATGGCCGCACACGGAGGTGCCAACTGAACTTACCGAACAGAGGTAAAAGAACAAAGAGATGATATAAGAAACTAACTGGCGTTCTTTGACTCAAGTTTGGTGGAAGAATGACCAACTGCCTGATAAATTATTAACTATTATTTATTGGAATTTCAAATGCATTATTTATTATTGGGAGCAGTAAAAATAATATTCCTGAGGCATACCTAGGTGTGAACGTAGGTGAAGTCAAATAAAAAACAGAAATAAAATCTTTGGCTTAACGCTAGAAGGCGCTATGTCAAAATTGTAAATCGGCCGAGAATGAAGATTTATCGATTTGCTGCATAAAAATCGCCGATACAATATCTTCTTTTAGTTTTTACAATACTTTTATAGGAGGCCCTGATGAAAATAATTCCTCTCGGGGCCTTTGTCATCTTTGGGGATGCTGTATGGAGGATATTTTTTAGAAAAGGAAGGAAAGAATGTTTTGGGAACGAAAAATGTAGGTATAAGGGGTGGGTAGGAATCTGGGGGTTAGTGTGTCCAGTAATGACGGACGATTGATTCCATCGCTCCCATTGCGGTGCAAGGTGATGTTCCGAGAGCCCTGCTGGAGAAGTCAAAAGGTCTCCCTCAACCAGACTCTCCTGATCTGGCCTGCCACGTCGTAAGTGGGCAGACACATTCGCTACCAAGACCAGGACATACCTCACACCATGAACCCGGGCACCCCTGCTAATTCATCAAACTTAGCGAACCAATTGGTGTGACCTATGGCAGAGGTGTTGGTTATCGAATAAATGGTTCCCGGGGTGGCGGTACCCATATCCGCCTCTCAAATTTACCCTTCTACATTAGATATAATATCACAACTTCACCAATCTGGAGTACCTGACATAGGTATTTATAGACGTTTTACAGTACTTTTTGATACCTAAACTACGAAATTACTAAATCATCAAATTACCAAAACTGACATAGGCACTTCTAGTATTAACCCCCAGTAAAAATATATGATAAAATCTGATTTAAAAAAATGCAGTCATTATAAGAATGATGACTACTTTATTTTTTTCTGACTTTGAGTAAAATCTTCTTCCCATAAACCCTGTTTAACGGCATTACAGACCACCAGACAATCCAGTCAATTGTAAACCTATTCCACCAGTCAGCAGAACTAGTCGACAAACTAATCAATGATAGCCACATCTCTAGTTCTACACCTTCATGGTGGACTCGTGCACGTTTTGTGAGAGAAGGTAACATCTCACATTTCAGAAATAAAGACTCTAAAATAGGTCGTGCTAGTCGGAAAAAAAGAGTCGGAGAAAAGAGTTATATATTTCTGTAGTACATTGCAGACGACATTTAATAAAGTCACGCATTAGACGTTTTGCCGAAAACACTGGCACCAGATTTCGTCGGAAATATTGGATTGAAAATATGGAAAATGAAATATGAAACATTTAATACAATATAAAATGTTAAAGTTCCGTAACTCATGATGGAACTTCCATGGCTTATTCTAAGGGTTTTGAAGAAAAAAACTGTGATATTCATAACCGAGGGGCTAACAGCTCGATAGGTCATCAGGTCATCAGGCATTTATCATCTTTAGATATTTATTTCATTTGATAAAACGTCGGTTTAATAAATAAAAACATCCCTCTTAAAACTAAATGAATTATTTTTTGTTTAAAAAAGAAAAGATTTGTACAATTTTAACTATTTAGAGGAAATAGAAAAGCGTCTAAAGTCGGAAAAATTGAAAAAGTGCTTGGTTAAATGATTGGTTCACGCAGGTAACTAAAAATGCAGCTAGCTAGTTTCTAGTTAATTCATAGTAATTATTGAAACTGTTATCTAGGTTCATCGGTGTTACCATTGGTATAATTATGAAATGTTAGAGTAATTATTTTCCTGTGAAAATGCATAATCATCGCGTGTGCTACCATTGCTTTTAATTTAAAAGCAATAAGGTTTAAAATCACGCTCCCATAATAATAATCATAACAGAACTGTCGGCCTAAATGATCAAAGCCCTAATTGGTATAATTATCTATTTTGACAATACACACGACATTTGAAATCCAAACTGCTAACAGTTGGTAGCACCTACTGTGAAACTACGTATAGGGGTAGCTTGTAGGTGGTAGGTAGCTGCTAGCTAGTATTATAGAAACTCTAGTAGGCTACCTGTACTACCTACTCTAGCTGCAGCAGCTGGGTAAGCGGGAATATTGAAACCCCCCAATTAGTTAACTAGGTGATCCATCCGATACGTCAGGGGTGTTTATTTCAACCCCCTAGATTTTCAATGTAGTTATTCGAATAATAAATATCATGTATTGTGTTCAAAATGCACTAAAATGATAATTAGCAGTAATTAGTTAATGTCGTAAGAATACATTATATAGATAGTGGAATTCACTAAATAATACAAATAAATACAGAAACAATGACTATATTCAAACTTGAAATAAAGAAACAGTAAAAAATATGTTTATGAATCATGAATATAGTATTGGTACCTATTTTGGGGCTTATTAGAATTTTAGAGACGTGTTTTTATGTAGGGACATCTTTGTAGCTATATAAATGCATATCATTGGGGGTAATTTTCATGATGTTTTTAAAAATAGTTGACAATTTCATTAAATATATATTTTTTATAAAGGATTGGTGCGAGAGTGCCAGAAGTCACCAAATTTTACAATAAAATTTCAATTATCAATCACTTAGGTATTATTTTAGTAAATTCGAACGATTAAATTAACTTCAGTAACATGCCATCTGTTTTTACATTTCCAATTGAAAAATAGTACCCACGCTTTCTATTAAAAATAAAATTATATTTTTAATTGACTTAATTGTATCTTTAATTTGCATCAATTTTTATTCAAGCCTAATTAAAAACGTAATAATATCCTAGACGGCTTTTTATTTGAACCATCGCCAATACCACCATAGCATAGACGATCCATCCCTTGCCCGTGAGGGAGTTGTTTTGTTCATGTTTCCAATTCGTTTACAGATGAAATATTCCTGACGGGCTTTGATAGTGCTTGAAAATGGACTGATGCGATCCGTATTTTCACAGTTTTCACTTTAATCGAGGGTTGAAATCAGGGTGTAGTAGAACAGATCAAATCGCCCGATGCCTACTCATTTTCTTCCCCATATTGAATATCAACACCATAGTTTTTTGACCTGAATAGGAAGTGCACAAAATAAAGTTCTCGGACATTTTTACCACCCATAATCTATAACGCTTGATTTAAAAATGTATATGAAACATGTTGTGTCTAAGATGTAAACATTTTTTTTTATTAATAGAAAATATATTTTATGGCAAAGTGTATAATGTTGTTCAAATGTCAGCTGCAACTTTGCTTGGTAATACGTATTCGGTAGGTCCAATTTTCAATGACATTTTTAATGTTGACTTTATGTAATAATAATCAATAGATGTTATTTTTTACATTATAGGTATACATTTTTATTACACATTGGTTCTATTGACGAAAAGGTCACTGCTCAGCTGCAATTCAGAATTTCTTCTGGAATGCAGCTGGTTTTCAGCAGTGCCTCTAATAAAAGTCAGAAAATAAAATTGGATTAAATTAATACAATTAAATTAAATTACATAAAAATAATCAAACCGAGTCTCAAATTCAACAAACATAATATAAATAATAAAAAAAGAAATAGAATTTAAAATATATGAATAATCTAAATTGGAATTCAAAAGCTAATAAAATCAATTCAAATAAAATGTGTTAATTAAACGTTAATGACGACAATATTTACGATAAATATATGTTTTCTTAAAGTGTAATAAGCTCTGAAAGAAGGAAGAGGAAGTTCTGAGAAAGAAAAAGGCACGAGGGGTCGTAGGAATCTGGGAAAGTATTCCGGCTGGAAAGCTCAAAATGTTTCCTTCAACCAGTCTCTCCCGATCTGGCCCGCCATGCAGGTGCTTCCAAACCTTCCTCTTCCATGTCTCCTTCCCCTCCAACACCTAAGTCTCACAACATACCCCAATTGGGGATGCCTTAGTCTCACTGGCTCCAGAGGGGAGCAGTTGTGCGGTATTATTTTTTTTTAAATTACCAACCGAAGTGTCTCCCTATTAGGCAGCTGTATCCAGAAAAACACAATAAAATAGGTTAGGGTGCTTTTTAAATTCTCGACTTCTCATTTCCGTTTTTTTTAACAAATGATAAACTTAACTTGTGATATTTTAAAGTTTTTTAAATTTTTTAAATTTAGTTTAAAAACATTTGTACAAAAATAAGGGTAGTCCCACAAAACTGTCATATGGCAGCTTGTCTGTCGGTTCTACGTTGAGGATGCATTCACTTATAAATTCAACACTTGAGTATATGCTTTCTAAATTGTATAACGCATCAGCTAATTGTTCGAGAGCTTTTATTAAAAAAAACTCATTTCTTCTTAAGAGTTAAAATGAAAAACCTAAAATGAATTTTAAAAATTTAAAACGTTCAACAAAAAACACGTTTATCAAAGACATTATGTAGAACGTTCGCGGCGCTCTCTGTAAACTGATTTAAGTTTGTGCGGAGTCATAAAAACACCTAACAATAAGATCGTTAATTTCAACAAAGTTTTAAATTAGTTTTTACCCCTTTTTCGCGCTCCAAAAATTAAAGGGGTAATTTTAAATTATAGATAATGATAGCAAAAAACAGGCGAATAAAAAGGTGGAATCCACCCCAGTCAGGGGGTGAGGTAATTAAAGTACTTGGCGGTTCCAGTTCTTTTCTTCAGATTACACGCATGTTTAACTTCAAAGTTTGGAATGGAACGGCTAAGAAACCTTTGTGATTCGTGGAAATGAATACTTTCAAGATATTTTTTCTTTCTTTGATATCAATTCTAAAAAAAAAGTTTATTTGTACATTGAAGAAATTACGTAAAACAAGCTTTTCAATCTGAACCAACGATTTATTTTATATATTTTTTAATGGAAATACCGCTCAAGGATCTCAACTGCTCCCAACCGCAAGGAACCAGTGAAACTATGGCCACCTTCAGTTGGGTAGTTGTGAGATTGAAGGTAGTGAGAAGGGGAAGGAATTGAGCTTTTCAGAACTAATCGTCGCAGTACTAAGAGTATCTTCCACTCTGGAACGTGCCGCAAATTTTACCTCATATTATTTTTACATTATTAAATTGTGAAATAACAAAAATTATCAAAACTTACTTGCGCACGCCGGGAATTGAACCCGCGGCCTCCGGATCACTAGCTGAGAGCCTTACCCCTCGACCACGAAGGCCATCATATCTATGGGATTAACCTTATAAGAAAGTAAAGAACCTAACCAAACCCAACCGATAATCCATGAAAATGTAGCCCAAATATCTTATTTTCATAAAGAAAGATAACCCACGTTAACGGTGTTATGTGTGACTTTTTATAAATTAAATGACCGGTCAGTAGCTGAGTTGGCATCCTCCCACCCAGGCGTCGTCAGATCGATGCTAGGCTGTGGTAGTAGGAGATTTTCAATCGTGGTCAGGTTTTTCGTTACCCGGGAAAGTTTGTCCACCTCTTAGAGATAAAAAACTTTTATAACTTTCTTCCATTTGAAAAAAAACTGACATTCTAAGAAATATATGTATCTAAAAATGTTTTTAAGAAATGCATGCTCACCAACAACTGCATTTTTAAATGTAGTATAAAAAAAATACGTTAAAAAAGCCATATTCAATCAATAAATATTGTGATTAAAAAAAATTATACTAGTATAATATACTCCAACCCCTTCAAGATTAATCAAATATGAAAAGAATTCATAAAAAATGTATCTATTCCCGAAACAATAATCTGCACAATATTAACATAATTTTAATTAGTTTAAGAAATACTATATCACTTGGGCAATAAATTCCCCGAAACTTTCCGATCCCCGAAAATGGTGATTAAGGCTTTTTTACGAAAATAATTAAAATCAAATAATTACCTTAGGAAGAGGAACAAAGAGTCTCACCCCCTCGCGGTGCTGGTAGACAATAATTATTATTCAAAAGACTTAAAAGATTTATTTATAATCTCAGCGGTGGGATCTTATCAAGTAATAAAATACATTTTTAATTCCACTGCGAATCTGAGCGCATCCCTCGACCTGCGCCGTGAGGGGGAGAACACCGTATTACATGGACCTAAAAATACAAATCCTTTTTAGGTTTTTTCAATTAAAGGTTTGGCTACTTTGTTTACCTTTTAATGTTGCACAATGTGTAATTGTGTGACACCAAAAAAGGACCGTTTTCGGGGCAAGTGGTACTATAATACCACTTTAACAAATAGAGACAGTTTCAAGTTGTATTATAATGGGCAGAAAGGGCGTTTCTTTAGGACATATCTATATTGCTGTTTCCACTTTGGAATGAGTATATTCCACTTTGGAATGAAATGCAGATATAACTTTTGTAGAAATTCCCACATTGGAGCAATGCTCTTACTTTTAAAGATAAACTTATATTTTTAAAACAGTATACAAATTATATAGTTTCATTCGTGAACTATGTAGAACAAACCAATAACAAAATGAAATTAAATCTTGAGAAATTTCAAATAATAAATAATGTATTAAAATAATAGTGTATTAAAATAATAATGCATTAAAATAATAATGTATTAAAATAATAAATATTAAAATTATGCCTCAAAGTAATTTTGCAAAGATTGAAGAAATAAAGTATTATTTTATTTTGAATACTAATTTGTGTATGACATTTTTGTTGTTTATTTCTTAGTCTGGCAAAGCGTTTACATGTATTACAGATGAATAAGATGATACAAATTCAATTTCGTATTTAACAATTCATTAAATATGATAAATATTTTGTTTTTATAGTAGGTACAACTTCTCAGGTGTATTTTCAATGAATAAAAAATCGTCCATGTAAAACGGGCTCAAGAAGTTAAATTAAGGCGACCCCATTGTGGTGGCAATTTTAATTAGTCTAAGATCGTAATTAAGGACATTTTTCATTATTATCATTATTTATCTTGTTTCTGTAGTCTTAGAGTCGGAACATGTCCGTGATTTATTGCTACAAAGTATTATCATTTTTAATTTGGTTACTTTAAACGAAACGTTTGCTTTTTAATATAATATTTTCTTCCCGAACGTGGTATTTATATTATAATGTCTTCTGCAGTCCGAAAGATTTCTTTCTTCGGACCATTATATAGGTATATATTGTCTAGAAATATTTTTTTTTTGTTTATAATGATTTCTGTCGTATATTTCTAGTTTCAAATTGATAACAGCTATCTCACTTGTTTGCTTACCTAAACACCAGTGGCGTGCATTGTTCCATAACCAAATGTAGGCTCTGTGTAAGATTCGTAGTATTTACTACACAGTGTAGTTTTATCTAGATTTTTTTTTAAATTTGAACTGTTAATATATTTGAATTAAATGACAATATTTACACGCGTAATCGAAACCCTACAATGTTTTAGGAAGTATAGAAAACACTTAAAACACAATCAATTGATAAAATTTGAGATAATCGGCACCAAAAAATAAATTTTCATCAGACAGATTTTAACCTACTGAGGGTTTTTTAATCTAAAAAGTTGACAGTTTATGAAAAAGGTAAAAAGTTAAGTGTAGAGATACTATCATGTCGCTTACTTAAAACTGACATTTTATAAATGTGCAAAAATTACCAGCCAAGATGCTTGCTTTGCTTCACAGTTTTTAATGCAAGCAGTATGGGGATGTGTTGCTTTTTGTTATGTAGATTTCTTGCAAAAAAACTAACGTCAAATTGTATTGCCATAAAACAGACTTACAACTAAACGTCAAAAAATTTCCAACAAAAACAATAATTGTTTACCAATATGTAAGATTGTGACATAAGAAAACTTTCACAATTTTTGAAAAAAATTTATTCTGATTTGATATTTATCCTAGTTTTTTAATTATAATTTTTATATTTTTGTGTGGTTCATTCTTTTAGGGTAGGCACAACTTTTCAGCCTTTATAGATTGCACGCCACTACACTTCGTTACTAAACAATGCGGAAATAACTTTATCAAATATTTGATTCTTCGAAATTATGCCCGTAACCTCTCGGCTCAAAAGTAATAGCGAATATTTTTAAACCAAAACCTCGTAAAAAATTAATGATTAATACAAATGAGTGAGCAGTGATGCGGAATCGCCCATCAAGTTATATTATGACGTACCATGAAGGGTTGTGTAGCAAAAGAAAGGGGTGAGAATATGTAGGGAAGTATGTAGGGAAGAAATATTTTCGTTTTTCATTAGAGATGTCTCCATTGTACGTCTAATTTTCAAAACCTATGTCGTGTATATATATATATATAAAACTATACATGGTGTACGGAAACTAATGCTGCAAGCCGGTGAATCTACGTCAAATAGAGATCTAATAAAGTTTTTTTTTTTCAATCTGAGTATTTCGACTTTTTAAACTTTTTTTTGTCCGGAAACTAGTGCTGCAAGCCGGTGAATCTACGTCAAATAGAGATCTACAAAGTTTTTTTTTTCAATCTGAGTATTTCGACTTTTTTTAAAAAAAACTTTTGAAGCCGCGTTTTAAAAGTCTATAAACAGCTGATATTTACCCGCAGCGACCAATTTATTTGAATATTTACCATAAGAATTCCAACTATGGACCAGATTTACTTGAAATCAAAAGCTCAAATAAAAAAAAGTTATATCTCAGAAACTACTCCAAATGTGATTATACTAGTGCAGATACATCGGTTTCCCGCTTGTACTACTAGTTTCCGGATACCGTGTATAGTTCAGTACTGATCTCTTAAGATCCATTGACCAGCGGATGAGAATAAAAGTTTAAAAATGCTTGCAACTGTACAGGGAGGTTCCGATGAGAAAGATCGATTATTCTCCGTATTAATTTTTTTTTAATTAAAAATTTAATATAATTCATTTCATTCAAAACGTGCTTTAATATATACCTACATTCCAGTAAGCAATAAAAATGCTCAAAACGCACGATGATAAATTATTAAATATCGTGTACTTCTTGTAAGTATTTTTTGTTCGTAAGTATTTATGATTTTTTCATAATGTCTATACAAAATAAATGTGTCAAATTTTTTTTTAAATATTTTAGTTTGTAAGACTTTAAATAAATAGAATAAAACTTAGGTATTTTCGTCACAAAACACGTTCTCGGATTTATTTTTTAATGATTTTAATTTAAGTAAAATTTAAATTCTGAAAAATGTGTTTACTAGATTATATATTGATTTATTTTGTTGTATGATTATATGATTTGAAATTTGTGTTGTATAATACAACATGTCGTTTGAAAATTGAACAAAACTGCCTACGACCAAAAATAAACTTAGTTTTTCAAAATTTACTAGATAAAATAACAATCTATCAAAAAAAAATTATGTTTTTTTGTTAAAAAGAGTCAATATGTCTAGAATTTGATTTAAAAGGGACTAATTTCCGGTATTCTCTGGTAATACCCTCTTAATATGGTGATGAAAAATTGGACTGCAGCAAAATAATAAGCAAATAGCGTAGTATAAGTGCTTCATTCATTTAATGAAAGAAATAATTGCAAAAGTGCTAGTTTTTTTATTATTATTTGATCACAATAACATATCAAGGAATTTTGACATTATTTTATTTTATTCTGATCTTTTAACGGAATTATGATAATCTCCGATTTGAGCAAGTGAATTTTATGTGACTCACCTTGTATGTTTCATTAAATTAGAAAAAGTAGTTGCTTTATTAGACAAATTATTTAATCTTTGTTGAAGTAAATAATAATACTAATAAATGTAAATGAAAATATAAAAAAAGAGCAATACTCGAACCCAGGATCTTTCGTCTTACCAGGAAAAGCGCCTCAACCAACTCAGCCATTGAGACCCCTTATTAAGTCATTTTTGTCAAACTCATATTTCATATAAGTCTCAATGGTCGAGGTCCTGTTCTTTTTCATATTTTCGTTTAGATTTATTATGATATAATATATAGATGGAAATAAGCTTCAAAAGTTATTATAAAGGCAGTTATTCCAATAAAAAAACTTGAATTATTTAATATTCATTAGTCTTATATGTGGCAATTTATTAGTACAGAACATCTACATAGACCTCGTAGTAATCAAGTTAACCTCAATACAAACTATTATAGTAGTGAGGTTAATTTCTATGAAAAAAAAATAATATTCATAATATGTGAGAATATTAATAAATAAATAAATAAATAAAATAAATCTCTTAAGAGGATGGTGGCACTTTGCATTTGGATTTATTATGATAAATTATATTGATGGTAATAAGCTTCAAAAGTTATTATAAAGCGAGTTATTACAATAAAAAAACTTTAATTATTTAATATTCATTAGTCTTATCTGTTGACAATTTAATAGTACAAAACATCTACATAGCTCTCGTAGCGATCTCTTAAGGGGGTGGTGGCACTCGGAGCGGGTAAGTACTCGGCGGGCAAACAATATTATCCCCCCGTTTGACATTTCACACACTCGCAGTGCCGTAAAGTCCAAAGAGTCAACAAGCGGCCCGAAAGCTCGAAATTACGCTCATAAGGGAAGCGGAACACTTCCAGAGCGGCCGCTGCGGCTGGGAAGAAATGGCGCTTACGACGTTCCGTTGCAGCGTGATCGGTGTGATATAAGTGGAAAATCGATTTATAATACATTTTCTTCTCCAAGCAAAAATTGCTACAGAGGCGTACGTTATTCAATTTTATGCAGAGTGATATTGTTTACTTGATTTATATTATTCAATAAATGTTATATATATTATTCAATAAATGTTATATATATTATTCAATATTATTCAAAATATTTTAATAATTAATGAAGACAATATTAGCGAAACTCTGTAACAGAAAAATCAAAAAAAGATACGGTCCCGTCTGGGACTCGAACCCAGAATCTTTGGTTTATAACATCATCAATGTGTTGTTTTGTGTTTATTTTGTAGAATTCCATATTTTTTTAATATTTACATAACAGTTTCTTACGCCAGATATCGCAATCGTCGAGAAAAAATAAAAGTTCTTCGGAGGATGAATCACGTGCTAAAATATTTATTATTTCCACTAAATATTTTGTATGTACCTTTTGGAAAACAGATCTTTTATTTAGTTCCATATTTTGGAACAAACAATATGGCATCTTTGCTTCTTTTGACAAAATTGAATTTTTAAAAGCTTCATATAGTGTTGAAAGTTGTGTGGTGTGCTGAAATTCATTGCTTTGACCTATTAACTTCTAACAAAAACAACTGAACAAATTTCAAAGCATACTGTTCGAGATTTTTTTTTTTTTTTTTCAAAAATCACAAACAGATTTTCTGTTACGTAATTTAACATAAATTATTAATTGTCCGGTCAGTGGCCGATTGGCATCGCGTTTGGGTCCCACCCAGACGTCGTGTGTTCTATTCCTCGGCTGGCTAAGTCCTTCATCACGGCACAAGCAACATTTTCCGCTTACCGTGGTATTAGTATGAGATTTTCAAATATTGTGAGGCTATTCATATCCGGCGAATGTTTGTCTTTTTTTTAAATACAATAAAATAAAATAAGGAATCCGTTTAAATATGAAATATATAAACAGCGCCTATGGTAAATAAATGCCACGTGAAATATTCTCCTTCTTCTTAATTATAATATTCTTCTTATTCTTATACATATCCATAATATTCCCGTGACGAGCCTCCTCTTGTGCTCCAGTATGTGGGGGAGCCTCTCGCCACGCACCTCCATACAATATTGATATTGCATGTATGAGAAACTTTTCATTTTTCAATGTTATCTCCAAATTGGATCGCCACGGGGTTATTTAACTTTTTTCCTCCCCCTCCGAACGACGCGTGTTCCGCCAGGGAATAACACGCTTTATGGACATTGTATGAGATTCCTTTTACGATTCCTCCGCGCATAATTCCTCTAATCATGGGAAGTCACAGTGAATCTATGGATCCTTGGCGTAATCTTTGTTATTTTTTATGTTTTTTACAATTTACACAATATTACAGATTTATTTGAGAACTAAAAAAATGGGACGACTCCCTTGTCCTGCACAAGATTCTTGCTGCGTGACCCACAAAAACAGCAAGAATTGAAGAAAGAGACTTCTTTTCATAAACCTACAGGACGAGGAATTTTTGGGAGGTCTTAATATAGATGCCTGGGTGGTGTGAAGGCATAAGCCAAAGCCTTAGAAAAGATCTTACTAGAGAAAAATGGCTGGAGACTGGTATGACTGGTTTTTCCTAAAGGTGGCTAAGACTCAATGTATGAAGTTTCTTTTGTGTTTGATAGAATGTTCTGACGGTTAGTAGTACCATCGTAAATGTGGACGGTCGCCAAGTTTTTTTTTAAATAACGAGAAAGAAATGCTGAGTAACAACGGGTAATTTATTGGTAGATATTATTGTCACAGGATTTCATGCTGAAATGCGACAGGCGCACACGTGTAACCGCTAATCCCCAATAATAGGCTTTCAAATATCTGCCTTCAACGTATTTGACGATACTTGGGCCAAACTGAGGACTCCAACTTCGAGAAACTCGTGGTCAGTTTTAATTGATAGGCAGGAGAAGCAAAGGAAGGTCACTATTGCGCTGGAGTGACCAAGTAGAACTGACGACCGGTACGTCGGTGTCCTTAGCTCTCCACGTAACGTAGAACTGCATAAAGTAGAGGAGCCTTGTCCAACGTGAAAAAATGGAGAAAGAATTGTCAAAATCTCCAATTTGAAGTAAGACTATTATACTCTTACGCAGCACTGGCTACAAGATGACCATTACAAATGCAATATCACCTGTAAATTTTGTTGATAAAAAGAAACAGGGGTCTTCCACAGATCAAACGAGCGAATAAATGATGAACTACTCAAATAAAATTGTTGACTTGGCATGGGTGAGTGCCACATAGAAAAAAAATATCTTGTTTAAAGCTAGATTATGAAGTAGAAGAGGAGATAACGATGTAAAATAGAAAAATTTCCCGAAAGGTCGTAGATTGGGTAGGTGCGCCATGTAAGTACACGGAGAAAATGTGATTTTAAAATACGATCATTTTATTCGTAAAAACGGGACGAACTTCTTACGAAGAAATTAACAGTGTTTCAATGTTTGTTGGCGGGAAAATGTAAGAATAATTTGTTGGTATACGTAATTTCGTATGTATACCAATAATAAACATTGAAACCCTGTTAATTTGTTCGTAAGAACTTTAGTCCCGTTTTTAACCGTTTTTACGAATAAAATTATCGTACTTTAGAATAAAAATTTTCTCCGTGTACCTGGCCTTGAAAATTTCAACGGTCGATACAGTGTCTTTAAACGGATTCCTCTGAATTGATTAACGAGTTTTGACAAGCAATGGTTCAAGGTTTTTGCTGCGTAAAATGGGTCATGCATCCTGTCACGTTTTTATTTATTGCAATTGTACAAATAAACTTTTCCGTACAAATTGCCTTGTAAAAGATATACACACATATGTCGGCTATTATTTTTTAGATACATCATTCATTTATTTCATATATTTCCCTAGAATACAAATACATTATATGTTTATGCAACATTTTATTACAATTTTCATTAAAATTTCTGCTGTTTAGTTCGAATCACAGTTTAAAATAGGAAAAGTGCTAATTCCAAAAGCAATAGCAAAATTTGCAAATAGTATATTGACTCCTACAAAATTTGCGAACAAATTTTCTTTGAATGGTATTTCCGATATACCTACTTTAAAGCACAGGCAATAAAAAGTTTTATTCGGAAACATTAATTCCATCGTCTCGAACAAAGCCAGGTCCCGAGGAAAAACTTTCACGCAAAATCTCTTCAGGCAACTTGGCAAGTCTTATCAGAAACAATAAGCTATTAAATTTAGTAAAATTCCCCCCGACGGATACTCGAAATTAGCAATGCATAAGAGAATTACACTTTAGACATTTAAACTGGCGGAAAGCGAAGGAAAACAATGGGGGAAAACGCGGGAAACTTTAACGAAAGGTGTTTGATAAAGTCTTTAATAAGGGTACAATCGTCTCAGAAGCGCAAACCCATCCGAGCTACCCTCACCCCCATCGAACCTGCAAACAATTTATACTCACTCGCTCAAAAGCCCCACCTCCTGATTTATCAGCTTTCAGAATCCAGTGCTTTTGGTGTAGCCTCTTTGCGTGGTGCCACTTTTTATAGGAAGCTGGAATTTCTGAGATTCGACTTAAAGGTGACCCGCCTGGAAAATTAAGGGTTTGGAAAAGTGGCATAAATAAAATTGGATAGCCGAGTTGAAACTCAGATTTGTATTCAGTGCCATATATTTAATCAACTGAAGATTTGTAGGACATCTATATTGAAATAAAAAAACATAAATATTGCTTAAATTATTTTTAAAGAGATATCCTGATTTGTGGCTTGTGCATACTTACAGGTTAAATTAATTAATTTAAGTATAATTTAATATTTCTATTTTTGAAACTCATAATTCGTGGTGGAATTCCATTATAATAATATAATAAAACCAATATAAAACTAAAGTGGAAATAATATTTATATTTGTTTTATTATATTACTGGGTATAATTTGTTAGGCGTTTAAGTAAATATAGTTTTAAACCTAAGGTGGGTAAAATTGTTTACCATTTACATATATCACATAAATATTAATGAAGAAGAAGGTTAAAAATATATTAATTCATTTCTAGTTCTTCATTGTATTGTAAAAAAAATTACTAGAAATTATTTACGAATAGCGTGAGTTGAAATTAACCAAAATTGAAATATTAAAACAAGGATAAGTTTGACATATTTGTGTTCTGAATTGGTTTAAACATATTTAAATTTAAATTAAGCAAGGAGTGTGTGCAAAGACAGAGTTGTGCGTCGGTCCCTTTTTTCTGCTTATCCTTTCGGAGAAACGGCGTGATGAAGGTGATCCAAAAAATTTTAATATATATGTATTTAAAATTAACTCCACACTGGGGGCTCTAAGGCTTCCCTCGGGCCCAAAAGTCATATTTGGGGATCCTACAGTAGGTACATTATTTGAATGCTATTCACCTACCGTATATATTATATTATCTTCGTTAAAAATGTTATGAAACCCGCTGAAGCATTAACTTCACGCTTCCCACCCTGTTAGAAGTATACGAGAATTTAAATTTGTTTGTGACACAAACTCGTCACTCCTCTAGCAGCTTGCAAAATCGTCAACATCTGCTCCAATCTCACGCCCAGCTTGCATTTTCCGAAAACTCCCATATTTATAAGACGAAGTCGGAATTACTTAAGCGGGCGCTTAATTTAAAAAGCTTACTCCGAAGTTCACTTTCCTTTAATACTTAATGCTTAAGTTACCACCTTGTTAATACCTGACATTACTTACTCATGGAGGAACGGCCTAATCCTGCAAGGTAACTTATACTAACTAATTGCGTTGCTTAACTATCACGATGCTTTGCTGGAAGTATGCAGGATGAACGGCGATTTAAATTAAGTGAACGGTTTTAACGTTGATACTTGCAACCTGGATATACGAGTAAATCTTTAAAACATTAGTAATAAAAACAAAATATGTTAATACCATTTGTTAATCTTGTTTTTAGTAAGATGTTTGATTTTGTTGAAGTGGGGAAATAATAATTTGTCTTTATTGATATCAGAACTATAAAAAAAAAAGTATGGTCTTCGATTCTGCACTAACACTTTCCATGTAGACAAATTCAAAAAATATTTGATACTGACCAATTATTAGAGTGAACAGTCGTGAAAAATAAATATTCTCTGTGTAAGCATCTTTAGTTTAGTTTTTTTTTGTGAGTTGCAAGGTATTTTTTTTTAATCACTGTAGTTAACCACTCGAGCGATTGGTGTTAAGTTTTTGATTTGGCCATTCGATTTAATTAATTTCATTCCTCAAAATATTAATATGTAAGCATATAAACTGTTTACTTCGGTTTATAATAATAATAATAATAATAATAATTGTTTATTCCAGAATGTATGCAGGGGTAGTGCAATGCAATACATTCCATATTAAAAAAATTACAAAAGAAAATAGACAAATAATAACATTAGGTAAAAAAGTAAATAACAATACATAAATAAAAATTTAAAAAACAAGTATGAAAAATACGAAATATGAAACTGAAAAAATATATACATATATATATATATATATATATTTAACACTAAAAATTAATGTAAGCAGCCGTTTATGGGGGAAATTTCCCCGTCTCTCGTCTCCAGAGGGTCATCAGGGGGGACCCCATCCAGACAATCATGGTACTAATGATCTTATTATTAGATTGGCGCAGTCTGCGCCATAAGCTTCCCATGCGGTGGCGGAGAAGTGCTCTGAAAGTGTTCACTCGTCCCTCCAGGAACATTTCCGTAGCACTGCAGAATCTCGGTAGGCGAAAAAGTTGGCGATATGAGTTATTGTAGGCGACTTTTAGTTTTTGCCATTGCGATGCAGTATAGTCAACCCACAGTTCCGACGTGTAAAGCGATGTGCAGAATGCATTAAACAGTATTCTTTTCACGTTTGGGCTGCAAAAGTGAAAACGCCTTGACAGCATTCCTGCTCTAATGGATATCGCTCTTCTTTGTCTTTCCATATCCTCGATATCTTTCAGGTCGTCTGTGATGATATGTCCCAGGTACTTAACACTATGACTAACTTCCATTTTCCTTCCATCTAGCCATACTGAGGGTGTCTGCATAAGTTCGTTTTTACATTTGAAAACCATAACGATTGATTTGGACGTATTATAAAGAAGGTTATGATTTTTTGCAAAGTCTTCACATATTTGGAGTAATTTCTTTAGTGCGCTAAGTGACGGTGCTAGAAGAACCATATCATCAGCGTAATTAATATTATTTACGCATACTCCGTGTATATGGCAACCAATTTTTGTGTCATTAAGCTCTTGAATTAGTTCATCAGTGTATAAATTGAAGAGAACCGGTGACATGCTTCCTCCTTGCCTTACTCCACTTTTCAAATAAAATGGGTTGGAAAACTCCCCAGACCATTTTACGATATTTTCTTGCTGGGTGTGCCAAATTGAAAGGATCGCTATTACATCTTCCGAGACTGCTCTTTTCCTTAGTTTTTCCCATGGTTTATGGTGACATACACGATCAAATGCTTTACTTAGGTCTAGAAAGCAGGTATAGATTGTCGTTTTCCTTAGTTTATAATAACTGATGGTTTCTTTTAGGGAATATATTGCCATAGCTGTTGACAGTGCAGGTTTAAATCCGAACTGATTATCCTCTGTTTTTAAATGGTCAATTACGATCGTCGATAAAACTTTTTCAAATAATCTTGCCACAGTCGTCGATAGCGAAATTGGTCGGTAGTTATTGATCACGGATGGATCAAGATTTGTTGATTTAATTATGGGAATAATTACCGTTTTCGTCATTTCATTCGGGATGTGCCTGAAACGTATAATATTTGACAATAGTTTTGCTAGGATAATATTAATTGCTTTTCCGGCATATTTAATGTGTTCAATAGCTATTGAGTCATGTCCCGTGGCTTTTCCTGTTGCCATTTCTCTTACAGCTCTTTCCACCATATGCGGGGTAATACTGATAGCGGTAGTATTGCCCTCGGTTTTCAAACTAAAGTTTATATTCAGAGATTTTTCTGCTACTTCTTCGCCCGCCATGGAGAGGAAGTTACGAAATTCATTGGCGATATTTTCCTTTCCTCTTACTCCATTAACACAGAGAGGTGTTTTCATATTTGTTTTAAGTTCTGAAGAGGTTTTTTGCCAAAATTTATGGAAATCTTTATTTAATAGCGAGGTGGCAATACCATCCATTCGCTTTTGAGTTTCTGTTTGTTGACATTTTTTCAGAGCTACTTTGAAAATCGTTCGGTATTTCTTCCTGTCTTCGGCAACCGGCCCTGAGGTTGGTTTTCCGGCCTCGAGCCACGAAAGAAAAGCGCGTCTCGATTCTGCGTATTTGGCTGCAACCATGTGATTCCATCCCGGAATGTTTCTATTTTGTCGATTCACCTTATTAAATGTGGCGGAGGCAGCACTTCGTAGTGCATCCACAACATTTTTATACAGGGAGTCTATTTTGCTTTCCTGTAACTTGGCGGTTGGTTCGTTATCAAGTTCTAACTGGGAGAAATCTTGAATAATGTTTAGTAGTTTTGTGTTGATACTTTCGGTATATTTAATTATTTCAGCGTTAGATTTCGGATTCCATCTAGAAGGATCAATCATGTTATCTTTACACGATTCCACAAAAGCTGGTAAAAATTGAAGGTTGAGATTTATAATCATTGGCAAATGATCAGACCACACTGCGTCATATAGAACATTTACGTTATTTATAGCATTTTCCAGTGCTTTTGTGACTACACAGTGATCTAACCAGCTTGTGGTGTTATGGGCATCACTCACATACGTAAAAGTATCACAGTTCATTAGCTTTGTATCGGCGCAAACGTACTTAAACTCTTTGCAGAAAATTTCCAGTTCTCGACCGAAGAGACTTTTGGGATCTGCATTGAAGTCTCCAAAAATAATTGCACTCGACGAATTTCTTTCATTGATAATTGCATTTACCTTACTCATGCAGTTTGTGAATTCCTCAAGATTTTCCGGTTTGTTTGTCGGCATATAAATTGAAAAAATTAATATTTTGCCAGTGTTTACAGTTACTTGTATCCCTGCTATTCTTGGTTCGGAGCATTCAATTATATCGACAGAAAGTGAATCCCGCCACAGGATAGCGACTCCACCATAAGGTCGTCCAATTAGAGGGCCATCAGCTAGATTTACGGCTGAAGTTCCATATCCTGAAAAATGAGGATGAATTTTCGAGAATATATTTGTTTCTGTTGGTAGAACCCATGTTTCCTGTAGCAGTATTATGTCATTAGTTTCGCACAAATCTTTTATAAAATGCTTCGTCCGTCGAATCGATCTACAGTTCTGAGACAAGATTTGTAGATAATTTTTATTTTTATGTGGATCCATTTCTAAAAGTTTTGTCTTCTCTGTTCAGCGTGGAGATCGGTTTTTTAAATATAAAGTTTCGTACTATTATACCTGGTGGCCATATTTCTTCTTTAATAATTTCTGAGAATTTTTCGCTGTTTATTCCAATTTTAAAAGTCGCAAACTCGCCTGATTTTGCCATAAATTTATCTATTTTACAGTGTATGTTGTGAGACATCAGTAAACCATTTATTTCATCGGCAGTTGTTTCCGGGTTGAATCGGGAGGCAATTATATACCTCTGTTTTGGAATGACTTTTAATCCAGTGCTCTCGTTTTTACCTTTTATTAAAATGCGCGAATTTTTTCTCTTTTTATAGGTAACTTCTTTCCAATCAGGCATAGTTTTTGATGGTTGATTAATAGGTCCTGCTCTCAGATAATCTTTTTCTGTTGAAAGCACATTAATTGTTGTCGCTGGAACGGTTTTATCAGATTCACTTGTCCCTCTGTAAGATTTATTCCACACATTGTTATTTTCAGTGGATTCGGTCGCGTTAAAAATGTTTGCCATCTTATCGGCAGATGGCATCGTCTGCTTTGAAATGTTTGCATCATTCGTGGGTTTGGCCTTGATATGAGGCTTCGACGGCTCGCCAATAGATGGTACTGCGTTGTTGATAATCATGTTATTGCTTGGTTTTGTTAATTCATTGACATTTAATTTGAGACTTTTTATTTCAGATGTTAATAAATCAATTTGTTCCTTAATCGCCAAGTTCTTATAATGATCAGATTCGTCTTTCAGTTTCTGAACATCACTTTTAATTATGATTAAGTCTCTGAGAAACGCAGTTGCGTCAATATAATCGAAAGTCACCGGCGGTAGTTTATTTATGTTTAAAACTGCAAATTTTGGCATGTTGGTCGAATCAGTTTCCTTAAGAATTTTTATTATATCGCTTATAATTCGCTTTTTCTTACCTTCGCCGACTCTCCTGGCAAAGGTTTTATCTGGTACGCATTTGCACAAAACTGTTTTAGCGGATTCAATGTCATCTTCAGTGAACGATTTATCACATATTATGTGCATGGTTTGCTCGTCCATCACGTCCACCTTTTGTTGGATAAACGCTAGAATCTCGTTAACTACAATCCCGCACGGGCAGCCTCCTATTTGAGACATTTTCTTTAGTTTTTCGTATTGTTTTTATTATTTATTTACTTTTTGTTCGCGGAGCACGGAATACGTCGCATTGTACAATCGCACGCGTATATGTAATTTAAACGTAGGTTTAAAGCTAACGTAGGTTGTAACGTAGGTTTAAAGCTAATGTATCCACTATATTTCACCGTTTTTCCCATAATTGTAGGTTTGTTAAATGTGGTCCAATTTTCGACCGATATCAATCGCATAAAAATAAAAACGGTCCAAATTTTGACCTAAATCGCTCCAGTGGTTATTTAGTATTTTGCGTAGAACGAAAATAAAAGAAAATTGAAATGCGTAATGTAACATTTTATATTTGTACTAGCAAATATTTGCACGGCGCCCTTGAGGTGAATTAATTTAAAACTGAGTTATATAATTTATCAAAGTATTATTATTTTTATTGGAGTAAAATATCAGAACGTAACACCTTGGTTTAAAAATTAAAACAAAATAATTTCATATTATAATATTTTAAAAAAAAAACAGCTATTCGTCTAACGCAAGTTGCTAAAATTTGAAAAGATTTTTGTCGTCGCACTCGACAAGTCTGAACTTCCTTTTAAAATCATTACTTTTATTTCATAAAAGTCTTTCATTAAGTATTATTTTTGTCTCATACTGAATATAATATGAACGTTAACTAGTAATGTAAATTAAAAAGCTTATTTAACCGGATAACTTTAAACAACACTCTACCGGCGCACACGCACAAACTCGAAGTCGGACAAATGACTAATAATTTAAAAGCTTAAAACTTCTCCGGCGGACCCTAGAGGAACGCTTCATGTTCTGTATCCTTCCCTCCTCTTCAAGGCCCTTCATACTTAATTTGGCAGCATCTTACCATTCTACCTGGCCATCATTAGCATGCTAATTCCTCCGCCAACCCGTGAAAAGTTGCCCCATTTATTTTTTGTACGTTTTAATTTTGAGAACAAAACATTCGCGTTAACGACAGTTTCACTCGCTGCTGGGGGGAGTTCTTTATTGCACTTAACTACGAGTTTGATAACGCCTCCTTGTGAAAGTGTACAGAAAAAATCTGCTATAAGGTGATAATTCTAATGATGGCTTGAAAATTTTAACACACATTTTTTTAATGGTTTTTGTTAATTTTTAATGTTCAAAACTTTTTTTTAAATTTTTCCCAATTCCTCAATTTTTCAGGATAACCGTAAGCATTTTTACGTTAGGATTTTTGTATGAAAATGTAATCATTATTTTATTCCAATTTTTGTTTAATTATATAATTGATTATTTAGATATCTGAAACAACCTAAAAACCTCATCATTTTCTTTTTAATCAATAAGTTATATAAAATAACTCATACTTATATCGATTGCGTACACTTGACCCATATGTGGGTAAGCAAACGCATACGCGTAAGTGTACGCATTTTCTTTCAATCTCCTCTTGTATACAAAGTGACCAATCCGGGTGCTTTCCTAAAAACATACGTAATTACAATTATATAATTGATGATTTAGATATCTGAAACAAACCAAAAACCTCATAATTTTCTTTTATCAATAAGTTATATAAAATAGCTCATACTTATATCGATTGCGTACACTTGACCCATATGTGGGTAAGCAAACGCATACGCGGAAGTGTACGCATCTTCTTTCAATCTCCTCTTGTATACAAAGTGACCAATCCGGATGCTTTCCTAAAAACATACGTTTATCTTACATACTTTGTTACGTAACAGAGATGACACAATATATTAAAGAACAGTGAAAGTCTAATTATTGCTCACTGTACAGACGACTGCTTTAAGAAGACACAAAGCGCTGCAGAATTGACGCATGAGCGCAGGTGAAGCATTGCATGTGAATTTGTCGCAAACATTTTCGTATTCACTTACCCACCGCGTACGGTTAGTCCACGTAACTCTACACACAGTCTCTGTTTTGTCGAAAATTGGGTACCTGATCACTCCTTTATAAGTGTACAAATCACAAGTAAAGGGTGTTAATACAAACAAACAAAAATGTATAACCCATGAGTTTTGCGTACAAATCACAACAAAAATATATAACCCATGAGTTTTGCGGAATATCCATAAACATCAATTAATCATCATTACATCAATTAATTGACACTGCACGCAGAAAAATGTTCTTCTAAAATACGATCATTTTATTCGTATAAACGGTTAAAACGGGACTGAAGTTCTTACGAACAAATTAACAGTGTTTCAATGTATATTGGCGGGAAAATGTAACAATAATTTGTTGGTATACGAATGAAATTAAGTATACCAACAAATTATTATTACGTGTTCCCGCCAATAAACATTGAAATCCTGTTAATTTGTTCGTAAGAACTTCACTCCCGTTTTTAACCGTTTTTACGAATAAAATGATCGTATTTTAGAATAACATTTTTCTCAGTGTGCATGGACGTCCGAAATACTGACGTGAGTTGTAAGCGCCACACACGCGTGAATCAAAAATATGATCCCGCCATGAAAATCATCGCATCTACGCAGGAATTTTTAAAACTTTATCATAGTATGCAATTCATTTAATGCATCAGAAACTATAGGTACCTACGATATCTTTAAACTCATTTCTTAGCATCTCCGTTGTAATTTGTGGCCTCAAAGAAAATAATGAAAAATCTATTGGACAGATAGGTTGTAAATAAATGGCTTTTCGGATCTTCCGCTGCACGAAGATTCGTCTCAGATTTCCGCTTCCGCCCGAGAATCGTGGACTGTGGACCGAATGAAGTTAATTTCATTTTGTAGAACTGATAGCAAACTAAACTCTGTGTTCGGGAGGGTAAAAACAAATTCAAAAACTAATAAATCCTCCCCGTGTTCGTAAGGAGATGGGGTGGTACAATGCAGAACCTCGTAACTCGTAGAAAAGAATAACCATTTTTATTTAAACACCTCTATCGATGTTTTTTTTATCTTATTGCACAGTTCAAATACGTACCTGCCTACATATAAGAAACATAATGGGGTTCTTTTAATAATTTTAAAATAGTCAAATGATTTTTTTTTCTAAACTCCGTAGCTTATGATGAAAATAAGATTGCGGGTCAAAATAGGTACGTTGATCTAGAAATTTCGGATAAGATGTAGCCTGCAAATTTCATGATGCCATAACTCCCGTTTGCTACTATTTCTTCTACTTAAGACAATCAGAATTCTTCTAGAAACTTCTTATAAACTGCATTTGAATTCACTTTTAGAAACCATTCTGTCGGATTTTTTGTTAAAAATCTAAATTATGCGATGCATTTTTTTGAAAACATACAGGTATTACAATTATTATTATTATATTTATTAAACACATGTTTTAAGAAAGTTAATTAATTGCATTTTGCAATTGCGTAATATTGTTAAATTTGTTTTCTAACTAATGTGACTTAATTAATTTAACAAGGTTCAGATTTCTTAAATCTCATATCACTTACCGTGTTCTCCGTCAAGGAAAAAGCATTTGACATAAAAGGGGGGGTGGCGTATTCCATTACCCTTTCACTGAGATAAGTATCAGAGTCGAGGACCCTCTCAAAACCTAAACCTGCAAAGGTTTTACCTATGATATAAAACATTATTCCGTAATTCTCTGCGTACTAGTTAGTCTTGTACCTACACAAAATTGGTAATAAAACAAAAGTTAAAAAAAATGATAAATCATATTAAAGTTTTTTTTTCACATTAGGGCGCCCTGAGGAAATTTTTTTTTTATAACATCTTTGATGATGCTGTGTGAAGAGTATTTTTAAGGAAAAGAAGGAAAGGAAGTAAAAAGGTAAAAGGGATGTGTAGGAATGTCAAAGTCATGGACGTATTATCCATCCCTCCCCCTGAGGTGCCAGGCGATGGGTGAAGAGAGAACAGTTATAGAGGTCAAAGTTCCTCCCCAAACTAGCCTCTCCCGATCCGGCCCGCCACGCAACTCGTGAGCAGGTGCATCTGTCGCTATGATATGGACACACCTCATTCGATGAACTTCGGCACCCCTGCCAAATCATCAAACATAACATTGTATAAATGTACAGTGAAAGGTAACATTGTGTAACATTATTATAAAAATGTCTGCTTAATAGCTGTAAAGTCAAAAAGTAAGTTACTAAGTACAACACAGAAAACTGATTGAATGCAATTACTAAGTTCCGGAAATAAATCGAAAATATTTACGGCGGATTAAAAAAGAAAATAATATTCCCTGCAGAAAGGCATTCAATTGTAACGGAAATTATACAAGGGAGATTTTTTCTCTTTCTTTTGCTCTTTTTCTACCGCTTGATGTTTGTGTACTCTTTTGATTTGTCACCCTACCACCTTCTTCCACCCCTTATTCACCCCTTCCTTCACCCTCGATACTTGAACATTTCTTATTCATCCAATACTCCGTATAAGTGTATATTGTGTCATTAAAGCATGATTTATTTCATGTTATCTTCGTCAAGGAAATGTAATCAGCCATTAAATCGTACATTTTTAAACTTAAATGTAGGTTTTTGATGCCTTGAACAGGTACTTGCTTAACTTTTAAATCCATTTCACTCACAAATTTTATATTATTTTATGACGGCCGTCCGTGGTCTAGTGGCAAGGCTTTTGACTCCCAATCGAAAGGTCGCGGGTTCGAACCCGGCGTGCGCAAATAAATTTTATCCGATTAATTTGTGTTATTTCACAATTAATTAATACAAATAATATATACTATATTTGGGGCACGTAAGACCACCATTCAGAATTGAAACGTTGCTTAATAATGCCTTTGCCGTGTTTAGTGACTAGATCTAAATAGTCAGGTACTTTCCCACTTTCCTCTTCCCCATCTCCTTCACTTCCCTACTTACCTATAGCATCACAACATACACCAATAGGGGATACCAAAGTCTCACTGGTTCCAGACGGGAGCAGTTAAGACTCTTGTGAGGTATTCTCTATAAAAATAAAAAATAAAATAGAAGGGATGAATGTATGTGAAAAACAAAAAGTTCCTACTTTAGTACAGAAGAAGAAATTTTATATTCATCGTTGCGCGGCAATTGTGTTGTGCTAATAAAATTAATATTAATTGGATTTTGTGAAAAAAAAAACTCAAGGGTATCATAAAGGTGCTCTAAAAGTCTAGAAAATTAAAAATCAAATATTTAAAAAAAAAATTAAATAGCTATGATAGTTACTAAGATTATACGAGAGTTTTTAAACATAAGGAAATTATTTTCAAAAATCTTGCAAAAAAATTGTGCACGACCATATAAATTATAAATTTATAAACAAACATAACATGATTCCTCACTAATCAAATAATAGTGATAAGAAGTATGAAAATATGCTCCTTTACAAATTTTCAATAATGGACCAAGGCCACCGAAGTAGTCCAAGAAAGGGACACTTGGAAGCATCTTTTGAAGAAATGGGTCATTGAAAAGGGAAGAAAATTATTATACTCCTGTGATCTATCGACTCTTGTTTGAGGTAAATTAATTACCACATATTTTTCAAGTTGAGTTTCTAGGTAAAATAGAGCTTCGGCATGTTATTGAGATTTCATAAATCAGACCATTATAAATCACAGTGTTTTTTTATAATGTAGTGTACATAACTACTACTACACAAAAAAAATTTCGCTGAGGTAATCCATGCTCTAAGAAAAGTGGTGTGTTTTATCTCAATCAAGCAATCTGCCCTCTCTCTTCGATGGTATTGTCTACATATTTATACATATACTAAGTACCTATACAAAAACATATCCATAAAAATTTTATAAAATTGTTATTTGCATGACTGAAAAAAAAAAGTTGAAAAAGTTTATTTAATAATTGTACACCTTACATATACATATTTATCGTATGAAAAGTTGATCGCAGTCAAAATCGACACTTTTTATTAAGACTATCTGTTTATCTAGATGTATTTCAAGTTATCTACGTGTATCGAATATTTAAAAAAAAAAACACAAAAAAAATTTCGAAATTTCCCAACAAATGAACCTTTCATCATGAATAAAATAAAATTCCTGCAAGCTCACATTTCAATTTATCTGTAAATAAATCAGTTTCCCATTTAATTGAAGTCAATCATAACATTCACAATTCGATTCAATAGCGTTGCAATACCTCCAAAAATGTTCACACAATGAAACCATTTAACCCCCAAATTCCCGAGCAGTGCCGGGCCGCGGAAAGATGAAGGGGGCCACCCTCCCAGCCACCGCTAGAGCTCCTCTCAGACACCACCATCTCAGTCTGACATAACAACCACCTATATATATATGGCCAGATATGTTGTGTTTAGGTTACTTTGAAATTAAAGATGGTTTTGATAACAATTCCATCATCAGCGCGAGAGGGAAGCGAGATACGGAGCGCTGCGGACAGAGCGAGGAAGAAAGCTCAATTCTATAGGCTAAAAGGAAATTGGGGTGATTTTTCTCTTGCTTTTCTTTCTTGCGCCAGGGGTTATCAAGCGGCCGGCAGGGGCAAGCGGGTGTCACTTTTCCTTAAATGGCTTTGTGCATGAGGGTGGTGTCAGAATGGAAATTTACAACAACACATTTTATTTATTTTCACACCTTGAGTTATTTCACCTGGATTGTTACAATCTAAAATCTGGACATCTTTCGATTGTGAGATTCTTACAATTAAATCTAAATCTTCAAAATAGCCAGGAATTTGAAACTTTATTGATTGTAATAACAATAATCTGTTGTGTATCTAAAAACCGAACATGACAAATGTGAGTTTAAATAGAAGTTTTCAAAATTAAGTTTTTTTAAGATACTTTGGAATTTCAGTATATTTGACACTATTCCAAGCATTGATACAGAAACTTACATTGAACAATAGGCGCACTAATATTGAGGTTCTTCATCAAAATGTTAAATTGCAAAATTGTACACAATGAGGAAATAAATTCAATTTATTCGTCACATAATAAGAGGTCACGAAAACAAATTTACCCGACTTATCCAGAGATTTTTTTTGTTTATAATAATTTATTTTAAATTCTTCAGGAAGCCTAGCGTGGTGGTCGTAAAATTCTCAAAACATATAACTAGCAGTTTATTGAATAAAGAAAAAAAATTAAAAGAGGATAATATGGTTCCGAAACTGATGTCACTGCTGAGTGAAATCATTACAGTTTTGGGTATTTCGGGATTTTCTAATTTTCTCTTACTCAATAAACCGAAACCAAAATTTTCTTTCAAATCATGAGAATTATAAATACATGTACTGGGTATCCAAAAAGGGTAGCGGGGTTTTTTTTGTGACGTAAAGGAGTCGTGGTGCAGGGACTCGGGATATGAATAGCGTCGTGCACTACTTCGTGGAGATTCAGTGGCAATGGAGTCGTATCCGGGGGTGCAACGCGTTTTGTGCGTGTGAGCCTATTACCGTGATTATATAGTTAGCGCTCACCATTTCTATGGTGTGGATTATCATTTCTCGTAGAGGCATCATTAACTGGCCTCCCAGGGCCCCTAGCACACTCGATCGATAACGATTGATAGGATAACTTTCAGTAACTTCTCATCGTTCCCTATCATGACTGCAGATCGCCAACGAATAAGTGACAGTTCACAATGACTAAGTGTCCTTAACATATTCGACATCAACTGTTGTTTGTAAGTTACCGATGTACAGTTGTCCTAGGAAACGATGAGAAGTAACCAATATTTATATTATCAATCGTTATCGATCGAGTGTGCTAGGGGGCCAGCAGTACCTATCCCAGTCCTCTTGACTATTTTTTGTGGGGATACCTGAAAAGTAAGGTATACAAGAATACACCGACGAATCTACTGCAACAATTACCAATCTTTGTTCGAGGTTAGAGGAGTGGTACCAGCGTGAAGATCGGCATATGGACACCATTATTTTTCTAAAAAAATTCCAGCTCATTGTCTGTAAATACAACCCAAACAACCTATTTGATTATTAATATTTTTTTTTTTATTCAACCATCAAACACCCGATACCAACCAACTTTTTAGACACCTTGTATATTACCATGTATTTTATGTTATAATATTGATAAATGAGAATAAGAAAGTCCAAATAAACACGACGATTTCACAATAAAAAAAAATTATCTTTACTGAACCATAGTCAAAGTCAGTCACCTACATAGACTAAATAAAGCTTGATTGAATGATAAAGTGGAAACAACTACAACGAAAAAGGAACATATAAATAAATTTACAGACAGATGAAATGTCGACCAGTGGTGTTAAAACAGGACTTCTTATAATTAGTATAATAAAAAATAATAATATAGATTTACTGCAAAGGATTATCTAACCCTGCCTGTTATGATGGGTACGAGTATCGTATAAATATTGGGTTGTATATTATCATTATTTTCAGTGTTTTTTTCGTTACTTGGAGACTGGGGGGTGGGGAGCAGGGAGGAAGCTTACAGGTTTCAGGGGGTGGGTGGAGGTGGTTGGTTGGTCGTTGGGTGCTGGTGGGCATGTGGGGGAGAAGCTTAGAGAAAAGGGGGCCGGAGTGTGTTTTACGCATTGTAAATGGCCGATTAAAGAAGCCTACAGGAGCTACAGACAGGGTGGAGTGAAGTTAGATTTACTTTAAACAAAAAAACATTGGTAAAAAATGATATTTTTTCTGCAGCTTTATTAACCAGTGACATATTTAGAAATCTTTATTTGTAACTCTTTCTAAATGTAATAAATGAAATATGTTTCAATTAACTGTATCAAGTGTATCTAGACCATTTTAAAACTATATACTTTTCATTGAACTCCCCTTTAAATTCGCATTCTTCCATAAAAATAATTTTCTTTTAATTGTAGGTGCAATGTTGTCCTTCCCGAAATGAGTTTTATTAAACTCACCGGGAATAATGTATTATAAATATTATAATATGTTATGGTATTAATATGGAAACGTAAAACTGTTTACTGCGGTTTAAAGCGAATTAATCCATCTAGATTTCACCGTTTATCCCATATTTCTAGATTCGTAAAATGTGGTCCAATTTTGGACCGATATCAATCGCAGAAACATAAATACGGTCCAAATTTAGACCTAAATCTCTCCAATGGTTTAGTAGTATAAACAATAAATCAAGCATCGAAAACTTGAAATTTGTGAGCTCTGTCAGCACGAAAATTTAAAGGACAACTATGTTAAGCTCGCAATATCATTACAATTATAACTACACAAGACTTTGAAACCTCCATTTAAGTGTTAAAAATAAATAAAAACGCCTTAATAGGTTTTCCATTTAAGATAAATTAATTTTGAAAAAGAGCTAGTCTGTAGTAAAACTAGGAGGAAAACTGATGAACATTAGTTAGACTAATAAAGGACTATAATTTAAAAACAAAAAATATAATTTGTCTTTAAAAAAAGCTGCCTTAGTCTGTCTTCAAATTTTTTTGAAACAGATAAAACATTGTGAAGTACCATTGGGTAAGCAGAGTAATTTTTCGGAGAATTCATATGAGTTACTTATCCACACATTATAGGTACCTACTTACATATTTACATTAAAAAAATTGTAAAAATATCTTTGTCTTTCTTTCACCGCACATTCTTGACATATTTTGTACCAGACAGTGAATGGTTAATGTTAAATCTGTGATTTTTATATGAATTATTTTTAAATAAAGTCCCTGTTCACCCCTGGATAAGGGTGGTTTGCCATTTAGCCAGTTGATTCAGTGTTGAAGTGATTTTATTTGCGTCTTGAACATTGTCCCAGTGGCGTGTAGACTTCTATTGTTGATACAAGAGGGAGAACTTAGCAAAGGGAGTAAAAAGTGCGAACTATTTCTTAGACTCACGAAATGGGAGAAAAGTTTTAACTTTGACTTTTTAAGTGTTTCATTTTCATGGTCAGACATTCTGTTTTTAAAAGAAGCTGATTCAATTGGAATCACAAAAATGTTTTTTTTATTTATAAAAGTCAAATTACGCGTGTATTTCGGGGTGACAGGACAACTCAACAATGTGCCACTTCATCACTCCTTTGAAAAGTCATTAAAATTAATTTTAAAAATTCTAGATCAAATAAGTTAGGTCAGGTTAGGTTATGTGCTAGTTTTTTTAATCAGTTTTAACGACTTTTTAAATAGTGTTGAAATGCCACTTTGTTTAGTTTTCTTGATCCTTATTTTTCAAAACCAAACGAAAAAATTCTTCCATATGTCACACAACCTCTCACAGTCCAATACTTAATGATTTAATATTTCAAATTGAAAAAAAAATCAAAAATGTATTTAGATTTTGTACTGCAAATGTGTATTGTCAGGAAATACTGGTTAAAATAAGTAAAAACTATAGTTTCCTATCAACGCATTTTCTTTCTAATTATGCTGTGCATTATTTATTAAGTCAGTACTCACCAATCCAGTATATATTATCTACTTAGCTCATAAATATATTTTATTTTCTATTATATGGTTTAAGTATCGAAGTATATTAATACGGTAATGCCCGTACGGTTTAAATTAAGGAACCCGACTCCGAGTAAATCTCCAACGCCACACTGTATGGAAACCGTTCTGACCCGTCCGTGAACGTGCCTTTTTCCACGGAGCTGCTGCCGTAATATGCACACTTATCACTCGCTCGCATGCGATTTGCAAACTGAAGTGGCGCCATCTATAATACTATATTCAAGGAAAAAAAGTATGAAGAAGAAGAAACATTTACGCTTTCATTCAATAATAAGAAGATTTATGTTGGGGTGAAGAGTGTTCCTCTCATTATTCACGGTGTTGTAAGAATGTCTACTTATTATATATCTACCTATTAAATATAAGTATTTTGTAGTTTAATGTTAATAGTAGACCGTCCGTGGTCGAGTGGTAGGACACTTGACTCCCAATCGGAAGATTGCGGGTTCGAACCCGGCGTGCGCAAATAAATTTTATCTGATTAATTTTGTGTTATTTCACAATTAATTAATAAAAATAATATATATATCTACTATATTTGTGGCACGTTCCAGAGTGGAAGATACTCTCAATATCACCCTGGTGTAAGACCACCATTCAGAATTGAAACGTTGCTTAATAATGGCTCTAGCCGTGTTTAGTGACTAGATCTGAATATCCAGGTACTTTCCCACCTTCCTCTTCCCCATCTCCTTCCCTTCCCCACTTACCTTCAGCCTCACAACATACTCGATGCCATAGTCTAACTGGCTCCGGAAGGGAGCAGTTGGGAATCTTGTGAGGTTTCTCTATAAAAAAAATTAAAAAGTTAGTTTTGCAAGAGGGTGATGCCTTATAAATAGTCACCAATACTTAAACTGGGCGAAGCAGAACGAAAAGCCGACCAGAGGGCCTAGCAGCAACAACTAGTTTTTCACTGCTAGTTTGATATTATTAGAGTTCCTCCATATCAATGACGCAACAGGATTTCTGATGGTGCATTAGGTTAAAACATTGGACAGCCCTTTAACCCCCATAACTTCGATTCAATGGGATTTATTTCAGATTATGTGAAGGGCAGGCAATAAAACAAATAGCCTTACGGTGTAGGTAAAAGGCACATAGCTAATTTAATATTGTTTTAGAGCGTTCCCGGCTCGGAAAGGGAAAACCTGGGAGAAATGGGGAAAGAAACGGGGAAAAGATTGAGCGGAAAGTCGGCCCCTGACGTTTAGGGCAGATTGGTTTATAAGGGGGTGGAATGAATTAGGGAACATGAATCACTGATATAAAAACCCATTTTTTCTCCTTATTTGATATACTTTCATCTTGACTGATGATGTCAATTATTCATCTTGAAAATTCGATTTCGTTAACAAACAAGCATTTTAATGCGATTATTTTTATGGTGAGATTTAAATTGCGATGTTATTATTTCGATTACGATATAATTACACTTATTTTCAAGTAATATAAACATGTAAAAACCCAAAAAAATGTTGATAAGCACTTTCATGTCCTTTATAATGAGTTTAATTACCTAAGAAAAACTTTAAGTTTTTCATCGTTTTTTTTTATTTAAGCGCTAGAGGGCAGTTTATAACTATTTTGACGTATTTGGCAATAAATTGCAAATGCAGTGAATGCTTCACTAATATTTGAGAATTTTTAAAATTAAAAACTCCCGAACGGAGAGCTTTTTATTAATGCTTTTTCCGGCTTATTTTTCTAACTGAACGCAAATATTTTTCGATCAAAGCATCATTTCCATCATTAGGTGTAGCACTTTGAAATATCTGATTGGCAGTAAAAAGCATTAATTAAATTAAATTAAAGAGAATTTAAGATAAAAGAAATGAGAACGGATCGTTTCTACGACTAGTTCTTGAGTTCAACAGCTCGGCTTTGGAACGATTTGACGGCCTCTATGTTTCCTTTTTCCTACAACATGGATCTCTTCAAGGCCCGTGTTCACTCCTTCCTCTCCTCAAAAAGACCACCCACACAGTATCTTCATAAATGACATAAGCCCTGAGGGAAATTATTTTCCTCAGGGCCTCCTGTGTGGAGTTAATGTTAAAAAAAAACTATTGGGAATGCAATAGTTAAAAAAATTACGACACCATTAGCTACATTGAACATTATTGATTCTTTCGGCATCGGTGCAAAGTGGGAAAACAATCAAAACATTTGTACACAGTTGATATTTGCTCCATGAGGACGGGTTGTTTCTATGACTCGTTCTTGAGTTCAAAGCCCGACTTTGGAACAATTTCCATTGCCGTCATCTGTGTTTCCTACCTTCTACAACATAGGTCTCTTCAAGACCCGGGATAATTCTACAAAAAGACTTTCCACACAGCAATCCCTAAGATCACATTTGATAAAAAAAAACATTTTATTGACTTCATCAAAACTACAGGGATCTCGTAAAGAGTATCTTTAAACACAAAGTAAAATAATGCACATACCTAGTAGCCAGTACAAAATATCAATGGTTGTTGGTGCAGAGGGTGCAGGACAGGGTGTTCCGAGCAATCTGCTCCGGGGTAATACAGTTTGGTTGGGGGGAGTATGTACCATTAGGATCCAGTCTGCCGGAAATATTGGTCATTACTGGAGCCACTGCGAGGAGTCGCAATCGTCCCGACATTCCCCCAACAGTGATCGAATTATTTTTAAAAACTACTGTGGAATGCGGTTTGTTGTTTATTGAATGCAGTCGAATGGCATCCAACATAAATACTTGTGTACACGATGTCGTTCTCTTTATACTGTTACTATACTGTTTTAAAGAAAGACAAACAAATTAGGATTACAAATTAATATTCTCATACCATCATTATAAATTGTTACTTTTGCAATGATGGTGGACAACTATTTTGTTTTTTTTTTTAATACATAAGCTCCGCACAGGAGGCCCTGGGGAAAATAATTCCCCTCAGGGCGTATGTCACCCTTGCGGATATTTTGTAGTGGCTGTTTTTAGGAAAGGAAGGAGAGGAAGTTCTCGGAATGAAAAAGGAATGTGGGGTGGTATGAATCTGGGGTTGACGACGTATGAAGCAGTCACTCCCATTGCGATGAAAGGCGAGTCTCCTGAACCTCTCCCGAACCGGCCTGCCACGCAGTTAGTGGGCAGACGCATCCGTCGCCAAGATCCGAACTAACCATACCCCGTGATCCTGGACATCCCTGCTAAATCACCAAATGGTGCGAACCGCTTGATGTGGCCTATGGCAGAGGTTTTGGTTATCCAGTAAAAGGCTCCCCGGTGGCGGTACCCAAACCCGCCTTCCAAATACACATACGTGTTTTATCTATTTAAGAAAATAATTTTGACTGACGACGCCGTTTGGCATTTTATATGTTTTTAAATTTGTTTGTGTGTTCCGTTTTCGGTTCAAGATGGTAGCCGTGATGTAAACTACATATTTATATCGCCAGAAAGTTTGGAAAATGAATTGAAGTGGAATCTTTGGACAAATTGTTCTATTCCATATTTAAACTTTTTTTTAAAAGTCCCATAAAATGTATAGTTTATAATTAAGTACGTAGGTATTTCCGTACATACTTACAAATCTTATGATATCAGAGGAAATTTTTTGTTTTTATTATTTAAGTAAGAGAAGATTCACATTAAGAAACATCCTTATGGACGCGAAATTTACTGTTCACAGAAATACTACTATAAATAAAGCTATTATCTCGTTAAGCGATCACAAAATCAAGCAGCATTTTATGTAAGGCGGCCTTCAAAAATAACGAATAGAGATTTTTTGTTATCGGTTCGATATAAAAAATAATAACATAAAAATGTATACCTTTAAAAGAATACCTTTCGTTCCCAGTTAAAAAATACTTACATATTCTAAAAGGAAACTGCTTAAGTCCAATCGGGGCTGTTCTCGCAGTAATGATGGTGTCACACGAGCGCTATACTCTCATCGCTTGGCCAATTTAACCGAATCGCTCGTCCACGCTCGAGCGATATGCTGAATCGGAGTCGGATTTTTAAAACTTCTCATTACACTTTTTCTTTTCATAATATTATACCTATATAAATATAACAATCTGCTGAACACACTATAATACCACTATGAAGGTGAGCATGGGATTTCAACAAGTAAAAGATTTTTTTACATATATTTAATTATTTTTTATTCTTTGGTCAAATCATTGGTATGGTAAAACGGTAGGTGGGTCATGATTTTTTAATTAATTAATACTATTTACAACATTGGTATGAGATTTAAAATGTCATATCGGTTTTTATGAGACGTAATATCATATTCAGATGACATAATAAAATACATTGGTTTATTATTTTAATATTTACATGTTCCTATGTACGTTAAGATCGCTTTTTATAATGTTTTAAAAACGTCATAATAATTTATTTATTAACCAGAAGTTGTAACGTGTAACAAGATGTAATAACACAATTTAAAACGTATGATCACTATTCACAATTTTTTCTTCTAAAAACAAACCTTTGTTTCAACGACAGAGAGTAATTTATTAATATTATATGAATGGGTATTTACACTTTCTGATTCTATTAAATTATCACAAAAAACATTTTAAACAAAACTGTGTGAGATATATGATTTGTACATTTGAGTTTTTATATTAGAATGAAGATTGATAATACAGAACGATAATTAATAATAAAATATAATTTTAAAACATAACATAATATATGGCACAAGCTTTTTAAAAAGAGATTTCATCTTACATTAGAAATTATCAGAAAAATATTCTGATAACCAGACACCGGAATATACAAACTGTAATATTTGGAAACACGTGTGGTGCCCATTTTTAGCCCTAAATATATATTTTATAATGTAATCATTGTTAGAGATGGCCATGTAATAGTATAAGCTCAAAGCTTTTTTTGGGGCGTGGCCTATATCACCATATCACTCGTCATACAATTCCATATAGACCTGTCACACAAGACAGATGATGTGTTATAGGGGTAGGCGTGGCGATGATGATATGCCGAGATCTGCTAGCCAGGAGATATTTGAAAAATTTGCGATCCCCCTTATTGTGATCATTTAGGGAGGTGCCATGGTCAAGCGGCTGTCAGCTGTTAATGTAACAGATCCCGTACAAAGAAATGATATTCCGCAGCGGCTCCCTAATTGATCTGACCCCCTCTCCTGCCATGGGGAGAGGAAGATAATAGCTTCGTGCGACACTACAACGTATATAATCTTTATGGGCCACTCCCAAAAAAAGCTTGATGCGTATAGTGTGGTCTGACACAGGCTTAAAAAGGAAGAAGAATATTTTTTTAAACAAAGTTTAAATTTTTATAACTTATCGTAATTGTTAGGCTTCGTCCTTCTTTTGCTAACGAAAGCATTAGAGCATCCATTATCAAGACAGATGTGTAGATCGTGGTAAAGTGTGTGTTTATGTACATGAAGAGGTGGTATTAATCTTTTTGTGTGTTTTCTGCGTTTAGTTTTGGTGTAGTCGTCTCATACAAATTTAACTGTCACAATTTTAGTAATTAGCTTTGTTTTGAGTCTTATAGTTTTAGTCCATTTTTCATGCTACGTTTAGATAGCATGCACAATTTGGGCTTCTTTAGAGTACCCACACATTATAATCCGATGTCTTATAATAACGTATTTAATATCATTATTAATATAAGTATCGTAATTTCGCAAAACCGAATGGCTTGCATTGCCTGCATGGTAAATGAACAAATACATTTTTTTCTTTTTTTATTCTTAAGATTATAATTCTTCTAGTATTTGCATATGATTATAATCAACTTTATAACACACACGTAGATATAATATGAATATCTACATGTAGATAGACAGATCAAGTATTTTATTTCTCTCAGAAAAAAAATGTTTGAGATTTCAAGTTATTATTACAATTCACACGAAGAAATTTTGGAATGTAATCATAGAAATAGATAACCTTAAAATACATATTTACAAATCTTCTATTTATTCTAAATATTTACACTATTTTACATATGTTGATTATATAACACTATTTTTCATCCTGTCAATGAAACGTGGTCTAAATAAACAGATTTATGTTTACGGCTTTTTGTGCATAAAGTTTTTTACGTAATGTTTTAATTTACATAAACCGTGCGAATAGAACTACACAAGTTATAAAAAAAATGTTTAAAATCACTTATTCAAAATACTGAATATTCTTCTCCAATTGCTTTCACAACGTCTTGAAAAAAATAATATTTTTCGATCGTTATTTAATCAATCATGGAGAGTTTTTGACACAAAATGTCAAACAATCAAAATGTCACTACTCACATATATTATTATTAAAGATTCACCACTTATAATATTTGCCATTGATTATTTGTATTGTTTCAATCTACGCACTTTTGGAATGTTATTTATTTTATTTATTAATAACAACCATTTCAATATTATTTAATAATAGTATCCGCGATTATTGTACAGACCATTGTACTGAGCCTGGCCGGCTGATTGATTGGCGGATGGATTGGATTGATTCGATTGATTCGAAGGATTAGGTTGATTGTTCTGATTGGCGTGGGCGCGCCCTCAGTGATCTCAGCTGGGCGTGCCCATGCCCATGCCGAGGCCGTGCGAGGTCCCCTTGGGCCCCATGTGCCCCGGCTGGTAAGGGCCCTGAGCGCCCCCTGGCTGCCCCTGCTGCGACATGTTGTTGTTCATGTCTCCGGGAGGTCTGACTCCACCGCCACCGTGGCCATTCATCATGGCGTGCGGTAAACTGGTGTTGTTTTGCTGAGGAAAAACAAAACAAATTAGTAACACATTAAAGAGAAATGCAAAAGGACGATTTCTAAAGCACGACTTTATCTTCATGTTTGTGATAGGTAGGTACCTACGCGATCAAAGTTAGAAATTTTTATAGTAATTTCAATAAGATCCCCACTTTACATCATTATGTACACAGGTAAAATGTTACTGTCCTTCATGCTGGGCTCACACGGCGCTATATTATCAATGCGGTATATTTAGGCGTGGCCTATATCACCATATCGCTCGCCATGCAAACATATTATACGTGTAGGTGTGGCCTAGACGATATTACGTGATCTGGTAGCCGAGCGATATTTATATTGATGGGAGGGGGTCAGATGAATTACGGAGCTGTCGTGGTCAAGCGGCTCTCTTCTCTGAAGAAAGTTCTAACTGATACTTTAAAAATAAATGCTGTTTCTCTTTACACATCTCAGTAAACTGAGTGTCCGATGCTCTCAGGGTCTTCTTGATGTAACTGGATTTTTTAAAGATTATTTTAAGTTTGATGCGTTAGATATACGTAGAAAAATATGCTTCACTAGTTTTTCATTTGCAATGAACTAATTGTAATGTAACTTACAGGTGGTGGCGGAAGGTGAGTAGTCTGCCTCTTCAGGTGAGCCAATGGAGGAGGGTTATAGGCCATGTTGGCGAACACCAGCCGCTCCTCGTAGTCGTACTCGCACAGGATCTTGTTCTCGCACAGGTAGAACCTGTCGCCTACGCAGAATCTGGGGAAGAACAAAAACATTAGAAAATGTAGATACTTATAGAATGGTAACCATTGCGAATGAATAAAATAAGCATATTTCAGGGACGATGAATATACTCTTGGTAATATGTCAATGAATAAGCTTTATGATGGATTTTTTTAAGGAAGGGAAGGGGAGGAAGTTCTAGAAAATAAAAAGGTATGAGGGATGCGAGGAATCTGAAGATCAGTGTGTCAATAAGTGACGAACATATGAATCCATCACTCTCACTACGGTCAAAGTGATGGGTCAAGAGAGTCCGGCTGAAGAGGCATAAGGAGATCCAGCAACCGTCTTGTCCCAATCTATCGCCATGCAGATTATGGCCAAAGTCTGGACTAACCCCACCCCATGAAGCCGGGCATCCCTGCTAAATCACCAAATGTAGCGAACCACTTGAGGTGACCGAATGAGTTGATGAATGATGTGGCGGTAACCATACCCGCCCGCAAAATACATACATAATTAAGTCAACAATGTTTGTTGTCGGTAATAATACTTATAAATTATATGTTCCAATATTATGTCCCTTTTATTTATTTATATAAGATGTACGAAAGACTAGTAAGTAACGTTTTACGTGCATTTATTTTTATCATTGAAGAAGAAGATAACAATAATAATCTAATTTTTTAATTTTTTATTTTTAATCTAGCATTTATTTTTGCTCTAATTTGTATATAAATTGTAAATAATATGTAGTTGTGCTAACTTCAACACATCCGAATTAAGTTGTCCATCATATAAACATTTTACCTAACAATTAAACTGTCCAGTAAACTGTAGGTTAGTAGTCATTAATACATATGTGTGTATATTTTTTATATATTTCTTCATAACACAACTAAATTTCAAAGAAAAATGAATTTTCTTGTTTTTATTTTTGTTTTTGTTTGCAATTATGTACTTAAGGAATAATATGAACTAAACCTGTCAATTTGTCTGTCCTGGAACGGGAAACTTTCCTAGTTGGACAGGCAAAGCTTCCTAATGTGTAACTTGTACTTTCTTTTATATCTATCTATAAATAAATAAATAAATAACACACTCGTATGTATTAATGACTAATACATAGATATTGACTATTCGTAATTCTTAGTTTCATGTTTGTTAATTTCGAGATTAATTTATCTTCTCATATGGAACGAGTCGGGTAATAAAGTTAGTTATATAGGTAAACAAAATTAAAAATAGGCAATACAGCAAATCATTCAATCAAAAAAGTTTAGAAATCCATTTCAAAGGGTGATTTTTCACATTACCTACTTCAATTTAAATCAGTCCTCAAAGAAAGAATAATAATCCCAGAAATAGAGTTGGAAAGTAAATCCTCATGTAGGTACAAGGTACAAGTAGATATATCAAACAACATTGTATGTAAACACAGTTTCACACCAGCTCAATTCTGTCGACAAAATGAATCCCTGCAGGCATTGTTAAGAATTCAGGTCCTGTCCGACTCCATGAATTATTGTATTGAATCAGATGGGTTTCGTGTGTCATATAACATCAGGATCCCTGGATAAACAAGAAGCGGGTGGAGATAGGGGCGAGGAAGGGGGTCGGGTCCTTTAAAACATTTTACAAGTCGTGTGGGAAATCATGGGGCCAGTTTCCAGCGCAAACAAATTGTACGAGCAAATATATTTCAATCTGGACGTGGTCCGGATTGAAGGCAGATTGAAGAAGTAAACGGATGAATATGGAATAGACTTGGAATACTTTCAAGGGAGTGACGGCAAACTTAGTGGCATAACGGTTAAAATGTCATTTTGTTTATCAAAATCGAGAAACAGATTTGCGAGAGATAGAAAGGACCGCTTGTATTGTGGTTTATTTTAATTTTAAATTATACTATTACTGCTTTATGTTTTGGTCGTTTTGAATAAAAATAATTTTTTCAAGAAATTAAAAAATCTGTAATCATCAATTTTATTTATTGGATTGAAAATATGTAAAATATTTTTTGTTCGCATTAAAAACCCGACTTCACAAAAAAATAATGGCGATATTATTTTTTAAATTTATTTAACCACTCGAGCGCTTTTTGCCACAATATGACACTATTTCCACAACCACGGATTGCTTTGTTGCCACAATATGGCAATTTTTATTTTTTTATTAAAGCGACTATATCAATCAAAATATAACAAAATAAATCATCTCTTAATTCTTTAAAATGTTTTGAAGTTAATGATTTAATAATATTTTTTTATAAATCCTACGATCATGTGATAATAAACAAAAGATAGGTAAATTCATTGACTATATAGAACTATAATCAGTCTCCATATTCAAATTCGGAGGTATGATTTTTTTAATGTTGGCGGAAAAGTTTCCTTTAGCAATCCGAGAAAAAAATTTTAAATTGCTCTGTCGCTCCAGTGGCTAAAACAGATTATCTCTGAATGAAAAAAATCCTCACAAAATCTATTGTGAACCGCCAGCACATCGGGCAAATATCATTTTTCGTCATGTTTTTCTATTGTTTTCTAAAAATTTTAGTAATATCTTCAATGTGGGTTGTTATTTAATTTAATTACTTCATTGCCAAGCAAAATGTATAACAATCCATTTGCCCGTTTCCCGCAGGAGAAGGACCGCCATACTAACATAACTCATACAACGTCTCATGCATACCCGTCTATTATTCTTGCTCTTGACATGACCCGATTCAAGTATTCACTTCATCGTGCGGTGTCTTCCTCGGGCATCCTCGACTTCTTCTACCGTTCACATCCTTGTCATATATTCCCTTTACACTTCTTTCTATCACCATCATACCGTTTTAAGCATCCTTTCTTAATCTTACTTATTACGCTTATATCGCCTTGCAATCAGTCTTTTCTTAGGACGGGTTATTTCACAGAATATAAACAAATTTAAAAGTTAAAATTCAATTCCATTAAATTTCTGTTAGTATTTTATCATAGACCTGTTGTATGGGTACTTGTATAATAACAGAACACGAATATGACTTTCACAGTACTTGAATATTTACTTCGAAATTTGCGAAACAAACCGTCCAGAATGTTTTAACTGAAGGTACATATTTTAAATGTTGCATTTCAGCTCATAATGAAAATGACAGAAAAATAAACTAATAATTCTCATGCAATATTCTATTTATAAATTTTAGTTAGTAACTTTGCATTGGTTAATATTCATTGTACAGTAACCAAATGACAAATGAATGCTCAATCCTCTTCCAACAAAAATTCTAAAACTATTTTACAAAATTCCAAAGATTTCCAATTCAAATCTAATATTCCAGAAAATTCCTAGGAAAGAGTAAAACCGCTCCAGTTTGATTCCAATATAATATTATATATTTGAATGTAAAACGCATTAGAGGACCTCCACACCGACTGAATGCTGTAACGTCTCGCCGGGGAATGCAGAGAAGGGAGATGCGGAGTTCGCCTCCATTATGAATAAACAATCGACGGGTCCCGAATAAATTTGAGTTGATGTTCAAAAAGGTCGCGGAAGATAGCGGCCATCTAGTGTTTCATGTTTACTGCAATTCGGAGGTGGAATGTAAAGGCAATGAGGAAAATCTTTACTGTCACCCGTTACAAGAAACCTTCCCTTAAAATAAGTGCGTGTTCACAAAGTGTAAACATTGTTACTTCATACATCATCCGTGGCAATCACTAAACATAACCAGAGCATTTTCGAGCAAGGTTTTTTTTTATTTTATTTTATATTTATTTTAAATACATTTGTACAAAATAAGGGTAGTCCCATAAAGCTGTCATATGGCAGCTTGTCTGTATGTTCTACAATTTATTTATAGTTTAGTTCTGATAGTTCTGGTATCTCACCAGAGGCCCTAGCACGCTTGCTCTATATCGATCGGTAGGATAACTATCGGTAACTTCTCATCGTTCCCTAGCATGACTACAGATCGCTAACGAATAAGTGACAGTTCACAATGACTAAGTATCCTTATCATATTCGACATCAACTGTTGTTTGTACGTTAGCGATGTGCAGTTGTCCTAGGGAACGATGAGAAGTTACCGACAGTTATCCTACCGATCGATATAGAACAAGCGTGCTAGGACCTCAGGTACTCGATACTAAGAGCATCTACTACTGAGAGGTGGTCACATGTCTATGTATGTACCTACACATAGAATAAAGAATAACATAAGAAGTGCCTGTAGGGCGTGTTTCGTGATTCAATTATAGGCATAATTTTGGCCATTGAAGATTGCTTAAGGCCCGGTAGTAGGAGCTCAAAAAGAAGAAGAAGGGGAGATATATGTAAATACGAACGTTAGAGGGAGCGCGCTAATATTAAAAACGATGATATACAAGCGAAAATTGTGAAAATGTTTAATGAAACACGACTCGTTTAAATTAGAGCAAAAATCTCTAGACAAACACTTAACCGCTTTGGCACATAAGCTTGTTTTCACGACAATTTAACGTAGGTAGACATAGGAATGACGTTTGCCCCGCACCTGATTTATTAAGGGGGTATTCTAGTCTAGAATTTCGAAAAAAACTTATTTTTTTTACATTTTGTGAAAAAAAAGTTTTTACTCCTCCGAGGTAGAGTTTACGTTCCAGAGTGGAAGATACTGTCAGTATCGCCCTGGTGTAAGACCACCATTCAGAATTGAGACGTTGCTTAATAATGGCTTTAGCCGTGTTTAGTGACTAGATCTGAATAGCCAGGTACTTTCCTACCCTCCTCTTCCCCATCTCCTTCCCTTCCCCACTTTCCTTCAGCCTCACAACATACCCCAATTGGGGATGCCATAGTCTCACTGGCTCCAGACGAGAGCAGTTGGGACTCTTGTGAGGTATTCTCTATAAAAATAAAAAAAAAAGGTCCCGGCGATAGCGATATCTTTACTGATTAAGAATCCCTTAGATTTTTTTTTTTTAGATGACCTGAAGGGTTGCAATCATGCACGCCAGGACCTCGCTTTTCTTTTCATCCCCTACTTTACCAACCGATTGCTTTTCGAATTTTGAATATTTTTTTTCTTTATTTTTTATGTATTCTTTAAATATAAACAAATAAATTATAAAAAAATGTATAGAGTTTTTTTATTCGTTTTATTTTTGCAGAGCTCGATAAAACGTCCGAAATTTGTGCCTCTAGACTAGAATGCCCTCTTAAGTTACATTTAATGATACAAAGTGAATTGTTTCATTAAAGATACCCAGAACAAAAAGTGTGTTTTTAATAATTTTCGGAGCATTCTTAACGATATTTTTTTCTATCGAGCGAATTTCATATTACCGGCTCAACAGTCTATTTTCATAAATATAATATTTTTTTAGGAACTTAAAAACTGAAAGTATTCTTGAAGTGTTCAAGAGACATCTTATAAATCAGTAGAAATGCGGAATGCCGCGGCTTAAACACAGTCCCAAAAACCACAAATTTATAATTTTTTAAACTTTTATAACAAAATTTCTTAATCATAAATCTTATTAATGGACTTCCACCATGAATCCATTTCAAATAATAATGTTAATACCAATATTTACGCGTAAATTTTGTTTTTGTAAACTTGTATGGATCGTCGGACTTGCTCCGTCTACATCATGGGCCTACGATTCGATAAATATCCCTTTAAATCTTGCTCAGCAGTACCAAACATTAGGTTCAAGTGAAAATAGGGTCACATCAATTTTTATGAAAAGCTCTCTCCATAAATAAGTGCAGGCCTCGATACACAAACCGCCTGATTTAGTGATGTGCCCTGCTTTATTGTTATGGTTGGGAAATCCCTTACGATTGGCCACCGAAAGCGGTTAACCTAACTTGCTCATATATCAGTTGGAAAAAAACTAAAAATACCAAATTTATGTTTGTACAGTGTGTACAATATAAGAAGTTAACTCTATGCGATTCTAGTGGTAAAAGTACATTCAAATCGGTACGAAATAAATGATCATATTCTGTAGGGAAAGAAAATACTTCAAAAAATGAAAACCTTCATTTTAAAATTACCTACGAAAATGGCTGCGGCGCACAGTGGCAGAAATACTTATTCTAGGAAATAATAAATCAAAATGTTTGAAATTGTTTATTTTAATAGTTTGAAACTTTTTTAAACGTTTGAAGTCTAGGAACTCATTACACCTTAAGTTCGGTGCCTTGGCAAGGCCAGTCTTTATTTTACAGTTCAAATATTGTTGTAATACGTTATTAATTTTTTTCCTTTTTCACCCAATTACGGGTAAAATTTTGCTAAACTTTTTTCTTTCTTGGCTTTTATTTAGTTTTTGCACCAATCTTTGGAGACCTCTTATCTCGAATCTGACAGATGGTTTCTATTAAAAAAATCTTCGCCTAATATAAACCTAATAATCGGATCTTGGCAAACAAGTAAAAAAACTTCGAATATTTAAGTTTTAAAGTCAAATCAAAATAAATAATATGAAAGCACATGTCTGAAAATAACACGCATTAAAAAAAAAACATTACCGGGCAGACCAAGAACACAAACACATTAAACACATCAATACACAAACTGGCTCATGATTGTGATATGACTGTATTAACTACACATATGTGAAATGTTAACTCTTCTTCCATCCACAAGCAAATGCTTTTAATGGAAGATTAGTATTAATTACATCTTACAAAATTGTAAATTATAATATTCAAACAAAGAATTTCTTTTGTCACTTAGTTCTTAGACGATGGTTTAAGTTGATAGACGTAGAAATTACAATTCAAACAGTAATCAAACTTACTGATACTGTAAACTTACTTGTGTTTGACGAGCTTTCAATATTTCTCACTATTTTTTTGTACTATTTGTTTTCAAGTCTAAGTAGTTATCAAATAACTACTATAATATAATAAAGTTTGGTTTTCAGAATTTGTAACGATCAACATAAGATACTTAATAATATTCCTTGAATTGGTGTTTCTCCCTTAGTGCGATATATTTATTATTAAAATTATAAACCGCGTCAAAAGGTTTAGATTTTTATAAATTGAGTCTCATCAATAATAATAATAGATAATAAATAAAAATCACTGCAATTGTGCACCATCATTCTCATCACTGACGCATGTAACAAAAATGGACGCTTTACCGGACCTCAGTGATAAAACCATATTAATATAAAATTTTGTTACGAGCTGAAAGCCATATTTAGCAGGTAAATTAATACGTTTATTAAGTCGGTATTCATTTCAAAATGTTACGACGACATAACAGTCAATTTTTGATAGATAATCGATTTGAAAATGCGTAATTCACATCAGCATCATATCGCAAACTAATTACTTGTGCATTCTCCGAATTACACAACATATCGTTCAGCTCGCATTAATTACTGATAAACTAATAATAGTGCGATTGAATACGAAAAACGTCCATCTTTTCAGCTGCAAATGGAATTGCCGTGTTCGGAATGCACAGCGATTGTACGCCATTCCACGGGCTAATGTTAATTACACGACGGTACTAGTACGCGGGGAGTAGGCAATCATAGGAAGGCATTATGCATTATGGTGGCCATATCAAAATCCAGAGGAATCGAGTTGAATAGGTTCACATTATATGGAGGTCGTATGGATGCGGGTGGATTGTACGCTTTCTAATCGGGGTATGTAGGTCATTTATGATACATTGTGACATAGTTCTTAATTCACAGCTAATATCAATCGTCCATCTCCAAATACTAAGTTTTTAAGGTGACCGGACAATCAGAATAATGCAATTTCAACACCTCCATTGAAAAGTCATTAAAAGGAATAGAAAAATATTTTTAAAAAATTGGTTAAATACGTTACATTAGGTTAGGTGAGAGGCTATTATTCTTTTTTTTCATAGCTTTAAACGACTTTTCAAGGGGGTGTTGAAATGCCATTTTGGAGAGTTTTCATAGAACCGTTTTGAGATACTGAGGAAAGTAATATTCCAATAATCGCCATAAATCAAATATCATTTAATATAACACCAAAAGGCATAACGGTCCGGTACATTAGTGTGACATTTTAAATTATATTCTACTAGTGACCCATAAACTTTTTCTTTACAAGATTTTCTGCATTAAAAACGACTTGGATGTGTTTATGAGTAATCTGAGTATTGTACCAGATGGAAGGTACACATTTACATATATAACTGCATACTCAATTCAAATTTCGATTTTTTGCAGAAGTATGACCAATCAACTGGACGATCGCTATGTAGAAAGGCAGCATTTTAATACAATGTAGCATTTTTTTCGTGAAATTCTTTAATAAATTTGGTGGTAGTTTGGTCATTTGGTAACTACTTACTTAGTACCTATCAGTTACGTAAACGGTTTTAGTTGTGTGTTTGGATTAGAAGTTAGCAGTGGCGTGCATATCTATGACCAATGAATGGTAGGATAAAAAATATTTTTAACGTGAGATAGTGTAGGGTGGAGGTAGGAAGTAGTAGCAGTAGTAGTAGTAAATTTGGAAAGCAGGTATGGGTACAGCCATCCGGGAATCATTTATTGGATAACCAATACCCTTGCCATAGTTTGCCCAAACGTTTGGTGACTTAGCAGGGGTGCCCGGTTTGATGGGGTGATGTTTTAACCTATTGCGTGGCGGGCCGAATCGGGAGAGACTGATTGAGAATTTCTCTAGTCGGACTCTCTCGACTCATTCATTGCATTGCAAAGAAAGTGGGGGGGGGGGGGTGGAATCATATGTCCATCACTCCATGACCCACAGTTACCTACCCACCCGTCATACCTTTTTTCTTCAAAGAAATTCCCTTCCTTCCGTTCCATAAAAAGATCCTCAGCACCGAATCTCCAAAGATGACATAAGCCTTGAGGGTTTTTTTTCGCATGGCCTCCTGTGTGGAGTTAATGTAAATAAAGAAGGAAATACTTATATACCTACAAATACAATCAAATGATAGATTTGCTAATTGGAGATGATAATAAGATTGTTCTTTGTTTATTCCACAGATGGCGGCACCGCAAAAATCACCCAAAATAAATAATTAGTCACCTCACCTAAATATAATCGTATATCTCATTATTGCTACCACTACCTACCAACCTGAAAATTTTGTCAAATATTTTTGCTTTATTAAAAAATGTACTTTATTTAATAATTAGAAAATATTTGTAAACTAGTCTGTCTCTACACAGGATTTCCTAGTGAGACAGGCAAGGCAAAAAAAATGTAAACCTTATGATATAGATTCATATAATAAATAAATAAATCATTTTTCATGGTAGCCGTTAATCTAGCGGTGGTTTTGAAAACAATTTTTTTTTTAGAGAACTTGTTAGTTTAAAAAAAAAAACAATATTTTTGAAAACGGTTTAACCATAAGTGGAGCTTTTAATGACAGCAGTACGAAGATGCGTTTGGTATCCCGCGTTGGTTTTACGTTAGGAATCATGCAAAAACTAGATTGAGTAAGAAGTATTGCCAAAAGTCAGGTTGAAACCAAAAGTATAAATTTGTCAAAGAGAAAAAAAATTGAATTTATCAACGTAGTGGGTCATTAAAAAAATCACAGATTTGTCACTTTTATTATTTTTAAACTTTTCTTTCTTATAGTAAGTAGCCAGAGCTTTCAGCCTTTAGTGCACGCCACTGGAGTTATAATAGTTTTATTATAAAACATTATAAAAAAGATAATTTTACTTTGTTTATATATATTATAAAAAATATAACTTTAGCTTGTTTTTTTATACAAATTTTAGAAAAGGGGCCGATTAGTCTCTGGTACATGTTATTATTATTCGACAATACAAGGATCGATTTTTCAATGTTTAATTCACGTTTGACACGTGTTACGTATTGATTACTTGTACGTAATAATGATACTTTATTGATTATTATTAAGTTCGAGGTTAATACAACGTTGCAATAAATTGGTTAAAAATCAGTTATATTCAACCTTAGCAATCCATACATGAACCGATTTAGCATTGTATAATATTATGATGTAGCACCATGGAACACTGCGTCAACCAGGCAGATTAGGCAAATAAATGTGTTATAAATTATTACGTAAACATACAGTATTATTTGTGGAATTCAGATTAGTTTTATTTGAAGGCAAAGTCTGGCGTTATTAATTTGACAGTGGTTCATATCTGCAAATAATTTCAATAGAATTTCCAATAGCGGGATATAAATTATGAATCCTAAAACGCTTTAAGCTCCCAAAACCAAACAATAGCTCTCATCGCTATTGAATGTGGCGGCGAGGGCGATTTCAGCTTTCCAATTAATTAGATACTATGACAAAATTAAACTCAGATAATATGATGGTGGTAATTCAATTCGGCGTCATGAAATATTTAATTAGTTTAGACGGTCGTGGCTACTATTTGGGCGCCATTGTTTAATCAAAATGTATGCGATAACATGCGATCTGAATGGAGTCAGTTTTCAATGGTTCATAATTCGGCCGATCGATGTATTGCACTCTATTACAAAAGGTCGTTCATATTCGATGGAAAGTTTTAATTGGACGTATTCCCGATATTTTGGATTTCCGTACTTGCTGTAGGATGGGAAATGCATAGAAACCGAGATACACTACGTAGGATTTGCGCGAGTTGTCACGGACGTGTCATCGGGGATATTGGACTTCAAAAACTCACAGAAATTTATAACAACCTGTCCAATTGCGTAGTTGCCAACTCTCGCCCGGGCACTGCAACCCTGTTAACTAGGCCTCACTTCTTCACAATTTTTTACAATGCCAATATAAACGTTTTAAAATTGAGTACCATGTGAATATATAAGACTTTGTTCTAATATATATTCATAACATAATAATATTATTTAAATGAAACAAATTACTTTGTGTAAACCACTATAATCACATGTAGATATTATAACATGTGATTATCCACTGGAGCTACAGAGCAATTAAAATATATTTCTCGGATTGCTAAGGAAATATTTCCGACCACATTAAAAAAATCATACCTCCGAATTTGAATATGGAGACATACACACTGATTATAGATACGTTTTTAGATTTTCACGGCCAAAAGCATTTTCGTTGTTTGTTTTTGGGGTGTTATGCCGTGTTGCGCTACCTCTTATAATGTAATATAACGCTGCCGCGACGTTTCGGACAGCTTTATATTACATCGTCGGATCTGCCAGATCTGCCCTGATGATGGACACTGCAACGCTGTCCGAAACGTCGGCTAAAGAAGGAGGTAGCGCAACACGGCATAACACCCCAAAAACAAACAACGAAAAAACTGATTATAGTTCTATGTAGTCAATGAATTCCCCTATCTTTTGTCTATTTGTAGGATTTATAAAAAATATATAATTAAATCTTTAACCTTAAAACATTTTGAAGAATCTAGAGAATATTTATTTTGTTATATTTTGATTGTACAATATATTATATAGTGGTTTTAATAAAATTTAAAAAAATTAATTTGCCACATTTTGGCAACAAAGCAATCAGAGGTTTTGTAAATAGTGCCATAATGTGGCAAAAAGCACTAGAGTGGTTATAGTGGTTTACACAAAGTAATTAGTTTCATTTAACTAAAATGATACCACAAAGTAATTTTGCAAAAATTGAAGAAATAATACGTAGAAGACATAACACGTGTACCTGCGAATTAAAAAGAAAATTATTGTATATTCCGTGGAGTCCCCAGGCATCTAACAAAGCTTCCAAGATGGAAGTTACGCCAGTGATCCCATTTGTTTTCGAACAGAATATTTCTTGGATTATAATTTTCACTGATAACCTTTTGCAAAGATAAATTTTATCGACTCGAAAGATCCGGTCCTAATCCATCGAGTCTACCTCGCAGGTCAAAATCCCTTGGATACAAATAATAGAACGCGCCAGACAAAGAGTTCATCCACAATTAAACCTTCCCAAATAGCTGTGACCTATTGTGCGGCCGGAATGAAACGTAACCTACAATGACCAGAGTACATCTCTATAAATAATAACCCCATAGAAGATATGATTTAATACACCAATTAACATTTCAATTCTTTGTTTCTGACTATTGAATGGAGTCTCTAGGGCAGGGGTTATAAGGAGGTTCTTTGATAAATTATCATCGCCGAGATTTGATAGCGAAAGGGTCTCGCTTTGAGCGTTTTAATTTTGTAAAGAATGATACGTTATCGCCTTTATTATCCAGGGATTATATTGAAAGCTTTGAATTGTGTCTGCAGATACATTCAGAAAAAGGTTATTACAATTTCGGATTAATAGGGCAATAAAACTTTAAGTTTTTAAAGGAATTTGGATATTATTTTTAAGATTTAAAACATTTTTCGGTGTTTTAAAAGGGATTTTAATGACTTACCTATGGTTGCATTGTTGACAGGCAAAGCATTCCAGGTGATAGACGTTATTTCTTGCCCTCATAACCATTTCAAATGCTGGAATGACTTTATTGCACGCCGCACAGTAGCCTGTATTTCCAAATAATCTGAAAGAAAATTATCAAATACATAACGTTTGGAGATAATAAAATAACATACATATTATTATTTTCGTTGTTTGTTTTTGGGGTGTTATGCCGTGTTGAGCTACCTCCTTCTTTAGCCGATGATGTATGATCTGCCGGATCTGCCCTGATGTTGGACACTGCAATGATGTCCGAAACGTCGGCTAAAGAAGGAGGTAGCGCAACACGGCATAACACCCCAAAAACAAACAACGAAAATGCTTTTGGCCTTGAAAATCTAAAAACGTATCTACATATTATTACTTTTGGCAGAATTTAAATTTAATTTAAATATGGTTTTGTAAAAAAAAAAAAATGTGTCTCAGTTTATTAAAATTCAAATAGGAAACTATAATTAAAATGGTTGTATAAATAATTTATTTTTTTATTGTATTTTAATTTTATGGAAATCAACAGTTTAAAATAATGTTGGTTTATACATGTGAAATTTACTAAACTGAGAAACCAATTATAGATTTCCTCATACTGTTAGTAACAAATTGTTCAGTCATTAGTTGTGATAGATATGTTTAATTAATGAAGACAATATTAGCGAAAATGAATCGAAACTAAAAAATCAGAAAAAGATAGGTCACGTCTAGGAATCGAACCCAGGACCCCAGCCTTGCCGGAGCGGTGTTCTGCCACTGTGCTAATGGTACCCTATCCGATTCGGTCATTTTTAACTGTATCATACTACGACTAAGAATTATCATTTTGTGAATATTTTTATTGATTGCTGATTTTTCTGTTTAAAATTTTCGATTAAGTGTCGCTTATATTGTCTTCATTAATTTTACATTACAATCTGAGGTTTTACCCATTAAGTTAAAAATAAAAATAAATGTGATTGATATAGGTACCTACTCATTTTCATAATTTTAAGACTCTGAGATATTTGTATAAAGCGACTTTCACACAGCGCTCTTTATGAAAAAAATCTGTGTAAGCCTCTGATTTACTTCATTTATTCTCTTTGTATTTTTATACTAGCTTATGTCCCCGGTATTTCGAGTAGCCCATTTTATTTTCCAAGGTCCTTTCCAAATTTATACCAAAATTCTTAACCTATTTATTTAAAATATCTGTAATTCTTGATTCGATTCATAATATTAGGCGAGTACTTCAAATAAATTCACTAATTTAAATATTTTCTAAAATAGAATTTTGAATTAACAATTATTCTTTTGCAAAATGTCATTCTCGAATTATGACATTTTCTATAAACAAATATTATTATTTGTAATATATGGAAAATAGCTAGCTTTATAAATTATAGCTTATATGTTGTTCTGATGTATGAGCTATATTATTGTAAAGTTTTATTAAAATCTATTCAGTAGTTCTTCAGTGAAAGAGTAACAAACATACATACATCCATACAAACTTTCGCGTTTATAATATTAGTAAGATATTTAATTTTGTAGTAATATAATTTACCAGGTTGGGTATAAGAAATAGTATACCATATACATTTATACATATACCTTATATATATGCGGATACAAGAACCGGTTGGTATCGCTGTACATGGGGTATGAATTGTAATCTAGGGAAAATTATTAATCGATGATTATGATACGATGAGCCGTCATTTTTGTAAATAAAAATAACTATAAAAGAGACAATTTGAAAAAATTACCTTAGATAGTCCCTTTTGCACAAGATAAGGTTTGCCTTTGTGTAAAGGGTAGAGCCCACCTCCCCCAGACGGCAATCGCAACAGCCGCACTTGAGGCAGTCCTCGTGCCACAGCAGGTCGAGTGCCTTGAGCAGGAAGCGCTCGGTAATAGGCTTGCCGCAACCTGCGCACTCCTGGTTGGCGGTGGCGCCGGCGCTCTGGGCGGCAGCCACCGCGGCGCCGCTCTCCTTGGAGGCGTCCATGGTCATGGCGGTCACGGGGCTGCTGCCGTGAGCGACGGGTAGGACGCGCCTGTCACTCTGGAACAAGCCAACATAAATAAATTACATAACTGATAATTATTTATTTACTTTTCTATTAGTGGCGGGTTTCTCTAAAGAGCGTTTGTGCAATGAACTGCCATAAAAATATAAGGAAATAGGACAAACTTGTATTATAATTTTATCAAATTGCATTAATTTGCGCCATTTTCGCATTTGCACATTAATTCACGCATTTTTAATCAGCATTGCGCCAATCAATCAAATTCCCAGTTATAAATTCCACCCATCGGATGCATTTTCGGGTGCAATTCGTTAAAAGTTGAAAAATCCACCCATCGCATCGGGTGCATTTTCGGGTGCAATTGGCATTTGCGCATTAATTCACGCATTTTTATCTGCTTTGCGCCAATCAATCAAATTCCCAGTTAAAAAATCCACCCAACGGAATGATAGTCTACTGCTTAAGAGAAATTACGAAATGAATTCCAAATCTCATAGGTGCGCTATGCATGTCAGCACCTATGGAACATTTTGTCATATTTATAGGTTTAATACAGAACATACTGGTAAAGCCAGAGTGGTAGCCCTGCAATCCATGGAGACTTACTAGCTGCTTGTGCGCAGCACGACTAGAATAGTATTTTGCAAGAATCAACCGATTTTTTTCTGTGATATTGTGTTATAAGTCATTATTAAAATAAGTTAATTTATTAACCTTCCATAAACTTTGCTACTCTAAGATTTGACATAAATTGTTTGATAATGTTTTTAGATGCATGGTTTAAATTGACACCGACAAGTGGAGAAAGCAGAACTAGAACCGTTTTTAGCAATACCTCAACTTTATGTCTAAATTTTGAATATGTAAATCAGTTGTTGGCTATCGAATTGAATTAATACCAAAACCCGTATCGAGTTTAATACCGCGTGCTTGCCGATCGGGAATTCCCCATTTCTACCTCAAACGGAGCAATTCAAATAATATGCAAAATACTTTAAAATATGTAATTACGATAATAATATATTGTAGTGCGGAATTAACTATCAATTTATTGAAAACATTTTGACTTAATACTGCAATCATTTGATTGAACGTGAAATTCATTTGAGCTTACGTGAAACAATGCGCATAATTTATTCGTTTGAATATATAAATCTGGAGTGTTAAATACATCCTGCAAAACCTTTATTTAATTTTCATATGTGGTTCATATTAAAATAGGAATGCGCTTTAGGGATGAAATATGGTTTAACACCAAAATAAATAGTTTTTTTTTATATTTCATAATTAAAGTAAATATTTATAAAAACTTTAAGTGAGTGTTAAATAAAACTTTTAAACCATTTTCACTTTGTGGTATTTTACCATTAAACAAAAAGCTAAAGATCATTTTTTTAATAAAAATAATCTGATTTCGTTGTGTTATCATAAGAGATTTATTAGTAAGTAATGCCATACGCTTAAATAATACAAATGTCATGCAGATAAATATTTAAGCACAAATCAAAATCGTCGAAAAAGTTTATTTTTAAATAGATTAATTGAATTTTACTTTTGTTTTTTTGATTGAAATGAATGCCATAGAATCTTGGAAGCGGAAATTATCCCATTTTCCGACATTAGATTTAGCTGATACTCAGCATATAGACTCGTTGTCGATGACAATGCATTCTATCAACTGTTGGAGGCATCCCTCACAAACACTACAAAAATGAAGTATATTAAAGCATTTAATACATGAAATAAATATCCGTTTTAAAATTGGAATATAGCAAGGTTGGTAGCATGGTTTATCCCGATCACTAGGAAGGAAGGTTCCAACCTTGGTCAAACCAAAAAAAATAAATTATAGTAAAAAAAAAACGCACTTGCTGTAGATTTGTAATTGGGACGAAATTGAAAGTGATGCTGTTTCGACGGCCCGGCAGCGGAATAATAATAATTCGGTTGGCGATTTTGACTACGAACGATCCGATTTGCAGAAACCCTGCATGAAGTCCTGCAAGCAGTTCTGCAAATCGGATGGTGAGTAGGACGTTTAATACATATTTATAAATAATAAAGAACAAATAATCATATTCTGTCAATAAAAATTAAAGACAGTAAGTAATTTGTTAATAATAACAATCCATTAGTGCAAATTTAGCACGTTAAATGTGAATAGGAAAGTTGGCTAAATTAGGCTTAGGGGATGACGGTCTGCATTCAATTAAGGTAATCTAAATGAATCAGTGACGTGCGCAATCTGTGCAGTGACAAAATAATAATTAACTCACGACGGTTAACTCCGCTGAGGCAAATCACCGTGGAGATTGCCAACGATTTAAATAATTATTGGTATAATAAACTACATAATACTAAAGGATTACCAAATAGACGCGACCGTATTATTATATTATGTTGCTCGATATGTTTATAGTTTACGTGACTGTCGCAAATGCGTGTATGGTTTCACAGTCAGAACTTCTTTTATATTTTTAATTTTTTTAAATTATAAATTAAAAAGTAAATATACAGAAAAATAATATGTTACTTAACAATCATTAACCATTTTAAATACCCAATTAGTAGAGAAATAATATCGGGTCTGACTATGGATCTAGTCTATATATGTACATAGGTTCTAGTACATATTTGGAAATAATAAAGTTACAACATAATGCATATAAATAGTATGTATAGTACCAAAAAAAATATATATAAATATTTTTAAAGAATTTCAAAAATATTTGATAAAAAGTAAGGATACGAATAAAAATAGCAAAAGAATATATCAGAAAATCATTGATAAAATTTGTCAATCTGTTGGTTTTCGATAAAAATGTAATGATGCGAAGTAACTTTTTTGCCAATTAGATCAACCTTCATTAAAATCAAGATATTTGTGATGCCAGCGATTACTCCAAAATTTTATCAGGAATGGGTACTTTTAAAGTGGTTTGTTCTAAAATCATACTTACATATTATATTCATTTTTATTATTTTTTTACCAGATCAGAACCTGTTCCAATCAGAAAAAATACATTTAAATTCAAAGCAAATTTAAGATCATTGAACCAAAACGTACGCAGAACACACCGACAATCAATTTTTTTAAAAGGCTGTTTCATGCGGGCATATTTTTTTTTTTTTTTTACAAATACAGTTATTATACATTGTATATATATATTTTTAATACATTTTTTAAATATCGTGATTCACCTTTTTTTTGAGCAATGCTATATCCCCATACAATAGTCCTATATTCTATACGTGATTGGTAAAGAGCGTAGTCTTTAAACAGATCGTTTTTACTTAGTACATTGCTTATGTTTCTAAAGTAGTTCAAGGGGTTGGTGAGTTTCTTTGTAATGCTTTGATATTTGGGAGTCCCATCAAAGATTTTCATCGATTTCAATTTTACAAGCAGTGGCGGCTCGAGACTTTTAGTGTGCTAGAGTACTAATAGAAAAAAATTACATTTTTGTTTTTGTAGCCAAAAAAGGTTTTTTTTATTTTATTTTTTATATGAAGAATTTCAAGAAATCCGTGTGCCAAACTGAAATTTCCTAAAAATCTTGATACAAAAAACCGATTTTCGAAAAAAAAATCATTTTCTGCTACAACAATATCAGTAATACTATTTTTTTAATATTAGCACTCACAATTCATGAAAGTTTTGAAAAAAATGCTTCTAATTTTTATTAAATTTCATAGCCAAATTCGCGTATATTATAATCCACTCCGCTATAACATCCATGGCCCGTTCTCTTGCTGTAGGTATTCTGTTTGTGATGGGTTAAGCCTGCCAGAGCTAATTAATTATGATTTGTAATGCCAGACGACAGAATCAATCACGTCCACTCGTGTCATTGGCAAGTAATTAACTATATTTAATGGCAGTCCGATAGGGTGGCTTCGTGCAGACGGGCAGGTATAACAGAGTGGCCAACAAGGCTTTTTAATAATAATGTATAATTGATTTGGACAGGCAAATGGTTTTCTGAAACTACTCTACATTATAGCACAGAAAAACACAATACTATGTCCACGAATTGGCGCATTTTAGGTTAGTATAGGTTGTAATATATTTATTAAATCTTCTCATACTAAAGCAGTAAGTGTACATGTTTTGGGCTTGTTGCAGAATGTATTTTTTTGTTAATATACTCGATACTCGTACAGTATCAACAATATTCTAGAATATTACCTATGTAGAACTAAAAAACTATGTAGAAGTTTGCCATTGATTTTTTACTAATTTGTGCGATTTTTCTGAAAATCACTCGAAAAACTGAAAATATCTAACTTTAATAAGACGAAACATTATAATCCCTAGAAGTTTTATGTACAGGATGTTAAGGAACTTACTAGACATACTTTAACCATTGATTCCCGAGATTATTTGGAGAAAAAATTGGAAAAGATAGTATGGTCTCCGGTGACTTTTATAACTTTTTTTTTTTATTTAAAAAAAAAAACTTTTTTTTTCATGGTCGCCAGCTGTGTAACAGCCCAACCCCTCACCTTGCCCATGACTGTTCCTTACCTAGTGTTTTTTGGATTTAAGTAAAAAAAAAAGACATCAAAAAAGTCACGGGATTAATAAAAAATCATTTACCCTTTTACTCCAAATAATATCATACACCGATAATAAAATAACATTTAAAGCCTATTGACATAAAATCTTTCGATTCATATACCCCAGAGAGGAAAATGATTATGAATTCAAGAAATAATTTCGATATTTTAAAAAGATTGATCCATCCATCCGAAGTTAAGCAAAATTAACCTTACTCCGGTACACAAGACAAGCCCTTAACATCCTTCCATCGATTTATCGCTTCAGCGAATAGATTAAAAACATTAACTTTTTCGTTTACAGGTTAAGGTGCCAATATGTATCTATTTATTATGTCTTCATTTCTCAAGTTCTCGCCATACCACTGACTGAGGCAATATGATGATAAGAGCAATATATTTTTCATTGCTCCCTCGTTATTTTGTAATGAGCAATATTATTGTTCATTATCCTTCGTTACTCTGGATTACATGAATTGCTCATGAAAACAGGAGTGAAACTGTCCCTCCTGAATTTACCTATCTTTCAAATAATTATAATCACAGAATATCCCAATCATAATTAACCAACACTAAAATGTGGTCAGGCTTTCATATTTCCATCGCTTTGTATATTAAATATTGGCGTTTTGTTCTTAAAATTAGATATTTCAATTGCCTAGTTCATTATTTGGCTTAGCACATGCCAAATGCACTGAACGCATCCAGTTATTCTGCGGACTTTCGATGATCGTTGTTTTCAGTGGATTAGGTACTTGTTAATCATACGAGTACCGCGGTCATTATGACGTCGCTTTAAACCAGCCATTAGGTTAACAAAAACAAATCACGCCACAACTATTTATGGTACGTGTAACATTTGTCTGGCTTATTCGCATAGTGAAACAAACAAAAAATAACTTTTAGATCAACACTCACAAGGTAGAAGAAACCGAAGTGCAGTTTCCTTCGCGCTTTCGGAGTATTTTGCCAAAAGCTTGTAATAAATTGCCACAACTAAAACGAATGTAAAACGTCACAAAATGCAAAAAAATCTCAAAACACATCCCTTTGATAAAGCATTCATATCCACAATTAAAGCAGACGGTAAAAACCTTAATTTTAGACATAAGAGTTCGCTGTGCCTCATTCGATGATAAAACCATTTCTGGCTTTTTTGTCTTTTTAATTGTACTCTTTCGAATTTGACAAATTATTCCTTAAATCTGAACCCTTCCACAGTTAACAACATCTGCAATATTCAAACAACAGTTTTGGAATTGTATAAGTGTGCCTCTTTCAATCTACATCAATTTTTTTTATGTAAGCGTTACTCAGGAGTACCAACTACTCCCAACCGTCTGGCGCCAGTGAGACTATGGTATCTCGAATTAGGGTATGTTGTGAGGCTGAAAAATGTGTGGAGGGGATGGAGATTCGAAAGCGGAAGGTGAGTATGTACCAGGCTATTCAGATCTGGTCACAAAACACGGCTAAAGTCATTTCAAACAACGTTTCGATTTTGAATTTCGGGCGTAAAGCATGTACCACTCTAGAACTTATTAACCGCAAATATATTTCCCATACCTACTTGTATTATTTTTATTGAGCAAACATAAGACTTGAAAGCACGATACCCGGATCTTCAGCCAAGGATCTTAACCCCTCAACGATGGAGGCCGCCAAACAGTGAATATTTTAAAAGATAATTAAATAAATTCTTCAATAATTATAAAATAATTTTGTGGTGCCATTTTAATTAAAATTTATATATATACAAGCTTCTGCCCGCGACTTCGTCTGCGTAGGATTAGTACTTCAATACTTAATCTATTTTCTTTTCCTACCTCGTTTATACCAAAATTCTCAACCTATTTATTTAAAATATCTATTATTCTTGATTCGATTCAAAGTATTAGGCGAGTACTTCAAATAGATTAACTAATGTAAATATTTTCTAAAATAGAATTTTCATTTAACAATCATTGTTTTGCATAATGTCATTCTCAAATTTTGACATTTTCTATTAAACAATAATTATTATTTTCAATATGCTAAAAATAAATAGCTAGCTTTATAAATTATAGCCTCTAAGTTATTCTGATGTACGAGATACATTGTTGTAAAGTTTCATTAAAATTCATTCAGTACATTTTGCGTGAAAGAGTAACAAACACACATACATCCATACAAACTTTCGCGTTTATAATATTAGTAAGATATATATATATATTAATAAAGCAATGTATAATCATAATTTAATAAATTTATTGTTTAAATGTATTTTGTGGCTATGTAATGCACCTTCTGGTGTTATTACAATGTGTAAGAAGTGGGAGAAGCCAAGCCAAGATAAAATTGTGTGAACGATATTTAATGCCTGTAGGATTATACCGTAATAATTTATTTATATAAATATAATATCTACTTTTCTATGGGATGTGCTATATGTACACGGAAAAAATTTATTCTAAAATACGATCTTTTTATTCGTAAAAACGGGACTGAAGTTCTCTTACGAACAAATTAAGAGGGTTTCAATGTTTATTAGCGGGAACATGTAAGAATAATTGTTGGTATACGTAATTTCGTACGTAAACCAACAAATTATTCTTACATTTTCCCGCCAATAAACATTGAAACCCTGTTAATTTGTTCTAAGAACTTCAGTCCCGTTTTTAACCGTTTTACGAATAAAAAGATCGTATTTTAGAATAACATTTTTCTCCGTGTAGTTTTCATGAATTACTCGGGACCGGTTGATTGATACGTTATTATAACTAAACAGTCTGATAAAATGCCAGACGACCAATCTTTGTCGCTTTTAAAAATGCACCAGTTGCATCTGCAGGTGGAGCCTTGAATATGTTAGTACTACACTGCGCCGCAATCTCAGAGGGCCAGGGCTGTCAAGTTGAGGCCCAACTCCAAATCCGGTCCAAGTCCGGCCCCTCTCCGGCCGGGGACATGGCTGGCCACAGGTGAGCTCGGGGCCAGACGGACCGGTGGGCCCCGCTTTAAATCCCCTGGCAGACACATCGTGAAAATGTAATTTTATGCACTGGGCTATTGGGATCACCATCAACAGACTTCAACAATGCCATACCTTACCACAAAATTAGAATCCCTAGAATCGGATGGACGCTGGATTATTGCGGAAACTTTGTGAAAATTCTCAGGGGAGGCTTGAATTCAAACGTTTTACCTACTGTATTTCGGATCAAAATTAGCCCCTCACGCTAATATATTTCGGAACAACTCATGTAGGTCTTATAGAAATCGTTGTGTCTCTCTTACTACCATTGTTAGAAATATAATCTAACCGAAGTTAGAAAGAGAAAACACCATGATTTATATTTAAATCTAAAAATGAACCATAGCATAATTAAAATGTACATTTTTATGAAACAAAATTCCCGACCGCAATTTGAAAAAAGTTTGGGAATTATTTAATAAATGTTTTTACATGAAACGACAACAAAAGACAACAAAGTTTATAATACATTTGCCTAATAAATTAAGTGTGTCTTTTTATTTTGTTCTAGTTATCAGTAATTTAAATTAGAAATAACGTCATTTTAAAATTTGTTTAAGTTTGCATTCAAAAATTTTATATATCAAAAATTATATGTTTATTTCGAATTATAAAATTTGAAATCGTATATCACCACATTTGGAATGCGTACAATTATTTGGATTTTATTGCAAAGTGCAAATATTTTGACCCTTGAAAAAATTAAGTACTTACCTGATGAAGATGTTAGGATTATATCAGCACTTAACAGAGTTAACCTTTTTATTCAAAATACTAAACTCTAAATTCGACTGTTGCGAATCCTGCAACTCATAAACTTACGAACACCCACGGTAACAACACGACAAAAAAAAACTATTCTACTGCAGCAATCATAAGCGTAAATACATTGCCCACTCTCTGATACAACGATTTCACACTATGGGAAATCAATACTTAGGTGATGTTGACATTTTTAATATTAACTTGGCGTGTTTGGTGGATCATGTAAAATATTTATTCCAACACTGCTTTTAGACTGATCTTATATTTTTGTAAACCTATCTAATCGCTGTGTTTTTCAGTTTTAGTTCTTGTATTTTTAGTCCTTTGTTTTTGTATTTTTTACTACTAATAAAATGTACCAAGTAAAATTTACTACCACAAAATGTAAAAAGTGTTCTACATATACCAACATGTTAAATAAATAAATAAGCATTCATTATTCTTAATTAAATTTTGAAAACTATGTTATACGTGTCTATTTTAAAGTCTCAACTTGCGACCTCAAAACACGGAATAAAAATATTTTTGATTGATATCTTCTTATCGCACAAAAATTGAAATACTACTAGAGACATCTAGCGGCAAATCCTCACAACGATTGTTCGTCAAGATTGTACAATCGGCCTGAGATAAAATCGAGGAAGGAAGAACCTGCGATTTTATTGCGATTTGCGGTGATTGACCAAAACACACTACTTTTTAAAATGTGATAGTCATTTAAAGCTACTTCATAAAAAACTCTAAGATTTTTTAAAAACAACTACATAAAATATAGCATTTTTTATCATGTGTCTTTTTTGCTTTTAAAGTAGTCGTGATCTTGAGGATGCACTTTTAAAAAATCGCCCTTTTTCAAAGGGTATATTTATCTGTATCAGAATTCAGATGGTTTCCATATAATATATTAGGGCTTTTTTACAAATGTTTTCGTGAAACTCGGTTTTCTTCGGATATACCTTAGGGGTAAAGCAGACGGAGCGTAGACTGATGGTGGGGGGGGGGGATGGGTCGGGGTGTTTGACTTGGCAGAGGCAAAGGGGAGGTGATTGATTTACTCTAAACCAACAATTTAACGCTTGAGTTGATCGGATTCATTGGATTTGGGTTTGTTACTCACGCTGTGGTCATCCGAGCTGACCGGTATTGAAGGAATGTTGCCTTTTTAGTTTTAGTGTCTTGTATTTTCAAATAATTGATGTAAGCTTTCGTATTGGGTAATGGAAAGTTTACTTGATTGGAGTTTTTCTTACGGATTATTTTTTAATAGATACATCGTGCTACATTTATTAATTCTTGAGAAAATTTAAGCACCTGATTAATGTATTATATATTATTAATTTTTACATAAACTGAAAGATGCGATTTTTTTCTCCTTTGCAAGAGGAATTAAAAACTAATGCTTATCACTAAAATCCTTAAAAATTTAAACCACTTTATTTGTATCTCAAGTCAAAAAGCTTCGAAAGCAACCATGCTTTTCGAGGAAGGTATTGAATATTAAAAAAAAATAGTGTGTGTAAAACCGGTTAATTTACGAGTAAAAAACCTTTACTGTTATTTTTTTATATTCATAATTATCAAATGCAACTATTTTTGTTTAAAAAAATATTGTATTTATACGTTTATTATATTACTATTTTTAAATTATCGATATAACAGAAAATTAAGACAAACAGGGTTAAAAAAAAATTCTTTTCCACTCTCAATTGAAGGCACTAAAATCTGCGATCTATACATACTAACTCATAAAATTCTACAGCAAAGAATAGAAATATGTCAAATTACCTGTGTGAAAATAAATTGCGTGTTGCAATATTAATTATTTGTGTCCTACATAGTTTTTATATTAGTACTTCTAAAGCCGGATCTCCAGCGACAATATTACAAAAAACATTGAACCAAATGTTTATGCAGTTATGAAATATTGGGGCAGTGCCACAATATTTTTGTTTTCCATGGTTAATGCAAAAAAAAAACATCCTGGCTCCGACTAATGTTTTTGTTTTTGTCGGATGTTTTCAAAACATTTAGTCGCTGGAGACCCGTCTTAAAGCCAACACGTAAATTCGAGCAAATTTTTGTAGACAAGATTTTTTTTTCCTTTCATCCTAACTGTCAGTTGGACATGTACGAACAATTTTTTCCTGGAATCATTTTTTTTTTTTTGAATTTAAGAAGAATCTTTATTCGTACAGTTTTCCTTACACGCTGTAGGTTGCTGTAAATTGACTTAACAAACGGGAGTACGCGAAGTGGCTATTTTCCAGCAGAGATCACCCACAGACCATAGCCCGTGCGGTACTAATCCGCCAGGGATAATTCCTCTTTGATTTACTTGGGCGGGTACGAAAGGCTCTCCGGGAACTTGAAATGACGGCGCAGAGCCTTCATTTAAGGGTGCAAGGTCTGTTTGTGATACGGACAAAGCTCTCTTTGAATGTCGGTTGAACTATGAAAAATAGTAGAATTGTGCCTGCATTAGAAAAGCATTTGATCTCTTCTTTGAGATTTTCACGACCAAAAGTATTATCTTGATTTATTCTTGGGGTATTATGCCGTGTTCATCAGGGCAGATGTGTAATCATTACACATTTGCCCTGATGATGGATACAGCCTTATTGAATAAAATCCAGAACAAATAGATTTAAAAAATAACACCAAAGTTTAAAAAAAATTCTAAAATTTTGTTTTTGGCGTCATCAACCAAAATAGTCTAGATTGGGCGTGTTGATGTTAAAAATGACACTGAAACCAAAATTATAGATTCTACTAAATTACTAAATTATATTATTAAATACTAACTATAGTAAAAACGGTTAAAAACGGGACTGAAGTTCTTACGAACAAATTAACAGTGTTTCAATGTTTATTGGCGAGAAAATGTGAGAATAATTTGTTGGTATACGTACGAAATTACCCTGAAACCCTGTTAATTTGTTCGTAAGAACTTTAGTCCCATTTATAACCGTTTTTACTATTAAAATGATCGTTTTTTCGAATAACATTTTTCTCCGTGTGTACTAGAAAAGCACCCCTGAAGACGGTTTCTTAAAAGTAGCTGTTTTATAATATGATTGTAGAAAGTTGATAGTTTTGTTTTTAAATCATTTTATAAAATGCCCTTGAGATGCTGACTACAGAACATCTAGACAAAAAATCTAGTGCTAGATGATTGGTAGTAACGTTAGTAGTGGCCCGGTTTTGAAAACCATCATCCTAAATGGCACAAGTTGAACATGGACTGCTAAATGTATGAACGTGTGGAGAGGAGAAGGGCATGAAGATGGGTAGGAGGAATCAGTGGGAAGGTGTCAAGAACTGTGGGTGATCTGTGGCTGCCCTAAGACCATAAATGATTAATTATTCCCAGTAAACAGGTCTTGCACTTCACGCTAAAGCAATTAGTAGCCCGAATGCTCTGGAGAGGGAAAACGTAATATGAGTATGATGACTTGACTGCATTATGAAATGCTGTTCATGAGTTTTGTTTTGTAAATTGTAAGGAAAAGTGCGTATTAAATAAAATTCATATAAACGTGATTACAATATTTACAGTGAGATTTGATTGCCTCCCTAACGATAAATAATAATTATTGGATAATTTGTAGAGCGCCGTTTTTTGTTTAAAACCATCAGTACATTTTATTCGCTTTGTACTGCAGTTGGAGGGATGGATTTATACTTCCGTTAATCCTGGACACATTGGCTGCCAGATTCAAAACATCCTCTCCTTTATTTCCCTAAAAAGATCCTCCACACTGCATCCCCATAGATGACATAGATTCTAAGGGATATTTATTCATCGGAGTCTCCTGTGTAACGTAAAAATAATAATGTAAATAATAAAAGTATAATTGTTCTCATTATTATTGTAATTAATATCGTATTTAATATGTCGATTTTGTAGCATGTAAGCAATAAACAAATCGTAAAGAAAACATAAGCTGCAATATTGCACTCACAGATTAATATGTTTAATAACAAAAATCTTTTAGTGTAATTTCCATGGCAGATGATGCACCGTTAAAGTTTTCAACGAAAAGCGGAAGTCAGGTGTTTTGAAACGGCGAAAATAGAATGCATAAAGATAACACGAGGAATCGAGACAATGCCTTTAGTAGTGGTGGCTGGTGGCACACCTTGATGAAAAACCTCTGGAATTATACCGACAACTATAGGCAAACTGATTTTTAGACGCACTGTGTACCTTTTTGCTTTATAAACAGTCTTTATACACTCATAGTAGATAGTGTTAGGATTTTTTTATATCATTGACCAATCAAATTAAGTAAGCCAATCAATTCAAAATAAGGAAATTTAAATATAAGACCAAAATTTAAAAATTATATATCAACATAATATCTGTTAAAATGCATCTACTTAATGCACGGTACAGACGCGAAGCTCACATCAAAAGATACTTTATAACACAATAGCGCTCGCCATACGATCCCATACAGACCCACCAGACGTAAAAGATGATGTGTTATAAGCGCGGTTCGAGTCTTCGCTATTCTGCGTTATTCTCCGTAACCGCTAGAGGCGCGATATCAGAAAAGTTATGCGACCCCTCCCCCCACCGTAAACAGGAGATGGGGTCATTTTGCCATTTGCCACTGTCAGCCGTCAAGTTGACATATCCAGTACAAAGAAATGATATTCCCTCGACCGCTTCCAAATTCAAGTGACCCCCTCTCCTGCCGTAGGAAGAAATCTTTTAGAAAGTAGTTTGTCGGTAGAAAAGATACTTTATAACACAGTATCTTTTGATGTGAGCCTCGCGTTTGTCGCCCGCTTTAAAGGTGTTTTTTAAAGTTTTAAAAGGTGTATTTGAAATTTGTCTGAGGTTAAAATTTAAACATGGAATAGATATCAACAATAATAATAAGGGGAAGTGATGTAATCAAACTGCTGAAAGCAAAAAAGGTATTGTGATGATAAAAGAAAATTGATCAACAAACACTGTAAGTAGATGACTAGATTGATATAAAAAAAAAATTTGTGCTACCCTAATTTTTTCCTGAATAAAGAAATGTATTGGAAGTTATTGAATAGCGATGAAAAAATCATTTAACCTAAATTAGGAAATTCCACTAATTATCTATTAATAGTATGTAAGTTACGTTGGGTTGTTTCCCAGAAAATCAAATGTAACAATGTCATCACATAGCCCATTAGCGCCATTTTGTTTTTTGACAGATGAAAGATTCCCGTTAAATGCCGATTCTCCTTAGTCCGTTTCAGCTTAGCAGAAGAGGACAAGTTATATGTTGTTAAGCTTGTCAGCTTATTAAAAGTTGATACATATATATTTTTTAAAATTTTTTTTTTTTTAAGAATATGTTGATAATTTTACATACTAGATTATTTACTACTCTTCCATTAGAAGCATTTGCTTGTGTATGGAAGAGGAGTGTACATAAATGCAGTTATTAGATAGTACTTAAATAATTAATTTTTGCATGTATTTATACATTATACATGTGTGCTGTAGCAAGTACAAACTATACTTATGTATATACTTATGAAGCTGAAACTCGCCTAGAATCGGCGTTTAAAGGAGATCTTTCAAATGTCAAAAATTAAATGGCGCTGAATAGCCGTTTCATTACAAAGTTACATTTGAATTTCTGCGAAACAACACGGAGAAAAATTTTATTTGAAAAAAAAACGATTATTTTAATAGTAAAAACGGTTAAAAACGGGACTGAAGTTCTTAAGAACAAATTAACAATGATTCAATGTTTATTGGCGGTAAAATACGTACTAAATTACGTATACCAACAAATTATTCTTACATGTTCCCGCGAATAAACATTGAAACCCTGTTAATTTATTCGTAAAAACTTCAGTCCGTTTTTAACCGTTTTTACTATTAAAATGATCGTTTTTTTCTATTAAAATTATAGTTTTTTCTATTAAAATGATCGTTTTTTCAAATAACATTTTTCTCCGTGAACAGGGCCTTAGTCTTGTCAGAAACAATTTGCTATAAACTAAAACGTGAGAACTCTCCAAACAGCAAAGTAAAGCATTTGTGGTTTGTCCTACTTCAAACATCTACGGCGTAATGAAATTTACAAAGATTTCCTTACCGGAATTTGTTGGTCGAATTGACTAGACGCCATATTTTTTATTCAAAGAAAAAAAAATGTTAAACAGGGTTAAGCCAGGTAGTAACTACCACATGGACATAATGTGTATAACCTGTCCAAATCAATTGTAAAAAAATCATCACAAATGAAAATGCCTACGAAACGTATTATGGTGAAATGCGTAAAAGCTTTATAGAAACAACAGAGTTTATATGCACTGGTGTATCAGAAAATACTTCACGCTGTACAAATAATCCTATTTATAAATTCCCAAGCAGATGAATAGCGAACGGTGAGTACATTTCCGAGCTCGGTCGGCTGTACAAAGTAGTACTTATTTAGCAGATTGCTTCTCTTTAAGTTTTCTTTAATACAGCTAGAACCCAGGCCGCTGGGACGCCGGGAATAAGTTCTTTCTCCAGATGAATTAGGAATATCTTCAGTGAGAGAAGTAATGAAACATTCATACGATGGTGGGACAGACTCCCTTATTACTTAGACTTAATTTGTTTCGCGCGAAAGCACTTTCATTTGTAGCGTTTTTGATTAGTGAATTGTACAGCCACTTTATATCCATCGGCCGCTACACCTTTCTTGGGAACTAATCTAGCCAATTGCTTTCTTCATCATTTAATGTACTTACTGAAAAATTCTCTTTCGTTCTGGTATTTTGCTTTTCACGCGTGCCTTGAATTAGGGGAAATAATATTATCTTTCTTGACATTTAGCTAATAATCCGTGTTGTCTAGGCTTCAATACAAAATGAATTTTTTGGAAAATGTATCTCCAAATTATTTTATTATAAACGAAAAACAAGTAACCTTAAACGATATATTATATATTTAAATGCTACACGTGAGACTTAGTTTATAGTTATTTAAAATTACAATGAATACATAGATTGGAGTAGTACTTGTTAGTCATGGCAGATTTATACACAGTTGTTAATCGATTCAGTCTGATACCCTTGGCTTTGTGAATTGATTCCTTTTAGTCGATCTTTTAATTCATATAATTCCCAAAAAAAAACTTTTATCATAATAAATGGTTTAAAATACCTTCGTTCGGCAACTTCGGGGCGCGCATACTATATAATAATATTTAAATAGTTACGAAGTATTATAATATTTAAATCGTTTACGGTACACAACATTCATTGAAATAATTTAAGAGTAAAATAAATGGAAATTAAAAAAAAATATTATTTAGGGTGAAAGGAATGAAGAATCAATTCCTTTTGAAATTAACAAACAGATCAAGTGTTTCCCAAGAATGAATTTATTCATTTTATTCGGTCATTCAATTTTGCCCACGTCTAGTACCTGTACCCTTTAAAATGTTATAAAACTATTCATGTACACGATCGCACTTTTCACTTCTCGCTTTCATAATAAGAATTTCCAATGACTTTTGTAATATATCTACTTAAAAAAATTGTATACTTCATTAGTCCGGAGCAAAATTGAATATAACTTACACGTTTGGTCACCACATTATAAGGTTCACTCAGTTTATATTGAACAAAACGTGAACAAATTTTTAAGACAAAATATAAACTAAATGCTCCTACTGCAAATATAAACTATAATGTCTAATGAAACATCTAAAATAATAAACTGTTTTCAATAATTTCAATACCAATTCGTTTATAAACTCCCTTATACCATGCACACACAGCTTTTAGGTAACTTAAATGCAGAAGTAGCAGATATTTTAATAGCACCGAAATAACTTACAAAAATGCATTTCACATCATTTTTGAAAACAGTTATTAATTTACATTTTGTTTACAATAGCCTGATTTTGGTTAATTTAAATCATATTAGTATTGTATGTTTGAACTGTTTTGTAATCCATTTTTTTGTGAAGAAAGGTTTTATTCTGCATTTAACATTTATACCATAATTTTTTTTTAAAAATTAGTACTTTTAATTCATTTACGGAAACCTCTTTCTTATCGGATATTTTAAAAAATATGGGATAAACGAAACAGTGCTATTTTTCTGTATTATTTTTTTAAATATTGTTATTTTTTTGGTATTTAGATGGCACGCCAAATGTTAGTATTATGTTTTATTTTTGAACGCACAAGTTGCTGGAGTTATGGCAACCCTGCAACAGAGCGGTAATCTCATATCCAGTCCAATACACTTAGCCACCCCCACTCCCTAGCCTTCCAAACCTCTCCCTCGCGCCCCTAGCCCTCATACCTCCAGCCCTCCAGGCAACCCAAAGCCGATTCGGCGGCTAGCAGTCACTACTGGGGATCACTTCAATCATTCCCTAATAAGATGATAACTTACGCATTAGATGAATTACTAAATTAAACTAGGAATCCGTACAACACACCTTGTGGCCGAGTGAGCTAAGCCGTCTGATAACCAAATCAACAACGAATATGCTTCCATATAATATAGTCAATTCAATTACTGCAGAAGTTATTATTAATTACGAGTAGCATAAGCACTGTACGTAATTGGGATATTTTATTAAACAAATTGGAGCGTAAAAGGGAAGGTCATGGTAAAGTCGTTTTAGATCTAATCCCCAAACATGACTTTTCAAAGTGGAAGATACTCTTAGTATCGCCCTAGTGTAAGACCACCATTCAGAATTGAAACGTTGCTTAAAATAAATTTAGACGTGTTCAGTGACTAGATCTGAATAGTCAAGTACACCCCCACCTTCAGCCACACAACATACTCCATTTGGTTTAACTGACTCCAGACGGGAACACTTGGGACGGTATTAACATTAAAAAAGGGATAAACCCATTTCCAGGACATTTTCGATACTGAATGTTTGTGTTTCACCATGGCGATACTGAGAGTGTCTACTAATATTAATTACCTATCTTACATTAAAGACCTTTAAATTACAGACAGAAAGAGCTGTTCAAATTGTATTAAGCCCGAGAATATTTAATGTAAAAAAGATCTTCTACTTAGCAATTAAGATTTGCGTTTTCGTTGTTTGTTTTTGGGGTGTTATGCCGTGTTGCGCTACCTCCTTCTTTAGCCGACGTTTCGGATCTGCCGGATCTGCCCTGATGATGGACCCTGCAACGCTGTCCGAAACATCGGCTAAAGAAGGAGGTAGCGCAATACGGCATAACACTCCAAAAACAAACAAGGAAAATGCTTTTGGCGGTGAAAATCTAAAAACAATCTAACTAAGATTTAAGTTGTGCTATTATAATGAAAAGATCTTCACTATTAAAACAGTGAGTTGATTTGTATGAAATTACAACTTATTAAATAATATGATATTATCATTGAGAAACACACTCCTTACGTTGATTCTTATTTTTTTTTTTTTAATTTCGATAAACACAATCAGTTATGTTATTTTTAATAAACATGAGTTGACATTTAATTTAATTATTAATGCTTGAAAAAACTTATCAGTATGAAATTTATTAATGATTGCATTAAATTCCAAAATAATTAATAATATATCAGTCAGTAGTATTTTATTTTTTTCGTTGTAATGTGTGTTTTTATCAATAATAAGTAATGAAGATTGACTCACTGGCATTTATAGTTCGGTACTTACTATCAAACACGAAATACTTCTTTATATTCATTAATTAAAAATAAGGTCAACATGATTCTTAAAAATAATTGTTTGTGGATGTGATTATTTGATTGTTATATTATAAATTATAAATAATTAATGTTGTAATATTTATAAACTTTGAATTGATAAGAATAAAATGTCGACAAATTAACGTCGATGCGAGAAGAGTGATAAAGATGTTTAAGTCATATTATTATGTTATGAAAATAGAATAAGTTTTAAAAAAATATTGTTTATTTATCAGATATTTTTCGATGTAGATGTGTGTATTATATGTAGTAATATTTAAGTGATTCAGATGTTTTCGTAATGCAAAACTATTCAACTTTATTTCGATGTTTTCCCCTTTGTTTTGAAACGAAAGTTTGAGATTTTAAACAGTAAATACTTAGACTGACTGAATAGTTTTATCTAGTGAAACTTCCTTCTGTCTGATTCTGTGGAGATTATTCCTGAAAGTTTGGGGGGAGTTGAATATCTAGTCGATATATTGCATTCTACTGCAGACAAGGCTGGGATAGGGTCCCTACCCACCTGACCAAGCGCATGTCAAAATGTTCTGAAAACAGTCAATGTTTCGAAAAGACTTTCTTTTGTACTAAGCTGTTTTAGCTGGAATTTTAAGTTAGAATATCTTTTGACGTACAGGAGAATAACGTTAGTGCTTATATAATTTCTCTAATTACAAGTTCTCGTGTAAAGATCTGAGTTTATAGATCCTAGATAGTTGGAATATATACAGGGTGTTAAGCATCGTACTTGAGTTACTTTAACCAGTGATTCCTAACATTATTTGAACTGAAAAATGTTAATAAAATTTTGGTCTCCGGTGACATTTTCTTTTTTTTTACAAAAACATAGAAATCAGTAGGTCTTGGGAAGTTAGGGGCGGGGTGAGGGGTTGGTTGGTTTCTTGGCTTAGAGACCAGTGACGACATGTGGAAGAATTTTTTTTACTTTGATTTTGAAGAAAAAGTTTTTACTCCAAATAATGTCAGGAATCACTGGTTAAAGTAAGTCAAGTACGATGCTTAACACCCTGTATAAAGAATGGGGACAAATTACTGTAAAGACGAACTAGATACATGACCTAAAGAAACATGAATTATCCAATTAATAAGATTAAAACTGCACTTATGTAAGAAGTTACATACATGGCTGAGATACTAGCCTACCCCTAATTGCTATATGCTTTTAATGAAGAGCTTCCAAGTAATGACGTATTCAAACTGACTAAAACGTAACTATTTATAAGACAAATTGTACATGGTAGGTACCTCATCCAGTTCTCTCCTCCATCTCCTTACCTTCTCCACTTCTATTTTAATGCACCCTCACAATTGGAGATGCCGCACTCCGACTGACTCCGGGCAAATGTGACTATTGTCTTATTGTATGGTAAGATACAGCTAATAATAAAACCCAACATATTACACACAATTAACGACTAAAGCGAAATTGCAACTTTTATCGGAGTTTATGATAATCATTGCAAAGAACTTTGTTACCATAATTTGAAATGAGTTGAATCATCATCGCACAGCTAAAGCTCTGAAGCCCTGGGGCTAAGATTTTATGAAGTTACTTTAAAAGATCTATCAGATTTTTCAAGGCTATTTTCAAATAGATTCGCTGTTTTTGAACGCATCACAAAATGAAATACTGTTTTCGAAAGCGGGTGAAATACTTTACATTAAAATATAACAAATGTACGTATACTTTTTTTTAAATGATGTAAAAAATGGAGGCATTTTTTCATGAGTATTTCCTCACCGATTGTTTTTACTGTAAGCTGTAAAAATACTACTTTATACGAAACTGAAAAACATATTTAATTACACGAACGTATTATAAAGATTGTGGTCAATTCATTTTTTTTTGTTTCGTATAAAAATAATACATAAAAAATTCACAAACTTTGACAAATTTTTCGCAACGTGAAAATAATGGCGGTCGATAGCTTTATGGAAAACTATTTTATAATCATTTAGAAGTGTTTATGGTAAACTTTTTAATGCAAATACAAAGCATGCACGGAGAAAAATGTTATTCTAAAATACGATCATTTTATTCGTAAAAACGGGACTGAAGTTCTCACGAACAAATTAACAGTGTTTCAATGTTTATTGGCGGGAAAATGTAAGAATAATTTGTTGGTATACGTACGAAATTAAGTATATCAACAAATTATTCTTACATGTTCCCGCCAATAAACATTGAAACCCTGTTAATTTATTTGTTCGTAAGAATTTCAGTCCCGTTTTTATGAATAAAATGATCGTATTTTAGAATAACATTTTTCTCCGTGTTGTGTTTCCAATTTCTAAAACTACTTAAATTATACACCTCATAGTTATGTATATCGAGAGAACGACTTTTATGAGTACATATCAGTTTGTGCCGTAAGATACACAATAATATTATTTTGCTATTCATCTGTCGTGTACTAAAGGACAGAAAAAGACCCAAGGAGTTAACCTTTAGTTGGCCGTTGGCCCACCGGTGGCCACCAATGAAATATATATATATTTTTTAAATCATTATTTGTTTACGAGTTTCTATTACAAAATAATATTATCAGTAACAACAGTTGTATAAACTACCAAAATCTGAAAGAATTGTTACTGTAAACTTATAAAATGCGACACAAAAAAATTCTGAAGTGACGTTTGATTTTTTTTGAAAAAAAACCTGGCCTACCAAAGGGCAAGGCTCTTAGATCTCAACTCGCAAACTGTCATAAAGTATTCGCTTGTTTGACTGAGCATTCTTCCCACCAGACTCCTGCTTATCCGCCCACTTGACTATCAGCGTGTGTAGTGTATTCTAGAGCCACAGTATAGTACATGTGGCCAGTGGATATGTGTATAACGCAGGTGAAGTCGGAGTTAGCAAGAGTTGCATAGTTAACCTGCCCTACCTGCCAGTTATCCCATTGCTGGAAAACAAAACTATAAACTTTGCTTTATCCTTTGGTTCATGTCTTCCATCCATTCTACCTGTCCAAAACAATTTGATCAACAAACCGAGGAGCGGCTACTCACTTTACTTTAAAATGTATCGACTGGCAAATACTCCCACGTAAATGCTACTCTTGGATAGTTAAAATTAGTTTACGTATATCTTATGTGGTGTGTGTGAATGTCTAGAAATCTAAAAATGTGTTAAAAGTTTAAAAAATTATAACTAAATACTTTGTACTTTTCGGAATTTTGACTTAAAACTTGCTTGTCTTTAAACAATTTTAACGGTTTACTTCTCACAAAAATTCAAAATATTTACTGTTTTTCATAAGTGTGTTCTTTTCAGTTCAGTGTTTTTTTTTTTTTTTTTACATTAGGTCCACACAGGAGGCCCCGAGGAAAATAATTTCTCTCAGGGCCTATGTCATCTTTGGGGATGCTGTGTGGAGGGTATTTTTAAGGTAAGGAAGGAGAGGAAGTCCTGGGAAGGAAAAAGGTATGAGGGTTGGGTAGGAATCTGGGGTTCAGTGTGTCTAGATCATCCGCCGCCAAGACCTAGATAAACCTTACCCCATGAACCCGGGCACCCCTGCTAATTCACCAAACGTAGCGAACCACTTGGGGTGACCTATGGCAGAGGTGTTGGTTATCTAATAAATGGTTCCCGGGGCGGCGTTACCCATTCCCGCCTCCCAAATTGTTAGTACGTTCTTTGTTTATAAATGAACGTGTAAAGGGAATATATTTATATAGGTAGATATTTTTTACGCAATTAGGTATTTAACAGTAAGTCAAATAAGTACCTTTCAATTCGCGTCTCCAGAAACCAAATGTGTTCAAAACATCGAACAAATGATAAACGTTGGGTCGGGGCCACAAGGTTTTTTTGTTTTCCAAAAACATTGTGGCCCTGGCCCAACGTTTCAGGTTTGCTCAAACATTAGATTCAATGTTTATTGTTGGGTAATGTTGTGACTGGAGACGCGGTTTAATAACAGATCATCTGAAACAATGTAACCATTATTCCACAGATAATGGGTGTAAATAAAGTTACCAGCTTAATAATGTTATTTTCCTGTAGTGGCGAAAATATTGGCGATTACTTAAATTTTTCAGTCAGAAGAAACTGTGCGAATTTCATGATGCCAGAGCTCACCGCTCGAGAGCTTTCAAGAGAGCAAGGCTCTCAACTAGCGACCCGGAGGTCGCAGATTCAGATCCCGGCGTGCGCTTATAAATTTTATGTGTTTTCACAATGTAATTTAAGCTATATTTGCGTCACGTTCCAGAGTGAAAGATACACTCAGATCCGCCATTGTGTAAGACCAACATTCATAATTAAAACGTTGCTTGAAATGGTTTTAGCAGTGTTTGGTGACTAGTTCTGAATAGCCGGGTAGGTAGTACCTTCCCTCTTCACCTACCTCTTCCTCATCTCCTTCCCCTCCCCACTTACCTTTAGCCCCACAGCATATGCCAATTAGGTACGCTATAGTATCACTGTCTCCGGGCGATAGGGAGCAGTTGGGACTTTTGTGCGGTATTGAATCTCCGATTTTCCTTTTGATATAAGCTTGATATAGGAGCGACAACGATAACGGAGAGGGCTGGTACAAAACAGAGATGAGTGGAGGAAGACTCTTGAGGAGGCCAAGACCCACCACGGGTTGTAGAGCCAATTGTGATGATGATATGTATGCTAGTCAATACTACGTATTATTATTAGTCATCGCCACACATTCAAACATATTATATTAGTCCAAGAGCGTTTCGGAAGCTCGATCACTCAGTGGAAAAGTAATTCAAGCCAACATTTATGGATCTACTATTCCAGCACTAGTAGGATAAAATGAGTGGAAGGAAAGAAAATTGGATGGTTTATAAATTAAGAGTGGTTAAGTGATTGCCCGCGGAGGTCCCGGGCGCTGCGAGGTGCGCATGCGCCTTCAATTACACAAATGATCCGACCATTGCCAGATATTTATTGTACATTTATTGCATCGGTCCGACGATAAAATGTCTTTCAAGGGGAACCATTTCCCATTTCCATCATATCTAGGTTAATGATTTGACTAATGTGATGAATATGGCACATTTTTTTCAGATGGTGAAGTATTAAATGTTTTAATTAAATAAAACAAATTACTTTGTGTAAAGCACTAATCACATGTTATAATATCTACATGTTTCAAAACCGATGGTTTCTTCGTCAGGATAATAACATGAATAAAAATAACAAAAGAAACAAACAAATATAGACAAAATATTATTAAAGAGAGAGGTGATTAATTACCTAAAAATGATGCAAAATTAAAAAATTTATTAATCAAAATGATGCCACAATGTAGTTTTGCAAATATTGAAGAAATTAAATGTTTTATTTATTATTTTTAGATGTTTTTCTTTTAATGTAGGGTGTGATCGATATGCACATGTTGTTTAGAATGGGATAAATAAATAAATTAAAATTGGTGAATACCGCAAAAAAGTGCCCAATTGCTCCCAAATGCCTGGAGCCATTGAAACTATGGCATCACCAGTTGGAGTATGTTGTGATGCTGAATGTAATGCGGAGGGGAAGGAGATGGGGAAACGAAACGTAAGCAAGTGCCTGGCTTTTCAAATCTAGTCACCAAACATGTCATTTCAAGCAATACTGAGAGGGCGATACTGAGAGTATCTTCCACTCTTGCAAGTAATACTTTCAAATATTAAGATTAATTAACTGTTTACGTCCGTAAATACGCAATATGAATAGTTTTGTCTATAAACAAACTCAAAACTTTCTAGAAAGGCTTAAAAACAATATTGTATCGGTGATATCCAATTCAGTGTAATTCTTCAGAACTTTGTGATCATTTAAAAAGGGAGGAAGAGCCCAAAAATGGAGAAAATTAGTTCAAATCAGTGTTGTTAATTTTGAATTTGAAATTTGAGATCGAAAAAATTACTTTAAATTAAGACATCGCCAAGAGATCCTGGGGTTCGAGTCGCAGTTGCGACCATTACCTTTTTTATTTTTTGTGTCTTGTTCTTTTCATGTTTTCGTTCAGATGTACTAATGTATTTATTTTCATCCCGAATGATAAATATATTATAATCTAAATCTCTGAATGTACTTAGGTTAGTATATATTAATACTGTCCTGAAGAAGGTTAGAATATAACCGACACTAATTGATAAGATGTACAAAGTGGTTAAAAACAATTAATATTTTATTATAACCGAATAAAGGCATCATCATGATTCCGTCCAATATCAGGTCGGTCTTGACGAGTGGTATTTCGATGTCTCCAGGGGCGCACCTGTCCCACGCCCCCGCCTCCTCCCGCGCCCCGGGTCCGCCACAATGAGTTATAACCAGCCCGCCACAGTACACACAATCCCACAATCCCACCCAGCAACACTCCTCACTCTGGGTAATTAATTTCATTTCTTTAATGCGCCGCCCACGCCTGCGGTGCCGCCCTACCGCCCGCCTAGCCGCCCAGCCGCCCTGCCGCGACACTCTGTACTCCAAAAGAAAACGGCGATTTTAATCGGGCGAAATTGAATTGATTACATTATGTAATTATTTTATTCGGGGGACCAATAGTTTACATTCATAACAAAGCGTAATAGTATTTAAGTTACATTAATTGTACCTTTTACAGGGTTTCCACATGGGTATTATACAGGGTGTTAAGCATCGTACTTGACTTACTTTAACCAGTGATTCCTGATATTATTTTAAGAAAAAAATGTAAATAAAATTTTTGTCTCCGGTGACATTTTTGAAGTTTGTTTTTTTCTACAAAAACATAAAAATCAGTAGGTATTGGGAAGTTAGGGGCGGGGTGAGGGGTTGGTTGGTTACTTGGCTTAGAGACCGGTGACGAAATGTGGAAGAATTTTTTTTTTCTTTGATTTTGAAGAAAAAATTTTGGAAAAAAAACTCGTCAAAAAAGTCACCGGAGACCAAAATTTTATTTACATTTTTTACTCCAAATAATGTCAGGAATCACTGGTTAAAGTAACTCTAGTACGATGCTTAACACCCTGTATATAAGTGAAATGATTTGATTAAAGATTACATAACAAGTTGTTTGAGTGGGAATAGGATGATGTTAGGATGGGGGGATCGTTCTAGTTGAGGTATAGTATGTGTATGTGCATTATATGTATATAGTTAAACTATGCATAACAAAAAAAGGAAGTTCATATGATGATGGTAGCATTAGAGTATCTATAGTTGTTGTAAAGCAGTAGCTTTCAACCTGTGGTACGCGTACCCCTGGGGGTACGCGAAGCAATAATTGGGGGTACGCAATATTGTGGCACGAATTTAAAACTCAGCTCAATATTTCAGCAGCTGTAGGTCTAAAAATATTAATACCGTTCACAAGCACGTATTTGTGCGAAAGGGTATTTTCTTCATTAAAAATAAATATCACAATCGTCTGAATGCTGAACCAGACTTGGGGCTCTACCTATGTGAAATTGAGGCAAACGTTGTAAAACTTTATTTATTAATCTTCTCACATATTATGAATATTATTTTTTTTTACATAGAAATTAACCTCACTAGGACTATAATAGCCTGTATTGAGGTTAACTTTAATACATGTAAGCGAAGAAGCATAAGTTAAATACAACAAAAAAAAAAATTACACACATAAGTTAAATTCAAAAAAACACAAAAACTGCATACATAACACTAAAATATTACATGGAGAAAGAAAGAACAAAATTATTATCTATTTTTGCTCTGCAAAGCAAGCTCAAGAGTCGCATTGATGTATGTTATCATTGTAACAGTGTAACAGAAAATCGTGCTTTTATTTTCTGATACACGACAATTTTTTTTCTACGATTTTTTTTAGGTTAAAAAATTTCATGCTCTCAATACACTTTGTGAGTTTTTTTGTGATATCAAAATTTTTGTTTAATTTCACCTGTAAAATCACTGGTTAAAAATGCCCGAAGTTCTGTTATACTCCGTATAAAATTGCAATAATTGTATTTGTGTCCTGATTGCTTTCAAGGTTGACAACCACTGTTGTAAAGTATTGAGAGATCGCCTATGTGGCTGTTAGGGACTGTGGTGCAGAGTTAAAAATGTCAAATTGTGTATAACATGTATTGAAAATGTGTGATGATAAATAAAGGAGTTTTGCTTAGAATTGGTGTTGCATCGAGCGAGGCAAAGAATTTTATCTTTTAGCTATGAATTAATTGAAATAGGAGGGATGTCCGTAAAATAAGGCCTCCAAAGTGCTGCGGTCGCGAGGAACGATTTCACGCGTGATGCGGCAACACTAGCATGTAGCCTGGTACCTCCCCGCCAAATCCCCACCACACTGCACTCTCTGAGACGGTTAGTCTCGGCGTGGCAGCCGTTCGCATTGGTATTTAACTTTGGATTTAAAGGTGTGAATTGCGGTCTCCATTTGATATGTAGGGTGATTGGAAACCATTTCACACCCTGTTAAATCAAAGAAACTACCTTTAAGACTGAAGATTAGTAGGTAGTAGATACAGATATTTTCATTGAGCATTACTTGCGTTGAAAGCGTAAAAGTCGGACACCCCATTAGAGTACCGAACTCGGCCTGTTGGACTGCTAGCCGAGCGTCCTATTCCTCGGATTATCGACCACATCACACATAATTAGAGGTTTCATTTTGACACCATAAGAAATTTTATTATCTTTTTCGTTATGAACTGAATATTTACTTCAATTTACAACAAATGCAATGTTGTTAGTAAACCAGCAGTCGGTTAATATCTGTAAATTAAATGTGGGGGAAGCGTCCAAGATGGCCGCCCACTCGCAGAAAAGATGTGTCTAGGTCCAGCTAGAATGTAGCAATAACATAAAAAACAATGTTCTTAGATTACTGTTCACTTTCAAGATCAATACAAAATCACTAGAGCAGACCCATGAAAAATCACGGGATATCATAATTTCAATTTTGAAAAAGACAATTAAAATCGTAAGATTAGATATATTGTAGGTTGGTACCTACTTTACCGCTCTCTGAATTCTTCACATCTCAGTTTGAATTTTGAAAATTACATTTAGCTAAATTTGATAAAATAAAGCAAATTTGAGTTCATTGAATCAGATTTTACGTAGAACTAACACACAGACTGTTCTCTTTATCATCATCATCATCGTCGATGATGATAAAGAGAACATGAAATCTTCTTCTATTTAATAAATTATTTTTCTTTCCATAAAAGCAAATATCGATCGTCTAGTTATTTTTGAGGAGAGTAATGCGTGGACACGGGTCTTGAAGAGACCCATGTCAACAGAGAGGCCGGCAAATCGTTCCACAGCCGCTGTTAAACACAAGAACGAGTCGTAGAAGCGACCCGTTCTCAGTGATGCCTAAATGTTAGTATGTAGTTATGTGTAAAATTGTACCCTCTATCCGGTGCTTAGATTACTAATAAACACAACCAATTATAATGCAGAAAAACTTGTAGCGAAATAAGCAAAAAAATTATGTTTTCTGGGTTACTAGCAAGAAATTAAAAAATGTCATACTAATGTACCGGATCGTTATGCCTCCCGGTGTTTTTGATAGCATATTTAATGTGTAAAACACAGACACGTGTAAATAATATTTTGATTTGTATTGAGCATTCGAATATTGCTTCCTCATTATCTCAAAACTATGCATTTGGAAATGTCTGACTAGATATTTGGAAATGTCTGATCGATATCTACATTAACAAATTGATATTTTTCTTTATTCTAAGAATTACATAAAACTTTTTTCGAATCAGAAACATATTACCCTTTATTCAAATTGACTCAATTTTCAATTACATCGTCGCGCATTTTTTGTAAAGTAATGCGATAAATCGGCGAAACTTGATAATAATGGTTAGTCAAATTGGCCGTCTGTGTTTCTTCCATCTCTGAGTGATTTGCAATAATGCTCTTCAGTTCGGAAAGTGGTTGGGAACTTGGATAAATTTTGATATCCGACCCAGACTGCAGGAGACACTGAACAGTAAGGTGGGTCACGAATGTATGGGGAAATTTTTTTTCTTGTTTTGATTTGTCTAATAGTGATAAAAGGGTGTTAAATGAAGATGAAAAATGAGGTAATTTTTTTAATAATATTTGGATATCATCTTCTTCCTCCGGATTGACTTTGAACTTTCACGTATTAGATAAAAACCCACCCTTGTTAAATCTAAAAAAAATGTTAGATAAACAAGTAAAAATTAACCATTTTTCAATAAAACGCAAAATAGAGGGAATGTTTCGAATTATTTCTTAAAAACATATATGAATATAATTCAAATTATCTCAAGGTAGTGTATTCAAATACCAGCAAAATCCTTCTTACTCTCAAATTTCGGCATTATTTTGCGAGACTCAATCTTCACCTTAATAAGACCTCGTCTTGCAGACTTCGTATATAAAGAAGTCAAGGCTTCAATAACAGTCTTTACACCTCTTTCAACTGCTTAAGCATGACACGGCAGATGCAGAAAAGGCAATCTACCTTTTCCCCCTTGAGCTACAAATAATTAAAGATCTTCATCCAATATATATTCTTCGGTATTGGGGGTTCGGTTACATTTTGCTTCCAAATAATATGATGCATCGAGGTTTATGTTTGGAAGTTGGAACAGCCCTGTTTTACTGCGTGCTTTTAGAACACGACGCGCAGCTAATTCTTGGATATGCTTGTGAGGGTCAGTCAACATTGCAATCTACAAATTTTCGGGGTGTGCGATGTAACTGTTTCTTTCTATAACTTGATCAATTATAGTTTTAAGTTCTGCTGATGAGTATCTAGGCGCTGAGATTAACTACAACAGGTGACATGCTCTATCTTTACATGTGGGATGTGTTTTAATGCTGAACCATGCCGGAGCATAAACTTTAACAACTTACGTTCCTAAAATAATAAGATTCTCTGAAGGAACTTCGCTTGAAACATAAAGACGGAGAAATCGGTTAGTACGCGTAAGCTATTTGGCATGAGACATTTTTTCAGGAGATCTGTGGCATAAACCTTCAGGTAATTCCCCCACCGTAAATGCAGATACTATTTTATACAAATATAACTGATCTGTATCCACGTCTTTAGTAAGTAATTCATGCAACTCTCCGTCAATTTTCTGAAAATGAATCATAGGATTTTTTTCACGGTTTTCCAAAGCTAGTCCTATTGTGCCTGAATATGTTTGATGTCCAGATGTCTTACCGTCAAGATGTGCGAACAAATGCCGAAATAGTAACTGGTACAAGTGAAGCAAGCAAATTATCCATAATATATTTTATAACTTTCGACGTGCCAGAGTTTGGTGCAATAAAACCTAAATATATTGAGTCTGGCTCTTTTATCAATGAAATATGCTCTTCAATGCGTCATTCTCTGTATTGCGTCCCCTCCCTTTCCCTGATAATTAATGTTTTATCTTTCCAGCCATCAAAATATATTAAGGGTTTTTTTTAAATATGTGTTGTGCCCTTAATATTTCGTCTGGTTTTCGTTCGTTCTCTGCGAAGTTTACTCTTTTCAATAACTGGTATATATTAGACTTGATATCATGCAGAACTGCTAAGGCAATGGCTGCCGCTGCCTTATCCGACACTCCATATCTATCACAAGTTTTAGACAGTGTGGAATGATCAGTACTGACCGTAGCCTGATTCTGAAGCATTTGAGGTACATTAGGTTTGAAAACATCTTTACAATCGGATTCATTTGATGCAGAAGTCGTGGAAATATCGAGTAGAGAGGTAGTTGGCTTACCTGTGCTTTGCTTTTTAGACAGGAACAAGGATTTTTGCTTCAAAAGTTTCCCTTTCAACACAGATTTCATTTGTTTTGTTGAAGCGATATCCACGTTTCCTATTATAATTTTTCGTGTTGTACGTTGGTCAGTAATGAAACTCTAATCATTTACAGGTATTTTTGATCTCTAGGACAGTCACATTTACTGAAATCATTGCATTTGCAAGACGAAATATGGAACAGCACTTTACTTTTGAGGGGGAAATTCCTCCATTTTTTTCTCAATCGGTGCTCTCCCCGCCCTCACCTCACGCCCCCAATAATCAAAACCGGGACTTTTTGTAAATGATTTCGTAAATATATACTACATTTGCTATAGAAGATTACCAAAAAAAATGGTTAAAAAGGTTCATAGTAACTTTTATACACACTAGAAATAACCCCTAAAATTAAAATTTTTCATTTTTTGAAGTGAATCCGGAGGAAGAAGATCGTGTCAAAAAATTAAAAAATTTTAAACACGTCGTTTTGAACCTATTTGGCACCCTTTTATCGCTCTTAAAGTTTGAAATCAACACTTTTTTTAAAATGACCCACCTTACTGAACAGTCCCTTTTAGTCAAATTGAAACTTTTATATACCGAGGTGTTATTATACAGGGTGTTTCAAAAGTCGACACGCTTTAAGGGTAACTTAAGAGGCGGCTCTCCAAATTTCTACCGATTACTTACATATTTTCCTTAAACGTTTAAAGTTTTTAAGCTCTTAAAAAATATATGTGTTATTCTTTTTTTCTTTTGCTCGTTTATGGAGCACAAACATCATCCACATTTTAATTCAAATATTTTAACAACCTCTGTGGTCGAGCGGAAAGGCTCTCGTCTAGAAATTCGAAGGTCGCGAGTTCAAATCCCGGCGTGCGCTAATAAATATTATTCTATTGAAATGTGTTATTATACAATTTATTAATTTAAAATACAATAAGGTTTATTTGCGGCATGTTCAAGAGTGGAAGATGCTCTCTGTATCACCCTGGTTGGACCACCATTCATATAGACCACCGTTCAGAATTGAAATTTTGCTTGAAATGGCTTTACCCGTCTGAATAGCCATTAACTTCCCCACCTTTCTCTTTCCTATCTCCTTCTCTCTCTCCACTAGCTTCATCCTCACAACGTATCCCAATTAAGGGATGCCATAGTTTCATTGACTCTCCGGGCGATCGGAGCAGTTGGGACTCTTTCTTAAATGTATTTACATTTAAAAAAAAACTCATAAATCACTGGTTAAAATCTGTTGGGCTCGTTCTGAAACACCCTGTACACTAAAGACGTTATAACAGTGATATAGAAACAGATGGTTTTGTAGGCAAGTCGAGACATTATTATTTGCTAATGGTACTTGCCCCCTTTACAGAATGCCTATCATTTTGTTGTAGCTGTCAATTGAATTCAAAATAATTGTATTAATTCATTATCATAATTGGTTGAAGCTGTCCAAATATGTTTATGGTAAATACAATTAGCACGCTAAGCTAAACAAGCGAATTTTAATTGTATATTAAACAATAATTAATTAATCAAAAATTTAATTAGTAGTAGGAAGGTACCAAATCTAAATTTGCATAATTTGGTTTTGTTAATATATGTAATTGTTTGTATAACTTATACATACCCTCATATTTCTTATGACAAATACATAAATAGCAGTGGCATGTAGTTCAAAAGTACATTGCATACTCTAAAAATATAAACCAAAAATAAATTATAGGATAATGAAAAAATAAAACAAATAAAAAAGCAATGTTTCATGTATATTTTTTTTTATTCTTTAAAAGATAAATCGATCTAAGTAAAGCCTTTGAACTGGGTAGTTTAATAATTTATAATATAACAGTAGAGCATTAAAACTTACAAATAATTTTAAAAAAATCTAGTCAGCCGTCAAACAAAAAAAAAACAGCTTTGACAAGGGACGATTCGGATGGGGTTTAAAGTGTTGAATTTTATGAAGGGATTTTTAAGCCTTATTTAAAGCTTAATCTCGTAAACATGTCTATCTGGAATTAAACTGTGAAAGTCCTCGGGTCAGATTTAAAATATTAGGTAATAAGAAGCAAGCTGTACTAAAATATTATAGTAGGTTATTTAATATTCAATTAATGTGTGTAATATATTTTTTTTACGTTAGTTCCACACAGGAGGCCTTGGGGAAAATAATTTCGCTCAGAGTCCATGTCATATTTAGGGGTGCTGTGTGGCGGGTCTTATAAGGAAAAATAACGAGAGGAAAGTGGTTTGCTACGCTTGGTGACTTAGCAAGCGTGCTCGGGTTCACGGGGTGAGGTTTGTCTCTTAGCGTTGAATGTGTTTGTCCAACTGCTGCGTGGCGGGTCGAATCGGGAGAGATTGGTTGATGGAGACACTGTGACCTTTCCAGCAGGACTCTTTCGGAACATCACCTTGCACAGTCGGAGGAATAGATTCAAACATGCGTCACTCTTGGACACATTGACCCCCAGATTTTTCTCACCCCTCACACTTTTTTTCCTTCCCAGAATTTCCTCTATTTATTTTCCTATAAAGACCATTCACACAGCATCCCGAAAGTAACATAAACTCTGGGGGGAATTATTTTTTCTCAGTGCCTCATGTATGGAGCTAATGCAAAAAAAGTAAGAAAAGATAGTTTTTAATTACATAGATCTTATATCTATACGCTTTAAGTTTTTAAGCCCTTTTTTGGCATTAACTCCACACATAGGAGGCCCTGAGGAAAATAATTTCCCTCAGGGCCTATGTCATCTTTGGGGATGCTGTGTGAATGATGTTTCTAAGGAAAGTAAGGAGAGAAGGAGAGGAAGTTATGGGAAGGAAAAGGTAGAAATTAGGGTTAGGGTTAGGTAGAAATCTGGGGTTCAGTGTGTTCAGATCAGACAAACCTCACCCCATGAACCTGGACACCCCTGCTAAGTCACCAAACGTAGCGAACCACTTGGTGTGACCTATTCCCGAGATTCCCGCCTCCCAAATTACTGAGGTGGTATTAAAAAATCTTGAGGTGATATTCAAAATAAATTATTAAATAAAATACGAATTTACAGGCAATGGAATGGATGGCCGCTTGACACCCGTAGTGTCTGTCCCTTTTGACTGAGCCAAAAATAAGCAAGAGGGATGTACTCGCACCAAGTACTGGTGAAACAGAAAAGCACCCCCTCTAGCGGAGTGGATTGGAGGTAGCGGTAAAGGATTGGTCCATTAAATGATTAAAATCGATCGGGGCGAAGTGCCGGAAGGGAAATAAATAAGTTATCGAGTGTAAAAATAACCAGGGGTTAATTTCTAGACTTATGGTTGCAGGTTGAAGTTAGGGTTAGTGTTGCCAGCGCTCGGGTCTAAGGGAGTTATTTTGAGTTTATCATTTTTGAAGTAAAACTTCTTTACGCATGCTTGACTTAGGGTATGCATGGCGAATGCGTGACGAGAGCGTTACGAAAAGTGTAGTCAGGCGAGGCAAACGGGATGTATCACACTGTAGGAGCAAAAGAGAGAGCAGTACGCGCGCACATTTTCTTTCTCTCTTCCTCTCATAGCCAGTGCACGAAGATTATTCGTAATTTCATTTCGTTATTGAACATTTTTATAAATACTGTGGGAGTAAGAGAGACCAGTGCGCGCTCACATTTTTTTATCTCTAGAAGTTTTACTTTAGTCGTGTAGTCTAAAGCACACTCGTTTTTTTTTTTTAATATTACGGTGCTTTTCTAGAAATAAGACAGCATGATTTTCTGTTACATTTTAACCGATAAATATTTCTTAATACCATGTATTACGAATAATGATTATAAAAATGGTGCGTTTTTTTCTTACATTGATCTTAATTTACGATTGTCGGTTTTTACTAATATTCAAAAATTATCACAATAGGAAAGTTGAGTGAAAAACATTTTGACTTATATAAAATATGTTCAAGTAGATGACATGCAAACTTAAATACCATTTATTTTTTTCGTCCATATTAAGCGTGAAACGGTTTTGTAAATATTTTACCTTATATTTCACACAATCAAGGACCGGGTGACGTCACGAACTCTCTCGCACGGTATTATACTCTTGCCGGCGTTTTCGCGGGCCTAATAAAATCCAAACTTGTAGAATTAATTTAATTTTGAAAACGAACTTTAAAAAAAAAATAATACTAGTATGTAAGTTTGCCTGTGAACATTGATAAAAAACTCAACTCAACTTCCTTATTCGGCTTTGCTCAGTTTTCAACACATTTTTTCTACACAAACGTCTTATTTTTTTAACTTGACATTTTATCTAAGTTTTTTTTTAATTTTTTCAAAAAAATAAATGTTTTGTTTTTTAAATTTGTCAGCAAGAAAACTAAATTAAAAATCAACCCGTAAAACCAAAGTTTTTTTACTTAATACTTCTATTTCATGTAGTGAAAACGTTTCGACTTTCCGCCACGGTCCTAAGCATCGAACAACATGAACAACACGAATTCATTGTCATCGACAACGAGTCGATGTGGTGAGTTTCAGCTCGATCGGATGCCGGAACGTGTGTTAATTTCCACTTCCAAGATTCATGTTCATTCATTCATGAAAACCAATTCGAAATTCATATAGATGTATTTAAAAATGTAGCGTCGTTTCAATGTCCATTATTATTGTCCACTCCATTAACCGAAACAGCTTTTAAATAAAGCCCGTTGTAGATTAAGCATTGAAATAAAGGTAAAAATAAAAACGGTAGACTGACTGAAAAATATCTTTGCATCACAAAGCGTTAAGTCAATAATAGGACCCGTCATTCGTCACTTTATCCTCTCAGAACGCCCAAAGTACCGGAAAATGGGGGCTTAGACGAGATTTTATTGTTAATGCCGTAATTATGAGTGACATCTGTAGGGGATTATTGAAAAAAGATGACCCGTCGCCTCCGTGCTCTTTCCCGGGACGGGAAGGGTCCTCAAAGTGTGGAGAATACGTTGATTTTTATTTTTATGTGTTAACACACAGATTCTCAAATGCTCGAATTTTACGGGACTAGGGCATTTTAAATAATAGAATCGAATAATATAGACCTAAAACTGAGAATACTCCTCATCAAGACCTATGTATGGAGTATCTTGATGTACGGCTGCGAAACATGGTGCCTATCCGAAAGAGATAAACGGAGACTAGAGTCTTTTGAGATGTAATCCTATAGAAGACTATTAGGAATTTCCTGGAGAGATCACATTACAAATGAGGAGGTTCTCCAAAGAATCGAAGGAGGAAGGCACCTGCTCATGACCTTGTCCGAAAGGCGTGCAAGATGGATCGGCCATATAATACGACAAGAAGGCCTCTTGCATGCCATAATGGAGGGTATGACCGAGGGGACAAACTCTAGGGGACGCCCACGCCGATAGTACCTGGAGGACCTGCTGGTGGACATGCGCTGCTCATCATATGCAGACTTCAAAAGAGCCGCACAAGACAGGGAAGAATGGAAGAAAAAAATAAAGGAAATTGCTGCAAACCAATCCCAGGATTGAAACTAGAGAGAGAGAGAAGGCATTTTCTATATTGATGATTTTTATGATGCTAGGAAACGGGGAATGAAAGGAATTATGGATAAGGAATTTTAGGTTAACATGACCATCTCATGAAACCACATTCTGATTGTTTGCCGATGGTCTCTCATCAAGATGATTCTGAGACATACTACCGCTCTAGAACAAAATGCAAATCTACTACTAAGAATTTGATTTTTTCTGTATTGTGAAAAAACTGAAATTACGCATGTGTTTTTTAACTCCGACGGAATTAAAACCATTATTATCTCGAGTCCCAGATTTAAGAGCGATTGATCAGCGGCTGAGAATAAAAGTTTAAAAATGCTTGCAACTGTACAGGGAGGATCCAATGAGAAAGATCGATTATTCCCTTTTCTAAATGAAATATTTAATATCGATTTATTTCATTCAAAACTTGCTTTAATATATACCTACATTCAAGTAAATGCTCAAACCGCACGATAATAATAATAATGGGATAATTTGTAGAGCGCCGTTTTTGTGAGAAATCACCTCAAGGGCGCTGTACGATGATAAATTAATAAATATCGTGTACTTCTTGTAAGTATTTTTTGATCATAAGTATTTATGATTTTTCAATAATGTCTAAACAAAATAAATGTGTAAATTTTTTTTTTTAATATTTTAGTGTGTAAGACCTTAAATAAAAAACTTGACTTAAAACCGTATAATTTTATATGATTTGAAATTTGTGTTGTTTAACAGAATCTATCATTTGAAAATGGAACAAATCTGCCAAAGGTATAACCTTAGTAAATTAAAAATACACTTAGTTTTTCAAAATTTTAAAACTGCTTGTAGCAGATAAAATAACAACCTTTCAAAATCAATTTATGTTTTTTTGTAAAATTTTAGTAAAATTTGATTTAAAAATGACTAATTTCTACAGCTAATTAATTATAATAATCATATCATAATAACTTTTTAATATTCGTAAATTCACTTCGTGACGTCATTTTAGTTATATGAAAACCAATCACTGTATGTACACCACTTATTTAATCAAAATTATCAACATGTTTCGAAACCAATGGTTCTTCGTCATAAAAAAAATAAAAGTAATATAAAAGATTTATGGACAAAAAACATTACCAACAAGAGTGGTGATATTAATTAGTTAAAGATTTCATAAAAACATTGATCGAACGTTTTTATATCTCTTCTTTCTACAAATCTTTATATAAGGTAAAACATAACATGTTAACTATCCGTGTAAAAAAAATCGTTTGGAGCGTTTTAAGCAGTGGCAGCTCGTAACGTATGGTGTGCTAGAGTGCTGATTTTAGTTTTTGTATGAAGACTTTGAGGAAATCCGTGTGCAGCGCACTACCAAACTGAAATTTCCTCAAAATTTTCTTACAAAAAAACCGATGTTCGAAAAAAAACGTTTTCGGGTACAACAACATCAGTAAGCCGTTTTTCCAGACTCACCTTATTTGTATGTGTCGATTACAAAATCGCTCATGACATGTGTTTCAACCCAAATCAGTTCCATCCTATGGCATTTATCGCATACCTACTTCAGTTACACATAGAAACGCCTACCATCAATGAATTATCCTTCCTCCAAAGAAAAAAAAAGGTAATCATTTTCTAGCATCTCCTTCACATGTATTAAAGAAATGAAATGTCGCGTGTAATTGCCGTCGCCGTCCCGTGAGAATTATTAAAGCAGCCATTGGAGAAAAAATCAATTTTAAATCTTTTTTTTTTAAGTGTGGCCTCATTGTAAAGGACCACAAACGGTAATGTGAGTAGGCAGGTACTTCCGAAGATAATTAGGTTTTTTCTATAATGGCCGCTGTTAAGAGTGTTTGACTTGACACCTTTATATTGACACAATTTTTTTACTAAACTAACTTTTTAAGTAGATAATTAAATTACTTGATGAAAGAATCTGGCAATGGCCATTATCGAGCATAACAGGGCAAACAATGGCTAACCTAAAAACCAAACAAATGGTTATTGGACTTATATTGAAAGTAAGTGCACCTTAGCGTCTCTAAGTGCATCCGTTTGTACCTAAACTCTAAAATAAACGTAAAGTAGCCATTACAAATAATAAATAGTGCAATCAGAAGAAGAGCGGAACAAGTCAGAAAATACGAATAATACTTTCCTGACGTAAAAATAAAGTGTTAAAGGGACATATATAACATAAGTATATGTCCCTTTAACATTTTACGTTTCTAAGTTCTAAAAAAAATATGTATGTTATTTTTTAAGATAATTTATGGAAACTGTTGAGCCGAAATAGTAATCACATATAATTCCCTAGATGGAAAAAACCGCAAAGTATGCTCCGAAAATAAATAAAAAAACACATACGGTCATTGAGATATCAATGCCTACTGTTCTGTTATTGAACACATCATAGGTTTGAAAAGGTTCACAATTTTTTTTTTTTTTTTACATTAGGTCTCTCAGGGCCTATGTCATCTTTGGGGATGTTGTGTGGAGGGTATTTTTAGGGAAAGGAAGTTCTGGGAAAGAAAAAGGTATGAGGGTTGGGTAGGAATCTGAGGTTCAGTGTGTCTAGATCATCCGCCGCCAAGACCTAGATAAACCTTACCCCATGAACCCGGGCACCCCTGCTAAGTCACCAAACGTAGCGAACCACTTGGGGTGACCTATGGCAGAGGTGTTGGTTATCCAATAAATGGTTCCCGGGGCGGCGGTACCCATTCCCGCCTCCAAGTTAATTTACATGCATATTAAGGTATTGTCGAGAGATTTTGGCTCTATTTTAAACGAGTCGTGTTTTATTAAACATTTTTCCAATTTTCGCATGAATATTAGCTTATTATTATTTCGTTTTGAATATTAGCTCCCTCTAACATTCGTATTATCGTATTTCTCCTTTTTCTTATTTTAAGCGGGTACAACCCAGCCTAAATCTTAAATCTTAAAGCGACTATTAAATATTAACTAATCTGACAAAAAAATATAATGTAAAAAATATTACCATGAACAAAACCGACACGTTTAGACTTACGACCGTTTCAACGGCCGCAAGAAACATTTAGTGCTGGTTGGTACAGCACACAGCGCCTACCTACGCGTCATAAATAACCCCGGCAATAAGTCAACACGCTGTCACCGCGAGCCGAGCACCGAGCACTCGAGCCGTAACCATCTTATTCGCCATGGCGAGCCGCTCCACTCCTCCTTCTTCAGTCTTCACTCTTTACTGGAGCAGGGTATTACTTACGAAATAATTTAGCCGTGAAACAGACGACATTCGCGAGGACCGCACGCATGTCTGAATCGCTACAATAGGTGGACAAAAATACGATTTTCTTAAAATTAATAACTTACTTAAATCATTAGATTTCGATAGAAGGATAGTAAAATGTCACAAAAACGTAGGCATTTTCAAAAACACAAAAAATTGCTAAGCTAAGATTAAAAATACAAAAATACGATTTTCTGAAAATTTATAACTTATTTTAATCACTAGATTTCGATAGAAGAAGAGTAAAATATCACAAAAAAGTATACTAAAAAAAAACAATAAAAATGTCTAAGCTTAGCACAGCAAGCAAGCACGTGTACATTTAAAACAGCCGGTAGTGGATTTGGCCTAATTAAGTATTTATTGTGATTTTTATTCATAAAGATGTAAGTTTCAGGGTATATTTTTGGTTATTTGTTTAAACCAGAAGTGCCTTTTATAAAAATTGAATGGAAACAAATGTTCCATTTGACACATTTTCCACGGGCTCTGTCTCACTTACACTCGCCGTACATCATTGATCTCGATCCGATTTTAATTTAGTAGGTATAGAATGGTAAAATACGGCACAGTTGTATTGGAAATTTAATGTATGATTGGCAAAATATTTGGATCACAAACACGTCCGCTTTATTTTATCAGTGGAAACAACTCAAAACCAATAACAGCAAAATACAGATCTATACATGCTTAATTCAAAATATATAGTTTTTTTGCCCTTCCTGAAAAAGTGAGCAAATTGAAATAGTGAACTTTGAATTATAGCCCCATAAATGTGGTAGATGTTAGTTTTCAAGATTTCGTGAGAGTTGATAGGCTGAAAATTGCCCTCTGAGGCCCTAGCACACTCATTCGATAACTATCGATAGGATAACTATCGGTAACTTCTCATCGTTCCGTAAGACAACTGCACATCGCTAACGTACAAACAACAGTTGATGTCGAATATGTTAAGGACACTTAGTCATTGTGAACTGTCACTTATTCCTTGTCGATCTGTAGTCATGCTAGGGAACGATGAGAAGTTACAGATAGTTATCCTATCGATAGTTATCGAGCGAGTGTGCTAGGGCCTCAGGCATACTTATAAAAGTAATAATCAGTCGGTTGAGGGAAAACATGGTATACCTACTTACAAAAAATATAAAAAGTGTCCCCGAAAGGATGTAACGACGAATAATATAAGCATAAGCATACATTCATTCATATGCAATAATATGCATCAATGATCAAACTACTTGGCAATATACTGTATATATCATGGTATAAGTACACAAATCGACACTGAAAATATACTCGTTTGATATTCATACAAAATTAATATCAAAGTTATTTTTAAGTGGATTTTAGGTTTAAAATTGGTAACTAATGCAGAAAAAATTATATATATTTTTTTATATTTATTACTTTGAGGGCAAACTATCAGTCGGGCATCATTTTTTAAGATTCAATGCGACAAATAAAAACATTGCCAAAAATCATTCGTAAGTACATTATTTGTATAAAAATCACCTCGAAGGCGCTTTAAAATATATTTAAATGTTAGTATCTCCTATTTTTCAACAAATAATTTTGTCCAACTCATGCAGCCACGCGGACCTCTGCGGCTCGGTGCTTATTTCCACTTGTATCCTGCGCGAAGGATAAATATTGTTTCAGAGCCGCAAAGGAATAACAGTGCTGTGATATTATGAGGCGAGGCAGCTGACGGCTCGCTGAGCACTGGCCAATTATTACATTCAAGTAAAATCAACATTCAAACTAAACAAAATGCAAAATAAAAAGCAACTGCTAATTTACAATGGGATATGTAGAATACAGTGAGCTATTAGCTCATCATTATAAGGCGTGTGACTTGTCAGCTTATATGTATAGATAACTACTGCTTACCACTTACTGCCTGTGTTCGTCCTAGTTTCAAAAACCGTTTTGTTCTTATATCACGTAAAATAGTTTAAAGATTCATAATTAAATTAATATTGAAAAAACTGTCACAAATTTTTTACAGAAATTCTCTTTTCAATATTCAATCTACCTACAATAGACAAAATATATTTTTTAAAACTAGCTGACATTGCTTCGGCTAACGAAACACAACTCCATTTACTGGATGGTCACCTAATCTAGACAAGTGTTGTATCAATAAATTAACTAACACCGCCATCTTTCAGAAACGTATGGAACATACAAATAATTGTCCCATAAAAAACATTTAATTCGCAATAATAAATATTGAGGTCAATAATCGAGATAAAAATTTTCCTACCTTTTAAATTGGACCAAATTAGTAAGCCAAATTTCATCAAAATCAGTTAAGTAGTTTCGGAGTTTATATTTTGTTAATATTGTGACACGAGATTTTTAATTATAAAGAAGAAAGATATTCAATACTATAAATGTATAAAGAAATACAGTTAAATAACTTATATTTCAATTTATCAGAAAGATATCAAATAATATTAAAATTCCAAAATTTAATACAAAGCATATACAAAATACCTATCTCTATCCAGGTATAACTTATTTTAATTCCCTCCCATTCTATCTAAAAAATATCGAAAATATTCAAGAATTTCAATTAAAATTAAAAAATTAATTAATTACTATAGAGTCCATATCTATTGTTATTATTTCTTTTAAATCTTGAAATCTGTTATTAATCTTGCCTATTTCTTACTTATCATTTTGTTTTTGCAATATTTTACTAGGTATTACTAACAATAATTTTATATAATTGAGCTAGAATTCCCTCACCATACACAAGAAACTGGTCTCTTTATGGTGAAGAAAGGCTATACTTATTTTCCTTTATAACACTGTATGTATATATAACATGTAAAAAATGTATATTTATTGTAAAAATCAAACAAACATAAAAAAAACTTTAAAAAATGTAACAAACAATATCAGGCAATATTGAGGATAGGGCTGCAATTACTCTCCTTTTACAGATGGCTATTAGGTTTAAATTCCCGCGTCTTTTGTTTTGATTTATGCAAGAAAAAACATCACCAAGAATTTTATTTTGTGAAGTCTAGCCACAAATATTTAATGTTTTTACGATAATTTTCCCAAGAACTTAATTTGCTATATTATAATAAATCTATAGCCGAAAGGGGGTTCATATTTTATTTATAGGAGATAATGAACTTTAAAATAGTTTTATAGGTCTGTTGCTTCATTTTTTTCTGGGCTTATAAAAATACTTACCAAAATAGTACTCGATCACTTCAAAGACCAAGATGTGTTGTACACGTAGTTTTTAATTAAAGCAGCTAAAACATTTATAAGAAATACAATTTTTTAAACAAAAACACATGATTTTGCATTACTTCGAAGGATTGTGCTTTTCTGAGAGCATAAATTAGATACATTTACCTTGAAATTCCAGATAGAAAAAGCTGTTCAAAACGCATGTAGCCAGAACGCACTGATCAAGAATTTTTGCAGTTTTATACGCTCAGATTGCACTTCGAATCATCAATAATTAGTGTTTACATTGAAATCATCAAGCATATTATGACGGTGCTTTTTGTTTCATATGTATTAATTTATAGAGTTTACAAATTTTGCACATAAAACAAAAATACTCTAGCATCCTCGAACCAAATCAATTTAGTTCTAAATTCAACATCAGAAAACAAAATTTAATCGCTTTTGAGATGATTTTTCACGAAAAATTATTTATGAAATACAACAAGAGATTAGACGATAACAGGCGCAGTCCGTTTAAGGATCATTTCTGCGTATTTCGTTCATCTGCTTATTGCATATGAATTATAATACGTATTTCCAGCGAACCCTCGAAAGCACAAAGCAAACAATGGCTCACGGTGAGCCAATACTCCGAGGAAGACAACGCTGGCTCACGGTTAGCCCAGACTTCGAGGAAGGAAACGAGACGAGATAAAAAGCGCTAATTGCAATAACGACCCATGATGACAGCACATGGTAACAGATGCTGTGCGTTTAGTTAGACTATCTCATGGGAATAGAAATTATATTACACAAAACACATTTCGATATTTGGCGATGACAAACGAGTGAATGGGGAAAAAACAGAACACTGCCGCAGAGAACGGATGTTGATGTTTGTCAATACAACCATTAATCATTGATAGGACTGGTTCAAATAATCTCTCAAATAGAAGTATGTGTTTATGTAAACTGTTGTAACTCCGAATTTGTCACAAAACTCTTTAAAAAAATCTTCGGGATCAACAAAACACTTGCATTTTATTTGTGATAGATAACAACGCTTTGTGACTTATTTAGCAGGCGGAAGGAATTATTCTGGGTCTCGACCTTGAGGTTGCAATAGTATTATAATAGTTTCAATCCCTGCATTACCGACAGCTATGTGCCATATATGGGTAAACTCTAACTAATATCTATCCTAACTACGTGCTCTAGGATATCACATAAACAAATAATAATATGTGACTCAGATTCATGGCTCAATTATTACCTGAGAAATGTACCTACCTGCAAAACTAGAAAATATCTGTCAATTTAAATTTGTAATATTACGTGTTTGAAAAGATCCTTGAATTAGAGTATTTATCATAAGACTATTGACAAGAAGAATAATGTTTGCCTCTGCATAATTTCATACGAACGGATTACTTTTATTGAATACCACATTGATTTGTATATCTTTTTTTAACCTTTTCAAACGACTCCATTAAGAATGACGAATCCTTTTCATCTTGTTATAGCGGTATTCTTTTATCTATTTACAAATGTGAAATCCTGTTTCTTTATAAACCGGACATCCTCAGACCATCTCAAACTAATAAACAGAAGGTACAGTGGTTGAACAATAAGAAGTTGAAAGATAATAATATGAACTCAGTATTCTCAGTAACCCCAGGAGGCGAATTGAACACGTGTTGTGTACTAACGTGTTATGGCTTCGTTATGAACATTTGTCGCAAATAAAACACAAAAGACAACAATTTATAAAATAATTAAACGTGTAATAAATTCCATGTTTTTATGTACAAATTAAATGCAAAAGAAATAATTACCCAATGCTGAAACGTCTTTTAAAAACGAGATCATTTCTCCACGTATTATTTTTTTTAGCTTTCATGAGCTGATCTGAGATAGAAAATCTAAAACGATAGTTAAATTATTAGATACCAATTCTACATAGAATATAGTAAAAAGTTTTTGAGATCCAAATTACAAACTCGGTCATACTATAATATTATTTATATAACGATGATGAGATCATCAAATCGAAGTTAACGCCTTATTTTATTTTTATATTTGAACGGTCCGGCCGATTATCGACCCGTTTTATCTTTTGATCAAATTACGATCAGCTACTAAGCATAACAATACAGGGTATCTGGGGGTAAATTGCATTAAGTTCGGTAGGTGATTCTACATGATGGTAGGAGTAAAAAAGATTAACAACTTTTTCCAAAGTCCCAACTTTTTTTTCCCATACAAAAAGACCTATTAAAAGTACCTATTAAAAATTCTTAGCGAAAGGTACAAACCTTAGAGTTACTCTAAGGTACAAACTTACCGTGGGGCACGTGGAACTAATTTTATCTTTTTACCAAAAAAGTATCCCTAAGAGTTGGAATTTCGAAAAAAACCATGCATCTTTTTTACTTGTACTATCATGTAGAATCACCTTCCGAAGTTAATGCACTTTACCCCGGGACATCCTGCGTAACTGTTATGCTTGAAAGCTGATCGCAATTTGAACAGAATCTCAAATGGGCTGAGAAACCCTAACGTCAGTAAAAGGAATGTGATCAGTTGCGACGTGTGATTTTTTGTGTTTTTAATAGAAAAAAATGTCATCGGAATACAAAATCACATAAACTTTTTAACTCACACTCTGTATATTTAGGAGATTACTCTTAATTAGTGCTTTTTAGCGCTTACCTTATCTACTTTGTGATTAAAATCATAAAAAAACATTATGAGAAAAGTGATATTTCACTGCTTTACCTTCCGGAATGCTCAATCCCTATCAACACACCTAACACAATATATTAAACCCTGGTAATAGCTTTCAAGGGCTTCTTTAGTGTTTTTCTTACGCGGTAAAGGCGTGACGTCGGCCGTGTTGTGATAGTCACCCGTACGCAGCGATGCGTGCGCCAGGCGGACAGTCGCTCACTGCGTTGCAACTAAACACTCCTCACTTATTCATTTCCGAAAGAAAACATCGTTTATTTTTGTTTCACGTTTCCATAAAGCATTTTTATTGCCAGTGCACGCCTTGAGAATGCGGCGAATGTTTTGTTAAGGTTTATCTCGCTACCGACAGCAAAATAATAATAAATTATTATTTAAAAAAACACTTCTATTTGGAAAGCCAGGTTTGAGTTCTAAAGGAAATAATTTGACAGTTGTTTTTAAAAATACTAAACTCCCTTTCTGTATTTCGAGGAGCAAATTAATGACAGAATAAGTAATGTATTCATTTCAAACACATTAGTATTGTAATGATGTTACAAATTCGTTGTCACAAATGAACGTCGTTCGTAGGAACTGCATTTTTTTTATTTTTTATTTAATGACAATACAAATTAAAATTAAAATACAATATTAAGTAAATTAAGAATACAAAGTGAAGTATTTTATCCTCAGTCCTCCTCACTAGGTATTCGTGTTCCGAGGTGGACTGCAGGTTGTCGTATGGTGTTGATCATGATTTCCTCATCATTGTTGTTGGTTTTTGTTGGTTTCCACGAAATATAAATAAATAAAGCAAAAAGTGTTCATGCATTATTTTGCGTTGTTTTAAAAAGTGTTTATGTTCATTATCTATAGGTTTCATTGGGGTTACTTACTAGGAACCTATTCGAAAAATACCATAAAATATTACAAATGTATAGGAAAATCAATTAGATACGTTTGAATGTATTTTTGCACACCGATAGTATCGAATATTTATAAAAAAAATCATACTTATTTGAAACTATTAATTTAGATACGTTCAACCTTAATTTAAAGATAAATAAAGTTAAAAACCGTAAAAATTGACAGATAATGGTATTACTACCTTCAAACACTCTTAAATTGAATGAAAGATTAATTCCGCCCAAGATTTTCCAACTCTTTTTCAATTAAATAAATACCTAATTTATCTTATACAATATGTGTGTCACCTAATATTACATTCCATACTCTTATATTATATAATGTTTCACATACATCAAAAAAACACGGTGACATTGTGTTTCTTCCGTTCGTGTAAATTTACCCTACGATCAGAATAAATAAAAATAAATCATGTCACATTTTTGACAAATTAATGGATGCAGGCAATTAATTGATTTATAAGCCTCGACACGATTTTAAATACAATTTACTTAAATTTAATTAAATCCTAATGAGACCACCTAAAATTAAAAGCTTTTATACCGCCAGCGGTCACGCGAAAGTATAATGGGAAAGATTTATAGACTTGCTGAATAATAATGTATGGGACTTTTTGTGATGATGTCGCAACCAACGAATACATAATTCTACTACAAAAGAAAGAGTAGACTTGTAATTTCAGTATCTTGTGTAAGTACCTATTATATTTAGTACTGTATATCTTGTAAGAAGAATGAAGTATAAATTCATTCAAATGGGTAAATGATATAACAGAACACAGTGAGAAAAAACAAAAAAACATAACATATTTTGCAGTATTAAACGGTGTTGCGCTATCTCCTTCTTTAGCCACTAAAAAAATTGGCGTATTTTGTCAGAGGCTAAAAATATTCCCGCTTTGCAAAAAATCCAAATAAATGGAACATTTGTTAACGTATTCGAAAACTAAAAACTTTTTTCGAAAGGTGATGAAATAGGCTTTCAAATTTCTATATTAAAAATTACTATGTATTTTTTTAAATATAATTTTTTTTGCGAATACTTTAAAAAGTTTTAAAAATGGCTCACTTTACTTATTTTTCTAACTAAAATTACTGATAATGAAAAAAAAAACACATACTTATTTCATTAGATAAATGAATTATAAACCTTACTGTCACCTCACTTTTTTTCGTTTCATGTAAAAAAAATTCTTAAAAAATTCATCAAAGTTCCATAATTTTTTTTCAAATTGCTATCGGAAACTTTGGTTTCAGAAAGGGGTAAATTTTAATTTTTTGTGGTTTTCTTTTAGATTTGAATATATAGTTCGTTGTATTCTCTTTCCAATACCGTTTAGATCACATTTCTGACTATGATAGTAAGAGAAAAACAACGATTTCTGTGAGACCTATGTGAGCTGGGACAAAAATGGTCTCCTGTGATTAAACGGGAACATATTTTGGAGTATTAAACAGTGTTGCGCTATCTCCTTCTTTAGACAACGTTTCAGACAGAATTACATGTCTATTGTGCTGTCAGAAACATTGGCTAGGAGGTAGCAAAACACAGCAAAATACTGTGCTGTGAAAATCTCAAATTATATCAAACCTAACCTAATCTAAGGTAACGTAACGTAAACTAATCTAACCTAACCTATTATTCTAAAATTATTCTGTGTTGTCACTGTTCTGTTTAGGTGTATTTTTTCTGCTAATCAACAATCACGACACAAGAAACATTTTCCATTAACTGTGTCGGTAGTAGATTTTCAAAATATTTTCAGGTCATTTGTAACCAGCGAATGCTTGTCTTTCTTTTAAACATAAATAATTCGCTGAAAACTGTTGTTAGTAATAATGAACAATACCTAGTTTCTGGCACATGAAACGCATAAAATAAAATTAATCAAAAAATATTATTAATCACACTTTAAAAGTGTTTTGTCACTGTTTATAATGGCTTTAATTAGCTAATACGAATATATTTTTTATGACTCATCTAACAAGCTGTGCAATAAACTAATTAAGTCAAAATACATAAAATTAACTACCTAACTAGATATCACGTTATTTAAACAGATTATGGAAGGCCTGAAAACAGTGTATACGAATTAATTCCTTGCTTCATTCGAATGAATACATCGTCTAATACAGAGGTACCCAACCCAAATCGTTCAGTGGTCGAAAAATCCTCAACTCGTGTAACTAACAATTCAATGAATAGAGAAAATTTAAATAAAAATAAAAAAAACACATGAAATGCTGACCGTTCGATGCGTCCATGAAACAGCTAAATGTCGGACGTTACCGTTAATTTGTACCGGTAAGTCGGTGTCAAAAATGCAATTATTGTGAAACCGTTAGCAATATCTGATTTTGAAAGAGTTCATAACCAATTTAATAATTCAATTAATAAAATTTCAGTAAATTTGCAATTCCTACTTTTAAATTTAAATTTATACGACAGGAGTGTAGTGCTTGTCCGAAAATACTTGTGACGATACTAATATTTACTTTATAAGGGACCTTTTCAAGAAAGGACATTATTAAACTACAAGTTAACGACAGAGGAATGCCTTAACAGAAATGATTAGAAAATTGTTAAGGTATTAATAATAAAATGAATACGTTCAATGTTAGAACGCATTTACTGATGCGAGAATGATTTTATTTTTTATTTTGTATGAATGCCAAAATAAATGCCCGCGGGACGGAGGTTGTGCATGCCTGGCCTAATACATACTATGCTGTTTTATGTTCAGAATGTTGAGAAGACACAGGCTGCCGTGTCTTCCCGGAACGTCCTCGACTTCTTTATTGGTGTCAAGAAATTATTAAGAGGAAGCGACAAGCCAAAAACGTGCGTATTCTGAGTGTGCCTTATATCGCCACAAATATAGGTTAAAGAAAAAAAAATCGCTCGGCAAATAGAGTTTAGAGGCCACGATTTTAAGCATAAAAGTTTTTATTTATTTTGTGAATAATTTCAGAACAAAAAAAAGTTAATCGATGGAAACTATCACCGATAATTTTAACCTTAAAATGGTATTAATTTTTTAAAAAGTTGATTATTATATGCGTTCATACATTTCTTATAAAAAATGATATTTTTTAGTTTATTTTTTTATAAAGTACTTAAGAATTTTATTCTAATTCTACTCAATGGAAACAATAGAAAGAGCTTCAAATTATCAAATGCATATTTTTTATGTTTATAATGGTAACCGATTCGTAGTAAAGATTAATCTAAAATAGTTATTTAGCATTAAGCTTTGCCTTAACTCACCAGCTGCGTGGATCTATTGTTGAAATAGTGATGTAGATTGAAGATCATTTTAAAGATGCTTACCTGAAAAGAAAAAACGAGGAAAATTAGGCCAAAGTTAATGACGTCACAAAAGCTGTTAATCCAGTCTCTTTAAATTTTTGATCTCTGAAGTTCTAAAGGTATTCATGTCAAATTACTTAAATAAAATAACGAATTAGTTGTTAAACCACCTACTTTACATTGAGATGGTCAATATGGCGGAAATACAAACCTAAAACATGAAATTAGTGTACATAAGTCTTAGTCGTAAGTCACTAGCTATAAGTCTTAGATGCGAGTCCTAGTTATAATTATAAACCTTAGTTTATTTGTACAGCGCCCTTGAGGTGATTTTTCACGAAAACGGCGCTATATAAATTAGCCAAATATTATTATTATACTAAATCAACGTCTCATCAGCACCAGCAGGTCTTTTGTCAATAATAAATTGTTGTGAAACTTTTGTAATCTACCTTTAGTATGTAAGTTTCTTTCATTTATGTGTGTAATTTTTTTGGAAAATTGCCTGTTTTATGTACTAAAATAAACATAAATAAATAAATTAAAAAATATTTAAATTGGTTTGGCTTAACTTAACAACTGGTAAAAAGGTTCCTCAAACTGTACAATTTGCATGAATATTGAATGCATAATGATGGAAATTGCTTTCGAAATCAATTTTTCTTGGAAACGCTGTAATTGATATTGTTATATCGATAAGTATCTGTTACACGAATGGGGTAATGATACAATAGGTTGTTACTTAGGCACTACACATAATACACGCCGTCGTGGTCAAGGGGCAAGACTCTCGACTCCCAATCCGAAGGTCGCGGGTTATTAAATAAATTTTATTTGATTGAGTTCTGTTATTTCACTATTAATTCATAAAAAATAATATATAGTAGATATATTTGCGGCAAGTTCCAGGGTAGAAGATTCTCCGTATCGCCCTGGTGTAAGACCACCATTCTGAATTAAAACGTTGCTTGAAATGGATTCAGCCTCACAACATACCTAATTGGGGATGCCATAGTCTCACTGGCTCCATACGGGAGCAGTTGGGACTCTCGTGCGGTATACATATAATTTTTTTTTAAGCCAGTGTATAAAATAAAATTATGTCATTTAAATTAAAACACTAAATACACGAAATAATCGTTGGACTTACCAACTCTTTACCTTCCGATCACCGATACCTCTGTCAACCAAAAATTTAAAAGTTAGTTTTAGGGGGTTTCTCACCATCCTCTCAATAGCTTATCTACAATAATAACGAATATTTTTGATTTAATTTGTTTATAAAGTTGGAGTTTATAATTCGGTACTCGAACCTATGTGGCTATATATTGGATAAGTTGGCCGAGTTTTGTAACCACTGCTAGTATCTATTTAATTTTTATTTTTAATAATATTCGTCATTGTCATTGGTGTAGATAAGCTATTGGGAGGATGGTGAGAATCCCCCTTAATGTGTTTAAACTTGGATTTTTGGTTTGATAATTCTTTTAAATTGTTCTACTTATATCCAATTATTCTATTATCTTTTGTCATTATTTTTAATCTCTTTAGTTCTAATGACTCCATTTCCACACAAAACAGTAAACCGCTGTTGAGGGTTTATCGAAATTCCGGGAACTAATGAGGAAAGAAAATACATTTCACTTTTTTATCTAAACCATGATGGGAAGTTTTTTGTTTTGTTTTATCGCTTGTTAGTTATCTAAAACGGATTTGTTTCCAATTAATTTACAGATATTTAAATTATCGATATGAACTAATTATTATAGAATTAATCACATGGTTTGGTTGGGTGAAATGTGGGTGCTAGATAAAAACCAAAGATAATAAATAGAATACGAATGACAACTATTTTATTTTTCATAGATTTTAACTTTATGACCGAAGGACAAGGTTCTGATTTTAAAAAGTTCGATAAGTACAAGGTACGTACCTTGTACAAGGTAGGTACCTTGTACATTAAGGTGGGTCACGAATGTATGGGGAATTTTTTTTTCTTCTTTTGATCTGTCTAATAGTAATAAAAGGGTGTTAAATGAATATGAAAAATCACGTAATTTTTTTAATAATATTTGAATATCATCTTCTTCCTCCGGATTGATTTTGAAATTTCACATATTAGAGAAAAATCCACCCTTGTTAAATCTTAAAAAAATGTTAGATAAACAAGTAAAAATGAACTATTTTTCAATAAAACGCAAAAAAGAGGGAATGTTTCGAATTATTTATTAAAAACATACATTAATATAATTCAAATTATCTCAAGGTAACGTATTCAAATACCAGCAAAATCCTTCTTACTCTCAAATTTCGGCATTATTTTGAGAGACTCAATCTTTAACTTAATAAGACCTTCTCTTGCAGACTTCGTACATAAAGTAGTCAAGGCTTCAATAACAGTCGATACACCTCTTTCAACTGCTTGAGTATGACATGGCAGATGCAAAAGAGGCAATCTACCTTCTCCCCCTTGAGCTACAAAAAATTAAAGATTTTCATCCGATATATTCTTCTATATTGGGGGTTCGGTTACATTTTGCTTCCAAATAATATGATGCATCGAGGTTTATGTTTGGAAGTTGGAACAGCCCTATTTTACTTAGTTTCTTACTGCGTGCTTTTAGAACACGACGCGCAGATAATTCTAGGATATGCTTGTGAGGGTCAGTCAACATTGCAAGCAATAAATTTTCGGGGTGTGCGAACTAACTGTTTCTTTCTATGGATCAATTATAGTTTTTAGTTCAGCTGATAAGTATCTAGGCGCTGAGATTAACTACCACAGGTGACGTGCTCCATCTTTACAGGTGGGATGAGTTTGTATCCACGTCTTTGGTAAATAATTCATGCAACTCTCCGTCAATTTTCTGAAAATGAACCATAGGCTTTTTTCACAGTTTTCCAAAGCTAGTCCTATTGTGCGTGAATATGTTTGAGGTCCAGATGTCTCCCCTTCAAGATGTGCGAACAAATGCCGAATTGGTAACTCTTTCATGTGAAGCAAGCAAATTATCCATTGCAATGGTTTATAACTTTCGACGTGCCAGAGTTTGGTGCAATAAAACCTAAATATATTGAGTCTAACTTTCATCAATGAAATATTCTCTTCAATGCGTTATTCTCTGTATTGGGTCCCAGCCCTTTCCCTGATAATTAATGTTTTATCTTTCCGGCCATCAAAATATATTGGGGGTTTTTATAAAACTATGAGTTATGCCCATAATATTTCCTCTTGTTTTCTTTCGTTCTCCGTGAAGTTTACTCTTGTCAATAACTGGAATATTAGACTAGATGTCATACAGAACTGCTGAGGCAATGGCTACCGCTGCCGACACTCCATATCTATCACAAGTTTTAGACAGCGTGGAATGATCAATATTGATCGCATCCTGCTGCTGAAGCGTTTGAGGTACAACATTAGGTTTGAAAACATCTCTACAATCGGATTCATTTGATGCAGAAGACATAAAAATATCGAGTAGAGAGGTAGTTGGCTTACCTATGCTTTCCTTTTTAGACGGGCACAAGGATTTTTGCTTCAAAAGTTTCCCTTTCAACGCAGTTTGCATTTGTTTTGTTGAAGCGATATCCACGTTTCTTATTATCATTTTCCCTGTAGTACGTTGGTCAGTAATGAAACTTTTTTTTTTAAATGTATTTTTTGATATCTAGGATAGTCACATTTACTGAAATCATTGCATTTGCAAAACGAAATATCAAACAGCAATTTACTTTTGCGGCGGAATTCCTCCATTTTTTCTCCGGTATTAGTGCAATCGGTGCTCCCCCCGCCCTCACCTCACGCCTCCAATAATCAAAACCGGGACTTTTTGTAAATAATTTCGTAAATATATACTACATTTGCTATGGTAAATAACAAAAAATAAGGTTGAAAAGATTCATAGTAACTTTTATACCCACTAGAAATAACCCCTAAAATTTAATTTTTTCAAAACTTTGAAGTGAATCCGGAGGAAGAAGATCGTATCAGAAAATTTAAAAATTTTAAACACGTCGTTTTGAACTCATTTGGCACCCTTTTATCGGTCTTAGAATTTGAAATTAACACTTTTTGTAAAATGACCCACCTTATTGTACATATGACATTACAAGTACAAGGTACAACATAATTTTTTATACATCCAGTAGACCAATACATAAGCAAAGAAATTACAAAAATTACAACACTGACATGGTTCGAAATTAAAAATAAAACATCACATTATTAGCGCCTCCGCCCACTGCGGCAACTGAAAACCAACTAAAACCGGCTGTTTTCTCTGTCTTGATTGGTCAAAAAACTTGTTTAACCATAGACGAAGAACAATCAGCTGACAGCTGGCAACTAGCAACGGCCGCCCACGGTGATGAGCAGTGGCAGTCGCGAGTCACCGCTTGCGTTACCATTGACAACGGGTGTTTGAGTGATTGTGTAGTGTGCGGGCCATCACATTGTCATACAAAGACAGTTGGCAGTTGAGAGTTTTCAGTTGCCTCAGTGGGCGGAGGCGCTTACCGTTCAATTCTGATCAAAATGACATAGGTACCTACTTTTTAAATCAGTACTTTTTCTGAACATGAAATTTAAATAAGAAGATAAACAAAGTAGATATGTACCTACTTATTTAGTTCCTACCTACGAAAGGTACAATACATGTTATCAATGATAAGGTAGATACTAATCAGATTATTTGCTCTAGTTCTGTGAAAGACAGAACCATTGTGATTCCGCTACTTTATCGTGACCTTATAAAATAGAAAATTGTCACAAATTGCAGAAAAACTGTCCGATAAATTGATTCCGCGTGATTGGATCTCATTGTTGGACGTTGAATGTCACAACGCTCATTGCGATCACGTAACATTTCACCTGCCCGCTACCTGTAATAATAATGTAATAAACAATAATTTCAGTGAAATCAGGAAAAAAGTTTGTGTGAATTGCATCAAAGTTACAAATAATGATTTGTTTATTACATTATCACGCCTATTTACAGCAAAAATTACGAAAATATCCGAAGTTTTGTAATATTCAATATTTGTACTCATTCAATTGTTTCATTTTTTGTTGATTTACTATTACCTAATTAAAGGAGAGTGAAGGTTTAAAAGGCATAATTCATATTAGATATAGTTCACATTTCCATTTTATAAAAACACAAAATTAATAGGACACGCCATTTATTAACCGATCAGCATAAATGTGATAATTTTTATCAAATGTTTATGGTTTCGTGAAATCTGAGAAAACGATAACCAATTACAACTTCGCTGTTTGCTTCATCAGATCGTTTGTTCGTATTTAAAATGGGTTATTTTTTTTTCTGTATAGTTTCTGCACACGATATAATAATTATTATATTAATACTTCAATTATTTTACACAAAAAAGATTAAACTCTTAATAATAATAACGTTTGTTTTATTCAGCTGAACAGAGCAGTGAGTGCAATATTTTGCCTGCTATATAAAATCATACATAATATAAATTAATTATATGATTAATAAATGAATTACGAGATTATGCTTATTGAATTGATTATGTTTGCGAATACCTCAATTGGTAGAGCAAACTAGTGGTTAATAGCATAGTGGAAAACGCATTTGGCTTTAAGTCAGGAAATTGTGTGGTCAATTCGTGCCCAGCAATTATTAATATTTGTTCTTATTTTTGCTGTGCCAAATTTTGGGGTGGTGATTTTGATTATTAAATTTTTACGGATTTTCAAGAATAACTGAGAAATAGTTCTGTCGAAACAGCTCTATGAGAAACAGCTCTGTGAGAAACAGCTATGTTAGAAACAGCTCTGCGAGAAACAACTCTCCGAGAAACAACTATGTTAGAAATGGCTCTGTGAGAAATAGCTCTGCAAGAAATAACTATGTTAGAAACAGCTCTATGAGAAACGGCTGTGTGAGAAAAAATTCTCCGAGAAACAGCTATGTTAGAAACAGCTCTGTGAGAAATAGCCATATTAGAAACGGCTTTGTGAGAAACAGTTCTCTGATAAGCAGTTCCTCGAGAAACAGCTACGTTAGAAACTACTCTGCGAGAAATAGCTCTGTGAGAAACAGCTCTATGAGAAACAGCTTTTCGAGAAAAACTCTTTGAGAAAGACTCTGGGAGAGACTGCTGCATGAGAAACAGTTCGACGAAAAACAGCTATGTTAGAAACAGCTCTATGAGAAACGCTATGTGAGAAACATCTCTGTAAGAAACAGCTCTACGAGAAAAGCTATGTGAGAAGCATCTCTGTGAGATGATAAACGGTTCTGCGAGAGGCAGCTATCAGAAAAATAGATTAATTGGGAAATATTAATTTTTAATTAAAGAGGATAATTAATTAAGGAGGATTACTAAAAATTGTAATTTGTATAATTAATACTCACATCTAATTGTTTTTCAAAAGTTAATTAAGCAAATAGACAATTAGGTGTAAATTCCTGGTGTTGTTTTAATGCCTCCACAGACAGCCAAATATTATTTTTCCCGACAAGATTACACGCCCCCTGCCTGAAGAGTTAATTAATTAATTAATAAATATCAAGTATCATATATCTTCCGGTTAATTTACATAGCAGCATGTAGCGATTCATTATTTTCGTGAAATTCTATTAACGCCACTTCTGCCCAAACACGCGTTGTGATATTTCCATACTGACCACGTCACTTCTGCTCCTGTACTTACTGGGGTAATATAAATTATTACAAAAAACACATTTTTGTACACAGTTTCTGGTTATTTATGTCGGTTATAAAAACTGCTTTGAAAGCAAGGCGTAATTTTCCATCCTTTTGATTAAAATTCTAGAATCGTAACTTTAACGACTCTAATTTTCATAATATGACCGGTTAAAAATATTACATCTTTCTAATTAATTGAACGAATATTATGACGTGAGGTGGATGATATATAATACATCCCTTTCTTATCGGGTAGGAAACTTACAATTTCCACGAAAAACTGGTGAATAATAAAGACAAACTCTATCTACTCAATAATATATTGTAGGTAATAATTCCAATCTGATAAGTTAACTTCTATCACATACAGCATTGTGGTTACTGTGAGTACTATGCTATTTTTTCAACGACTTTATTAAATATAAGTAAGTATTCTATTATCAGTTTAGTTGTCTATGGGCCATTCGGGTTACATGGCATCGGTTTACAAGATGTGCCGAAAGAACCCGAAGGCAGGACTGCTCTGTCATTACATCGCGGCGGCCTGGTAGTCAAATGGTCAAAACATAGCTTCCCAGTAGTGAGGACATGAGTCCTCTTAAACTACATTTGTAAAGTACGAAACAACGATACACAGTCACTGTGATCTCAAGAACCTTTAAATCTTTTAATTTACAGAAAATCATTTATAACTCATAAAAAAGGATATCTCTGGAGAGGGCTTTTGGGATACTTAGAAGAAATCTACGATAGATTAATAGATTAGGTACCTACGTACTCAAAAATTGGTTGGAATTTGTATATTAGATAAGTAAGTTTTTCTCATAAAATTATGTAAGAAACTATAAAAATTTATAGATCCATTAAAAAATCCATCAGTACTGGTTGATCTTACCTAAGATATTCTGTTACTATTATCGTATTTATTTTTACTTATTGTCCAATAATTTTATATTTTAGATACAGTAACTAAGCAGTGTGTTGTAGGTTAATTATTTATAAATTTTATTAGTCAATAGACCAGCTCCCCAGTTACACCTGAGATTATATCTCTACCAACTAGGCCAATAAAATGGTTAATTAGTGTTACGTAACATATTACTATTATTCCATGTATCTAGTATTTTTAATTTAGGCTAGAAAAAATTAAATTTATCATCTATTCAAAAATATTTAAAAATATCTTTCCAGCATGCTATTTATATTGTGTTACCTGCCTAAGTGATTAGTTTTTTTTTTAATTAATCTCTTGGGATCAAGATTTTACATCAATATTATTATTTTTCCGGCGGAAGTCGATTTTCAACAATATTAATGATATCCCATGGTTACGAGTACAATTATATCAACTTCTAAATGCTTAATAATTGGTCAGCTTTGTTGGTTTTTCCTTTAAACCATAATCAACCACAACATTGTTAAAAAATACTAATAAGATTTGTTGAATTCGCGGTTTATTAATTAGCCGAACATAGGCGATAGAATTAATTGTTCAAACGTATCTTATACTCGTATATAGCGTGAGCAAGAAAACATATAAATCGTCAGCAATTATGAATACAATAGGAATTTTTCTAAGAAAAATTTTTAATAAGCACTTTCAAGAAGATATTCGAGAGTTGAATTTCAATCAATGTGTTGCTTTTCTGTGGATAGTACGGAGTAATGCACTATTAGTAATGCAAAAAAATGTGATTTTTCTCTTGGATCGCTTAGAACAATATTTGATCTTTTAATTAAATACTGCAAGTAGAACACCTTTGAAAGAGTCGAGTATTTTATTGATTGCTCTTTTTGTAAGCCCAGAAAAAAATAAAGATCCAGGCTTATAAAAATTGCTTTAAACATCAAAATCTCCTACTTACGAATCCATTTTCGTTTATGATTTTATTGTATAATGCAGAAAATTAAATTATTCAGATAATTATAGTAAAACATTTAAATATGTGTGCCTGTGCATCGCAAATACTTATCGGAGTTTAAACCTTATCGCCATCAACATAAAGAGTGTTATTGTCAGCTGCCCGATCCAGAATTTTACACGACGTAGTGCAAATTTAAATATTTAATCTTACAGCTGCTGCTAAATCGTATAATATATGAGGTTTTCACGGCATGCACTATTCGATACACGTTTATCTGACCTATAAGGTTTGACAGTCGAAATATTCAACATATGAAAATCGTATAATCATGTCTAATCAAATAAATAAATAAAAAAATACACCACTTTCAAGAATGGTTCTCCCAAAGGACTGCTGATATTTACATATACTAGGAGAGTATTAATAGTATTAGTAAACCCATTAAGGGATTTCTTGACTAAACAAAACACCTCCGAAGAGTGATATAAAGCCATTTATAGTGATGAAAAAAATACTTAAACCTAACTTTCTCGTTTGTTATTTATTTCGTAACTTTTTTACGGTTGTTCTGTGTTGTGACTGATCTTACTGGTTGCTAAGTATAAAGATATTCCAAAATCCTGGAAAAGGTTCCCAAGGGGGCATGCATTAATTACGTGAGCACAAAATGGGGGGGAGGGGTCCAGTAAAATCTCACCAAATCTCTTTAAACCGAGGTGGGGTCAATAAAAATCTCATGCAAACTTTAAAAGATTATATATTATTATAGAGATAATAAAACAATAAAAAAATTACAATGTAAATATATAAATTTGTTTTAGACCACTTTAATTTTAATTAAACTCTACCGGTTTCGGAAGAACCCTTCCTTCGTCAGGAGAATATTAAAACTAACCTATGATACAAAATATTGACTGATACACACTTACAAAAATAAATTAGGTATTTGAGTGGAAGGTTAACAAAGGGGGAGGGGTAATTGCGGGAATTCCGGCAATAACAGAGCGGTTTACAGGAAATATATCTAGAATGGGACTAAAAGATAAATTAATTTGGTTATTCAATTTCAAGTGCTTCTAAGTTATCTAATTTTTTGCTTTTATTATTACGGTGAAGAATTTTAGCCCCTGTGTCCTTAGAGTGATCTAAAACACATTTTTATATTTGTATTGGAAATAATGGCTAGCCACAAAGTTAAAGCTTATTAATTACAAATATAAAATAAAAAAGTGTTTCACTTCTTTTGAAGTGTCCCATTTTGCTCGCTGAAAAAATGGCTATTATGAAAAAACTTGTATGGCTATTATGAAAAACATTTATTTCGAGAGTAAGAAAAACACGGGGGGTCCCACCAAATCTCACTTAATCTCACCAAGGGGGGTGGATCTAAATAAAATAATAATAAAACATCTCACGTAATAACTATGTTTCTTTTTTTTTTTAAATTGATAAACTAATGTTTAAGACAAGATTTTTATGCATAGCACAAAGGGTAACAATTATTATAAGCAATAATTATTAGCCTGAAACACTCATCAATATTGAAACCTCTCCCGAGAAAAGATATATGTCGCCGACGGGACTCGAACCCGCACCCCTCTGTTTGCCGGACAGGAGCTCTACCATTAAGCTACGGCGGGATACCTCCTACCCGCCAAATGATTCAATATATACCTAGTGTTTCATTCAACAATTATTGCTTATTATATTTTTTCACCTGCAAACAACCAACTTTATTTTTATATGAGAAAGGCATGTAAGTGCTAACCCTCTCACTAGGTGGCGTCGAGACATTACATCTACATTTTTTGGTGAAAATACTTTAACTCGTCAAATATTGATTATTTTTTTTTAAATTGATAAACTAATGTTTAAGACAAGATTTTTATGCATAGCACAACTATGTTTCCTAACAACTAGAGGGGATTACTGCTTGATACATTACAATTAACGTAATTGATCAGTCACCGGTCAATCTGTTAATCGAAAGTTTAATGACTACAATCGTATTTATGTCTTCGTTAGCACAGGATGTGAATGTATCATTTAGAGTAGCAGTTATCAGTCCGCACCTACTGACTTCATTAACAGTCAACTTGGTTTATCTGAAGAGCCAAGCGCCACAGGAAGAGCCACAGATTAAACACATCCAGATTCATCATTGTTTCATCGTCATCAGACTCTTTACTCATTATCATTAGACTCTTTAGTCATTAGATTATTTAGTCATAAGTGCTCATTAGTACATATCTTTTCGATTAGCTATAATGAATGGTGTCAAGGAAGAGGAATACACAAGCCAAAAGTGTACATATTCTTAGTGGGCTTATTATGATAGGCATAAAAATCGCTCTGCAAACGAAGTCCAGAAACGGTCGAGTTTAGCGCAAAAGTGTTTTTTAAATTTTATTTTGTGAATTAATTTAAAAGAAAAGAAAAATACCAAGAAACTGTCACAGATAATCTTTGCCATAAAATTCATGCGTAATAATAAATAATCTTAGCCATAAAATTCATGCGTAAAATTCATGTGCGTTCACACATTTAAAATGAAAATATACGTTTTTGTAATTTGCGTTCATATTTTTTTTATAATGTAATTAACAAGTTTATTTTAATTCTATTCAAGCGAAACGATAGAAAAGGCTTCAATTAATTGAAATCATATTTTTAGTATTCATAATGTAAACCAGTGCGTAGTACAGATTAATAAAAAATAGTATTTCTTCATTCGTCGACTGTGAAATTTGGCTCAATCTCAGTTCATCTCTTACCAGAACTATATAGAGCTATAATCAGTTTGTATAATGTCTCCATATTCAAATTCGGAGGTATGATTTTTTTAATGTGGGCGGAAAAATTTTCTTTTAGCAATCAAAGAAAAAATATTTTAATTGCTCTGTCGCTCCAGTGGATGAAAAAAAATATTTGGGTTTTATCGCAAAGCGAAATTTTTTTGACCTGACAGAATATGCACGATGCCCGAGTGGAATGTAAATAATCATTGATGACTTTACGCTTTTACCTACGGATCGTTTGGTTATTTTAGAATTTTTTCTTATGAAAATTAGTATAGTATTATTTTTTATGACATGTTTAGAATCTCTGTGATAGCCGCTACATGCATTTAAGTTTGTATGGGTGCAGGAATGCGGCGAGTTCAAGTGTGGGTGTGCGCTAATAAGCTGATATGTGAGTGACATTCCCCGTTCTGCTTTCTGCCTGATTACAGTCCGTTACCCCACGCCCCTAATGTACCGCTCTTAACTACTCGACACGCTCGCGGGCCCAGCGTGTTATGATATATCCACCGAGGACTGCGCTCTTAACTCGTAAAGTCCTAACTACCTCTGTGCGTGGATAACGGACATGTTAGATTTGAGCCAACAATGCAGATTGTTATTTCATTAGGAAAAGCAAACTGTTAAACTAAGGATTGACCCGTCATTAGTTGCTTTTAGATCTATTGCATATGTATTTTTTTTTTAGGATATAGACTAAATCCTTCAAGGATTGCGCTTTTAGCCAATGAGACTATGGCATTCCCAACTAGGGTGGGGTGGGTAAGTATCTGGCTATCTAAATTTGTTAAAAAATTAAAAATTAGCTTGCGCATGCCAATATTTGAACCCGTGACCTCCGGCTTGAAAGTCGAGAGCCCCTCTACCATGGAGGCTGTTTAATTCTAATAAGTTAGTAAATTATAACGTGCGAAATTTTCTTTTTTCTATATTTACCGAAATCGCGCGTACGTGCGTAAGTGTTATATCATAAAGGGGATTGTTTTATAGGAATCTACTCGGTTTTTTTTCACAATTGCTTGTGTTAAACACAAAGCTGAAAATGTATATTTACAAAAAAACATGCAAAAACACGCCGGTATGTGCAAGAGGCAACTTTAGTCGTAATGTAAACAAAAAAATGAGGGTAAGCAAAAAAAAATCGGGTACAGAATTAAAATATGGATTATAGAAAAAAAAGGCAATATTACCAAATTGTTATGACGTAAAATACCATTACGATACACATTTCATTATATACAACCGTACTATAATATTTGCCGTTTTTTATTATTTTTTCATTACCGCCTTTATGTATTTTATATATTTTTTTAAATTTTATCTTAGTTTTATTTTATTTTATTAAAATTTATTTTTTTGTTTAATAATGAATTTTATTAAACTGTAAAATGTGGTCCTCAGCACGGGTCAAGCACCCACTGCGGTCCACATTATCAAACAATGCTTTAAAATATGTAAAGTTATTGTATCAAATAAAAATTAAAAACCTATTTCAAATTAAATATTCTGAAAATGGTTTTTGTTGTTTTATCCAACCTTTAATTAAGAATAATATTTAAAATAATGAAAGTGCTTGAAATTTTATTATTGTACAATGATTTGACATCTTCATTAAAATATATTACAATTACATCACAAAGTATTAATAAAACGGACGCTCCCCATCAAAGCACTCCGTTTATCAAAATGATGTTATTAAAAATTTCCACAAAAATTGGGTATTTTCCCCTTTTTCCAACTAAACGATGTACTTTGATAATGCGTTTGCGTGCATATGGCACTTGCCAGTAATTAAATCTCTCCGATGTTCCGAGGGGATTCACTACTTTCCATATATTCACTAAACGTTTAGGTTACTGGGGTTGAAAATATCTTAATTTTATTATTAAACGGAAAAAAAAATTTACAGGCCGACTCGTAAATAATCACGAGTTATTATAATTGCAATTCTGAAACAGACAATAAAAATAATTTTCTGTTAATATATTCTTTTTACGTGGGTTGGTACCAACTTTATCGCTTGTCTGAATTATTCTTCAAATAAGCACTTGCAATTATTAAATTGAAAAATTTAAAGTAAATTCGCGTTTATTCAACGTGAATCATTTCACACAGGAGTAAAGCACATCACAGACAACCGAGAATGATGTTGATTATGTTCCCCACCAATTTTTTAAGCAATCTAAATTCAACCAATGTTGTTTCAAAAATTTAAATCGACATCAGCTTCCTCACAGAGGTCGGGGGATACATAGAATAAGTAAGAAAACTAGAAGTGCCTTACATATAATTCCATTTAGCCCAACAGCCCAGCGCCCTGTCTCACTTACACTCACCTGACATTGTAGATCTACATCCCATTTGAATTTTGTATACACAGTTTTGTATTGGAAATTTTAGCACCGATTGGGCAATTGTTTGGATCACTAAACACGTCCACAAGGCAAAACAAAAATGTGTTCTTCTTTATTCCTTGTTGGTATAGAACGACATGTAGGAACGTATGTTCTGGCGCATACTCCTTGCTTCATCCGCATTCCTACATTGTTTAAATCATTCTTTTCTACTACGATAAAAGTAGTGATCTTATTTCCTAACTAACTAACTAACTAACCATCACGCCGTTTCCCCGCAGGGGTAAGCAGAGAGGACGGACCGCCAAACACCCCGGTCGTGGCACACACTCTTTGCCTCATTCACATTCATACATCGTATCATACAAACTCTTCTATTTTTCTGACCTTGACATGGCCCGACTCAAGTATCTGATTCACTTGATCGTGCGTTGTCTTCCTCGGACGTCCCCTACTTCTTATACTATTCACACTTGCATCATATATTCTCCTTACGCGCCTTTCTCCGCATTTCCATGTGCCATTGTAATAAAATATTGAATTTTTTATCAATATTTAAAAACTAAATTGGTAGACAAATAACCAAATTGCATAAAATATTTTCCCACGAAGATATTAGAATGAGACGCCATACTTCCAGTAGAGTTCACAATCCTTACTTCATATTGTTTCAAACCAAGTATAAATCCTACTCTTATCTTAATTCGGCATTGACTGATTCAAGTATTTGGTTGATTTAATCGTACCGTGTCTTACGGGACTCTTCTTCCACCCAACAGATCGTTGACTTGTCGTTTACAAAAAGTTTCATTTCGATTATGTTTTGAATCCTTCATATATGTATTTGGATTAATGTTACTTTGTTGCTGTTATATTAAATGTTTTTATACATTGTAGAAAATAATCAAGCAACGATTTAAAAGAACTATTAAATACCATTATCATCTTTTTAATAGCTGTAATAAAACGGCAATGCACATTGCAATATTATGTTTGTTGGAAATACGTGATGTACAAAGTATGAAAATTATTACGACTGTGATATATTTAACATTTTTAACTCGAAATGTTTCGATGTACAGCTGTATAAATAAGAGAATTTAAATATACTTTACAATGTACACAGCGCCCTTGAGGCGCTTTCTCACAAAAACGGCGGTCTATAAATTTTTTAATTATTATTATTATTATACTCGCCTGTGCAAATAACATATTGTAGACAAAGATTGATCATTTTATTAAAAAGTATTCAAAATACATCAACATTAAATGACAGCAAAAAAAATATATTTTTAATAAGCTTCCATCTTATCACAGCAGCGATGTAATCTTCAAAAATAAATTTTATCAATGGATCAACCAATATTGAGAAAATATTTCCAACTTTACCGAATGTGACACCTCATGGATCAACTTCGATAGACATTCGAATGAGACGCGTTGTCGTAATATCATTTAAGACATAGCAGCGTTTAGGAGGTTATTGAGCGATTAACAAGTTGCTTACCACGAGCGTATAGTTTGAGCAAAGGTAAATTAAAATGTATATACTGCGTAAAGTATTCATGGGTGCAGTAAAATGATATGCAATTTATGTATTTGTGGACTACCGTCTATATACGATATAGATTACATGAAATTGAAAATAAGACAACTGATAATGGTGTATACGCTGCACACATGTGAATTACAATAATGACAAATAAGATTTAAAATAATGTCAATACCTACCTAAATATGGTTTTCATGGAGTTTATGATATAATCAATAGCAGACACTGTTTTCTTGCTAAATTAAAAATTAGTGCATCATTAAAAACAAGGCCTTGACTTGAGTTAACCAGTATTCTATTATATTCTATATAGTCTGGACAATTGTTGCAGTATTTGACTTACTTTAACTAGCGATTCCTGACATTATTTGGATTAAAAAATGTAAATGAAATATTGGTCTACGTGACTGATTATTTTCAATTATTTTTTTCTTAAACCTAATTTTTTAATTTAAACCTTTTTTCCTAAAAAAATAAAAAATTTTCCGCATGTCATCACTGGTTACTCAGGTGAGTAAATGCCCAACCCCTCACCCCGACCCTAGCTGTCCAATAAATACCAATTTTTATGATGCAAGTGGAAAAAAAATTTAAAATCACCGGAGACACGTGAAATCGGTGTTGCCAGAGAAGAAAAAAATGTTTGTTTATAATATTATAAAAATATGACACAGACTGATCTGTCTTCTAAAAAATAATGTATTTAGACGATACTAACTTTAAGCGTTCTTTTGAGAGTCCTTCGGTAAATTATTTTTAAAAAACTAAACCTGTAATAAATTTTTAAAAACCCATGTAATTCGCCAAAGGTATGTATTGTTTCATCTAAAATTAAGTCCAGTTTCATAAGTCGGTGCGCAAGCAAACAAAAAAAAATATTGTTCAAGTAAAATATTTACGAACTGATGCTGCAAATGAAGGCGTTCAAAAAAATATAATTCTCTGCAATAATACAAAGTATTATGCTTCATAAAACACAATGAAACATGCACGTGACCTGTCACGGACAGAAAAATTAGAGCATTCCAACCAAATGGGATGAGTTCCTACTTTATTACTAACAGCATTCCTACCTAACATTCAAATACACACAAAAGATGTTCATACAAGTCAACAAACATACATACACATATTACGAAATGTATTTTTGTGGGTACACACATGAGGATTGATAATTTCTATGTGTTGGGTTAGGGTGTGTGTTATAAGTGTATTTGCAACAAACTTATTACAGTATAAAAAAGGGGATGATTTTATTATTAAAATGTTCATTTACATAATCAGAACGATGGTAGTGTCGGAGGGGTAGATTTCTATAAAAGCATGTTTCTATTTTGATCCGGTGAATATCTGGACATTTCTTTTAATTAACCGCAGGCAATTGAGATAATTAAATTTTTTGTAAAATAAATAAATCATTATATCAGTGACCTCAACCTTTGACATAAATAATTAATTTTAAATGTCTTGTTAAATTTTCAATTGACATTTTTTTAGAGAGATCGTTATCTACCTAAACCACATTCACCGCTCACATTTTTATTCACCGTTGAATATTCTCCACGGGGGAAATTCTCCGTATAAAATTCACTGCAGGGAAAATTCACTGCATACAATGCAACATGAGAAAATTATTTGCCGAATTTTTATACCTTTTTTACATTATCTCTCTAAATATATATTATATTTATAATTTTTTTTAAGAAATTCTTTTTCTATCAAATCGACTTTGTTTTTCTTTAATCATTTATGTTTTTTTATATGTAATAGGAATATAATGCAGAAACTTTGATTCGTGCAATCATATGACATGGATTTTTTTTAATATGAAATTTGTATAACTGTACATGTTTCCATAATAAGAAAATAAATTTGACAGTACTACAATATAAAAATTAACTTATTATAATTTAAGTAATACAAACCGTCATTAACATCATCGAGGCATTTTATTTTCTCTATTGAGTGCGGTGAACTTTCGGCGAAAAATTTTGTGCGGTGAACCTCCCGCGGTGAATAGTACTGGCCGTGAATTGTTTTCAATGTATTGAAAATAAATAGCTAGCTTTATAAATTATACCCTATATGTTGTTTGATGTATGAGCTATATTATTGTAAAGTTTCATTAAAATCCACTCAATAGTTTTTGCGTAAAAAAGTAACAAACATACATACATCCATACAAACTTTCGCATTTATAATATTAGTAAGATGAACAACATATTATAAAGTGGCTTTATTAAAAAATAAAAAAAAGCTCGAGTGGTTATAGCTACGGTACAATATTGCTTTACGATTATGTTATCGGGAAAACGAGTGGGTCTATTGCGTATTTGTATGTGAGTGAAAAAATATAAGAGAAAAAAAAAAAAAAGATACAAAAAAAACTTTAAACTTCAAAATATATGGAAAGTCCGTAAGGTCCCTTCCTAGTAAACTGGCCGCAGAGTGATTACCTACTTTCCTAATTGTTTTTCAGCCGGCCATCGTGTACCTACAGATAATTAACAAAGAAATTTAATCATCGGAATGTACTCGCCATCTAATTCAGGTTATAATCTCCCCAGGAAAAAGAAATGAATTTAATAATTAAATTTTCCTACATGGAAGGAACGGGGTGACATCGTTCATCCCACTCAACCGCGAGTGAAACGGATCGGACCTCTCTGTCTGGTCCTGATCAGCCCCAAGAGGTGTAAATAGTCCCGTTCGAAAATTCTATTTCAAAATTAATTTTTAATTTTGATGCTGAAATTAATTATCGGAATGCCTGAAGTGCTCAAGATTTCTCAGGGTGGGTATCGCTAGTTTGGAAATTTCTTAAATAATTAGCTGAATGTGTACGTAATGTAAAATTATTTATTTGATTGACGCTTTTTCATTTCTTGTTTAATATGATACTATTCTCTGGCGAGATTAAACCGATAAAAGTGAGTTATGTGTGTATCTGTGTGCCCGTAGTAAGCTCAACTTTTCCTTACTTCTGGCGAAATTGTTCAAACAATTTATTTCACGTATCGAAATTTGTCGTTGGAAAAAAATATATTCAATTTTATTGGCCTCTCCGGGATTTGGAAGTCGATAGTTTTTGTGTAATTTTTTTTTTACTAAAAAATATGCTATTGTACACGGCATCCGGAAACTAGTAGTACAAGCGAGGAAACGACTAACTGGTAAATCAGAGAATCAAAAACAACTCAATTTTTCGATTTAAGCAATTGGATTTTTTATTTTTTTTTTATCGGAATATTATATTGGATCTTACAATACGAAAAATTTTGTAAATTTTTCAAATAATTTTTTTTTTTTAACTTTGAAGTCGATCTGTTCGAAAACGAATTATACAACTCTTTTCGAGAGACATCTTTCTATAATACATGCTTTTATCTTTTTTTTGCATGGTACCTACCTAAATTGTATTGAAGGTGTTTTGGCAATTTTTTATTCAGACTTGTTAAATAAACAATAACATTTGAAAACAGGGAACAGCCGTAACTAAAGAGAGGATTAATATCACCGTTGTTTGTACCGATCCATATTGCAGTGCCATCCTAATATCTAATACCTTTATTGCGAAAATACCGATGGACTTATTATTAAAATTGCTGTTGGAATTATTTGTTCCGGTGGCAGGGGTGTCCCCCTCTCCCCATTATGTATTCCCCCCAACCCCACTCCCAGCCAGACCGCAGCACCACTCTCCCCCTCTGAGGGTGTCTTGAAGCCTAATAGGGGATGTTATCGCCATCCTTATTTGAGAGAAACCTTTATTTTTGACGTAAATAACAACATTTGTTACACCAGCAAGGTTTTAGTGTGAAATTGAATTGTCATTACAATGAACGAAATTTGATTTTAGTATATTTAAAAAGTGCTTATTTGTATTTTTATATGAATAGGTATTCTTTTCTTTTTTTAAAAAACTTCATAAATCTGATTCAAAGTGGGCAAGTACCTACCTATTCTACCTCTCCGATTGTAAATAAAATGTGTTCTATTTATTGTTTTTGTATTTAATTCGTAGAACACCATTTAATTTTATTATAATTTAAGAATAAACTACAACATTTGCAGAACTTAAAATGGAGTTCTACGAATTAAACAAAAAAACAAAAAATAAAATAAAAATAAAAATAAAAAAACTTTTTTTTTTTAATTTAAAAAAATGAAACAAAATTAAAACACTAGCAGAACTTAATAAAAATATTATTAAATTAAATTTAAAATAAATTTTTAAAAAATCTATTCTGTCATTAAATTAAAAGGTTTTTATTCAAACTATAATGTCATACGATAATTTTCCATAAATAATTATGCGTCACTCAGGGGCTTAAAAAATCAATAATGGCGATAATAAATTTTTTAATAAATTAAGTTTTTCGCTTTTTTTTTATTCGAATTGAGTTAAGGAAGGAATTATATATTTGGAATTATTTTATTCGATTATTTACGAATTTTGTCAGAATTGTATTCAAGTTGACATTCAATGATAGTTATCCAATAAAAATTCATGTATCGTCATAGTGAGAAAGGTGACCAGACAACTCAACAAAATGGCTTTTCATCACTCCATTGAAAAGTCGTTAAAAGTTATTAAAAAAACCAGGTTAAATAAGTTATGTTGGGTTAGTTTATGGGCAATTTTTTTCAACCTTTTTAATGACTTATCAAATGGGTGATGAAAAACCATTTTGTTGAGTTGTTATGGAACCGGTGAGAACACCTTTCTGAATTAATACGTTGTTTAAAATGGCTTTTAGTATGTAAAGTGACCAGATCTGAAATCTATGCATTTTTAGATCTTCCTTTTCTCCTTCCTCTTTACAGCGTTGATTACCTTAGTTATATTGCCCAGATGGGGGATCATAGATCCAGTCGGTAAATGGAGGTTGAGTTTTTATGTTAGAAACGAGTATAATATATAAAATATCCCCAATTTCGTTAAAAGGGTAGCTATAATATTACATCAGTATTACTTATTATTGATTATACGTACGTTTGAAATAATTATAAATTTGAGATAACGAAAAATTATTAAGGCTCAAAACTTTGTTTTCTCAAGAAACAAGAAAAAATGCCTTAGAACAAATAAAAAACACCAACTCACAGGAAATACACTCACAAAAATGGCCTTTAGATGCCTGTATGATTATTGTTAATTACTTTATTGTTTTTCGTTTGCATTTAACACCAATTAATACAGAAAAATTACATCAAAAATTGCGTATGAGATGTTTATTTATCGATGAATAATTAAAAAATACTGTTGACTTTTGTAGTCATTAAAATACTGGCGAGTCACCCAATTTGCCACTCAAACGCTAATTACTTCCTAACAGTAATTAATAAAAATAAGTATGTTGGTGTATATAAATATGTTTCTTTAAAAAAGGAGATAATTTAAAATGTCTGGTTTTATTTAAATATTATTTTCGTTTTGTAAAGTGCATTGTTAACATTATTTCATATTAATAAAATTTTCTAAAGAATGCACCATTCTAGAAATAAAATGAATTCATTGAAGTCAGATGCAGATAACTGCAATTTGTGAAGGAATATCTCGAGATGAATAATAATGCGAGTGCACTTTTAACCGGTTCAGTGCCAACAAGTGGTTCACATCATGCACAGGGAACAGGAAGCCGCTTTAGTCCTTATCAGGAGAGAGAACGACAAACCCTGGACCAAAACTACTGATTGTCTTTGGAGTTTAAAACTGTAGAGCATTCGTCGAAAGCATAGAAATGATAATATATTAGGTTAACAAAATTTTACACATTAAAACACCCATTCACAGGCTTTGTCTTTGTGGGTTTTTTCGCTAAGGCTTTTTTATATTTTCACTTTTTATAACTTGGAACATTCCTCTATTTTATAACTTGGAACAGTTACTATGTTTGCATGAAAAACTTTTAATGATTTAAAAAAATATATAATTAAAAATTTACGAAATCTACAAAAAGTATTGAAATTGATTTTTTTAGGTTTCTGGATTTCATCTTTCAAGTGTGTTATACTGTGCCATCGCATCGTTTCAATGGATGAGGAGAAATGAAAGGCGAATTTAAATTAGAATATAAGATTAAAGCATACAATGATGAAGTATAAAATGTTATGGGTTATAATAATAATAATAATAATTGGATAATTACCCCAAAGGCACTGCAAGAAATCACCTCAAGGGTACCTATTTATTATCAAATAAGAAAGTGGAAGTCAAATATCATGGATGGAGACGTTGGTTGGGAAAAAGAAAGAGGTAGGTCGTAGAAAAAACGGTCGGTGAGAACCGCCAAAAATCAACAAAACTGAAGATATTTTAGGAGGACGTGTGTACAAAGTGGAACGCCAGATGGCTTATGCCAAAAAGAAGAAATGTCTGCTTCACATGGATCCGTATTTCAAAATAGCATACTTGTGTTGTGAAAGCTTCTAAGAAACAGCAAAACCTGGGATATTTGCAAAAGGACTTTGTTTGTCGAGGCTGAACGCCAGAAGGCTCACAATAAAGAAGAAATGATAGGTATCTACTTTTAACATAGCCATAAATAATAACCTCAATTAGAAAAAAGTTAAATAAAGAACACATCAGAAGATTTAAGAGGCCTAGCGTAACAATTATTAGGTATATAAGTTTAGTGTTCAAGGTTCAACATATCTTCTGAAGCTCTTTCATCTGTCGTTTCATGTTGATAGTCTGACTAGAATGCAGATGTCAGTTTATGAAAGGAATTTAAGTACAAGAGGAAGCTCAGATAAATAAAATCAAAAAAATTACATTAGATGAACAAATTTAAACGAATTGTTTATTGTTTATTTATTGAATCTATATCATAAGGTTTACATTTTTTTTGGCCTTGCCTGTCTCACTAGGAACTCCTGTGTCGAGACAGACTAGTTTACAAATATTTTCTAATTATAATATAAAGTACATTTTTCAATAAAGCAAAAATATTTGACAAAATTTTCAGGTTGGTAGGTAGTGTTAACAATAATGAGATATACGATTATATTTGGGTGAGGTGACTAATTATTGCACGACCTTTTTCGATGATCCATTGTTTGATCAGGATTTTGTATTTTTTAATATTATTCGATTGTCTTGTTTTGTCAGGTAGGTTATTGTATATTTTAGACGCAATGTATTTGAAATTTCTTTGACCAAATGTTGTGTTTGTTTTAGGTATTTGTATGAGTTCTTTGGTTTTGTGCCGCGTGTTTACAATATTTTGGGTATTTTTATAAAATGTATGTGTTTTATTTTTAAACAGATGAGTTAAGATAGTTTTTGTGTAAATTTGTCGAATATCTAATACATGGAATTTGTTGAATATATCTACAGTACTTGTTATTATGGGAACTTTAAGAATAACTTTCATAATTAATTTTTGTGCCTTCGATAATGAATCTATAGCTGATAGTGTTGCACCTCCCCATGCGATTATTCCATATTCAATGATTGATTGACAAAGAGAGTAATAAACAATTTTCATAGATTTGGAATCTAGTATGTTTCTAATGTTTTTTGAAAAAATAAACATGTTATCTAAGCTTATTCGTGATAAGTAGGCAATGTGTATTCCACTTAAGATATTGATCAAATGTAAGACCAAGGTATTTGATATTGTCCGTTCGATCTAGGCAAGGACATTGACAGAATGTATCGTGAATACAAGAACATTCATGTACTTTTATTTCAGCATCTTGATTAGGTTGGCCAACGATATTCATACTAAAAGTAATGTATTTTGTTTTGGTAGTGTTTAGTGCAAGAGAATTAATATCTAGCCATTTTTTAACAGAGTTAATTGATTTCTCAGCCATTTTGTATGCGTCTAACCAAGTGTCTGATTGAATGAGTAGCACAGTATCGTCAAAGTACCTTCACAAAGCCAAATTTGCTTACAAAACCAACGTTATTAAGATAACTAATCAAGAAGAGTACTCAATTCAAGCGTTAATAGGTGTAATAAAAACCTCGCCAACATTGTAGTTTAGCAAAAAACTGGATTGTTGCAAACTTTTTTGTTTTCGATCCATGACAAATAATCAATCCTATAATATTTTTAAGTACCCATTGTAACTGCGAAAGGCGAATCCATTATTTCCTTTTGATGTCACGACAAAAGTTAATTACTTATTGATTGCAGGAAATAAGGTTTACAGAAAGGCGTCTGTTTGTTTAATTTAAAGTTAATCGACAATAAGTAGGTTTTAAGTTTCATCGCGATTAGCAATGCCATTCTGATTGGAAAATTCGGCGCAATTCAGGTCGATGACAAACAGACCAGCTCGATTCAACCGTATTTGCATTTAATAACAAAAAACATGTTTATTTTTAGTAAGATGAAAAATAATTAATTCGATAAGAAGACAATGCAAAACTAATTTTTAGAAAGAATATAGCTAGGCCTCTTAGAGCGATAAGGTATACCTAGCCTTTGGACCCATAGACGGCGAGTTCGATCCCAACGTGGAAAAAAAATCCTCTTTTTACAAAAATGTTATAAAATTATAAAGGTAATGATAAATAGAGACCCTTGCTTGTATAGTAGTGATGTACTAGAAGGATAAAAAAATTATTTTGTTAATAATAATAAATTTATTTAATAATAATTTTGGATTTGTTAGGAAGCTGAACAATGATGCATATAAAACACGAAAGGAACATTGTGAAATTGAATGTATTAATTTATTCTTAATATATTTATATTAAAATTAAATTTTTGGTACATTTTTTTTCAATCAAATTTGTACCGAAGGCCCTTCTAGTGTTATATTATTTATTCTATGTCGATACATTTACAGAATTGTTCACGTGTGACAAAGACGTGTTTGAGAGTCCGGCCCTGAAGTGGTGGCACATAAATCACTCTATTCGCGCACTGCTCAGGGGTCGGCAAGGCTTCGGGATGGAGGGGGGAGGGCAGGGGCGGCGGAGGAAATCCCCGCAAATTGAAGATAAACATAAATAAACAGACAAACTTGGCAAAGTGGTTGAATGGGAATCGACCGAATATACTCTGCTTTTTACCTTGGGAAGGGATAAGGCGAATTCTTCAGAAGAATGGCTATAACATAAACTTTGAATCGGATATATTGTTTATTGCATTTTTTTATTTCTTGACAATTTAAATTGATTTTAAATTTTGAATTTAAACTAACATATTAAAACCTCAGTTACAATTTTATCGCAGGCCCGTGAAAAATCGCGGCATATTACAATTGTAACACTTGAGGAAGCTGAAAGTATCCACAAAAAAATATTAACCTCAGGATCAATGCCTTTCAAAAGACATTCACAAATTTACTTTCCTGGTGAAAACCGTTAGTAAGCTGGTAATTTTACGATATATGTCAAAAATTTAAACAAAAGAAATACACGTTCCAGTAGATAGAATTATTAGTTAATAAAATAATTTTAGCATGTTTCTTTTATGCGTCTGTGAATCATTCCCACATCAATCATCAGTTCAAATTTTGAAAATCAAAGCAAATTCCAGTTCTACATGTCGTTGAACTGGAATTACACAAAGACCAACCACAGAAATACTCTTTTTTTATTCACAATTAGTTAGAAACACAGAATAAATAAGAACACAAGAAATGCCTCGTGATCCTAATATTTGTCCAATCGGGGCTTAAATTAACAATACAAAACTGTGTTTACGAAGTTCAAATGGGATGGAGATCTACGATGTCAGGCGAGTGTAAGTGAGACGGAGCGCTGGGCTATTAGGCTAAATAGAACATTTGCTTCCATTAAAATTTGTATGGAAGGCACTTGTTTTCTTTTCTTTATTCTATGACTAAAGCCACTCTTTTCGAGAAGGACAACATTATATACATAAGATAACATCTTATTACAGAGGTAAACATAGTTATGATGACTTTCAAGTTACAATCTTGCATTGTTGCATCACATGTCAAATTTAAAAAACACAAGAATTATAAAAAATTTAAAAAATGAACGGAAATGATAAATTGAAGGAATTGTGACTAGATGAAATTGATAAAATATTTTCAATATTGAAATGTTTTTTGACCAGATAATAAATTTTATTTACATATCTGGAGCCTAGGAGTCGAGTCCCAAAATATGAGTTCAGATTACAATAGGAATAACGGATTAAATAGTTGGGTTAGGTTAGGTTGGGTTAACAGACCATATGATAACCTTAAATTAGTTGTTTATTTTATAAATTAATTCAGAAGTATGTAAACATTATCTTCATTCTTTAATTTTAAACACCCTTCAAAATACGGGTATATTTTGTCAGAAGGTAAAAATATTTGTGCTTCGCAAAAAACCAAATAAATTAAATATTTGTGAACATATCTGAAAACTAAAAAATGTTTTCGAAAGGTGATGAAATGCGTTTTAAAATTTTATTATTTGAGATGAACGTGTAATTTTTAAAATATAATTTTTTTTAATGCAAACTCTAAAAAGTTTTAAAAATGGTTCACCTTTCGTTACTAAACTAAAATTACTGATAAATGACTAATAAAAAATAAATTATAAATGTTATCGTCACCTCACTCTTTTGTCATTTCATGTAAAAATAATTCTTAAAATAATCACAAAATTTCATAATTGTTTTCAAATTGCGGTCGGAAACTTTGATTTCATAAAGTAGTAAATTTTAATTATTTTGTGGTTAACTTTTAGATTTGAATATAATCGTATAGTGTGTTTTATTCTCTTTCCAATACAGTTTAGATCATATTTCTCACTATGATAGTAAGGGAGAAACAACGATATCTATGAGACCTATGGGACAAATTTGGTATCTATGGACAGAAATGGTTTTAAAAAACTGTGTGCGTAGGAGAAAAAATATAAAATTATCGAAGAAAGCAAACACTTTGTGGCTTGACATTATACCAAATGAAACAAATAACTTAGTTTTAAACCACTTTATTTTTATTTTTATATTTGTCGACCGGTTTCGATTGGACTCAATCTTCATCAGGACAATAAAATGTTATATATTTTATTGTCCTGATGAAGATTGAGTCCAATCGAAACCGGTCGACAAATATAAATTTAAAAATAAAGTGGTTTAAAACTAAGTTATTTGTTTCATTTGGAAAAAATATAACTTACCTACCGATTGATAAATACTGAGGAATGTAAGACTATTGAAAACCTGAATAGAGAGAATCGCAGACGGGGGGAAATGGGGTGGGGATATCCCCGAATAGTGGGGAAATTGGGGGAGGGAAACCACTTACGTGATCAAATCATCTCTTAGCAGCCCTAACACCCGCCGCCACTGTGCTTTTACATCATAGGGGATGCAACTTAGTAGAACCTAATCCAGCAAATATGAAGCACTTTGTAAAAAATACTATTCATTGCACAAACATTAATTTAACAGGTATGAAGATGATTCGTATTTTTTTGATCGCGTGTTTATTATATATGCTTAATTCTGGATGAAACGCTGACCTTGAAAGCTGAGAGCAAGTTTGTGAATGATGAAAGTGAAATTGAATAGTACGGACATAAAAAATATACATCCGCGGTTAAATGAGTTATAAAAACGTGTTTTTTTACATATTGAATTTTCTTTAACATATATTAATATAAATATTTGTATTTGGATGGATAATATTATGCATCTTTAATACTGCACAAGATTTTCAACTGTTTGGAGCCAGTGGAACTATGCCATCCTCCCTGCACATTATGATGAAGGACACTGTAACGCTATCTTAAACGTTGGCTAAAGAAAGAAGAAATGTAACACATAATAATCTAAAAATAATCACTAAGTACCATCATCGTTTTCGGAATCTTATTAAGGCAATGAATGCAGGGGATTTTTAATAGGAAGGTTTAGTTAAGAGGTACCGGGTTATTTAGATCTCGTTAATAACATAACACAGTTAAAGCCATTACAATCAATGTATAGATCCTGAAAGACGGTCTCAAACCAGAACGACACACTGTAATTTTCACTAGAGAACATGGTTTAAAAGTAAGCTACATTTTAAATCATTTGATATCTATATGGGAAAAATGCTATGATTTAAACCAGTGACTTCTGATGATTCTACAAAGTTTTTCATAATGACACAGATGTAAGCAACAATTTATTAGTGATCAGTGTCAATAAATTTATAAATACATATTTTTGTAAAACGGTATTATTATCCTAACCCCTCGGGTTAATTTGTTTACTTTAGGGAACAACTCATGTAAGTCTCGTAAAAATCGTTGTGTCTTCACGGTGAGAAAGAAATACGGTGTTAGAAAGAGAAAACATGACGCTTTTTACTCAAATCTAAATAAGTTTCCGACCGCAATTTAAAATAAAAATATTGAAAATTTTAGAATTTACCATTAATTATTTTTACATTAAACGATAAAAAAGTGCGGTGACGGAAAGGTTTATAGAACTTTTTTACATTAACTCCACACAGGAGGCCCTGAGAAAAATAATTTCCCTCAGGGTCTATGTCGTCCATGAAGATGCTGTGTGGAGGGTCTTTTTGAGGAGAGGAAGGAGTGAACATGGGTCTTGAAGAGACATGAGGAAACACAGAGGCCGGCAAATCGTTCCACAGCTGAACTGTTGAACTAGAAGAACGAGTCTTAGAAACAACCCGTTCTCATATGACAAATTTCAACTGTTTACATATCTTCGGCGCGCGTTTGGCGTGTTTCCGGACTAGGCACCGGCGCCGAGGGGATCATTTGTCTAATGTAATATACATATAAGCGTTATTTAATTGTTTATTTTTCATTATCAATAATTTTAGTTAGAAAAAACGTTATGTGAGATATTTAAAAAAAAAATGTTTACAATATAACTTTTTTTTAGAAATGATGTATTTATTTCGATTTATAAAATTTGAAAGCGTATTTCATTACCTTTCGAAAACAGTTTTTAGTTTTTGGATAAGTTCAGATACATTCCATTTATTTGGATTTTATAGCAAAGCGTAAATATTTTGACCTGCCAACAAAATATGCCAGAGATCAGTGGGTTAAAAGCAACTTGTTAAACCCGCCAGTAATAATTTTACAATACACACAGCAAGCAGTATTACACAGGTATTTTTGTATAATTTTATATGCATATAATCATGATCACAGCTAATTAATTATGTTTGATCACAAATCGGCGATCTGTCAATTCGCCTGGGAAAGAAATTTACGTTAATTGATAAAACATGTTAATACGTCCATTAAACAAGTAATTATTATAAAGTATATGCACATTAATTCGCTTATATCAGCATTTGTTTGGCTATTTGCTATGCTAATGCTAATGGAAGTACAGTACTAGTAAAAGTAAATATGTAGGCAGGTTAATAAATCATTTGAATTTTTTATTCCTACTATTTATACCGTTAATTAGGTAAATATTTATTAATTAACCGATGCGAATTAGTGATAAAATAAAATATTGTTCCAGTACTTAAGGCCATCTTGTTGCGCTACGAATTAACATAAATAGCTTACAATAAAAGATTTATTATTAAATATATGTAAAATTTTGGCCAAGCTGCTGAGAGCACAATTTTTTTTTTAAATTCTTATGAGCAATTAAAACGATTAGACAAGGGCTTACCTGTAATACAATATTTTTTGACTTGAAAATCATTTTTATTTTATATTCGAAATTTGAATTTATTTTGTTTAAATTTCTTAGCGCCTCCGCCCACTCAGGCAACTGAAAACTCTCAACTGCCAACTGTCTTTGTATGACAATGTGATGGCCCGCACACTTCACAATCACACAAAACCCCGTTGTCAATGGTAACGCAAGCGGTGACTTGCGACCATCTTGCGACTGTCACGGCTGATTTCCCTGGGCGGCCGTTGCTACTTGCCAGCTGTCAGCTGATTGTTCTTCATCTATGGTTAAATAAGCTTTTTGACCAATCAAGACAGAGAAAACAGCCGGTTTTAGTTGGTTTTCAGTTGCCTCAGTGGGCGGAGCGCCTTAGAGTTAAACTTGATCAGTAATGTCAGATTTTTGAAGTGTCCACGTTTATCGAATTCTTCAAGAAAGCCTTATATGCTAGATATGTAAAGTAAGTAAATAGATTTATTAAAGGTGTTTATTCAAAAGGATAAATTTTTGAGCATCTTTCTAATTTGAGAACAAAAAATTATTATTATATTTTAAAGAAAATCGACAACATTTGTTTTTGAAAGGCATTGAACCTGATTTCATTCATAGATTTAGAACTCCTGCAATAATTATAATATCCCGTGATTCTACAATTACCTAAAGAATGATAGAAGATACCCGTTGATTCACCAACCTGCAATCAATTTCTTAAAATATTATGATGATTAAGCGACATCCGTAAAATTAATGTATTAACTGGTTTTGAAGTATTCATTTACTGATAAAGATCAAATAAGTGGAATACCTCCCCCTCCCTTATTAAATTATAAATAACCCCCTCTGCCAAGTGGGCGGGAGGGGGGGGGGATAGGGGGAACTCATTAAAAAAGAAATGAATGAAAAGCAAACATTTGTTTTCTACAACAAAGATTGTATTGTGTACGGACATTTTTTGGTTTACAATGGCTTGCCGACATTGTTCGGCTGCAGGTATAAGCAACCTTTGAAGGTTTTGTTTCGTTCAACGATACTATTAACTCCTCTTGACTAAAATTCAAAGAGTTTTAAAAAATAAACTAGCATTACAAAACTACTTTGTTTCTCAGCGCAAATAAATCAAAATTCAAATTAAGTCAAATATTATTATAATTCAAAATAAATAATACAATCAAAAATACAAGTAGGTATTCTTTTCATTGTAAATTCTATAAATTATGATTTTTTTTAGCCAACCCATTAATTCAAAATAAATAATACAATCAAAAATACAAGTAAGTATTCCTTTCATTGTAAATTCTATCAATTATGATTTTTTTTTAGCCAACCCATTTATTTGTAGACGACAAAGTCTTTCCATTATATGCTATCGAGCTGTTAAATATCAGAAGATAAGACGTCATTATTTGTACGCTCAAAATTTTAAAATCCAAAACTCGGGTGAAACCCGATAGAAAAACTGACCACATGGTTAACGTTTACAATCATTTTTTTAGCAGTAAACCGAAAATATTTTTTATTTTATTTCAATTACTTTGGTGGATTTTTTTTCTTCTGTGTAATTCAGTTTCCAACTACTGCAAGGGGCACTGTTTGATAAATATTAAAATAGGAGCAGAGGTTATACCTATATAGGCTAATCACCTATTACTAAGTAAAAAAAAATTAAATAACAGGAAAACGAGAAATTGTTTAAGATTTTCAAAATGTAGGTAAAAGTTTTTAATATTACTAGCGTTTTGCCAGCTGCGCATAACGAAGCCGGTTTAATATTCAATTATTATTCGAGAATGTATATTTATAATTCAATGCTTTAAAAATGATACTAGGATTTTTTTTCTTGATTATCCCTTAAATTAAAATAATGAGATACATACGTACCAACGATTGTATACTCCATTTTATTTTGATTTATTATTCTTATATTAAATCATAACTGACGTACGCCCGTTTCTATTTCCAGCCTAAAATACGCTTCCTACTTTGAGGGTCTTCCTAGTATACACGGAGAAAAATGTTATTCTAAAATACGATCATTTTATTCGTAAAAACGGTTAAAAACGGGACTGAAGTTCTTACGAACAAATTAACAGTGTTTCAATGTTTATTGGCGGGAAAATGTAAGAAAAATTTTTGGGTATTCGTTAAATACGTATAAGAAATTACGTATACCAACAAATTATTCTTAATGTTCCCGCCAATAAACATTGAAACCCTGTTAATTTGTTCGTAAGAACTTCAGTTCCGTTTTTAACCGTTTTTACGAATAAAATTATCGTTTTTCTCCTTGTAATTGTTTTAAATTTTACCCAAATGATAAACATATTAATTAACATATAAACAATGAATGTAGGGTAAATGGATGATTATCAGTTGTGTAAAATCTAAAACACGTTTATCAGTAAGTGGAAGAGTAGGTTGGTATTCAAAAAAACTGTAATTTTAAGTCAACTATACGTAATCACAGGTACCCGCTTACAAGTGAGATTTTTGTATTTTTTTATTAAATCGTACTACCTACTCTCATTAAAAATGTTTCATAAATAAACTCAATTCTTCCAAGAAAGGCATACAAATACAATATTGTCTCGGTGATTCAATCCAATATTTTATATGTAAGCCTTTCTTGAAATACTTAAATTTGTTTATGGACAAAACTATTAATTTATATAAATTTTGTCACTATAATAAGACATAATGCGTCTTTGTGTCTTAAATTATTTTAATAATAACAATCACCTTTGTGCATTTCTCTCATACAAATTCTAAATAGATATCAAAATATTACAATTTTTAATATTGAATTCTACTATGAGTACCTAACTTTAACAGAATGTATTTCAATAATTCACATTCTTCGTACATAACAATATCGTGATATCTGGACGTGTATTTCTGTATACAAACGTAGTGAAATTTCAATTTCCCACTTGTTTACCGACCGTTGCCCATACGCCCATAACCTTCTATCGGACGATATTAAATATTGAAAAATGTATTTCGTATTGCAAGATTTAATATAATATATGTGGATAGATGCGAAGCTGCGATTCAAATATAATACAGACCTAACTGATGTAATTGAAAAATATTCCAAAAGTGTGATTTTCGAGCGACAACTTTTTATTACGTTTATTTTTTTTTCCCATGTTCTCCGTAAAACAGTTATAGACCAATATATCGTGGAGAAGGGCAGCTTCGGACGTAAACCACAGCCTTAAATTCGATTTTAAGAGACATCTTTTAATAATATTGTTATTATCAGGTTAGTTCTAACCGTACAAATCTTGTTCTAATATTCTAATGAAATAAAGGTTAAATTATTTAAAGCATGGTTTCGAAAACTAAGTTTTTCTAGAGTTTCTCTATAATTTGAATACCGCATTACAGTCCCAACTGCCAGGTACAGTGGGACTATGTCACTCTCAATTGGGGAATGTTGTGAGCAGGAAAGAAATCATCGAGCTAGCTAATCAGTTCTAGTTACCACATAAACCAAATGTACGATACAATTTCAAACAAAGTTTCGGTTTTTTTATGTGGTGTCTAACAAAGGCACAAATGACAGAGTTTCCCTCTGAGGTAGGTTCTATTTTAAGGTGAAGCACTGCGAAGTCAAAACAAATGTTTTTTGTTTGAAAATTTTATCACAAATATTATAGATGGTGTAATTAAATGCTGCCAGTAGCACAACTCATCTTCGCCTTTGAAACAATCTAGTATTTTTTTGATTGGTCTTTTTATAAGTCCAAAAAAAATTAAGTATCAGGTCTTTAAAAAACTAATTTAAATTGCAAAATCTTCTACTTACGAAATCTTTTTCGGTTTTATTGTATAATGTGGCAAATAAACTTCTTTAAAAAATGATCCGAAAACTCTTAAATACTTTGTAATATACCTGAACTTCGCATAAAATAGAAATCGCTTTTTGACGATGATTTTTTCTTGAATTAATCAAAACAGGCGGATGGTAATAAACGGAAACCTTGGCGCTATCTACGTAAGGAGTGTTATTATTTGGGCTTAATCCTGATTTTTAAACTACCGCGTTGATAAAACATATGTGCTCGGTTTCAATCAATGATAAGCTATAATTTTGAAGCTTGCACTCCCGAATGTCAGGCCTAATTGATTTGTATATTTTAATATGGCGGTGTAATCCGTGTGATGTCGGGCCCTCTTTCATTAAGTCATTGAGTCATCGGCATGTTCACGTTAACGTGATATTAAAAAGGCCGTCATTAATCATTTCTCAATCATTTCGTTTCGTATTCAATATCCGCCATTTCAAAATACCACATCTTTTATGGCATTGTCTTCAACACCATATATATGTATACCACCAATATGGCTTTATATTCAGGAGTTATATTTAAATCCATTTGCAAAGATTTTAATGGAAAATATTTTCGGGGAAGATTGGTTGATAAATTTAGGGTAAGCCACCAAGAAAATGTATGATACATTCTTGTATTTAATCGTAGGTATACACTGTCAGTAAGCAAGCTTATTAAAATAAAATTAAAATCTTTAAATGAGCATAAGGAGAGCTTTGGAAAAAAACGTTGAAATTCAAATGAATGATCATGCTCCCAAAATTTTTATAAATAATCATATATGTGAATGTAATAGAAAATAATTGTTGTCTTTTGCTTCTTGTGGTATTTTTTTCATACAAATGTGTAATGTCATATTGGTTTTGTGATTATGCGCAATACTAAAGAAAAGCTTATAAGCCTAATCTTACTAATATTATAAACGCGAAAGTTTGTACGGATGTATGTATGTTTGTTACTCTTTCACGCAAAAACCACTTAATGGACTTTAATGAAACTTTACAATAATATAGCTCATACATCAGAATAATATATAGGCTATAATTTATAGAGCTAGCTATATTCCATATATTAAAAATAATAATTATTTACTGTCAAATAAAATGTCAAAATTTGAGAATGACATTTTGCATTATTATTAATTATTTACTGTCAAATAAAATGTCAAAATTTGAGAATGACATTTTGAAAACAATGATTGTTAAATCAAAATTCTATTTTAGAAAATATTTAAATTAGTGAATTCATTTGAAGTACTCGCCTAAAACTAATACTAATCCTGCGCAGACGAAGTATGTAGTAATAAATACAGCTACAAAAAATCATGCTATTAATTCATTTAACTCGAAACTGTTTTGTATCGTCAATGACCTGTCTTTCTACGTACCCCTCAAATATTAAAAAATGAGCCTGAAATTAATTGAGTTTTCTTTTGCTTTATTATTTAAAAAATTAAAATAAATGTGTGTAAAATCCTTGTACACATTTCCATTCAAGCCATTCCATTACCTCAAATTCAATAAGTGAGGATCCAATGAAGTGTGGAGAGAAGCATACAAAATCTGCTGCATATTTTACAAAACTTCAGACTGTTTTACGAGAGAAAACATTCACAATTCAATTATGGCATCCGCCAAGTATGTAATATATCAGGGAATTCTCATCTTATAAGCAATTTTTTCACATGAGATACGGAGAAATCCATCGCATGTGAGTAAAGGGAAGCAATTCAATAAACAAATCCATATCAGCCGGCATCTAAGGCCGGACTGGACGACGATATATTGCCGAGGCGACCGGACTAGGAGGAAACTAAACATGAAGACAATACGATAAAAAACCTTTTTTCTTAAATATTCTTTGAAGTTTGCTGAAAATTTTGTCCCGGAGTTTCTACTTGATAAATTTGTTTGGTATGATCTAGTTTCTGTAATTCTTATTTTGAATAAAACATTTGACGGTAAATATCGTTACTTAATAACCATCTCAAAATTACAGCAATTACCCACAGCGGTAGGCAAATAAAATTGACTGTGAACAATCCTGGATCTTGCGATTACACTATTTTTAAATTGCATTCAAATATCGTAGTTAACTCAAACATGCTTTTCTGTTATACCGAATCTTGACATGGAGGATGTACTTGATGATTTTATTATATTCAAGGATAAACCAATTGTTAGAAAATACATCAATGGCAAGATTGTCAGTACAGTTAGCAAGGACGGAAGATAGCCGACGACCATCTGCATTATACGCCTACGAGACGATACATAGACCCACAACGCCTCGTTAGACAAAAGGAACTTGAGGAAGACGGCAGGAGACAGGCAGAAATCGAGGCGTTACCAAGAATACCAGAACTCTTCAAGAATTATAGAACAACAGTTACGATGATGATGAATATTAGATCATCATCATAATACTTCACATAAAAGTAGCAATAAGCTAAATTTACAACATTCTTCGAAAATGTCACGTTAACCTTCGCTGCTCATTGCTCTACTGCTTTGAGAAGTAGACCAGTCAATAAAAAAGTGTAAATATAAAAAACTGCTTCATAATTGGCGCAATACCCTTTTTTCCAATCCGTGAATGTTTCGCAATCTTGCCTATAACAGTAGTTTATAATTGGATCCATTGACGCGCGATGCCATTATTGCTTTTTGGTAGACAAGGCGGACGTCGTACAATATAAGACGTAGGAGTAGAGTTAGGCATAGGGCTCTGGGCAAGGGGCGAGGGGCGTGGGGGTGGGGCATTAGGCGTAACGAGTCAGTTTTCCATATCCGAGATACTTCAAAGCTCTCTGCCCGGAGACAGTTGCTTGGAGGCACACTGGTCAAGCTTCAAAAGGACAATCTTTTACAGGGAGTTTGGAACTTCGTTTTCAATATTAATATCTAACTTCGCTCAAGTTTCAACATCTTTGTAACAATTGTGAAACCTAGAAAAACAAAAAAGATTAATTTTTTTTCAAATAAAATTAAATGCTCTATAGCCCAAGATAGAATGCACACACTGAAAGAGCTGTGTAATTTTCGGGACTTTAGGCTCACCGTTTGAAAATGACACGAGTTCTAAGCTAGTGCTAAGATAAAGGGTCTGTAATTCTCTGAATATAGAACCATGGGCATGTGCCTAGCGTGGTGGTCGTAAAATTCTCAAAATATGTAACCAGCAGTTTTAATGAATAAAGAAAAAGAAAAAAAAAAAAAAAAAATTAGTTCATCATTTTCATCATGATCTATGAAGCTCTAAAACAATTCTTAATTTTACTGTAAAAATACATGCAAGGCATATTGTAGACCTAAATTTTTAAAAATCTACAAGAAAAAATGGATAAACGAGAATAAATATTTTTGCAACTGTTTGTTTTCCCAAATAAGAATATGAATGATATTGGATCAAAATTTTACTCGCAAATGACATTTGTCGTGGACACTGTTGAAAGTGCCCACATATACGCACAGAGCACAGTCCATCCCCCTTAGACAAAGCGGAAACGATGCGTTTTTAATAAAACGCGAAGATATGCCCCCGAGATGGAAGGAAGAATATTACGAATGGGGTAGCGGGAGCCCAGAGGGTAGGGGTGGGTGGGTGGGGCGGGGAGGGCCGGCACGTACGTATATATAAAGGTAATAACTTCTTTACAAGTCCAAAGTCCGAGGGATTGAAAAGCAATTTCACTAGCGGACACCCATCCTCTTATGTTGCGAGCGGACCCGGACGGATCGGGAACACTTTTTATGTTTTTATTCGACCGTTAGTAATACGCGCAACATACGCACTGTTTGGGATGGATATATTGAATTGGAATATTCAGTTGACTTCCTTATTCAGAATTTGAAATGTATATTCATTATATTTTAATAGATGAATAAATAAATGTTAATGATTTCCAGATATACTATTTTTATTTATTATCAGTAATAATATTGTCACTCCAGGCTTCATGGGGTCATATAATGAACTTATGGGCACAAGCGAAACCTGATCGGTGTGTAAAATACAATTGATTAGTGGTGTAAAAACAAAGTCAACTTTTTTATAATAAAAACCATGAATAGTTGAAAATATTTTTTAATTGTGTTAGGATTTTTTAACCACGATCACAGATCTATATTATGTTTAAAAAATAATATTTTTACATCGAGTCCACACACAAGGCCCTGAGCAAAATAATATCACTCGATGACCTAAGTCTTCTTAGGGGATGCTGTTTAAACGGTCTTTTCATGGAAAGGAAGGATAGGAAATTCTGGGAAGCCAAGCAGTTGCCAAAACCTGTCTACCAAGCCAAGCCAGATAGACATGTGCATCCACCGCCAAGACCCGGACAAACCTTACCCTATGAATCCGGGCACTCCTACTAAGTCACCAAAGGTAGAGAACCACTTGTGGTGACCTATGGCAGAGGTGTTGGTTATCCAATAAACGGTTCTCTACCCACCTCACAAATTAGTCTTGTTGAATTGTTTTGGAATATGTGTCTCTAGTAATGCCTACAAATCATAAATGAGACATTTATTTGAAAAGTTAGGTTTTCTTAATCTGCCACTATCTTTTCTTTCCCTCTATTGAATTAAATTCGTAAACACAGTAAACGTGTCAAACGATCACAATTTTTGAAAATAAGTCTCTTGAAATGACCGCTAATCACAGACTTGTGAATATTCATATGTCTATGCCGTCAATTTTAAAAGAACGAATAGAATAATCATACAAAAGGCAATATCGAATAAAAGTAGATGAACTTACGGTTTTTATTTTTGTAGTGTATAGAATAGTCACGTAGTTTCAGTTACTGTTAATAGATGTCGATAGGTTTTGAGCTTCTGCCACCTCGCAATAGATGTCCGCTGAAGCACCAACTGTTAGAGCAGTACCACCTACCATCGTTCGTGTCGTGAACACGAACGGAACGATGGAGCCGAAGGCTTCCAGTTAAGTGGACCAGTAAATAATAACTTGTAACCGAGAATCTAATTATTCAGTGGAAGAGCCCAACACTTTGTTTATACAGGGTGTTAAGGAACGTACTTGAGTTACTTTAACCAGTGATTCCTTACATTATTTGGAGTAAAAAATGTAAATGAAATTTCACTCCGGTGACTTTTTTCATGACAATTTTTTTTTTTTCAAAATTTTTTTTGTTCAAAATCAAACAAAAAAAAAATCTTTCACATGACCTTATTGGTCACTATGCCGAGTTACCGCCCCACCACTTACCCCGCCCCCAACTACCCAATACCTACTATTTTTTATGTTTTTGTAGAAAAAAAAAAAAAAAAATGTCACACGAGACCAACATTTTATTTACATTTTTTACTCGAAATAATGTCAGGAATCACTGGTTAAAGTAACTCAAGTACGTACCTTAACACCCTGTATGAATACCAACCTCTTCCGTTTGGAGCCAGTGAGACTATGGCATCCCCAATTGGGGAATGTTGTGAGGCTGAAGGTAGCGGAGAGGGGAAGGAGATGGGTAGGGAAAGTTCACTAATGTCTAAATGTGAATAGAGAAGACACTACACTATTTAAATCATTGCACCAGGAACCTTCAAATAGATATTATTATGTATTACTATTTTTTTCAAGCACCGAAAGTGTTTGTTTATTTAATAACCGATTCGCCCCTTGGCAAATACGTTCAGTTCCTATTACATTATACGGTCAGGGAGGACGCGCGCCATTGGGGCACATAATATATCCAATTCTGGGATGCATATGTTATGAGCTTCCTGTGCACGTATGTGCGTGTGCCTGGTGTATGTGTGCGTTGTGAACTGCGCCATCGACACCAGGCCCAGATAGAAGCTGGACGTGGATCGTGTAAAAAAGATGAAAAGTTTACAAAAAATAAATAGGTCTAGTTTTTTAACTGTTAATTCATGGTGGAATTCCATTGTATTAGATAATATGAAATTAAACAATTTTTTTTTCACTTTGTTCCACTTGTTTATTTACACCAGGACCGGTTTCGTCCTACTACGGACATTTTCAGACTGGTAGTTGAAATTCTTATACTACGGAATTTATACAAACTTAGGCAGGGGCGCACAACATTGTCTCTATATGATGAATGCTTTTATTTTGTTAATTTAAGGTATTATCAGTTATTTTGTTAAGTTAAGATACATATAGATAATTATAAAGTTTATTATTAAAATTATGAATGATGATACATAGTAAAAGGTTATTTTTAATTGACATGAATCTATATGAATTTATATAATTGAAAAGGTTTGTGATCACTGATATTTTATTTTGGTAATGTTGGGATATTCCCTCCTTGTTGCTTAGGGCTTAATTAACAAATATTGATAGCACTATGGTAATTAGCCAGTCTGAAAATGTCCGTAGTAGGACGAAACCGGTCCTGGTGTAAATAAACAAGCGGAACAAAGTGAAAAAAGAAGAAAAAAAAATTGTTTAATTTCATATCTAAAAAATAAATAATTTCAAACAGATTTTTGACCACCATAGTCCTGCCGCTGAGAGCTGCGTTTTAACATGTATGCCTCTTTCTACGGAGAAATCAAAACCCTGTTATTGAGATGTATTATTGTGAACTATTGTAATCAATTTTTCTCATATAAAGCGAGCTTTATCAAAATTATCCTACGACTTTACACTTACCTCTCCTGGCCCCCTAGCACACTCGATCGATAAGGATTGTTTTTTTTTTTTTTACACTAACTCCACACAGGAGGCCCTGAGGAAAATAATTTCCCTCAGGGCCTATGTCATCTTTGAAGATGCTGTGAGGAGGGTCTTTTTGAGGAGAGGAAGGAGTGAACGTGGGTCTTGAAGAGACCCATGTTATAGGAAGGAGGAAACACAGAGGCCGGCAAATCGTTCCACAGCCGAGCTGTTGAACACAAGAACGAGTCGTAGAAGCGTCCCGTTCTCATGTGATAAATGTCAACTGTGTACATATGTTGGGCGCGCGTTTGGCGTGTTACTGTGTACATATGTTGGGGGCGCGTTTGGCGTGTTTGTATTGTATTGTATCGATAATGTTCGGTAACTTCTCATCGTTCCCTAGGACAACTGCATATCGCTAACGTACAAACAACAGTTGATATCGAATATATTAAGGACACTTATTCATTGTGAACTGCACTTATTCGTTGGCGATCTGAAGTCATGCTAAGGAACGATGAGAAGTTACCGAAAGTTATCCTGTCAATCCTTATCGATCGAGTGTGCCAGGGGCCCTGAAGTTCAGCTCGAATTATACTCATCAATTTTAATTTTTATCTTGAACACAGGTTCAAGAAAAAAATAATTAAGGAAAAAATAAATTAATTATAATTTTAGAAACACAAATACATGAGTAAATAGCTGCATAAATTTGAATTTGGAATTCCTAACCAAAGAGAAGATACTTTGATACGATGCCAGTACGTCAAAACGCCAATTTCATATGTAAGGACCTAATATTAAAAAAAAAAAAAAAAAACTATTGTTTGCGGAAGCACTTATTAAAAAACGCTTATCTTTCAAGAAAGGTTAACAAATACAATATTGGATTTAATCATCGATGAAATACTGTATTTGTTAGCCGCTCTTGAAAGATTAGAGTTTTTTAATTGACAAAACTATTATTTGTTAATATTCATAATGCTTGTATACTTCCGCGAACAATAAATTGTTCTTGATATTTCAAAGCGTCACTTGTAAAAAGCGTTTATAAATAAAAATACGTAGAATATGAATTCTTTTGACACTCACCATAAAAGATCGGAAAATTACAAGATACACTATTAAATTACAAAATCTTTTATTCTAGTACTGTGGCTTACCTTGTATTCTTGTATGCCAATGTGATTGATAACAAAATGTATCCAGAAATATTGAAAAACGAAGTGAAGGGAAAGTATCCAATACCTTCGTAAGCTGTAGTGGTGAAATCTACACATACATACGCTTGCAATTTGTATTGTAAATATGCACCATATATACCTGCAGGACTTTTCCCATACCCGTATTTCCGATCTCAAAGTATACCAATGTTCTAGTGTTTGAAATCAGCACTCTTTCTGACCAACAAAATATTACAAGGAAAATATAAAATGAATTCAATTATTCCTGACACACAATGCGTACGAAGCAAATATTTTCACCTTGAAACACATATTTTAAAATTATAAAATATTATGTGTTTTACGATTTAAAATAGATTGTTTTATATTATTCTACATTGAATTTAAACTTTAAGGTATAATTTTTTCAAATTTATGGTTTTCTTACTTGCATATTTTTATTGTTCCATACTCTAAAAAAATCTCTTCAAAATAGAATTAAATTATATTTAAATGAAAAAACACAATATGTAAAACCCCACTTTTATTTTGAATTAATATTCAACCAGGTTTCGCTAAGCTCAAGCTTCGTCAGGGCATAGTATAACAAGTATATATATATATATGACATACTTATGATATAATAAGCTCTGACGAAGCTTGAGCTAAGCGAAACCTGGTCGGCTGTTGAATATTAATTCAAAATAAAAGTGGTGTTTTACAAAGTGTGTTTTTTTCCATTTAAATATATAATGTCACACCCCAAAGTATTTGCTTCCTTCGAAAGAATTAAATTTAATTTTGTCCACGTTTGAATGCTAAACATTGATTATTTGAATGCTCATGATATTTTCCGATTTTTTTTTTAATGACCGCCTTTATTATATTTATTGTTTTTTTTTTATCCATTTCAGTTTAATTTTCATTTATTCCAATGTATTATTATCTCATTCGATCTATTTATTGAATTTTATCAAATTGAAAAATAATGTTATAAATATGTAAATTTGTGTTTTATCGAATAAAAAAAAAATTAAATTAAACAACAAGATGGGCGCTTTTGTAATTCCTCATTTTTGTAATTCGGCGCGACGCGACGCGACGACGGCAACAGGGTTTCATTTATTTCGTATAAGTGTGAGCGAGATGCATGAAAATTATTACGTTTTTCATTTGGGGAAATAGACATGCGTACATCTTTTGTCTCATTTTCAACAGCGCTTCCTTACACACTGATAATTAGCATGTAAGAAAGAGATACAGTATTATTGTAATAAATAACGTAAGTTTTAGGTTTCATTTGGAATTATAAAAGCGCCGAATAATAAATCAAATAATATTAAACCAGTATTGACACATTAAAGTAAATATTAGGATTACAGTAATTTTTGTAATTTTTTTATGAAATGTTAAAAATAAAATAACTGTAACAGGTTACCTGCGATTGCCCTGTGGTTTGGTTTCAAATCTAGTAGGAAATAATGTATGTAGCGACGTCTGTTGTTGGGCAGAAAGAAGATAATATGAAAGTCGAGGATTGAAAGAAAAGATATTACCCACTCCTTTATTGGAATACTTTCCCCCTAATATTACTGTACGAGTAGCCAACACCAAACACAGACAACATTTTTAGTACACCCTGTTATTTATTGCCTTTAAGCTGGACGTTAAAATTGGAAGAAAACATGATCTTTTACTAAACAGTGTGGTTTTTTTTACTAAACGTGTGTTATTTTTTACTAAGCGGCACACAGATATTTTTAAGTAACATATTATAATTGTTACTATAATTTTTTTTTATATAAGAAAAACACTCTTTTTAACTTTTGAAGGTTATTCCCATCAATGTAATATATCATTGAAGAAGAAGATAACAATAATAATCTAATTATTTTTTAAATATGAAAATGAACAAGACACAGTAAAATAATAAAAGATACTAGTCGCAACTGGGACACGAACCCAGAACCTTACGTCTTACCGGGACATACACCTCTACCAATTGGGCCACTGCGATCTATTATGAGACTGTCGTAATTGTCAAATTCATATTTCAAATTTCAGAATTAACAATGGTCCCAGTTGCGACCATTATTTTTTATTATTTTACTGTGTCTTGTTCATTTTCATATTTAAAAAAAATTGATTATTATTGTTATCTTCTTCTTCAATGATATGTTACTATAAATGGTTGGTATATTGTTATTACTAGATGGTAGGTGTATATTTTTATTTTTTTGGAATTATTTTTTTTTATGAACGAGAATTTTTTTCCGAATATGTGGGTAGATACTTGTATTAAACTTTACGTAGATAAATAATTATAATTAAACATTTGATAATGGTTATATAACAACTAAAATAAATAAATATCAACAAAATAAAATAAATAAATATCTCAAAAAGTTTAGAAAATACTGGCGCTAAGTTCAAAATATTCCAATACTATACAAAATAGGATTTACTTATGATTCCCACTCAGATTTTTTCATAATTTCAATGAAGATCCGTTTCACGCTGTGAATTTAATTCGTATTTTTATTTCATTACCTTCGTGACAAATGTATACCTAATATAACCGAATAAAGGCAAAAAAATGAAAATCAAAACTGATTTCAATATTCCTTGTAGTAGGTAATTCTCGCGCCTGACACAGTGTCGCTTGTTTTCTTTCGATTCGATTCGAATAATTGCAATTCTTTCATTCCAAATACGAAAATCAATTCCAGTGCCACCCCAACTAAGTTTTTTGTGTGCCACTGTGCTCTGACTAGACGCCCTATTTTTACGACGAGCGGCGTACAAAAAAGGGGCTACATGTTTTGACAGGTTTTCATGGATTATTTTTTTAAAATCAATATGTAAAATAGACTTATTCTAATTTTAAAATAAGATTTTCCATTTCTAATGTAGGTACTTACTTGGAAAAATTTCTCCCGAGATTGAATTATTCTTTTACCAATTATTTTTTCTTACGGTGTATTTCCACGCGATAGTGTTACTCTAGAATCAATTTAAAGATATTCTCGCTTGTGTAGTAGTGCATTGTATTGTGGGACTACTTTGGGGTAAAGAGGGGGAAGAGGGGACTGCGAGCGAGGGTTTTTAAACCATTTCGAACTAATTTGAATCACTTTTGGGGTGGACAAATACATTCAAACGTGCGTTCTTTAAAGTGATTTACCTTGCAGAAATATTTATTTTCTGAACATTATTATTAGGTGAAATATAAAATACGTCGAATTTGGTGATGCGAGTTTTAAGAGCGATTGACCAGCGGCTGAGAATAAAAGTTTTAAAATGCTTGCAACTGTATAGGGAGGTTCCAATAAGAGAGATCGATTATTCCCCGTATCAATTTTTTAAAATTAAAATTTTTATTTCGATTTATTTCATTCAAAACTTGCTTTAATATATACCTACATTCAAGTAAGCAATAAAAATGCACAAAACGAACGATGATAAATTATTAAATAGCGTGTACTTCTTGTAAGTTTTTTTGATCACAAGTATTTATGATTTTTTAATGATTTCTGAACAAAATAAAAATTTGTAAATATTTTAGTTTGTAAAAACCTTAAATAAATAGAAAAACTGGGGTATTTTTGTCACAAAAAACGTTCTCGGATTTATTTTTTAATGATTTTAATTTAAATAAAATTAAATAATGAAAACTGCGTTCACTATATTATGTATTGATTTATTTTTTTGGATGATTATATGATTTGAAATTTGTGTTGTTTAATAGAATTTATGGTTTGAAAATAAACAAAGTTTTTCAAATTTTCAAAACTGCGTGTATCAGATAAAATAACAATCTTTCAAAATCAATTTATGTTTTTTTTATAAAAAGAGTCAATACCTCTAGAATTTGATTTAAAAAGGACTAATTCCGGTATTCTCTGGTAATAATACTCTCTTGCTAAAATCCGAAATTCCCGACAGGAAACTGACCAAATCTCATGAACAGTTATTGATTTTTAAAAAATTGCGACAAACAGTTGCAGGATGATTACAGGTATATGTACAAAATGTACATTGTTGGTAATTTTAAAAAAAAATCTCACTTCTTCATTATTTGCAAAATCACTTTGTGGCAAATCATGTTTTAAATTAAATTAAATAATAAAATTTGAAAAAATACAAAATATTATTTTTAATTAAATGAAACAAATTCATGTTCTTATTATCCTGACGAAGAAAAAACAAGATGACAATTGTGATTACAGAAGTGGTGTATACCAAGTTTGTTGATTAATTTAATTTTTAAAAATCTCAGTTCGCACGCCACTGTAATTCTATCATTCCTTTTCCCGTCCTGTTCCCTTCCATCCACCAAATATTTTTCCATTCTGATCATGTTTATTTTTAATCGAATATCAGCACTGGACGCGTGCAAAGCTCTTTTATTCAGCCATATTCGAAATATCTAATTCTTAAGCAACACGTTGTTATGTTTTGGTTTTAATTTCTTGTTGATAATTTGCCTGTAATTTTATCCTTTCCACGGTTGCAAATAAATACTTACAGAATAATACGCAACTGATGATTTTGTGCAAATCGCATCTATCATCCTTTCTTCGGGATAATATACAGTATATATTATATCTGATTTCGAAAAACTATGCGTACATCGTGGACGTCGCCAAAGACTTCAATAAAAAATGTAAAATTGTTGTATTTGAGTTACGCGTGATTCTGTGGGGGACCCTCGTGACCCCTCTGGATCGCACGTAATTTTTATATTCAGGTATGTAAAGGTTAAAACGACTTTTCACAGTCTCCTTTGCGGAGTTAACATTTAAGATTTATTTTTAAACAATTTTATCTGAAACAAGTAGCAGTTTTTTTTTAAAATATCAAAATTGATTCAAATAATATTTGGGCAACTTTAAAACCAGTCGGCGTATAAAAATAGCAAGAATGAAAGTGAATGCACCTAGTTAAGTTAAAAGTAAAGAATGATTGCTTGGTAGTTTACTCATTCACTGCCATCCAATTGTCGTGAAGCCACAAATTATAATCTAAGCAGAATAAACAATCGATTTCGAGAACTATTTAAATGAAATGCCATCCAGGCATGTTGCAAACAGCGGACGGGAATAATACACCGAAGTACCATATCCAATTTCAAGGCATATTGCATTTAATTAATGGTCTGTTTACCGCTCAAATTACCGTGGCAAGTTTTAATGACCAACAAACAAATCACGTAACCAAAAGGGTTCGACTGGAAAGATATGTTAAAAGCAATAAATTCGAATTTAGGAAATAAGTTTAAACTTCATTGTAATATTTAATCATTGATTATATTAAACAACTCGCAAGGCATAGTCCAGGGGTAGGGCGTTAGACTCCCATTCAGAAGGCCGCGGGTTCGAACCCGGCGTGCGCAAATAAATTTTATTTAATTGATTTCTGTTATTTCACAATTAATTATTTAAAATAATATATAGAATATTTGCGGCACGTGCCAGAGTGGAAGATACTCTTAGTATCGCCCTGGTGTAAGACCACCATTCAGAATTGAAACGTTGCTTGAAATGGCTTTAGCCGTGTTTAGTGACTAGATCTGAATGGCCAGGTAGTTCCCCACCTACCTCTCCTCATCTCCTTTGCTTCCCCGCTTACCTTCAGCCTCATAACATACCTCAATTGGGGATGCCATAGTCTTACTGGCTCCAGACGGGAGCAGTTGGGACTCTTGTGAGGTATTCACAATAAAAAAAGGAAAATAGAATAAGACACAAAAAAGATAACAGGTGCAACTGGGATTCGAACCCAGATCCTTTCTTCTTACTGAGACTAACACTACCAATTGGCTACCAGACCTAAATAAATTAAGATTTAAAAAACACGATCCCTGATAGAGAATATTCCACAGTTTTTTACAGTTATCCGGATAACCTATTTTGTTAATTTTTAGAGCATATTTTAAAGCTCTCTACCTCATGCTGGAAAAGGTGTAAAATGCTGAAAATATTTGCGTTAACATATTCCAAACTGATTAGATATTCATGTTGCAGAGCTCAACGTTCTAGAGTTTTTTTTGTTCTTTGGAAGTCACACAAACAGGTGTCAGATTTCAACTTTTAAACTATGCTATACGAATAGAGAGACCAAGTAAACAATATAGGTGCCATCCCAGGAATGTCCAAGGCATATTAATTTGTTGTCAACTCACTCAAAAAGCAAAACGCCAACAACAGTAATAACTTGGAAAAATAATGAGAATTAAAAAGAAATTATCTAGTTATTAAATAAAAGCGGTTTCAACGCAGCTCATATTCTATATGATAAACGTAAGACGTAATGTGAAGAGTTGCCTAACCTCCGATAGGTAGAATTGTGTAACCCGCTATACGCGAACGTCACAGCAGTTGGGGTGCGAGTGACCGTGCTCCTTGCGTGGACGCTACAACTGTGTTGCGAACTCGTATATAATATGAAAATGAAAAAGTATAGGGGCACCTAGCACCGAAACGTCAATAGTTTAAAGAGTAAGTAGTTGCTACCATTGAAATTGGTTCCACTTAGATGGGAATATGTTCCCCCAATGCTCCAACGGCGAAAGATCGGCAAACCACTGAAACTGCCGAACCCGTTCCCCCGCACCACTCCTCATAGTTTCAATGATTTTTATCAATTTTTTTGTAACCTTAAATGTGTTCGTTCTTTTTTTATGACAGCTAAATGGAATTTTCAAAACTACATAGCTCATGGTGGAATAGAATTAGGGTATTATTGAAGTATTAGGGAGTTTTGTAGGACTGAAAGGAGTTGGGAAAGAAAGGAGATGTGAAAGAGTTAGTTTGGGAAGCAGCCATTTCAAAGCAACGTTTCAACTCAGCAGGGCAATACTGAGAGTATCTACGATTTTCGCCTATAAATTACACTGATATAGTAAGATGTACAGATTTTCTGCTTTATAGTAAGTAATTAATTGTATATCATGATAATTTCTCTATCTTCCAAAAAGTACTATTTGAAGAGTATTTTGCAATATTCCTCGGTTGAAAGTCAGATAATGACTAGATATAAACTATTACAGTATTAAGTGACTTATTAAAATTTAAACGTCACTAATCATTGACAGATGACGACAGAATCACTTATCTAACTGCAAATTCAATGTTGCATGACTAACAATCATTACTTTAAGAAAATAAAATAGAACGCATAAATTAAGGTTGTCGATAAAATCTGTAAAAAAATTGCAAAGTGTTGCAATTCATTACAATGTTATTCCCATTTGCGATTATTTTGTAATGGGCACATTTCAAATGCAAAATTACCATTGTGTGCGGTTATTATCGCTAAAAATATTTTAAATGGTCGTAAATCATGAAAACCTTTTGCAACAGTATTCAGTTCCATGTTTCGGTTATTAGAAAATGCTTTAAACTAAACGCTGTTATTATCTTTTTTCTCGAACACTTAAATAATTTGTAAGATAATGTTTAAAATTTTACATCTAGTTTTATGATTTTGCAAAGGTACATAATATATTAAGCCTATAAAGAATATATTTATAACCTATAATCATTTTTCCAGGAAAGCACCTTTCAGTATCGCCATGATTAAAAAACATAATTCAGCATCGTAACATTACTTAAATTAAATTGGCTCTATCTTTTGCAAATCTGTAACTTCCTATCCATTTTTTCCATCCACTAATAAACCTTACAACATTCCCCTAAATTGGTTATAAAACAATTACTTCAAAGTAATCTACATTTATCTTTATATATAAGATAGTATACATATAAATAATATAATAAATAGTTTTATGTCACAAAATGTCACTCTCAATACTCAACTATATTACAATTTTAATTAGCTATTTTTCATTGATGGATAATTTGTTGAATTTTTTGAGTTATAATATTTACTTTTGTCAATTAAAAAACTCAAATCTTTCAAGAAAGGTTATCAAATACAATGTTGGATAGAATAATAGAAATATTGTATTTGTTAGCCTTTCTTGAAGAATTTGAGTTTTTTTAATTGACAAAACAATTTGTTAATATTCATAAAGCTTGTGTACTTCCGCGAACTATAAAATTTTCTTAATATTTCAAAACATTACTTGTAAAAAGCGTTTATAAGTAAAAAAATACTATACGCGCGCCATGTACGAAAGCATAGAATATGAATTCTTTTGACATTCACATGACATGACATTGACATGACAGGAGATCAAATTTTCAAACCAAAACAAATGATTTTGCATCATTTTCCATTGGATCACAAATTGCAAAGTTTTACGACGCAATCATTCAACCAATCTATCAATAACCTTAATCAGTACTCACAATTGCAAATGAAAAAATTATTGAGGATATTTCTTTATCGATAATGATTCGGTCAAGAGGGTGTAGTTTGCTGCAATGACGAGAGGCTTCTATAGCAGTAGGTAGGTACGGCGAGGGCGAGGGGTAGTTTCAGGATGAAGTAGGGGATGCCGAGAGCCAATCAAATAAAAATAGGGCTCCATATCAAACAATAGCGAAAATAGTGAAAAGTTCCGCGAAGCCTACTACGGCTCAATTGGATTACTAGAAGTTTTCATTTTAATTGAGTTTCACTAATTCAAAATCACGTGAAGAGGAAAACCAACATGTTTTTTTAATTACTTGCCTATTTGTACGATCTTGTTAGGCTTTCAATAATAAAAAAATGTTTAATTAACTAAAAATAATACAATATTCGGGAATCTTATTTAATTTAATGAATTATTTCAATTTGAAGAAAATAATTCATAGTATATTATTGCCATACTCAATATTGCCCTCAATTTGATACTCAGTATTGCCCTCAATTTGATACACAATATTGCCCTCAATTTGATACTCAATATTGCCTTCAATTTGATACTCAATATTGCCTTTTCCAACGCTCCTCTCTCTAACATTGCCCATAATGAAATAACAACAATACTAAAACCGTTGTCTTCAAGCAGTTGGTACTCTTATGCAGTATGTATGCAGTAATGACTAATGGAATTTAAAAAATCAAGATCCGTCAACTAAAAATAAGCAAAATCAGAATTTTTAAGTTTTCATGTCGCTCGTATAAACTTTTATACGTTTTTAATAAATGCATATTAAATAAGTTTTCATCCCTTAAAGTTTAACCCCTGGTTCATTATCCGTGTTCCAGTTTGTTGAAAGAATCTATGAGTAGGTCGCTAAAAAGAGATCATCGCGAGATTACTCGTAAAAAAGCAATATTCATTTTGAATGTATCGACTTTGGGCAATTTAAAAGTTTCTAAAACTGTTATGACCCTTCACTTCTCCCCTCCCACGCAACCCCAAAGCTTTCCAAGGTAGGACACTTTGGGAGCCACTCATCAAATTAATTAGATAGACAACATATGGTAGTGGTTAAATAATGAAAAAAATCTAAAAAAAATTAATTTGTTACATTTTTTTGTTGGTACTTTCCGTTTGCGTGTCTATTTGTTTTTATGATAATGTTAATAAAAACATTATTATATTATTCCTCGATACAACGTTCTTAGATAACTAACAAATATTTAAACGATATAAAGCGTCTAAAGGTAGGTTCTAATATGTATCTCAATGTATATGAAAAATTATATTAGGAAACAAAATCTTTTCAATTCATACATGTATTATGAAGCATCTCAAAAAATATGATTATCATTTTTGTTTGTTTGTTTGGGCTGTTTTATGTAATCACAAAAGTAATCATATTCGTAATAAGCATTAACTTTGTGGCTCACCATAATTTATAATAAAAATATATAAATTTATTTTAGACCACTTTAAATTTTATATACATTTGTTTTAGACCACTTAATTTTTTTTTAATTTGTTTCAGACCACTTAATAAAATATAGTGGTCTAAAACAAATACTTAATAAAACAATTTATAAATTTTTATTGTACAAAAGTAAAAACTTATCAGCCCAATAATTTAGCTATTACAAATGGCAATACGAGTGTGAGTACTATAAACAGTAAGGACGGGTTGAACAGAACTTGAACAGTTTAACAAATTTCGAAGTAAAAATTCAATTTCTGTGAAAGTCCTATTATTATTATTATACAAGTTCTGTGAAATAACCGGCCCATGATAAAATAATAATAGAATTTGAATAAAACAATCACAGAACTTGAAATTTAACTTAAAAATTTTATAAATTGTTCAAATTTTTTTAAAAACCCGCAAAAATTCAATTGTTACCTTGTCATTAAAGCCAATCAACGCAATTTTATTTTTTGACACTTAGCGCCGATTTCAGATGCATTTAAGCTCTCTACCAAAATGTAATAAGCTGACAAGCTTAATGACTTGACAGTTGTCTTTTTCTACTATCGGTATTTAAGGGGAACCTTTCAACTTTCAAAAAACAAAATGGCGCTGAATAGCCATTTGATGACTTTGTCACACATGAATTTCTGCGAAACAACTGGGCCTTAGTCTATCAAGTTATCAACATTTCAAAAGTAGTACCTACTGATCTTTCCTGTAATTTGTATTGAATATTAAAACAAAACTAAAAAATACTATCCTCCATTTTTTTATCACCAATATTATATTATTATTTAAAGATATTTAAAGAAAATTCTATGATAAAGAAGGATAGTCATACTTCATACTTATGAAATCCATAATATAATATTTTGATGTCCCGACAGCATGTGACATTAAATATTTTCCAAGATCACAGCAATACTGCGTAGATATTATAAACTTTTCAACTTAAATAGCTTTAGTTACCTACATAACTTTTAGTATAAGTACATTTTAAGTATGTTTTAAAAATACTTTATTTTTATGTACCTAGTCAAATTAGGAAAAAGGGCGTTATACTCAGAAAAAATATCGTCATACGCATAAAATTTAATTTTGGTGCAAAATTGAATATACGGGATAGATTCATTATTTCAACGATATTCTAAATAATTACGCGAATATACCTTATAACACGTTCAATAGAATCACTATTTGCAAATTGACTACACGAGTATTGCATTAAATCTCCTAATTAATGTGACACAAAATTATGTGGAGTAGACCTGCTGTAATATTGCGTTTATAGTGACGTCAATTTCGAATTTAGCTGCACAAATAATATCTAATAGCAACAGTGATTCAAATAATCAATTTTTTAATTATAAAACATTTTAAAACTTACTTTTAAGAATTTTTATGGTGATACCGATGTTTTTATTTTTATTTTATAAAATAAATATTGCTAATGAATTGCAAATAATTCATACCGGGTACTTAAGTCTTCGTGGAATTTGTAACTAGTAGTTCTGGGAACACTCCTATACCTCAAGTCCAAAAAAGAATGATTCTTGTTTTAAATAATACAACAAACTAAAGTAACCTCTGAAATCACAAAATTTGTAAGTAGGTACTTGAATGCCTGTCTGCTTAATTATAAACCTTTTTTCGTGCAATTTAAAGAAAAAATCAAATAAGGAATTACACAATTTGTTCGAAGAAACGACACTATCTCAATGACAATTCTTTTATCGTAGGTACTGTCTTCGGTTATGTAATTGAGATAACATTGAAAAAATGCGAATAAGAAAGCCCAAATAAAAAACACTAATTTGCATTTGAAAAAATTATCTTTAATGAAATATTAAAACGGTTACCATATTGAAACGGAGTGGATAAACAAATTTACAGACATCTAGATGAAATGCAAAATGGTTGAGTGAATACAGGAGTTTCAATCAACTCAGTCAATTATAAGCAAACCTCTGATAGTTCCGTTGTAAGAATTCCCCATTCCTTGTTAATGTTTATTAGTGTGGGCTCTCAACGGGGGGATCACAGTATTTTATAATACTTTGTGTATTATGCTGCGCATACATTTGCGAACCCGGGCGCGAGCCGAGCTACGAATTATGGAAAAGAATCGAAACCATCGCAACCGGCATTTTTCGCCGTTTGCAGGTTGCTTCGTTCCTTTTTTTATAATTTGTGGTTCAGCTCGCGTGTGTATATGCAGCATAAAAGTACCTACATAAATATCACTAACTTTGCTCTTGCTTGCTGACTAGCAACGTGACGTATCATGTGCTTTACACATTAGAAGTAGGTATATTGAGCGAAGAAAAAGCTTTGTTCTTTGTCGTTTTGAACATTCATCACATAAAAAAAACAGCTCACTTGCGGTCTCATGTTCATATTCATCTAGTAAGCGGCTAGGCAGTGGCAAAACAAAGAATTCCAAGTGGCGAATCCGCAAAAACATCATTCGGAGATATTGAAGTTTAGAACATTCGAAGATATTCAAGTTTGAAGTTTAGAACATTCGGAGATATTGAAGTTTGAAATTAAGAATTGATATGTTATTGTAATAAAATAACATATCAATTCTATACTTCAATATCTCCGAATGATGTTTTTGCGGATTCGTGACTTCGAATTCTTTGTTTTGCCACCGCCTAGCCGCTCACTAAATTAATTACTTTAGAATCTACATGGCCTACTCCATCTACCTGCATTATGCATTTCTATTTTTGCCGTTTAGCCATAAAACCAAATCAGGCATAATGGCCAGCAAAAATATTTACACGCTCGTGAAGCTATGCTCGGTACTAATTTAGAAATTAGTTTTATTTGAATCAGGGCAATTATTATAATTAGTTTTGCGTCACTGAAAATGTGAACCTAATTATAATTTCAACAACCATATTTCTCAACGGGAGCTATAACTAACTCAATTAAATGGCTGATAAAAGACTTGTTTACTGTTTGCATAATTATAAATAATATTTGGTATTTCATATATCATTGATTGATTCATATTATAAGACTGTGGTATGAGCGCCGTATGGGGTATTTTCATTGTAAACAAAACATAAATTAACCTTTAGTTCAAAATAGTAAACAGAAATCAGTACCTACATATTATGAAGCTGATAATATTATTATTTAAAAAAAATTAACACTAATTATACGACTTAGAAGATATGCAATTGTGTAAATATTGTTGTATATATATTCTCTTGAGTATTTTTTTAAATTGTGTTTAATATCTTAGCTTTTAATGACGCAGATAAATCAAATGCTTTTAAATGGTTTCATCAATATTTTTTTGGGAAGAGTTTATTTTATTAATCTGTTTGTCTCTTTCGGGATTAGTATTACAATTTTCACTGTTTTATTCATACGAAAAATTGTATTAGGAAAAAAAATTCTTAAAAATGCTTGCAAATTCTAAGTTTTTGTTTCCACCAGAACCATAAAGGATTTCTCGGCATGCTTCTTATAAACAATTATTAAGGTGATTGTCAAAAGAATTCGTAGTCTAGTTTTTCATAGATGGCGCGAGTTTAATTATTTTTAAAACGCTTTTTACAAGTTATGCTTTGTACAGTTGTGCAGGTTCCTATTTGTGCGGACCTGTACAACTTCCTCCTCTACAATTTTGTCACCATTGATACCAACTCTGCATTTTACGACAACCTGTATGTATAATCATCTGACTATTTGTATAACCGTCTTCACTATTTTTCTATATTTGTTAAATCTGTATGCCTCTGTTCTTGTTATGTTGTTGTGTACAGTTTTACAGGTTTCTATTTTTGGGATCCTGTACAACTTCTGTATCTACAATGTTATCACACTTAATGCCAACTCTGTATTTTACGACAACCTGTATAAACCATCTGACTAGTTAAATCGTCTTCATTACTTTTCTATATTTGTGAAATCTGTATGCATTTGTTTTTACTGTTGTAACATTGTTGTGTACTGTTGTACATGTTCCTATTTTTGGGAACTTGTACAACTTCCGTCTCTACAATGTTATGATCACTCTTAATACCAACTCTGTATTTTACGTCAACCTGTATAACCAATAACCATCTGACTATAACTTTTATAATCGTCTTCACTATTTTTCTTTATTTGTCAAATGTGTATGCATCTGTTCTTGTTATGTGGGTGTGTACAGTTGTACAGGTTCCTATTTTTGGGAACCTTTACAACTTCGTTGTCTTTACTCATTTTTCTGTAGAAATGTAACTAATTTTAAGACATAACCAAGATCATCCTTAACGGGTGAAAGCCAAATAAATGAATTAAAAATAAATAAATAAAGTTTTCCTTTAAAATATTCAGTTGAATTAATTGTTTGCGCCCGCAATATAAATGTAAATTAATAGTTTTGTCCAAAAAACAAAATATTTTTTAAAATGTTTCTAAAAGGGTAACAAATACAATATCAATGATTCAATCGAATATTATATTTATTAGCCTTTCTGGAAAGATTTTTTTATTGACAAAACTATTTATCCACATTCATATTGCGTGTGTGCGGGCGCAAACAATTATTCTTAATATTTTAAAGGATAACTTGTAAAAAGCGTTTATAAGTAAAAATACTAAATGCGCGCCATCTACGAAAGCGTAGAAAATAAATTATTTTGACATTTACCTTAACAACGAACTAACACTAAAAATAACAGATTATGAAAGCGTGTATTAAAAAATGTTCAATGTAAAAATAGTTTTCAAACTTTTGTAACAATTATACAACTATTAATTAATTACTTAAATATTTAAAGATCAGTCATTCTAATTAAATAAAAGAAATAACCGATAGGTAATTATCTATACAGAGAACACAATATAATCTTATCAAAACAATTAGGCTTGTAATTAAATTGTTGTGGTCAGTCGAGTATTTTCTAAAAGCAATCGCCTCGGCAGTTCAAAGCTCAAATGAGATACAATTTCATTAATTAAATGAAACGATAATTAGTTGGAATGCGTCAGGGACTAGTAACATTAAATAATTAGTTTTAATAATAATGCAAATATGTATACATATGCATATAAATATTTCCGTAAATCATAATTTTTTTTAAAATTGGAAAATTATTTGCACAAAATATAAACACAATTGTTGTCAGAGTAATATAATACATGTTTAATATATAAAATATCCTATTATTCTTATAGATACTTAATTTTTTTTTTTGACTAATAACGGTATTAAGATCATGTAAATGATCTTAAAATTTTCAACCTTTAAATGATTTTGAATCGGCGACTTATAAAAAGAAATAAAAAAATAACACATATAACAGTTTATTGTTTATATAATGTGCATCGCGTTAAATTAAAAATGAATTTTAAATTATTTCTTTACGCAAACTTTATAATATTTTATTTTAAAGAAACCACTTTTACGAGTTCTTCTTACTTATACTTGTTCCTCAAAATAATTTATTTATTTTGTATTTCATGCCCAGCTGGGCTTTTGCATGTTATTTATTTTATTTTTTAATCACAAAGATTATCTCAATAAGAATAACAAAATTAAACAAATCAAAAACAAAATCAAAAAACAAAATCAAAAACAAAATCAAAAAACAAAATCAAAAACAAAATCATAATAAATAAATATTAAAGTTTTTTTTGTCTTTTTCATAGAATTAATTATAAAGGATGTTGCAATGGCATGGATCGATGTTAAATGTGAATGAGGCTTAAATTTCAAATGTTTTTACTTCTAGTTTTGACAGTTGACATATTCAGTAATTGTAAATTAGTTGTTGAATATTATTAAGAAAATGGGCGTTTATTTCTGTTTGAACACCCTGCGATTTTTTAGTCAGCATAATTGACTAACTTCATCTCAGTGGCTTCAATAAGCAGAATTTGCCCCATTTGGGCTGGGTGAATCCAAGGACGATTGTTGAAAAGCCAATGCATTCACAAAAGGTCAGTGTTTCGTGTGCATTTTTTTGCTGGCGGAGTCATTGGACCGTTTTTCTTTAAAAATCATACCGGGAATTCTGTTACGGTGAATGGTAAGCGTTACCGTGCTATGATAACCAAGTTTTTCAAGTCTCAATTGGATGATATGGGTTTCGAAGATTTGTGTTTTCAGAAGGACAAGGAAAAGTTCGCATCATCTCTAGAAACATCAATTCTTTGGACTTCTTCTTTTAGGTTATCTCAATAGCTGAAGGATGAGATAATAAGGCATAATTGTTGAGATCGGGAAGAAATAATGAGGAGATGTTTAAAAAGATGGGGTGTGCCGCCGAAGCCTTGGCAAACATTTTGGACAATATTATCCATCACACATAATTGCCATGTACCAAATAACATAATGCAATAAATAAATCAAATAAAATAAACAAATAAAATGGTTTCATTAACTGTTCAAATTGATCCGTCTTATTGGAACGGCCTTTACAAGTACGAGCTCATTGGGGTATATCTACATCCACTCAATTCTACTTCAATCAATAATTAAAATCGAGATAAAAGTTTTTTCAGTGTCCACGATTAAAAAATAGAGATATTTAAATATCTGGTCACTTCAGTATTAAACTTGAATTGAACTTTGCAAAAAAATATAAGTGTGGGAATAATTTATGTCTGAACAATTTCATCACTGATACGTTTTTAGATTTTCACGGCCAAAAGCATTTTCGTTGTTTGTTTTTGGGGTGTTATGCCGTGTTGTGCTACCTCCTTCTTTAGCCGACACTTTCTTCTGAAAGGAAGCTAACGGCACGGTATCGCTTCCAACTAAATAAGCACACACTTAACACTACAAATTCACATCGACGGATCTGCCGGATCTGCCCTGATGATGGACACTGCAACGCTGTCCGAAACGTCGGCTAAAGAAGGAGGTAGCACAACACGGCATAACACCCCAAAAACAAACAACGAAAATTTCATCACTATTTATTTTATTAACACTTCAATCACGCTTACTGGTAAATCATTTTAAAAACGCACGTTTGAATGTATTTGTCCCCACTGATAGTGATTCGAACTCTTCGAATTGTTTCGAAATACATACATAGTTTGGAATACTCGCCGGTAGTCCCCCTCTCTTACCACGTCATTGTCTTACGATGCAGTACACCACTACATAAGCACGAATTATATTATAAGTATGACTAGTCATTATAAAAATTATTCCTTGATGATAATACAAACTAACAAACTTTAAAAATTCAGAACATCGTCTTGAATTTGTTATAAAAATTGTCCGTTACAAGATATTTTGAAGTTGTTTAAATAATTTTTTAGTGAAGACTTTTATAAAAAACGGCACTTACACAAGTTATTTTAATATATTATTATTATAAACACTTATGATATGTAAGTACATAGTACCTATATTTTAAAAATAATAATGTATTATATTATATTGTACTTCTAATTATTGCAGCTATAGTAACTTTACACATTTTTTAACATTTTGTGACAATATGAGCCTCACTGATAATTAAATTAAATAAAACAAAGACAAAATTTTAAAAAAAAATAGATAAAGGCGGCAAAGAAAAAAAAATCGGTAAATAACATGAGGTAAGGTCTAACAGCACGTACCCAAAGGATTTCATCCAGCAATTCCTGAACACATTTGGAATAACAAATGTAGATTTCATTTTGCTGTCCGATGATACATATATATTTTTTCAATTAAAAACATTAAAAATATTTTTCCATCACACGTAGCAACTGAGTAGCGCGTTTATAGCCTATCGAGTTACTTGATAAGCATTGCGTCTCGTTCCATAACCATTTTTTATCCTTGTATCATCATATCATAAAATGTAAATCTTTATGTGACGATTTATAAAAGTCATTCAAAGTAAAGTTATTCACTGAATGCGGGACTGATCTCATTAAGCACTGAAAGAATAATGTCCATATTTATCTTATCTTATTAGTACAGCGTCATAAAAACTCCACTGTTTTATTACTACTAGGACTAAATGTCATGACATCAATGAATCTCAACATTATTTTAATGATTGTATAAAGTTACATTCTGAACTTCTCTTACAACTACTGATAGAGACATAATAATAATGTGGCTGTAACGTTTTCCAATTAATTAACGATTGTGAACAATGTTTTGTTTATAAATTGGAAGAAGCGTCAGATAATTAGTGAACTTATCAAACTGCATAAGAAACGATATTTTTACATTAGCTTCACACAGAAGGCCCTGAGGACCATAATTCCCCTCATGGCCTTTGTCAACTTTGGGGAGGGTCTTTTTAGGAAGTAAAATAATATAAGAAGTGGTAGGAATTTGGGGGTCAATGGTTCAAGAGTGACGGACGTATGAGTCCATCCTGCCCACTACATCGCAAGGCAATGTTCCGGTAGAATCCTGCCGGGGGGCTAGCATGGTCGGTCGATATGAAGTTAAGGACCGATTGTCGTAACTTCTCATCGTTCCCTAGGACAACTGCATATCGCTAACGTACAAACGACAGTTGATATCGAATATATTAAAGACACTTAGTCATTGTGAACTGTCACCTATTCGTTTGTGATCTGCACTTGTCCTAGGGAACGTTGAGAAGTTACGACGTTACCGTTGTCGGTCGGTAACTTCACATCGACCGACCATGCTATCACCCCTGGAGAAGCCAAAAGAAATCCCTCAACCAGTCTCCCGATCCAGTGAAGTCATTGTGAACTGTCACCTATTCGTTTGCGATCTGCACTTGTCCTAGGGAACGATGAGAAGTTACCGACAATCGGTCGGTAACTTCACATCGACCCACCATGCTAGCACGCCTGGAGAAGCCAAAAGAAATCCCTCAACCAGTCTCCCGATCCAACATGCCTTGTAGTTGGTGGAGAGATGCATCCGCCGTCAAGCCCCGGACAAATCTCAACCCATGAACCCGGCCTTCCCTGAGGCCCTACCACGCTCGCTCTTTAACGATCGATAGGATAACTATCGGTAACTTCTCATTGTTCCCTAGGACAACTGCACATCGCTAACGTACAAACAACAGTTGATGTCGAATACTTTAAGGACACTTAGTCATTGTGAACTGTCAATTTTTCGTTGGTGATCTGTAGGCATGCTAGGGAACGATGAGAAGTTACCGATAGTTATCCTACCGATCGTTATCGAGCGAGTATGCTAGGGCCTCTGATAAATAACCAAATGTAGCAAACCACTTCAGATGATCTATGGCAGAGGTGTTCCATACACGACTCCCAAATGGATCGTTGATATTACTGCTTTATAAATGTTAAAAGACTAATATGGGTATAATTCTTTCAAATACCATTACATAATTTATCTCGTGAATTATTAAATATTGAAAAAAATAAAAAAAAATCATACACCGATATTAGATTTTAAGTAAAATGGACATCTTATTGTAACTTGAAACGCAAAACGAAAAAACTGTTTTTACCAATAATAATTTATTGTTGATCTGTTAGTATTACGGATAACCATTGTAATTACAATAACATCTTCGTATATGACGCTCTTGGTGAGAACAGAAATACATACGAGATGGGAAGGCTTGCGTTATAAAGTGCATGGACGTCAGAAGGTTTAAAGAAAAACCAACTGGTAAACACTCGGATACGTTAGATACGTTTTTAGATTTTCACGGCCAAAAGCATTTTCGTTGTTTGTTTTTGGGGTGTTATGCCGTGTTACGCTACCTCCTTCTTTAGCCGACGTTTCGGACAGCGTTGCAGTGTCCATCATCAGGGCAGATCCGGCAGATCCGACGATGTGTTGATTCTGACACTCAATTGATTTTTACGATTTGACACAAATATCAGATTTCTTTACTGGCTTATAGCCAAGTGGTCCAAAGCATCGGGTTCGCCAGCAGACGTCATGTTTTTTCTCAGTAAAGCCCAAAATCCTCCATCATTGCACGGAGAAAAGTGTTATTCTAAAATACGATTATTTTATTCGTAAAAACGGTTAAAAACGGGACTGAAGTTCTTACGAACAAATTAACAGGGTTTCAATGTTTATTGGCGGGAAAATGTAAGAATAAACATTGAAACCCTGTTAATTTGTTCGTAAGAACTTCAGTCCCGTTTTTAACCGTTTTTACGAATAAAATGATCGTATTTTAGAATAACGTTTTTCTCGTGGACGAGCAATAAATTCACATGAAATCAAATATGGTTTGGTTATTCGTAACGTTTGTTCGCAATAAAAATGGATGAATTTATAGAAAGGACTAGGTACGTAACGGATGTCTAAATTGTGCATATAATGTAGTAGGATTGAAAATTATCAATCTCACCCCATAAAATAAATGTATATATCGAAAATAGGTTGGTGTCAACTAAGGTCTCGAATTATGAGATTTTGGCTCTTACAATTGCTACAACTTTTCCGTCTAGAGTTTATAGATGATTTAAATGTGTATATATTTCCATCATGATCTTTAGAGCTTCGAAACATAAACTTTCCTGTCAAAATGAGAAAGTTGTGTGAATCCGGGTAATAATTATTAGTGATCTTAATTGCCTGACGAAAGCATGTAAACCCATATAATTGAATAAAATCCTTGTAAACCACCCTTATCCCCCTCCCCAATATGATATGTATATAAACTGTAGTTGAATAAATTGTATACGTCTGAAGAAGGCTTTAACAAGCTGAAACCGGTTACGGTCAAATAAATTAAAGTGGAAATAAGTTTTATATTTGTTTTATTATTACTTGACAAATAAAATAATGACATTTAAGGCAGGCATTAAAAAAATATTAGAACATAATCTTGGGTACAAAATTAAGTATAATTTAAATAAAATCATATATAATCATTCAGCAATATCGATATACTGTTTGATGTTTTTTTTAATACTTTTACTAATACCTTGATATTTACAAAGACGGAACGCAATGAAATGATTTCGTGTAGAACTTGAATAAGGTATGTACATTTGCAAACAAATTAATGCCAAAGGTGTACTAATTGCCGGCATAATGACCAATTAGTAAAGTGCTTATTCAACGGCTCATTATTCCGTCACTATACTTCTTTGATCATCTCCAGTCTTTAATGTTACTTATAGAGTTGTACGCCACTTTAGTTGTTTGCTATTCGTTAAGACCCATTGACCAGCGGCTGAGAATTAAAGTTTCAAAATGCTTGCTATCGTACAGGGAGGTTCCGATAAGAAAGATCGATTATTCCCCGTATCAAATTTTTTAAACTAAAAATTTAATATCGATTTATTTCATTCAAAACTTGCTTTAATATATACCTACATGCATTCAAGTAAGCAATAAAAATGCTCAAAACGCATCATGAAAAATTTATTTAATATCGTGTACTTCTTGTAAGTAGATATTTTTTGATCATAAGTATTTATAATTTTTCAATAATTTAAAAAAAAAACAAGTGTGTCAAAAATATTTTAAATATAATTTTAGTTTTTAAGACCTTTGTCTTTACTAGATTATGTATTGATTTATTTTGCTGTATAGGAAAGCGCAAAACGAATGAACAAATAATTAATGCGAGAGTTAAAAAGATCTCAGTTACACCTAGCCGCAACCTGCGTTCTAGAGTTTACCCAGTGCTAAGAATATGCTCTCAATAAGAAAACGCACTTGGCCTGATACTAAACTTGATAAAGCGGGAGTATCGTACATGAGATAATGATATCCTGCCTCATATTGTTGAAAAATTGATCCATGGGTAAGTGGGTTTCATAGTTAGAATTCTTTGTTGAATTTTAATAAAATTTCTTTTCGTGATACTAGTGACTGAACACATCTTTAAGATTTTATGAATTACTCTTATAATAAGGTCGTGTAGCTACATTATTGGCGATGTATGGTCACATATTATCTTTCATTGCCATATTTAATTTTTATTCATAGTATAGTTATAAAATTCAGAAGCATTGTCTATACTTAATAATAATATACAGAATAGATCCATACCTTTCTCCTCCCTTCCACCATCCCATCCCCATAGGCTAATGTTACTATTTTTCTTTGTTTACACTAAATAATTAAGATACTTCAGTGAAAACCTATTATTGGTTAAATGATTCACCCATGTTTTATTACACATTATAAAATGTTATAAATGTTGGTTTTCCAAATAAAATAAAATAAAAATATAAAACATATATCATCATATTCAATCTCATGAATTAATTTTTATAATTCTTTTCATTTTAACCAATTTAATTAAGGGGAAGGGTGCGCGGCCCGTTTCGGCCCATTTTGACATCTTTCGTCTGGCCCGTTTCATTCGAATCTTAATTTTGTATTTGAGGCCAAAATACGCATCAAAACTGCAGCATTATTTTTGTAATCAAAATGTATCTCAAACGTACGGATATGTGCAACTTTTTTATTTTTGTTTTAAAATATAAAACATAGGCCTTTCAAGATTTAAATATTACATGATTTTACAGGCAACTTAGCCAATTATTTGTGAGTAAATAGCAAACACTCAAAAAAGAATTTTACCACGTTTGTTACAAAAATACGATGAAATATAAAATAAAAAATATTTTTATAAAACCTAGATGGATGTCAAATTAAATGAAATTGAAAAAAAAACCTGAAAAATCATTTTTTACCATATTTTTCATTAACAAAGTAGATATGGCAAGATATTTTTTTAATAATCATAGATAACTCGCAAAAAATTCAAAAGTTGCCTTTAAAATAAAGAAAAATTGAATTCATGTGTATCATTTTTTTTTTTTAAATAGCACACACCAGTACTAGATATTTAATTAACTTATGATTTTAAAAAAATATTATTCAGTTTGGTTGGGTATTTTGGATCCGCTTTAAAAATATTAGAAAGAAGTTGGTACATTTGAGGCAATCATGTGGGATAACATGTGAAATTTTTTTTTTAGTTTTTAATGTAAATGGTGAAGATTTATAAAAAGTAAAGGATTTAAATATAGCTCCCTGCATTGATATAAATAAAGGGTAAAGTTCGGTTCTTGGGAAACACTCCGAAAAAATAAGTTGAATTATTTTTATACTAACTTTGGGCTGGAAAATCCGAATCTGAAGGAATTAGGTTGGGGAGGTCAATATCAACTGAGTTACAGGACTTTAAAGTTTCGTACACAGGAACAAATCCGCAATGCATTTTTGACATATTGTACTGAAGAAGTCAAAGTGATTCAATGATGCCAACCTCAGAAAATTGCAAAGTGTTGCCATTAAGCAATAATATCAATGTTATTATGTGAATAGAATGTGTCAATCACTTTTTTATCACAAACCATGTTACACAAACCTAGCGTAGCCGCTTAACTACTTGAAAACTGGGATGTTTTTCTTGCCTTGACGTGAGCAGGCGCTATAAAGGGGGAACATCCTTTTGTATCACAAACCATGTTACACAAACCTAGCATATTATTGCTTAATGGCAACACTTTGCAATTTTCTGAGGTTGGCATCATTGAATCACTTTGACTTTTCAGTACAATATGTCAAAAATGCATTGCGGATTTGTTCCTGTGTACGAAACTTTAAAGTCCTGTAACTCAGTTGATATTGACCTCCCCAACCTAATTCCTTCAGATTCGGATTTTCCAGCCCAAAGTTAGTATAAAAATAATTCAACTTATTTTTTCGGAGTGTTTCCCAAGTACCGAATTTTTTCCTAAATAAAACAGTACACGAATATAACACTATTTAACATTGTTCTCATGCAAAAAAACTCTTGATTAAAAAATATTTGATTCGTATTCCGAGAGTTTTTGATTTGCACAATAGTAAAAACCATTTCTGTATTCTAATGTCACAAAGATTAGATTTTAAATTAACTTTATTAATTCTCGTTTACATACATAAACCAAAACCAATTTTCAAACTAGTCATCCTCATAGAATAATTGCTATTATGAATTAAATAAATGTTTATCACAAACTAAATGCAAAAAAGTAAAGTGGCGTGACGGAACGTTTTGGATAAATAATATTATTATTGCGCGCGAGACTTTGTAGTTGAGAGCGTCGGTCGCTGTGTCGGCGTCGGCGTCTGCGTCACCCACGTGGGACCAAATGTCAAAACTTTAACATTGCCTTCAATAAAACTTATACGGTTCAACTGATAGACCTTTCTGATCAGAGAGATTTCTTTTAATTGGACATTTAAATACTTATAACCACACAGAATATACAATTACAACATTTTAGTTAAATAAATCATAAATCATTAATTTTTTTTTTTATTGTAAAAGAAAAATCTTACCTTCATGTAATAATTGTAGCGGCGATCTTTGAAGGTGGTTTTGCCTCTGCATCCACCGGTTTCGTTGAACTGCCAAATGATGAAGCTGCAAGTCTCTTATTTAAACAAATAAACTTTTCCTATTCAAACAATGTCCTCACAATGTAATAATAACGAAATCTCGAAGGAACCGCCCAATCAAGCAGGCAATAAAAACTACCGTATCGGTTTATTATCCTCTTTCAACACATCAAAACATGTTTTCATTGTACAATGTTTATCGTGTCCAATTAACTTAATTACTTCTTCAGTAATTGGCTTTCAACTTCTTTAACGCTATCGCTTTAATTGCATAACACATATTTTTATTATTGTTTGAATTATAAAAGTAAACGCTTTTTAATTACGTTAAAATGTCACTAAAATTGTTTAATTTATTTTGCACTAAATATGGAAGTATTCGCTTTCATAGTGTTCGACGAAAAATGAGTGTTTTTTTTTGTTTCACGTATGATAAGCGGTAAAATTTGCGCGTTTTTAAGATAAAAACCGGCGTAAGCTTCGCAACCTTTCAGCGCGACCGCTGAAACTTGAATGATCCCGCGATCGTATTTGCCGGCTCGCGGATCGGGGGAGTCCGGAATCGCACGAACGTGTAAAGAATACGCTCGTCGCTCGACTGCCGCGCGACGAATGAAGCCGAAACGGAGTGAGCCGGAGCAGTGCGGAACGGAGAATCGCTAGTGCTGTGCTGTGCTGTGCCGTGCAGCTGGACTAGTCGCTCCGACTCCGCATGGAGAGCGGTGATGAGTCGGTGACTCGCACTCTCCACCCGACTACGCCTGCTGCAGCCGTGCAAGGGCGCCTGCGTCGACTGTGACGTTTCATTCGAATCGAGAAATTAGAATTTAATTAAAAGTTTTTTCGCGTTCCGTTACGTGAGGACGAGAACAATCCATCAATTGTCAATAGAAACATACCTAGCTACCATACCTAGCATAATTAGCTGAATAAAGAGAAAAAATAAATAATATAGGTACATAGATTTTGTGCGGACTAATTAAAGCTTCAGTATTGTAGCGGGCAATTGGATTTTACGTCGTGACATAACCACCCGGACAAGGGTAAAGAGTTCGTTCATTAAGACTTTTTACCAGAAGGTATAAAAAAGACGCCTATGATTCTAGATGAACCCACAACCTACAGTTATAATAATTCTTGGATTCTTTGGACAACGCTGTTTTTTATGAAAAATCACATGATGGGCACAATTTACTGTGTTGTTAATTTTGTGCGTGCGTGATATCAGAATTTTTGTCCTTCCAGACGTCTAAGATGCGATGCCGACGGCGTCGATTTAAAACTGTCTCTACAAGCAGACGGAGTGTTTGGCCGTCTTCAATTCATTATGGCCCAGGATATGGTGTTGGCTTCAGCCGCCTTCTTGTAGTTTATATATATATATTTTTTTATTTATAGTTTTTGTGTTTAATTCATAGAATTCCATTTTTTTTTTAATTTAATTAAAATGAAATTTAATAATGTTATTATTAAGTTCTGCAATTATTTTAGTTTTTTATTATTGTGACAGCTGTTTCGGCTTACAATGCCATTTTCAAACTGTGGTTGTACCACATTTAGACGACGTATTTCAGGCCTTATTTTACGTCTCCCAACCTTCGCCTTGTAACTTGCAACCCTTGTGGGAAAAATGTTTAAAAAAATATCGTATACTACAATTTCTGCTGGAGAAAGTTGTCGTTTTTTCTCAAAACATGATCAACTTATCGAATACCTGTTTATGAGAAGATATACCGATTAATTTATGTTCTTTTGTCCCTTTCGAGCAGACGTGCACCGAAAACAATATTTATACAAAGTCATAATCAATCACATAGGTAAGTTTCAGGTGTTTCAAAAGGAATAAAGAGATTTGGAAGTCTGGTAGAGAGGAGATTCCTACGAGCTTTACTTCTGTTTTTTTTAATTATTGTAAAACCTCTTCTCTATGTTCAGACCTATACATATCTAACAATTAAGTAACTAACGTTATCAAGTGTGACAAACCTAAACTTTATTTATTTTCCACTTTTATTTAACACTAGCTTCTGCCCGCGACTTCGTCTGCGTAGGATTAGTACTTCGAGTAATCTATTTTCTTTTCCTAGGTCCCATCTACGTCTATATCAAAATTCTTAACCTATTTATTTAAAATATTCTTGATTGGATTCAAAGTATTAGGCGAGTACTTCAAATAAATTCACTAATTTAAATATTTTCTAAAATAGAATTTTGACTTAACAATCATTGTTTTGCAAAATATCATTCTCAAATTTTGACATTTTCTATTAAACAATAATTATTATTTTCAATATATTTAAAATTAATAGCTAGCTTTATAAATTATAGTTAATATGTTATTCTGATGTAGCAGCTATATTATTGTAAAGTTTCATTAAAATCCATTCAGTAAATTTTGCGTGAAAGAGTAACAAACACATATACATCCATACAAACTTTCGCGTTTATAATATTAGTAAGATAAGATGCACAATTCTATTTGCAAGACGAATAAATATTTAAAAATAATATTCCATATTAGAATTGAATCTATAGATGATAAAGCAGTCAATAGTTGTCCATAATAATTAAAGGAATCAGTCGAAGTAAACATAGATGGAGTCATGCCTCCAAATTGAACAATGATCACAAAAGTCAAGATAAGGTTGAAACTCTCAGTAAATCCGTCCAGTAACTATATCACGTAAAACGGTAACACGATGCTCCAAAATCGCAATATTTCATTAAACCAGATAATAATATGTGCATAACTTCAATTAAAGGGTCAATTGTATAAACAGCAATAAATCTAGCATTTTTATGAAGTTATTAAAAACGTATTCATGATTTACAGATTGTTTAATCAAACCGGTACCACGGGGTAGCAGTGAGGTGGGTCCTTTACTTTAAATAATGCCAAGCCCTCTGCCAGGTAGCTATGGGAACACTCTTCACTTATATGCATTATTGTAGGTATATTTAATCTAAAAGCGTCCAAGCGAGTATTTATAAATTATTACAGAATAATAAAGATTTTGTTCAGAGTCTTTATTAGTCAAATGACGAACGGAGCAGCTAGAATCTTGGCACAGTTGAAAATTTAAAAAAAATGTATCTAATACCTTTGCTTTTTTATATGGACCCTTTTAAGCCGTGCTGTGACTTGTAGTTTGTAGTTAAGATGTCGTGTCTTAAGTAAACTATTGCCAAATACAACCAACTTACAAATTGTACAAAACGAAGAGCCAGAGCAAGAGAATTGTGGGATAATACGAGACGGGCTGAAGCGCTCGCCACTCTTTACAGTGTTTTTAATTTTTTTCCGTTATGGTATCTTGAACAAGTCGTGGCTACGGCTACGGGACTACGGCTAAAGTTTTAAAGAAAGTTGGAGCATGAGAACTGACTGGTGCCAAATTTCTAAGGATCTCATCCAAATAGCACCATGATGATAATGATATAGTGGGTGACCAATGTGCGTTTCCATATTCATTCGAATTGTGAAGATGAAGATAGAATGTTGAAAGGACGCCATCAAGAAATGGACCACCAGATAACACAATGCATAAATTTTCAGATCGTTACTTATATTCTCATTTATTAATGGATTTACGTCTAATTTAGAATATCAGTAACACGAAATTAGAACCAAAATGTAAATTGTAAGAGTAAAGAATGATATATCAATGCAAAGACAAAAGACAGAGCTAAACACAAAAAAATTGAGGAAACCAGTCAGATCTCGTCAGACGCAATAATAATTATACACTTTCTTCACCTGCTTAGGTGCTTAGTGGCACACAAAAATCAAATATTCCAAAAACATTAAGGTCATGACTTCAGTTGACCACTTAAGTTATACCAAAAACATCAAGGTCTTGACTTGAGTTGACCATTTAACTTATATCAAAAACATCAATGACTTGAGTTGACCATTTAACTTATACCGAAAACATCAATGACTTAAGTTTATAATTTAACTTATACCAAAAACATAAAGGTCTTGACTTGAGTTGACCATTTAACTTATACCAAAAACATCAATGACTTCAGTTGACCATTTAACTTATACAAAAAAAAAATCAAGGTCTTGACTTGAGTTGATCATTTAACTTATACCAAAAACATCAAGGTCTTGACTTGAGTTGACCATCTAACACATACCAAAAACATGAATGACTTAAGTTGACCATTTAATTTATACCAAAAACATCAAGGCCTTGACAGTCGAATTGACTTAAGAAGACCACATTCTGATGGCCTCCGTGGTTGAGACGTAAGGCTTTCGACTCCCAATCCGAAAGTCGCGGGTTCTAACCCAGCGTCCGCCAATAAATTATATTTGATTGATTTGTGTTATTTCACAATTAATAAATTAAAAATAATATACAGCGAATTTGCTGCACGTTCCAGAATAGAAGATACTCACAATAAGCCCTGGTGTATGAGCACCATTCAGAATTGTAACGTTGCTTGAAATGGCTTTAGCCGTGTTTGGTGACCAGATCTGAATGGCCAGGTATTACCCACCTTCCTCGTCCCCATCTCCTCCGTCTCCCCGCTACCTTCAGCCTCACAACATACCCCAAATAATGTCTCACCGGCTCCAGACGGGAGTAGTTGGGACTTTTGTCCGGTGTTCATATAAAAAAAATAATAATAATAATTTTAAAAATTATGAACAATGGTAAACAGTATCCATAATTTGTTGAGTATTGATTGAGGAAGAGCATATAATATGACTTTTTTATGCGTACTTATGGTTGGGGTGTCATTAAAACTGCGCTTTGTAATAAGCCATTAGTGTTATTATTATTATTCAAAATAAGTGCGTATTGCGCATGCAATCAATCTGAAATAATTTAAATGCGAAGCAGGTAGGAAAATTAATACAATATCCACTAAATACAACCCTTTCTTACGACGCTACGATTCACTTCACAATAATTTGCCAAGAATCGAAATGCATTTCATCACACATTCCCTATGCAGAAATAAATTAAAAATAATCCTGAATAGGGGAGTCGTTGCACACATAAACCAGACAATTTTCAATACTCGGCTAACCGGTTTAATAAACATTGTGGTGCCTTTATTAAATATTCAGTAAATTTTATTATACTTTTAAACCCGGCTCGTTTTGAATAACACAATATAATAATGGTTATGATCAAATTTTTCAATGCCTTTTAATTGAAATCCAATAAATATGAAAACCTACATTAAAAAAATGTTATATAACTTAACTGTAGTTTCTTCGCCATCATTTTTCTTATTTAACAACTGAAAATCATGGAAAAACAAAATGGTGTCTCATCTTATTTTTTTTTTTATAAAATGGACGTATCGCTCGAAAAAAATGTTTTTACCTAAAAATTCCACAGAAATTAAATACATCATATTTACCGCCGTACGTACATGTAAAACAAAAGATTTTCAAATTTGAAAATATTTCCTCCCGATTATTTATTTTATTTTCTCCCGATCCGGCCCGCTGCGCAGTAGGTGGGCAAAGTGGGCATGTGCCGCCAAGACCTAGACAAACCTCACCTAATGATTCCGGGCACCACTGCCAAGTCACCAAACGTAGCGAACCACTTGAGGTGACAAATGGAAGGGGGTGTTGGTTAACCAATAAATGGTTCCCGGGGCGGCGGTACTGATACCCGCCTCCCAAATCTGTGTCACAAAAAAAAAAGAAAAACAGATTTCTATTGGGATCAAAAGATAAAAATAGTAAAACTTTTTTTTTTCCTTTTAGATTAGAAGAAGTTGAAGGCGCTTTTTGGAATCGGCAGAATCTTATAAATAAGATTTTTATGAATGTGCTTCTAGATTCCAGCAGTAGCAGAGTGACGGATTACTGTGAAAGGAATAAAACGGCATTAAGAGTAAAGTGTTGAGTACCACACAATAGTAACCTGACGTTGATCAATAGATCTTTAAATCTACATCTTTTGAATGGTACGGTGCGCTCTTGGCTTGTTCTATGTCCATTTTACAGGAAAAAAATTTTAAAAAATTAATCCTCTACATTCCACCCATCCTATCGTTTCTGGGAATGCCGTGCAGGGTTAATTTAATTTTGTCGTAAGAACACTTTGTTATAATGAATGAGGGTCAGTACTTAAACTTACACTAGTAATTTTGTGAACAGTTCTAGAGTCCAAAAAAACATGTTTCTAATTTTCTCATATTTAATAAATCAAAACCATAATTTTCTGTGAAGTCATATTATTTCTAAATAGTTTCTTAAATACTTACCCACTTAATTTTAAACCATATATTTTAAATAACTTTTTTTTAATTTCAAATAAAGAATTATACAATATCTCTCAAAAAAATCATTTGAAAAAAATAAACATTACTGAACATTAAAACGGCCACCGTCTTCGGAAACGGAAATGGAATGCACAAACATATTTACAGACAGGCGAAACTTGAGTTAAAACAGGACCTCGTACTGCTCAGTCAAAAGGGGATAAATAATTAAAATATAAATGTTCTTGAAATTTGGCCGAAAAATGTTATTTTTTAAAGCATTTATTGTGAGGATTCAAAATCAGGAAACTTAACGATAGCGAAAAATTGAAATGTTGTAAACGATAAAATGTTTATTGTTCAGGAGAGCGAAAAGAAGTTTTTAATTTTAAAAAAATCCATCTTTGGTTTTTGTAGACCTACAATTAAGGTGTGTAAAAGCAAAGGCAGCAATCTCCATTTCGGCCAGATTGCTGTTTGCTTTTGAAATGAAAGGGAGATTGCTATATTTGCTTTTACGTACAATATTACATACACATAATGTATGTAATAAACGCGTATACAATATTTGTATATAACATTGAACGTAAAAGCCAAGATAGCAATCTCCTTGTCATTTCAAAAACAAACATAGCAATCTGGCTGAAATGGAGATTGCTGCCTTTGCTTTTAAATACCTCAATTATGAATTTTTAGTTTAAAAAAACAGTGAACAGATCTTTCAGAAAACTTAACATTTTAAAAACAGAATTTAGTTTATTTTTAATTTTTCATTAAAAAAATCTTTTAAAAGCACTTATTTTCCTAGAAATATTTCGACAACGCAGGTCGAAAGAGAGAAAAAAATTGTGATAAATGACATATTTAACTAATTTTTGAATTTTTTGTCCTTTACAGCATTTCAAATTTCCGTCATCCTTTTTCTGGAGATTTCTGGCATGGAATAGTTGAATTCTGTCCCGAGTTTGGCAGTCACAGTCGTATCAGCGTTGTGTAACTCGTGAAATGGTCTTGTTACGTGGTTCGAACCCCAATCCCTCCCCAATCAGGGCCATTCACTGGCCACAATGCCTATTGTGCGGATAAGCAATGGTGCCCGTGTCAGGGGCGCAAAAACACCCGATTAGTCTCCGAGGCGCCGACCGTAATTTGCCGCTTGTGGGAGCCCTTGACACCTTTGCTATATTAGCTAGTAAGGATGCAGCGGAATCATGAAGGCATTGCGAAAAATAAAATAAACCGGCCTTATGTAGAAATAATACTTTTGGTTAGACGTATAGCAGACAAATAAAATATGAATAAACTAATAAAAAGTGTATGTAACTTGGGTAAAACCAACCTGGAATTTCGGCAGCACAATCAAAGATGGCTTGAAAGCCCTTACAGAAAACATTTTTTTTTCGGAATTTGCCAAATATTCATTTACAACGACGATAAAAAGCAATATTGGTGCGATGGGCCAAAAATAAAAAAAATATAAAATTTCTGAAAGTAGGTTCTTATTCGAAATTATGATATAATATTAAACTTTTAAACGACCGATAATAATAACATAAATATATTGTAATACATAACACACGTCTGCCACCCAAATTGAAAGTAAATAATGTAAACAATCTGTAAACAACCTCAATTTGGTAGGCGGGTATGGGTACCGCCGCCCCGGAACCATTTATTGAATAACCAATACCTCTGCCATAGGTCACCTCAAGTGATTCGCTACGATTGGTGACTTAGCAGGGGTGCCCGGGTTCATGGAGTGAGGTTTGTCCGGGTATTGGCAGTGAATGCACCTGTCCACCAATTGCGTTGCAGGCCAGATCGAGAAAGACTGGTTGAGGGAGACCTATCCTAGAATTCTCCAGCCGGACTCTCGACCGATTGATTCGTTCGTCCGTCACTCCTAGACACGCTGACCCCTAGATTCCTACCCACCACTCATACCTTTTTCCCAATACATCATCTCCTTCCTTTCCTAAAAAGAACCCTCCACACTGCATCCCCAAAGATGACATAGGCCCAGAGGGGAATTATTTTCTTCCGGGCCTCCTGTATGGAGCTATTATAAAAAAAAATGTACCGTAAAATAACAACAAATACAAACCTTCCTTGTCACTTCCGTGTCTTCTGTTGATAATCTCTTCAATTACCAATTTTTTATTATTTTCAATTTGTCAATCAGTATCCGGAATCAGTTGACATTCATCTCAAACAAATTGGTGTAGGTTGCAAAGAAATATTCTAATTTTTATGAAATTATTTATTTATTTTTAAACATTGCCCAGGATCCTCGCTACGCATCCTCTTTACTTCTTCCGCCGCCTTTCGAAACCGATACAGTTCTGATATCCGCTTTGAAAGGCCACAATAGCCCCATTAATTGAATTAAATTTGTTTGTAAGTATAAATATATACCTATTACATGACTAGTGAGTTATGTCGCGAGGAATAATAACACAATTTAGGCGTCTGATTGCTTTTTTCTGCGGGTATTATTTCATTAGTGTTTTATTAGGCTGCTTTGAAATGAGTAAAAAGAGGCCATAATGACGTATGAACTTTGGATAATCATATTTTGTGATTTTTAATTCTTCAAATTGTTGGAAATTGTATGAACGTTGATTAATATCAACGAAACATTTAATTTTCTTTTAATTCACTTTTTATTTTATGTTATTGAGAGATGACGGTTAATTATTTATTTATTATTAATTTTCAACGCCCTGATGGGCTTTTACATAATAACTATATAATACAGTGTTATATATGTAATACAATGTTTAAATAAGAAATATAAACTTATAGCAATGAACATTATAAAAATGATGGTATAAAAGTAAGTAAAAAATATTATTTGTTCGTATGAAGCAGTTACTTTGTGATGTGACATTATAATTTTAAATAAAACAATAACTTTGCATACAAAACTTTTATTTATAAATTATTTATAAAAGTGGTGTATACAAAGTTATTGTTTTATTTTAAAAAAAAAATTATATTATAATAAAAGAGAAAAAGTAAAAATAAATTAAACTGAAACCAGTTTTTAAATTTCAGATGGCATAAAAATAGTAATATATAGTGTAAGTTGATATTAGAAATTTACAGATGAGTAATACAAGAAAAAGTTTACAATACAGAACAACAAAAGAGAGTAACAAGTTAGAATACAAAACAATATACAGTGGAAATAGTTTAACATGAAAACGCTTAATTGTTTTTATTGTTTGAGAAGGTACAATCGGATTTAAAAAATGTTGATGATTAAAACTAAGTGACGATAAGTTGTCAATTAGATCAAATCGTTAAGTTAACAGAATACTATAGTTGCAGTTTTACCAAATTAGCCAGATACAAAAGTGTCGAAATACGCCTCCCTCTCCCACATACGAGTATGTAATATAATGAGTTTTATGTTATTTGCGAATTTGGTATCGTTGCTTTATTCATAGTATATATTTACAAGAAAACTAACGGGTACTGTCGTATTCCAATAAATACACTCATTCAATTCAAATAACTTATCTCATTTTAATCATAAATTTGGTTTATCGGCAGCCATTTCCATCTTGTTTACGGCACCCTAGCGGAGAAAAACTCAAACTTTATACGGGGAGAAAATCTAAACTACCGATCGCCCAATAATAATACAAACAAGCAAACACTTGGCGGGAAAACCCGGGAATCCCCCGAACGGTTTCAATTTCGCGCGCATTTTATATCGGTGATGGAAACGATCTCATTGCATTTAGTGGTTCTAGTTCCAGTTACAGATATCTGCTTCCAGATAAGAAACCACTCTCAATGGGTGGCCAATAAACGGAAAACGAATTATCAATATGTCATTCGCCGCCATGGTCGGAATTGAGCTAATTTGCCTTTATTGCTGGAGTGTTAAGTTGATAAATTTTATTTAACTTATTAAATAGTAGGTAGAAAGTAGATACAGAACGAAGAACACTTCATTCTGTTCACTACACACACACGGAAAAAATTTAATTCGAAATAATGATCATTTTAATAGTAAAAACTGTTAAAAACGCGACTGAAGTTCTTACGAACAAATTAACAGGGTTTCAATGTTTATTGGCGGGAACATATAAGAATAATTTGTTGGTTTACGTAATTTCGTACGTATACCAACAAATTACTCTTACATTTTCTAAGAACTTCAGTCCCGTTTTTACTATTAAAACCATCGTTTTTTCGAATTACATTTTTCTCCGTGCATATTGTGCGTCTAAATTGTAAACAGTACCTTTTCAGAATCAAATGCAAAGTTGACTAACTAATTAACTTTCGTTGCTTATGTGAAAACATGATAATATCTCAACTGATATTATCTCCATCCGTTTTTCTTCCATTCCTTGCACAAGTTTTATCATCTTTCTTATACTACTGATTTGATTTGCATACTGATTTGCTTGTTTTACCCAGCGTATCTTTAGAAATTTTATAAAAATGACTGATATATATCCCGAAGGCGAAGGAACTTTTCGGACCAACTTCCATTAATATCGATGTAAAGTACATTAACGACTAAACCACCAACTTAAATTAAGTTGTGTATAAAATCCGTAGGTTAAGAATAATTTATACCAGTCTGAAGATGGCTTTGACAAGCTCAGACCGGTAAACCGGGCCTCTTCAAGACTCGGTTTAATAAATCCCTTCCTAAACCAATCGGGTGGCGATATAGTTCCCCTGTATTTACACTGTGCAGAGAGGGATGCTCTTGTAAGATGTCACATAAAAAAACTAAAGTTATAAACAATTAAGTTTGGTTAATGGATCGGCATATGGACGTGCTCCGCCAGTTAAAAATCAATTTGTTTCCAACAAATTCTCTGGAGAACTTCAATATCATTAGGTTATGTTATATGTTTAGTTCATATTTCAATGTGATTTGGTAATACATACGGTTCCTTAGAACAGGCAATCTGCCTAGCTAGGAACTAATATCGACCTAAAACAACGTAATAACACTTGTATTCATTTTAAATATATTCTCTTATTATGTAATATTATTTGTTATTTTGGCTTTAAATGTATCAAATGTAAATAAATAAATAAAATACACTCGGGACTTTAGTTATGGAAACATAAGACCGGTCAGTGGTTGTGTGGGCATCGCGTTTGGCTCCCACCCAGGCGTTTCGTGTTCGATCCCTCGGCTGGCTAAGTCCTCCATCACAACACAAGCAATATCTTCCGCTTGGTGTGGTGGTAGTAGGAGATTTTCAAATGTTGTTGGGTTATTCGTAACCCGGGAACGTTTGTCTTTCTTTTTAAAAAAAAAATAAAAAAATAACCAAAATATGTATATTTTTCAACTGAAAAATTCGCACAGTTTCAGCAATATTGCAAACTTCTCGTTTATCACTGAAACGGTCACCGATTACTAAAAGCGCGGGAGTGAAAAACGAAGAAAAACACCAAACCGGCAATAAAACCGAATTGAGCCATTTTTGGTCTTTTGTCGAGCTGCGATCGCCTTTCGATAAGCCGATTGGAAACCAGGCCAAAGCACACGTTACAACGCCTTCCGCAACCACCGAGAATAACGTATCGTCCTTTATTTGAAGTCTAAATTTAAAGAGATTAAGGGCTGAATTGAATCCAAATTGCAAATATGCCCTGTTTACAGAGAAGAAATGACTTTAAATGCGTGTCGCGAGGAGAACTGTTGAGCGGGATGTGAAATTTATTACCAAGTAATCGCTAAATATAAAAAAGTAATGTAAATTTATTACCAATTAACTACGTACGTATGTTCAACCGACAGTTGATCCCACGATAGTTGGCCCCCGAAATAAAAATTATTATAAAATAATAATTATTTGTGCATTATTTACCAATTTCAAACCTAAAATCACTTCAAAAATACCTTTAATGATTAGTTGGTATTTGGTATGGATATCAAACGAATTTATTTACAGTGTCGTTTTTTGTACTTATATCCCTGGTACGTACAGTACACAGAAAAGTAGTTTTTCCTTGATGCATTTGATTAAAAATATTTTTTATACTTTTGTTATTCGGCAGTACATTATTATCTCTGCACACTTCTTGGACACATAGTAATATTTTGGGTTAAAAAGGTATACCGTATTTTTCCTAAACCGACTGCATATTTTATATAAGTATGCCGGGTGGGGGCAACTCGCTGCCCTAGTGCTTGTATGTTCAATAGACCATTTTGCAAATTTTGCAGGGGACGTTTTTTTTTTGGTTTTTTACAGGCAAATTTTAAATAATTCTGACTTTAGTCATTTCGTTTTATACATGTCTTTTGAATACGGTATAAAACGAAATGACTAAAGTCGAGAATTATTTAGAATTTGCCTGTAAAAAACAAAAAAAACGTCCCCTGTAAAATTTGCAAAATGGTCTACTGAACATACAAGCACTAGGGCAGCGAACTGTCAGCGGATAAACTGTCATGGAACCATACACAAGTAGCAGTTAGAAATAAATTTAATTCCGGTAGGATGTTGTAAGTATATTTGAAAGACTATGGTCTAAATTTCATTGGTGCTGTAAGATAAAAGAGTTATAATATTGAATTTAATATTTGGTTTTATAATATATTTTTTAGTCTTGCTTTAACACGCATAAATGCAAATAAAAGTTCCCTTTCGTTCATGCTGCAAAAACCAAAGCTAGTATGAGTAGTTCTGGAGTAAAATTAATGTTTATTAATCAAACGTACAAATTTTTTTACAATGTAATAAAAAACATTCTATACACAAGTGGTCGTGAGATATGTGAGATATTCTTGGATGGTTTTTAGTTGAGCTTTATGTAAAGCGGCTCAGAACTCAAAATGCGCTTCAAGTATGCACTGTAAGAAGGCGGAGTTGAAGGGGGCAGGGGTGAGGGAAGGGGTGGTGGTTAGGCACTACAGAGCCTACCCTTGCATGAATAAGTGTGCGCCGCCACCTGGCAATCAGCTAAATGTGTCTTTAAGTAACCACCCCTCATCGCAAAGAGTTGACAAATCTTAAAAGGGAGGATTTAATGGAGAAATACGGACTTAAAAAATATTTTTTTGCATATTGCAGTGTGACTTGACGTAATCTTTCTCTAATATATAAGTTAATCGTTTGTGGCGGGCGGACAGCGTGGCAGGCGGTGTGGCAGGCGGCGGACGTGGATTTGATTTGTATACAAATCTACAATTTTATTCCGAAGCTAATGAAATTTTGCATACTTAACCTTCAAAACAAAGGGAAGGTCAATGTTTTCGGCTATCATTTTTTTTCTCTGAATATGATTTTATTTTTCTTTATTTTACATAATGATTACAAAAAAGTATATTTTGTAATTTTCATAATAATAATATATTTTTTATGTAATGTTATATGCAGATTATAACTTTTTAGGTTAGGTCCACACAAGAGGTCCTGAGGAAACTAATTTCCCTGAGGGCTTATGTCGTCTTTGGGGATTTTGCATGGAGATTTTTTTTAAGGAAAGGAAGATCTGGGAAGGAAAAGGTTGAGGGTCCAGGAATGACGGACTTTCTTCCCTCCCTCGTGGTGCAGTAGTGAGAGTCCTGCTCGAAAGGTAAAAAGGATCCCTTCAACCAGTCTCTCCAAATCCTTCCCTCCACACAGTAAGTGGGGAGACCTGGGCAATCCCCCCCCCCCCAAACCTGGGCGTCCTACTAAGCAAGGGCGTCACCAAACGTAGCAAACTACTTGTGGCGACCTATGGCAGAGACGTTGGTATAATGGAAGAAATGTTTACGTACACAGGTACATTTTAATGATAGTTTAGTGACCTAGGTGATTGTAGTGTTTGTTACCTAAGCATTTTTTCGTGTAATAATTAAAAGCGTCCCATTATTACAAAGACGAATATACACTGGTTTAAGAATTTGACCTAGAATTGAGGGGCTTCAGGTTCATTTTCCGACGCAGTTGAATTAAAAAAAAAAAATTTGTGTTCTTTTCCATATTATATTATAATAACTGGGCGCTGTGATATCCTAGGAACATAATTAACTTATTGTTGTTGTAAACAGTTGATTTCCCTGAAATAAAAATGAATAAAAAAACTAAACAAATTAATATTTGATTAATCTTCCCGTCGAAATATCAAAATACATTAAAACACGTTTCATAATCCATATAAGAGCCATTAAGGGAAGGGTGGTGACTACTAAGACGCAGAAGAAGGAGAAGAAGGTGAGCTATCAGTATATGAAGATACCCAGCTTCTAGGTACTAGTCTCCAGATAGCTGAGCGGGAAACCCCGGGACATAATAGGGCGCCATCTGTGACGACACGGGGAACTTGGCGTGTTTTTACTAACTATGGCTGTTTTGCAACAAACAGTTGACTGCGCGAAAATAATACAGTTGACTTTTTAGACTTTACTATCCCCTTATCGTCGTTTCTATCTTCAGCCGTCCGTGGTCGAGAGGTAAGGCTCTTGACTCCCGATCCGGCGTGCACAAATCAAATTTATTTGATTAATTGTGTTATTTCACAATTTATTAATTTAAAAAATAATATATATATATAAGACTGTTTGTTGTCTTTAGGTTTTAAATGACAAATAAAACGTGTTGTATAATGTGTTTCTCTGGAGTATAAATAAACGACAATTAAAGTTTATTTGTCATATAGAGATTGTTTTTATAATGTTTTAAAAATATCAGCCACATAACATAGTGCAACCAAAGTAATGACATTTGAAAAAAACAATAGAAAAATTCTTTATTCAAATATAAAGCAATCCTAGATATTTCTAGGTAGGTACTTAAATACTAGGTAGGTAGGTAAATAAATATAAAGGAATCCTAGACATATCTAGGTAGGTACTCTTATTCCTTTACATATATAATATTTTTGCGGTACGTTTCAGAATGGAAGATACTCTCAGTATCGCCCTGGTGTAAGACCACCATTCAGAATTGAAACGTTGCTTGAAATAGCTTTATCCGTGTTTGGTGACCAAATCTGAATAGCCAGTTACTTCCCCACCTTACTCTTCCCATCTCCTTCCCCTCCCCACTACCTTCGGTCTCACAACATACCCCAATTGGGGATGCCATAGTCTCACTGGCTCCAGACGGGAGCAGTTGTGACTCTTGTGCGGTATTCATATTAAAAAATATATATATTATTACGTTATTTATTCACAATATAATATTTTTTGGAAGAATAATTCTTCTAAAGGTAACTTATTAAAAATAATGATAAAATGATTTTTTTATTTATTATTTTGAAAAAGAGTTACAAATTTTTATTTTTGTTCCATAGACCTCATTGGGTACTTATACCTAGTGAGGTACAATATCTAATGAGTATTATGCCTCATGATCATAATTATAATTAATTGTTATATCGCTGAAATGTCGTATATGTAGGTATTTACAAAAAAAATCGTTCTACCTATATATTTTTTAACAACATAGAAGAGTCCCAACTCCCCGAAGCAAGTGGGACTATGGTGTCCCTAATTGGGAAGCATTGTTAGGCAGAGTTGGGAGGAGATGTTTGGAGGATATCTTTTGAGCAATGTGAATATTTATATTTAAAAAAAACAAATATTTAGTATTGCTTTGACAGTAAATAATTTGTAATATTGTCTTCATTAATTAAAATATTACAATTTGAGGTTTAACTCGTTAAGTTAAAAATAAAAATAAGTATTTAAGCTCTTCAAAGCTCTGTGGTTTATTATGGAAATTGCTGTGAGCCAAAAATTCACGTCAATAAAATAAATTTTGCCATTTGGTTTGCCAATTTTTTGTTTTTAATTTTAACAATTTTTTTTAAACATAGAAATTTCATAAATTAATGATATGTAATTTTTTTGATGCCAGGAACCGTCCGTAAGTTTTTTGTTGTTTGAATCTTTAAAAAATACTGAATGGTGTTTTTTCGGATTTTGTGTTATACACGACTGTTGTGATTTTAATAATGCATATAATATACATAATATAAGCTTTTGTCATAAACTAATTTAGAGTGAATATATTTTTATTAATCAAATATCATTACTTATTAGTCATTACTATTGTTAATTCACCATCAAAAAATATTATCAGGTTATTTAAAAAGTTATGTTTTCGTCATCGGCTGAAGGAAACCGTTGTTACCGAAGCTTTCCAATACATATTCAATTAAAGTCAACTGGGATTCAAAGTTTAGCTGTCACGGCAGGGATGGAATATTCTGTAGTTTTTATTTGTTGATTTGCATAATGAGAAAGAGCCTCAATCACTACACCCCTGCTATGTCGCAATACGCTACTTTCAAATCACTAAATAATAAGGATCCACCTCAAACCCCATCACATGAAAAGAGGACATTAAAATTAAGCTTTTGTCTTTCCTCCTTTTTTGTCATATCTTCCTATTTTTCAATTTTGGTGAAACTGGTAGAAGTGGGGGGTGAAGAAATGGAAGAGTGGGGATGGGAAGTACCTAGTTGTTTAGATCTGACCACTAAACAAAACTAAATTCATTTCAAACCATGCACAGTGGATCGTCTAGAAAAATCCAGTTGACAAAAATGATTTTATTGTCTTTTATAGCATATTATAAGATCATTTATGATGTGTCATCATTAAAAATTATTTGTGCATTTTAAAGGCAGTGAAATTTCTGTTTGTATAGTACATTTTCTGAATCCAATTTGAAAGGGAAATTAATCCAAGTTGTACATTTATCATCTGGATTCTAGGTGTTTGCAAAGGTTTTTTTTTGAGGTATACAAATTCAAAATGAAAAAAAAAAACACATTAAAATAATTTTAATTTCCATGATATTGGCTTTCTTTAATAGATAATTTTATACCATTATTTTTTAAATATGATTTCCTGGCATATGATCGCTACGACTACCTCGAATGAAGCGCAATCGTATGAAGTCCAATTTTTTACAAACTGGGGCTTAATATCGGCAATAAAACGGCGTATGTTGACTTCCAAATGGTCCAACGTCTCTGGTTTATTAGCATAGACTAGTTACTTCACATACCCCCAAAGAAAGTAATCTAATGCTGTGAGATCACACGATCGTGGAGGCCAGTTTACAGGTCCATAACGTAAAATTATGCGCTCACCAAATGTTTCCCGCAATAAATTAATGGTGGCAAAAATTAATAAAATAAATAAATTTGCAAGCGCTGTTCTGACGTCAGTTTATTCATGGTGAAATGGCAAGACGTACTCACTACAAATCAACTGTCAGATGTCAAATTGACAGTCTGTAGAAACAATGTTGCCAGTTTAAAAACCAACCTCTAAAAAAACACCCTATACCTACATGAGTAGGCAAATAATGATTTCTAAAAAAACCTTAATATTTTTATTTTAACCAAAAAGATCTAAGTTTTTGCTAGAAAATTAATCAAATGAAATGTAGGTACTACATTTACTTCATTGTAACGATATTTAACTAAAAAAAATATATTTTTATAAGAAAAACTTTCTTTTTAACTTTTGAAGGTTATCCCCATCAATGTAATACATCATTGAAGAAGAAGATAACAATAATAATCTAATTTTTTTAATATGAAAATGAAAGACACAGAAAAATAATAAAAGATAACGGTCGCAACCGGGACTCGAACCCAGAACCTTACGTCTTACCGGTTAAAGTTAAAAAGAGAGTTTTTCTTATAAAAATATGGAGATTCATTTAGACTTTTATAAAAAGTCAATAGGTGTTCCATAAAAATAAAATCGGATATATTTATCCGAGACACTATCTAGGTAACAAATACGTTCCTTGAATACTTGTTTCCAATAATAAAGGTAGCTGCCAATAATATGGAAAAAAACATTAGTCGAAGATAATATTGTTAATTCTGAAATTTGAAATATGAAGTTGTCAATTACGACAGTCTCATAATAGATCGCAGTAGCCCAATTGGTAGAGGTGTATGTCCCGGTAAGACGTAAGGTCTGGGTTCGAGCCCCAGTTGCGACCGTTATCTTTTATTATTTTTACTGTGTCTTGTTCATTTTCATATTTAAAAAAAATTGAATATTATTGTTATCTTCTTCTTCAATGATATAAAAATTTTATATTTATTTTCATTTTTAGATTGCTAAACAGTAGACTAATTTCTATTAGATACCTACGTTATCTGCTAAAACACATTATTTACTAAGTAGATATCATGCCATGTAATACAATATATTGTAATTTAATTTTGGTTATTGCTTACAGACCTAGGAATATACCGTGGGAGCCGAGAAAAGAGCAAACATCAGCATAAATACTTACATTCGAGGACTTCCCTCTAATCTGATAATTAATTAACAACCCAGATTGTCAACATGATGTGAATATTTTTTTATTCATATCGCTTAGCGCTTGCACAATAATCCAAACATGATCCTGCATACAAATTGTAAATGGCCCCATGTTGGAATCGGTGCCAATACCGATATAAAATACAAGTCATTCAACATGCTGCCAGATTTGTCGAACAAAGAAAGGATAAGCAAATAATAATTCATTGGTTGTTGTTTGTTCTTCCCACGAGCTCGGGGTTGTGGTTTGTTGTTGGTTGTTGATAAACCGTAGCGGATATTTATGGTGATTTTTAAATTAGGGGATGAAAAATGGACGCATCGGATGTAAGCACGTAATTTGCAGGACCTTTTTATTATTCGTTCTTTTAGAAAATATGTCAGCACTTATTACATTATGCCATTATTTTTTTATATTAACTCCACAAAGGAAACCCTGAAGAAAAAAAATTCCCTCAGCAAAAGATGTATGGAAGGTATTTTTTAAGGAAAGGGTGGAGAGAAATTTCTGGGAAGGAAAAAGTAATGACGGGTGGGTAGGAATCTGGGGTGAATCGGGGGGCCGCCCAGAAATCATTTATTGGATAACAACTCTGCCATAGGTCACCCCAAGAGGTTCGCTACGGTTGGTGACTTAGCAGGGGTGCCCGGATTCAGGGGATGAGGTTGATCTAAGTCTTGGCGGCAGATGGATCCGCCCACCTAGAGATTGGTTGAGAGAGACCTTCTGACCACTCCAGCCGGACTCTCGACCTTGCGCCGCGGTGGGAAGAATAGATTCATACGTCCGTCACTCCTGGACGCACAAACCCAAGATTCCGACCTCTCATACCATTTTTCTTCCCAGACGTTACTCTCCTTCCCTTCACCTTTATAAGAAAGACCCTCCACACAGCATCCCAAAAAATGACATAGTCCTAAGGGGTATCATTTTGTTCAGGGCCTCCTGTGTGGAGGTAATTCAAGTCTGAATGGTGATCTTACACCAGGGCGATACCGAGAGTATCTTCCACTTTGAAAAATATCTTCAACTCATACGGATATAAAAGAAATTATAAAAAATATAAACTACAATGTAAACTAAAACGAAAGAAAAAATAAACAATAGGATATATTATTATAAAAGTGAAAAAGCAAAGCAGCAGAATATTCCTATAATTTTCTCATCGTGTGATAGACTCAGTTTGAATTTATAAGTTTTTCAAGAGATAGTTAAAAATGTCCTCATATCGTGTGTTTAATGTTTTGCAGATACGTTCGGCGTTCAGTGCAACGAAATTTAATCCATCAACAGATATGACGAATCAACAAGACAGTTCACAATTGCACAAACGCAATACGTTTATGATCCCTCTATAAATATGATTGAAATTGTCAGATCAACGCACAAATTTAATTATGTACCTAATACTTGAGAGTATTGTTGTGTTCCCATTAGGCTGGGAGCATTTGTAAGGGATAATCCGACTGACAATGGGAAGGGAAGGGGGGATGCATTATTTCGGGGGTCCTGCTAGAATTCCTTCCTTGAATAATTAATGTTGTGCATTACAAATATTGTCTCTATACAGGGTTACTGGAAGTTGATGCAAAACTATTGAATCACGTAATATAAGAGCATAAATTCTCCACAATTTTTCAAAATATGCCGAAAAACGTATGACACCTACAAACGAGCATGAACATCGAGTGAAATGGCTTTAAGTATGTACCTATTATGTACACAATTATTATTATTGACCAGTACTATCATTAATAAAAAAATATTCCATTACAGTTGATCCCTGACAGTTGGTCCCCTGGCATACTTATATTTATTTGTTTATTTATTTATTTACATTTGATACATTTAAAGCCAAAATAACAGAAATAATATTACATAATAAGAGAATATATTTAAAATGAATACAAGTATTATTACGTTGTTTTAGGTCTACATTAGTTCCTAGCTAGGCAGATTGCCTGTTCTAAGGAACCAAGGTGTGTAAAGTGCCAAATGCAATTTAAATTTTTTTTTTTATTAATACCTATATACGAAGTTTTTACTAAATGTGCCATTCATAGGTAACCATGTATCGTTTATCGTTTATTTTAACCATGTATGTATTATAATATGCAATATGTCGGTTTAGGGAAAATACGGCATACCTACTTACACAAAATATAACTAAGTGTCACCGAGGGGTGTGTTGAGGATGCACCGTGGAATATATAGTGACTTCAATAATTATTGTAATATTATTCTTATAACAATGTTATTGTTATTAAGTAACTTATAGTTATTAACTGACTAATGAATATGTTATTAACTTCTAAATTGAATGTTATTGTCACTAAAATATATTATTAACATTACTGTGCAAAAGAAAAGGAAGAAAGTAAATAGGTAAAAAGGAAAAATATAATATAAAAAGGTACCAATACGACTATGCAGTAATATGATATTATATTATATATTCATGTTATTTTTTTGATTAAATAAATATGTAATAGTTTGTATAATAATGTATTCCAGTTATTTTTGATAAATAACAAAAGTATAAAATATATTTGAATTCAAACGCATCAGGGTAAATTTTCTTGTCTATAATCTACTAGCTACTGCCCGCGACTTCGTCTGCGCAGGATTAGTACTTCGAGTAGCCTATTTTCTTTTCCTAGTTCCCATCTATGTTTAAATATGTATTAATATTTTCAAATAAATTCACTCGTTTAAATATTTTCTAAAAAAAAGAATTTTGATTTAACAATCATTGTTTTTCAAAATGTCATTCTCAAATTTCAACATTTTTTATTAAACAATAATTATTATTTGTAATACATGGAGATAGCTAGCTTTATAAATTATAGCCTATATGTTATTCTGATGTATTAGCTATACAATTGTAAAGTTTCATTAAAATCCATTCAGTAGTTTTTTCATGAAAGAGTAACAAACACACATACATTCATTCAAACTTTCACGTTTATAATATTAGTAAGATAAGAAGTAAGATATATTCCAGCGTATAAAAACAAAAAATCAGTGCTGTAAATAAATTCGTTTAATATCCACGTCAACTAATTATTAAAAGTAGTTTTGAAGTTGATTTTAGGTTAAAATTGGTAAAAATTGCACAAAAAATTATAATTTTATAGTAATTATAAGTTTGAAGAGCCAACTGGGGATCAACTGTCGGGTCACCATAAAAAATACTCTCACACCTAGTTCGGGGGACTAATACCAGCCAATTGAAGACCCTGCTCCAAACATCGTTTCTTCTGCACCGATACAGTTGAAATACTGCGTAATCTAACCGGTTTCGGATGTCATTTTATTATTTTTTTCATGTTTTATCATCTTAATAACGTTTAAGTTTTTAGGCAAATAGTCAGTCCTAACTGCTCTCTGCTAACCGGTAAATAATAGTGATACAACGGAAACCCCAATTGGTATGAGGAAGGAAAGGAGCTGGAGAAGAGGAAAGTAAATAAAATACATGTAAAGGAATAAGAGTACCTACCTAGAAATGTCTAGGATTCCTTTATATTTATTTACCTACCTACCTACCTAGTATTTAAGTACCTACCTAGAAATATCCTTCCTTAAGAAGATTCCTTTATATTTGAATTATGAATTTTATTTTATTCTATTGTTTTTTTCAAATGTCATTACTTTGGTTACATTATGTTATGTGGCTGATATTTTTAAAACATTATAAAAACTACCTCTATATGACAAATAAACTTTAATTGTCGTTTCTTTATACTCCAGAGCAACACATTATTTTATTTGTCATTTAAAACCTAAAGACAACATACAGTCTTATATACATAATTAAAAATTATGTTTTTATAGAAAAATACTACTTTACAAAAGTAAGAAGAAAAGTTAGAAGCTTTTATTCCACGAAATTCTACACTTACATAGTTAGTATTGTACTAGAATGAAATAATCATCTCCGTATCGTAAGTATGGGAATAGTATTCGAATCTAACCGATTTCCATCGTTTTTCGTCCGGGTTTTAATTATTGGGGACCTAAAAATTGTTTCAAGTGTTGTGACGGTTCAGATCTGATCACCAAGTACGACTAAAGCTATTTCAACCATTTAAGCAGTACTAATTGAGAAATCGACAATATTAGATAATTATTTTTGCATTTATATTTTTCTTCTATTACGATTTTAAATATTTGGCAATAAGTACCAGTCACTCTGTACAATACAAATCTTCAGTAAGCAATAAATAAATGTGTTTAGAATAACTAGGTGGATTTATAAAATATATACATATTATTTTTTTGGCAAAACAAATGGGTATCTATGAATTCACAAAATTCCCCTTCATTATCATACAATCTGACCTACAGGTTTACTACCTCTTAGGTTAGGTTGTATAAATATAGGTAGTATATATTTCATATTTTATAAACCCTAACCTAACTATTTAATCAAAATAAACTAATATATTATTTTAATTAATGAAGATAATATTAGCGAAAGTCAATCGAAAATCCGAAACAGAAAAATCAGAAGAAGATACGGATACATCTGGGACTCGAACCCTATATTATTATAAGTTTATCCTGACGAAAGAAATGGTGGTGTATACAAAGATAAAAATGACGCCACAAAGTGAGTTTGCCATTTACGAAGAAATATAAAGTTTTTTTGTTCTTGTTAGTAACTCTTAAAACTTATTATTATTTTATTTAAAATGTTTACATTTAAAATCCAAATTTAAAATAGCTTTCATAAGGTCATTCAATTTTTTTAATAAACGTCATGATGCAATTTAAAATATTCACAAAGTGAGTGGAAACGTTCAGAAAATGAAAATGAAAATAAAAAGCCGCTCAAATCCGTCACCGAAGTGCATTTGAAAAATAGTTTAACCAATTAAAAGAGCGCTCAGCGAAAAGCGCTCCGGTTTTAATTTCACTTGAAACGCCGTGCGGTCCGACATCGCATCGGCAAACCGAAAAATTGGGGAGAGATTTGATTCGTTGCATCCCTTTATGCCCTTTGACTATCAATCATGCTTAGAACAGGTCACACCGGGTTCCCACGGCCCCGCACTACAGCAGGATGCAGAGTGCGGACTAAAAAGCCAAATAATAGAATTATCGGACAATTTCGCGAAGATTTTTTGACGGACGTGTCCTCGTCTCAATTGAGATTTAATTCGTTCCGTCGTTTATGCGTGAGTGTGCAATTAATTAATCATAACTATGTAGGTACCTACTGAATTACAGTACTTATATTATAATTTATTTTATTTCTTTAACCTACTTATAATAAAATAATTTTCTCTACAAAGTAGTAAATGACGGCCGTCCGTGGTCGAGTGGTAAGGCGCTCCGCCCACTGAGGCAACTGAAAACCAACTAAAACCGTCTGTTTCTCTGTCTTGATTGGTCAAAAAGCTTGGTTAACCATAGAAGAAGAACAATCAGCTGACAGTTGGCAACTATCAATGGCCGCCCAGGGCAACCAGTAGAGCAAGTCGCAAGTCACCGCTTGCGTTACCATTGACAACGGGGTTTTGTGTGATAGTGTATGTGCGGGCCATCACATTGTCATACAAAGACAGTTGGCAGTTGAGAGTTTTCAGTTGCCTGAGTGGGCGGAGGCGCTAAGACTCTTGACTCCCATTCGGAAGGTTGCGGGTTCGAACCAGGCTTGCGCAAATAAATTTTATTTGATTAATTTGTGTTATTTCCCAATTAATTAATAAAAATAATATATACTATATTTGCGGCACGTTCCAGAGTGAAAGAGATACTCTTAGTATCGCCCTAGTGTAAGACCACCATTCAGAATTGAAACGTTGCTTAATAATGGCTTTAGCCGTGTTTAGTGAAAAGATCTGAATAGCCAGGTACTTCCTCGCGTTCCTCTTCCCCATCTCCTTCCCTTCCACACTTACCTTCAGCCTCACAACGTACCCCAATTGGGGATGCCAAAGTCTGACTGGCTCCAGACGGGAGCAGTTCGGACTCTTGTGAGGTATTCTCTATATTTAAAAAAAATATATAATAATAATAAAATTAAAATAAATAAAAAAGTAGGTATCTTTGCGGTGTGTTTTATATTTTATCGCTCAGCAGCACAGAAATTCAATTGGATAATAATAATAATAAAATTTGGATGATTTGCATAGCGCTGTTTTTTGTTAAAAATCGCCTCATAGGCGCTGTACAAATTTATAAAATATTTCTACAACCTTACCTCTAACTACAGACTATACAAACCATTATAAAAATTGCACCGTGGGTTCACCGATCATTGGTACGAAACTATATGATTTTACCAATGGACGCGATTTCGTGAGAAAGGCAATGTTTTTTATGTCAACCTAACTTTTATCATGAACTATGCAGATTTTAAATATTCAATGCTTTTTTCAACATTTTTCAATTGTGTTTTATATAATATTATTTTCAGCGTAGTTTTAACATAATAATAGTGTAATATCTTAGTAGTGCCATAGAATAGCATTTTTTATTGCGGTTTCTTATCCGTAGATAATTGAAATTTTACAGTATCTGCAGCAACAATATCTGATGAAATTTATTACCAAAACATTCACTTAAATCAGTGCAATTTTTTCTCAAATTACGACTTTTTAATACGCAGATATAATCGCGTGATCACATTAAGGGACTTAATTACCTCGTGGCACAGTGCAAGTCATACGAACCCAGGGGTCTGGGCTTCACAATCAGGTTTGGTATTTAGATATTAGATGTAGGGCTTTGTGAAAGGGCGTCGGTCGGACGTCGAACCCTTGCTGCCGAGGGTCCGCCATTCTTCCCCTTCTGGGATCAAATGCAATAATAAAAACGGCCATTATCATGATTGTAGCGGATTAAGTTGGTATCATACCAAACGCCAGTGTGATCAGCTTTGCACATCCCTTTATAATGGAATGTTATATTAGTGTGGATGTCGGTTTTTAGATCAATTTAAACTCTCTCGATTTATTGGCGGGAAAATGTAAGAATAATTTGTTGGTATACGTACGAAATTACGTATACAAAAAATTATTCTTACATGTTCCAGCCAATAAACATTGAAACCCTGGTTATTTGTTAGTAAGAACTTAAGTCCCATTTTAACCGTTTTTACGAATAAAATGATCGTATTTTAGAATAACATTTTTTTCCGTGTGCTCTTACAGTATTTATAAAATTGTTCGAGAACGAAATGAAATTACGAATAATATTCATGCGCTGGCTATGAAAGAAGGAGAGAAAGAAAATGTGGGCGCGCACTGCTCTCGCACTGTGTGATACAGCCCGTCCGCCTCGCCCGTAACGCATTACTTTTTTCGTAACACATTCGCCAGCTTACCCCCCAAGTCAAGCGTGCATAAAGAAGTTTTATGTACCTACTCGACTACGAATCCGGATGTGACGGGCACATATTTATATAGTTACACATAATATTATTTAATGAAAATAATATATAATGTGTAGAATATTTATGTATGGAGGGGTACCTATAATCTCTATGTATTTCTCCCTGGAGAAAGACTGCCATTCAGAATCGAAACTGTTGCTTGATTAGCAATAACCGTGTTTAGTGAGCAAATTTGACTACCTAAACTATGCACATCTTTCATCTTTAACCGCATCTACCTCCAGACAGCAAGAGTAGTTGAGACTCTTGTGCGGAATTCTCACATGTATAAATGATATCAAACATGAAGATGTGAAAAATTAACAAACATGAAGATGAGGAAATTAGCAAACAAAGTCAACGAACATGAAGATTAAGTACCTAATCATTATGTAACACCAATATAAGAAATTAGCAAACATAGTCAACAAACATGAAGATGAGGTAATCATTATGTAACACCAATATAGGAAATAGCAAACGTAGTCAACAAACATGAAGATGAGGTAATCATTATCTAACACCAATATAGGAAATTAGCAAACATAGTCAACAAACATGAAGATGAGGTAATCATTATCTAACACCAATATAGGAAATAGCAAAACATAGTCAACAAACATGAAGATGAGGTAATCATTATCTAACACCAATACAAGTCGTCAATACAAGTGCTTAATTGTCCAAACGACCATATTAGTTTTTGTTCAAACCCCATTTTAAAATTAAAAATAAAGTATTAAAAACGATAATAATTAATCGCTTTACTAAGAAATATTTAAACTAATGAGACCTTTCCTTTGCGAAAATAGATTCATCTTAATGACCATATATATAACACGCAATTTAACAACATCGACATTCTTAATTACTCTTAGAGAAATACCGAAACGAAGTCAAGCGTACGACCACAAATGTTAAATAAATTAATGCACAACTATAGAAAAGGTACAGCAAGAGCATCTCCTGTCCCCATCCCATCTTTCTCTGCCTCTTGCCCTTTCCTATTCCTTCTTCCTTCTAATATTTGTATATTTATATATATATATATTTTTTTGTTTATTTCATTTTCATTTAATGGTTATTTATTACCAATTACAATTTTATATTATATCATAATAACCACATCATAAGAAACTGTTTTGGCTTACCTCATGTTTAACCTCTATTATAACTCATCCTGTATAAAAATTGCTGTTTGTTTCTTACAATAAATAAATAATATTTAATTGAAATAGTAAAAGTAAACCTCCTCCTCCTGCAAAATTTGCTAATGGTCGTTTGGACAATTTCGTACGTAATACCAACAAATTGTTCTTACATTTTCCCGTCAATAAACATTGAAACCCTGTTAATTTGTTCGTAAGAACTTCAGTCTCGTCTTTAACCGTTTTAACGAATAAAATGATCGTATTTTAGAATAACATTTTTCTCCGTGTATATCTACCGTCCGCCTCGGAACAGGAATCTCTAGTGAGGAGGACTGTAAATAAACTACTTTACTTTGTATTTTTTTTAAAATATCATTGATAAAAAATTACAAGTTTAAAAATAATTTTTCAAACAAAAAAACGTACCCCTGCCATTGTACGAAAACACGTAGATTTTCGTATCATTTTGAATTAAGTTGAAAAAACTAAAATGGATAAAGAACGCGGGAAAGATACTTATTGACCAGCGATCTACACTCCAAACCAATTCCTGTCCTCAAACAACAAATTCATGGCTCGGAAAATGAGAAGCCGTTTAAAAATTAAACACCACGGCCGTTTAAATATCTCGCAACACCGAGCAACAATTGGGACGTGGAAATGTCGCCGCCATTTTGCCTGTTTTAAATTCTCTTCCCGCTCTTTTCCCGGCGCAGGCGGGCCAACCTCCCGACTGTCATGTCTGTCGTCTGGCCCGGTAGGGGCAGGCGGTCGCACAGGGGCGAATTCATCATTTAAACTCATTAGGTATACTCTATACGCGACGGTGGACGGTCTACCTCGGGGAAATAGGCACTGCCTAATATTGTAATCGATCGATTTTTTCTAATGGAAATAAGGTGTAGGTGGTTAGGTAAGTACTTTTCATTAAGAAACAATGTCATATTGGAAGTGTCTAACTATTTTCAAAAGGTTGTTTTTTTATAATTAACATGCATTTTTTTACACTGAAACACTGAGAAAAAGATCTTCATTTGGGTTTTTTTACATTAACTGCATACAGCAGGTCAGGTTTGGCAAATAAATTAGTATTGCATGTATAGGTACATGTAATATGAAAATGCACGATTATTTTATTTTTTTACATTAGCTCTACACAGAAGGCCCTGAGGAAAATAATTCCCCTCAGGATTTAGGTCCCCGTGTAGAGGGTATTTTAAAGACCAAGAGGAAGTCAAGTGCCAAAATCCTTCCCTCTCTCTGCGGTCCAAGGTCTAATAGTCCGGTTGGAGAGGTCAAAAGGATCTATCTCAACCGACCACTCCCGATTCTGCCCAGGAACAGGATAGATAAATATTCCTGGTGGAAGATACTCTCAGTGTCGCCCTGGTTTAAGACCACCATTCAGAATTGAAACGTTACTTGAAATGGCTTTAGCCGTGTTTGGTGACCAGATCTGAATAGCCAGGTACTTTCCCACCTTCTTCTCCCCCATCTCCTTTCTCACCTTCAGCCTCACAACATTCCCCATTGGGGATGTCATAATAACCCTGGCTCCAGACGGGAGCAGTTGAGACTCTTGTGCGGTATTCACATAATTTAAAAAAAAAACTTATATCGTTGATATAATATACTTTTTCATTATGACGTAAGCAATTGACATTTCTTGCGAATCCAATATTTATAACATTGCTTTTGTGACATATTACAAAAATTACATGAAAATAATGTATATATTCTGATAATACCTTAAATCTATTCTCTCCACAATGAATTTATATCAAAAATAAATGAAAGAATATAGAGTTTCTAAATATAGAGCATCATAGACAATTTATTAAAATTATTCCCAGAGGCTAGACGCTATGCAGTAATTCGTTACGTCAAGAACGAGATTGGCCCAAGCGATTCTGACCTTGTTCTTGATATAATTTCTTTATACGTAAGGGACAAAATCGCTTCCAAAATCGATGGTACACCGGAGTACGTACGGCCAATGACAGATTAAAAGAAAGAAAACCCAAACCAATATGAAATGATAAACTTGTCGGAAAATTATCATGTTTGCACTTATTATGATAGTTCTAAAAGATGGTTCAATTTATAGTGAAGTCAAATATAATATGTAATGCTCGATCCTCATCTGCTGCCGTGGGGTGTAGAGTAAGGGCACGCGGTGCAGAGGGTGGTGGGGAGGCGGGTAGAGGGTGGCGGGCAAATTAAATTAAAACGTAGAGAATCGTCAGCTCGGCCATGCGTGAGGCTAGTGTCGCTGGCGGCCGCTAGGCGCGTGCCTGTCACCGCCAGTGTTCAGTGTTGCCCGCTATCATTTTCATATCGTCCCAATGGCGATGGGTATGTTCCGAGCAGGACCTACCCCGGGGTTCTTATTTGTAGCCATAAAAAAATGTGTCATGAAAATGAGGTGGTCGTCGGTTCATTGCTGTTATTTTTCGCAAATATATTAAATTGTTTGCATATTATTATATTTATTTGTTTATTTTAACATCTTCTTATCAGAGACCTACTGCCTGAAACTAGATAAACTACGGTGCCTCTAAATTAGCAATTTTGTGAGGCGAAAAGAAAAAAAGTAATCGTAAAGTATATATACATAAACGTCCTTACTAATTAATATAAACGTGTTTTGAAATTTACACATCTGATAAATAACTATTATAAGCCTCAGTTCAAAATGGAAGGATTATCACCTAACCCTCCGGGACGACTTAGCGAGAATCTGACTCAAGAAGCCAAGATTAAAACATTATTAATTTATTTATTTTAGCTTTATTAACACTTCACCGGTGTGTAAGCAAATGATCTAAATGATCGGTAGCATCGTTGTAGGTTTTGTAAATAAATTAGTACTTAAAAGTAGGTAATATAATACAGGTTGTCCGGGGGTAAAGAGCATTAACTTCGGGTGGTGATTCTACATGATGGCAGGAGTAAAAAAGATTAACAACTTTTTTCGAAATTCCAACTTTTTTTCCCACAAAAAAAGAAGTACCTACTAAAAATCCTTAGAGTAAGGTACAAACTTACCCGATAAATTTTCTGTGAGTCAGCCGTCCGCGTTGTGGCGACGTTGTTTTTGATTAGCGCGTATCGTAACAGCGGAAAATACCTAAGGAAGCTGGGCTAAGTTGGAATTGTGAAAAAGTTATTTGTCTTTTTTACTTACACTATCATGTAGAATCACCTCCAGAAGTTAATGCACTTTACCCCCGGACATCCTGTATATAAACGCACGATTTATTTTATTTGGGTTACATTGGCTCCAATCAGGAGGCCCTGGGGAAAATAATTCCTTTCAGGGCCTATGTCATCGTTGGGGGTTTTGTGTGGAGGATCATTTTAGGAAAGGAAGTTCTTGGAAGAAAAAAGTTGTGAGGGATGGGTAGGAATCTGGGGTCAATGTGTAATATATCCATATGAATCCATCCCTCCGACTACTCTGCCAGGTGATGTTGAAAATATCTCCCTCAACCAGTCTCTCCCGATCCGGCCTGCTACGCAGTTGGTAGACAGGGGCATCCACCGCCGCGGGCACTCCTACTAAGTCACCAAACATAGCGAACGGCGTGACCTATGGCAAAGGTTTTGGTTATCCAATAAAGGGTTCCCAAATTGAAAAAAAAAATCTGTATTGTCTGACTACATTACTAACTGTATGTATGTGTATATCCTTCGGTATATTTATAAGGTATATAGGTGGTTACCTACATACAACATTTGTCAGGGGATTATTAATTTATTTATTAATTACTCTTTCAAACGCCTTTTACATTGTAACAATCAATGATTTCATATTGATTTAAATTTCATCTAAACATTTTTTTTTTTTTTTTTTTAATGTTTCTTTATTCTTTGAATAGTAAATGTATAACAATTGTGGAATTTATGGCCGCCATACTAGGCACATGCCCGTGTATGGTGGCCGATTTTTTAAACAGTGGATATAGAATATAAAAGAACATAAAATAATGTAAAGGAAAGTAAGAAGAACTATATTATAATACAAAATGAAACATAATCAAAGCATATGAAGGAATGTAAATGAAAAAAAAAATAATAATAAAAGAGTGTTTGGAAGAATACAGCAGAGATGAAAGAGTATAAAAAGTATAGTAGATGTAAAACTATAAAGAGGATGAAATATTAATTATATATAAAAGCAAAATTAGCACTGTAGAGTGGGCAAATAGCAACGGATTATTACAATGACTATATTTTATATGTGCACGTAAAGTTATAATGGTAAGTACAAATTTATGTACAAATGACTAAATATTGATCTAAACATTGATCTTAAGCATCTTCAGAAATAATATTTTGACACGAAATTTTTTTTAGGTATGTTTTAAAGATTGAAATTGTTATATTAAAAATGTCGATATTATTTGTAGATACATATATTCGTTTGCTAAACTATGTAGGCGAGAAATCGGCGAGTTTGCTATAAAATATATTGTAAAAAGTGACAATTAAATAGATCCTTATTCCTAGTGTGCCGAGTAGGTACTCATATATTAACTGGACTCAGGAGTTTTCTTTAGTCGAACTCCCAATTTAAGATTTTAAATAAGAAACATAAGTCGCTTATCCTTCATCGATCCTCAAGTTTATATATATTCAAGATATTTAATAAAATATATTTATATTCCAGCACTTAAGTTGTACATTATTTTTATACATATACAAATAATTTCCTGGCTAGCCAAAATCCAAAACCAAACACAATTATTGTCGCTAATGTTAAATGTGATTGTGACAATTCCAGGCCCCACAGAAGTGGGTGCCACCGCGTGCCGGATGTTCGGGAGGGGGTGGACTTAATGTTGTGTTCCCGATATTTTAAGCGGGGAAATAAATAAATCATGGCTTAATCCTTAAATCGAGTGTTATCACAAAACAGGATCACGCGCGACACTCGCTCTCATTGTCAACCACAAGGGGTCTCTGTAACTCCCATATTTACTTGGAAAGAATCCTAAAACCCTTCATGGTTTCTTTTAACTTTTTAAATTTCAAGTCCCAACTGCACCCGACCTCTTTTGCCTGTAAGACTATGAAATTCCCAATTGGGGTATGTTGAGTCTGAATGTAGTGGGGGGAGAGGGAAATGGGGAAGAGGAAGTTGGAAAAGTTCTGGGCTATTCAGATCTGGTCACATAGTAAGGCTAAAGAAATTTCAAGCAACGTTTCGATTCTGAATAGACGTGTTTCACCAGGGCGAAGCTGAAAGTGCCTACACTATTCTGAAACGTGACGCATATAGGTGTACTTACTATATATATATTAATAAAATGTGCAATATCACAAATAAAATTAAATTTACTTGCGCATTCAGGGATTTAAACCTGCAACCTCCACCACACAACCACACAACCACGGAGGCCATCAAATACAATACTGGTACTATTAATTAGCATAATGATCCCAACACTCTCACAGTGTCCCTGACATTACCCACTCAAAAAGAAGAAGGAGAGATACGACAATACAAATGTTGGAGGGAGCGCGGTTATATTAAAAACGATAATATTGAAGCGAAAATTGGGAAAATGAATCAAAAATCTCTCGACAATACCTTAAGAAGCATGTAAAGAAACACTTTGGTTTTTTCAAACCTGTGATGTGTTAAATAACAGAACCGTACGTATTTTTTTTAATTTTCGGAGCGTGATTTGCGATTTTTTTCTATCGAGGGAATTTAATTTGATTACCATTTCGGCTTGACATTTTTTCTTTAAAAAAAACGTGTATTTTTTTTTAGAACTTAGAAACGTAAAGTGTCCAAATAATATATGTTATAAATCGATAGAAAATCAGAATTCCTAGCTTACAGTTTATATAAGTTTACAGGTTCGTAATAAGCATTAACTTTGTGGCTCGGCATAATTTACAATAAAATATATAAATTTGTTTTAGACCACTTTAAATTTTAATTACACTCTACCGGTTTCGGAAGAACCCTTCCTTCGTCAGGAGAATATTGAAACTAACCTACCGTAATAATAAAAGCAAAAAATTAGATAACTTGGAAGCACTTAAAATTAAAAAATCTCTAAATAATAACGCTAATATATTGAATAACTAAATTAATTTATCGTTTAGTCCCATTCTAGATATGTTTCCAATAAACCGCTCTGTTATTGCTGGAATTTCCGCAATTACCCCCCCCCCCACCTCACCCTTTGACCTACCACTCCAGCACCTAAATGTATGGTATATATCTATCAATATTTTGTATCATAGGTTAGTTTTAATATTCTCCTGACGAAGAAAGGGTTTTTCCGAAACCAGTAGTGTAATTAAAATTTAAAGTGGTCTAAAACAAATTTATATATTTTATTTTAATATAAGTTTATTCATCTCCAAAAGATTGCATTACCTTTTACATGGAAAGAACCTAGATATAATACATATGTGTCAAAGAATTTTAAAAATAGGTAGGTACCTACTTAGGTACCGTACTTACCTTACTGACTTACATTGTTGCAACTGGGTACTTACTTAGTAACTTATAACACCGGTTTTGGGTAGGTCATAAAGCACAAAATACCCTCGATCTTCTGAATCTATGGTTATTGCGATAGTGGTTGCGCCACGCGCCGCTAATGCGCAAAGGGCGGCCGGCCGCGGCTCGCATTGCGCAGGGCGGCGATAGCGGATATCAAACCTTTAATAATGTGTTTATTCAAAGGATTAAAATCGAAGATCTACCGCCATTTGCGCAAATGGCCGCCATTGTGCCGGGCTACGATTCGATTCCAAATTCATATCGATTTACATAAATTACGGTAACCACACAAACACTATAAAATACGAACTTTGCAGCCGATGACGTCGCTAGTGTAGATTTTGTGGATACAAAAATGTCCATGTAATTAAAAACGTTAATTCGTTTTCATAATGAAGTATGTAAAACTTTAAAGATCAACATAGTGAGTGACATCGCCATGATAGATAAAGGATTCAAACAAATCCATAACAAATCTATGGATTTAAAGAACAGTCCGTTCGTTGTTAAGTAGTTTATGTACCTACCTACTACCTACCTCTTTTGGTCTTCTGCAAAAACAAGTAGGTCCCTGTTAACGTGTATAATGAAATTTTCGCAAAAACGAAAACAATTTTTTTAAATTATTTGTATTTTCTATCCACATTACCTACAATTGCAATAATAATAATAATTTAAATAAATATTTATAAAATAAAAAATAACCAAAAGTCCACAATAGTTATCTACTAATTATATTATTTTTCTGTGTCTTGTTCATTTTCATTAATAAAAAAATTAGATTGTTTTTGTTTTCTTCAATTATATATTTATTACATTGATGGGAATAACCTTCAAAAATTTTTAAAAAGAGAGTTTTTCTTATAAAAAGTTTAATATTCATTTAGACTTTTATAAAAAGTCAATAGGTGTCCAAGACACTATCTAGGTAACAAATACATTCTTTGAATACTTGTTTTCAGTGAAAAAAGGTAGCTGCAAATAATATGGGAAAAAACATTATTCGAAGATAATATTGTTAATTCTGAAATATGAAGTTGACAAATACGAAAGTCTCATAATAGATCTCAATTGCTGAATTGGATAAAGCGTATGTCCCGATTAGACGTAAACTTCTGGATTCGAGTCGCAGTTGCGACCATTATCTTTTATTATTTTTCTGTGTTTTGTTCATTTTCATATTTTAAAAATTATATTTGTATTGTTATCTTCTTCTTCAATGATACATTATTATTTCGTACAGTGATTTTCATACAAAGTAAAAGCCACAAAAATATTTATAAGATCTCAAAAAAAAATCTTATTTAAATGGTCGTGCTTAAATTAATAAATATTTAGAATTCATAAAGCAAAGCTTTGTTATTTGATTTTAACCTAAAATTAAAGTGTAAATACCTACCCCGCCATCTCTGTAGGATCAGAATTTTCATTAAAATGTTATTTTATTAATTAAACAAGGTAATTATTCAGACATCTGCAGCTAAGATGATAAATCGGCGCATTCCTGAGCAACCCCTTCCTCTCCCCCCGAGGTGTCCTCCCCCAGAAACAATTGCCGACGATTATTAAATTCTTACAAAGCCTTATTAAAAATATTTGGACAAATATTTGCTACCGTCCCACCTTCGTCGCGATATCTCATTCCGGTTTTTCGTATGACTATTTTCCTGGGCTTTTGGGATTAATGAATATGAGAATATAGGACTTCAGCTGACTACGCGAATGGCCAACGTGATTGACCAGTGGCAGAGAATAAAAGTTTAAAAATGCTTGCAACTGTACAGGGAAGTTCCAATGAGAAAGATCGATTATGCCCCGTACCAATTTTTTTAAATTAAAAATTTATTATCGATTTATTTCATTCAAAACTTGCTTTAATATATACCTACATTCAAGTAAGCATCACAATCGTGTACTTGTAAGTATTTTTTGATCATAAGTATTTAAGATTTTTCAATACTGTCTAAACAAAATAAGGATGTAAAATTGTTTTTTAATATTTTAGTTTGTAAGACCTTAAATAAATAGAAAAACTGAGGTATTTTTGTAACAAAACACGTTCTCGGATTTATTTTTTAATGATTTTAATTCAACTAAAATTAAAATTCTGAAAACTTTGTTGACTAGATTTTGTATTGATTTATTTTGTTGTATGATTATATGATTTGAAATTTGTGTTGTTTAATAGAATCTATCGTTTGAAAATTGAACAAATCTGCCAACGACCAACGGTATAACCTTAGTATCTTAAAAATACACTTATTTTTTTTAAATTTTAAATCTGCGTGTACCAGATAAAATAACAATCTGTCAAAATCAATTTTGGTTTTTTTGTAAAAAAGAGTCAATACGTCTAGAATTTAATTTAAAAATGACTAATTTCCGGTATTCTCTGGTAAAACCCTCTTAACCTGAGAGGAGTATGGATTGGAGAGTTTTAAAATGACAAATATCACTGGACATTGCAAACTAACATACATTCTTACATTTTATACATGCAAACCAAATAACTTTGTTTTTGGGCTCCTGAAAGAGTAGTGATATTATTTTCTTGACTGTCTTTTTAGAACAACCGCGGTGACAAATAATGAGAAATAACCAATTTTTCAAAAAGTGACGTGTTTCGTCACCATCGAAGAGGTAGACATTACAAATTAATCCAATATTTAAAAAAATATTTATTGTCGCTTTAAATTTGACAGTTGCTTCTTATTTTCATACATTCAGTAAGTGTAAAAAAAGTAAAAACATAATAATTTAATACCCACAGATTTGTCCGAAATATTAATGCTGTGGTGGTGAGAACAAATCACTATCAGAGGCCCTAGCACGCTCGCTCTATAACGATCGATAGGATAACTATCGGTAACTTGTCATCGTCCCCTAGCATGACTACAGATTGCCAACGAATAAGTGACAGTTCACAATTACTAAGTGTCCTTAACTTATTCGACATCAACTGTTGTTTGTACGTTAGCGATGTGCAATTGTCCTAGGGAACGATGAGAAGTTACCGATAGTTATCCTATCGATCGTTATAGAGCGAGCGTGCTAGGGCCTCTGATAGCCCTCTGCAACTATTAAGGTTGCCTTCTACCAGGACTTTCGTCATGGATTTTTTTTAATAGTGAATACCTCACAAGAGTCCCAACTGCTCCCGTCTGGAGCCAGTGAGACTATGGCATCCCCAATTGGGGTATGTTATGAGGCTGAAGGTAGGTGGGGAAGGGAAGGAGACGATGAAGAGGAAGGTGGGGAAGTACCTGGCTATTCAGATCTAGTCACTAAACACGGCTGAAGCCATTTCAAGCAACGTTTCAATTCTGAATGGTGGTCTTACATCGGGACGATACTAAGAGTATCATCCACTCTTTCGTGTATTATATTATATTATATTGACAGTTTTGTTACTCGAACTTCGATCGAGAGTGGAAGCTACTCACATTATCGCCCTGGTGTGTGACATTCATTGTGAAAAAAATTCATAACTTTTAAACCAGTGGTTATAGAAATACCATTTTTAAAATACTTAGCTGTAAAAATATGATCTATAAAATGGCAATATTCAAATCTTTTATAAGTGAAGAAGGACAATGTTTTTGGCGCTTACAGCAGTAGACATTTTTTTTAATGTACGCCAAAAATGTTGTAAACACCGCTGCTAAATGTATGCATGCTGAAAATCAGCTGCTTAAATTGCTGTAAGCGCCAAAATATATCAATATTAAAATTTTGAATAGCTGTAAATGTATGTCGTTATTTTTTTGGGCTAAATTCGTTTGGTTTACAACACCGTAATGTACAAAAAACGATAAAGCACAACATTTATAATTGTTGTAAACACACTAACTTTTTCTAAAAAGTGCTGACAAGTTGTAGTAAACGACAAGTGTTATTAGAAAGCAAACAAATAAAATTAAGTAGCCGCCGTGAACACTTAAATGTAATCTTTGAAAATGCTGAACGTGTACCTAATGTTTCCGTGTAAGTGATTTTGTCGTTTCTTTTCAAAATTGAATTTTGTCGTAACCGTCAAACGTAAAAAAACACATGACTTTGAGGTGTGTACTTCAGTTAAAAAATGTATTATTGACAAAACGGCTAGTTTTTCCAACGTCGCGTCGTACAGTTCTTATTTATCATTGTAGAGTTACAGGACCCGGATAGATCGACGCAGAAAAAAAAACTATTCAAAATGGTATATAAAAAGTATTTTCGTAAATAGTGGTGGTTACAGCAGTATTGCTTTCCTGCGACGATATATCAATTTTATTAGTAAATAATGTAAATCAGGATAATCTGTAAGTAATCGGAACAGAAAATGATAAAAAAATATGTTAGGTTAGGTTAGATTAGGTACGTGGTTCGTTTGCTCTTTTTCTTCACTTTTTGTATCCAATTTTCTGTTTTGTCACAGAACGAACTAATATAAAGATCACATTTTATTTTACGAGGAAGTAACTGCAATAGATCTACATAGTAATGTAAGTATGAGTGCCAGATCCAGTAGTAAGTTTAGTATAAAAAGAACACTCAACACCACCGAACCAGGACTCGGTGGTACCTCCAAAGCCATCAATTCCCCTTCATCCCCGCTCCGCCGAGAAAAGTGTTGTAAAGGGGGCGTGCCTCCTGAGAGAGAGTTATTCGTTGAAAAAGTACAATCTGTTCGCGAACAGAAAACTAAACTTGCAGATTCGAAAATTACTAAAGACCTCGGCGTCGGCTGTAATGGCACTTTTCCCGAGTTCGATTCCCAGCGGTGTGATCTGTCGGGCCCGCCGATATCACCCACCCCTGGACCAAACTTAGCGGATTTCCTGGATCGATAGCTACCCTTAAATAAATCTTACAACTGTGGCTAACCGGATGTATTCTAGACAAAATGAACGGGTTAAATCTGATACTTTAAATCCTTTGTGAGTTTTGTTAAACAGGTAAACAAAAATGCTGAAAATCTTGTAATCTAAACTGCACACCTAAAAAGTTAAGTACCTAGCAGAATTCCACCTCACGTTTAATATCCAAAAAATACTCGATTTCAACTGATTACTTCAAGAAACAACTATTTACGTCGGGGGTGGTGGAAAAACATCCACATATATATTTTTTTACATTAGCTCCACACGGAAGGCCCTGAGGAAAATAATTTACCTCAGGGCCTGTGTCATCTTTGGGGATGCTGTGTGGAGGGTATTTTTAAGGAAAGGAAGGAGAAGAAGTTCTGGGATGGAAAAAGCTTTAAAGGCTGGGTAGGAATCTGGGGTTCAGTGTATCCAGATCATCTGCCGCCAAGACCTAGACTAACCTCGTCCCACAAACATATGCTGTTAGTTCTTGGTTTGGGTTATTTTAATAATTTATGCATATTTTTTCCTGACCATCGAACTTAAACGTCAGATGTCAGATGACACAAATATTTTTTTAAAAACATGGTGCTCGCACGTGAAATTTTAAACTTTGAGAAAAGTAGAACTTTAATCAATTTTTTAACCAACTCCACTAGGAGATTACAATTAACTGCAATACAAGTGGCAGTGTATAAATTCAAGCTACGTCACGCGTTCGAAATTTTGAAAGCGGCCCGATGAGATTTTTTTTCGAAAAAGGCCGTATGTGCTAACCTTGTTAAACATTTTCTACGAATCTTGCATCTCCCCGACATACATTTTGACGGCCGCCGCGGTCCAGGGGCAGAGCTCTTGACTAGAGATCCGGAGGTCGCGGGTTCAAATCCCAACGTGCGCAGATAAATTTTATTTGATTGATTTGTGTTTTCAAAAATTAATCATTTAAAAATAATATAAGAAATATTTGCGGAACGTTCCAGAGTGGAAGTACTCTCAGTATCGCTCTGGTGTAAGACCACCATTCAGAATTGAAACGTTGCTTGAAATGGCTTTAGCCATGTTTAGTGACTAGATCTGTATAGCCAGGTACTTCCCCACCTTCCTCTCCCCCATATTCTTCCCTTCCCCGCTTACCGTCAGCCTTACGGCATACCCCAATTGGGGATGCCATAGTCTCACTGGCTCAGACGGGTGCAGTTGGGACTCTTGTGAGATGTCCACCATAAAAATAAAAAAAGAGGAATATAAACGCCAGAAATATTTGACTTCTTACCCCTTGAATACTCCGCGTATTTTTGGTATTATCTGCGCGATGAGAGTAGTTTTTTTTTTTTTATAATTTTACAAGAACTAAAAAAAGTTAGTCAATCAATAAAGTCAAAAATAATCTTCGCCATAAAGGGATATTTTTAAAAAGTGTTTTTTTTTATATAACTTAATATTTATCTAATGAAAAACAAATTATTTAGTACAGTTAGTTTAGTATATTTTTTGTAACATAGGTACTTAATAATTTTATTTTAATTCCATTCGCTGAAAAGGTAGGAAAGGCTTCAATGTATCCAAAACAAAAATTTTCATATTCATAATGTAAGCCGATTCGAAGTAAAGATAAATCTTAATGGTGATTTAAGTCACATAGTTGTAAGTCTAAGTTGTAAGTTGTTAGTCAATATTATTAAGTTTTAGTTATTATTACCAGTCGTAAATCGCTAATTATAAGTAGTAAGACTTAGTTGTAAATCATTAGCAATAAACCTTAGCTGTAAGATACTGATTGAAGTAGGTATAATATAAATTTTGTTGTAAAGCGCCCTTGAGGTAATTTTCCCACTAAAACGGTGCTATAGAAATTCTATTATTATTATTATCAACAAAGATTTTTTACAAAATATGTAACTATCTACATCACAATGTACTAGGCATCTCAAAACTACCCAGGGGCAATCCGTGTTCTTTTGGACATATGTTCCTCTGGAGTCCAGAGTCTGGACAGTGGTGTTTTCTCCTAAACCTTTGATTTTAATATTATTTTCTAAACGCTTCCAAATTCGGATTTAAAAATCGGACTAAACTGACTTGACACTCAGTCTCGCCTATTTTTTTTTTCTTTATTTCTAAAATACATTTGTTTACAGGTACAGTTTTTTTTACACGCTTTTCGACTACCACACTAGACACATGCCCGTATTATGGTGTTGAGGTGGGGATATTTTTAATTGAAAAAGTATGTAAGTTTTTATAATCTTAATTTCACTTCTAGCACAACAGCAGACAATACCTAACACTTTGTTTTTAATGTCTAGCCCAATCCAAAATAAGTTTGTTCCAAATATAGAGAGCTAGTGTTTTATTTGCATCGATTGTAGTAGTTATATCTACCCAAGGCTGAGAGGGAAATCAAACGACTTCGCATTAAGTTCTTTACTTTCGACTGTTACCCATATCAATGACTGTTTGATTATACCCAGAGGCCTTTCCTTTCCCCCCTTGGCAGTTCCCAACTTCCCATTGTGGAAGTCAGATAACCAACTTCAGGCGCTGTTCGGTTACTACTTGCCCGTTATATACAGAAAGGTTTTACTTCTCACCATTCCCCCTGAGTCCCCCTGCCTTGGTTTAACAACTGCGTTTTCTTGCAGTACCTACCTAGATATATGAAAAATTACCATTGAAAAACAAAAATACCTACAAATAGTTTTTCCTTATAATCAAAGAAAATATTTTTCATGTAATGTACCGCACATTGGTACCGACTACCGCACATAGGTACCGACTACCGCACATAGGTACCGACTACCGCACATAGGTACCGACTACCGCACATAGGTACCGACTACCGCACATAGGTACCGACTACCGTACGTAGGTACCGACTACCGTACATAGGTACCGACTACCGCACATAGGTACCGACTAACGTACGGTACGTATTTCACGGTTCCATGTCAACTCAGAATCAACTCAACTCAACAACTATTTAAAAAGTCGTTAAAAGCTATGAAAAAAAAATAATTTAAAAATAGCCCTTACCCTAACCTAACATAACCTATTTAACCAATTTTTTATAATTATTTTTGAAATATTTTTTGAGTTGAATTCATTCTGATCTATCCGGTCACCGTATTTCACTAAGGTACCGACTCAAAGGAACTTTTTTTTCCTTTAAAAAATGAAGGCTAGGTAGGTACTAAACAGAAAATTTGGCATCTTTTCGTATTTACTTAGGCCCTTCACTCATGGAGAAACCGAAACCAAACTAAAACTGGTTGGCAACTGCTTCGGACCTAACGCAAATTACTTGCAAACTCATCAACTAGCGACTAGCACGGCGAGTTGCGAGTGACTAGTTGCGTTGCCGTTGACAACGGGATTTTGAGAAGTTGTGTAGTGTGCGGACCATCACATTGAAATACACAGGATAGCGACTTGAGTTGCAAACTGTTTTTTTTCAGTTGCGCCGTGAGCGAAGCTCGTACAGTTAAATAAATAAATATTTCTATTTCATTTTTTTAAATTTTTATATTAACTCCATACAGGAGGCCCTGAGGAAAATAATTTCCCTCGGGGCCTATGTCATCTTTGAAGATGCTGCGTGGAGGGTCTTTTTGAGGAGAGGAAGGAGTGAACATGGGTATTGAAGAGACCCACGTTGTAGGAAGGAGGAAACACAGAGGCCGGCAAATCGTTCGACAGCCGAGCTGTTGAACTCAAGAGCGAGTCGTAAAAACGACCAGTTCTCATGTGACAAACGTCAACCGTGTACATATGTTGGGCGAGCGTTTGGCGTGTTTCCCTACTATGCACCGGTGCCGAAGGGATCAATGACGCTAGTTCATCGGAGCATCTTCCATTGAAATACCGGTAGAACAAGGTAGCATTCCCACCCGACGCCTGTGCTCTAAAGATTGCCATCTGTTTGTTAAGACGGGAGAATCTATCAAACGGACCGCCCGTTTCTGCACAGAGTCGAGGGTGTTTTTCAGGTACTTTGGGGCTCCAGACCAGAGATGGCTGCCAAATTCAACCGTAGGGCGCGTATGGAGAGAAAAAAAAATTGCATTGACCTGTGATTCCATGACGCCAGAGCTCAGCCGTTCGAATGTTTTTGAAGACCTATAAACTTTAGAATTATTTCTGCAATTAAGAATTTATTAACTTTGTCTTTAGTTTTGTCGTCAAATGGACGTGTCAACAATTCCAGAGTTTTTCCTCTTCAGATTTTCGCACAAACGGTTTATCGGGATTATGTGGGTCACGCCAAAGGCATAACACTTACCACTAACGCCCATTACGGGAACAGAAGTTGACGATTTGAATACAAGTCGAAACATTTGCTGCAGATTAAGGATCCGCAAACTGGCAAACCCTATTGCCCGGACCTAATCTCCCATTCGAGCGACTTGCGAATGGCACTTTTGTTGAATCCGAATGTGCGAGGGCGGACGCGAACCGGGAACTCTAATGGCCGATACTTGATAAAGCTTTACAGCCATTTGAGTTAGGCATCAGCAAAAGGGAGCAGGGTAATTTTAGTTTTATATTAGGTATTTATAAATCTAGCACAATAAATCGTTCAAAACAATTATTTCGAAAAATTTATAAGTGATGGGTATCAAATAAAACAGCTTTTTTATTGAAAGCATAGTTATAATAAATACATCAACTAACAAGTCCTGCTAAGCCAATTGAATTGGCTTGTCAGCAGGTGCTTATAATTTAGTAACATATACATAATTTACATCTTATATCATCTACAGATAACATTTTTTCATATACAATATTTTTTTTTCGATAGCCAATTTTTCACCATATATTTAACCTTATTCATAGAATTACATTGCTTTATAGTGTCAGGTAATAAATTAAATATCTTCGGTATGTTTTATTCAAACGTTCTCTGTCCGTACTTATTATTAATTTTTGAAACTATTATCCCGTCGTTGCGCGTTAATCTAGTGCTGTATTTATGTTCTAATTTCTCTTTATGCTGCGGGGTAAATATATGCTGAATTATTATTTTGTGCCATAGTATAGCCTTAAGAATTTGAAGAAGTGAGAATTTTAGTGTAGATGTAGATACCTACTGTAAATGGGAAACTGCAAAAACCAAAATAACATAATTAGATCCTTCTCGGTAAGTATATATCAATGCTTCTCGGCTCATTAAAATATTTTTTGGTGAGTCATCGGATAGTAGGTAAGATCAAAAGTACTCTTGCCAGAGTCAAGTTGGCCTGTCAGAAGCTAGGCGTCTACTGTACCGGGCCCGCAGATACTTTGATAGAACACAACTGCTAACCTTGAACAAATCGCAAGTGCGCCCCACTGTTGAATTTGGCAGCCACCTCTGGTCTGGTGCCCTAAATTAAAAAAAAATAAAACCCTCGACTCTGTGCAGAAACGAGCCGACCGTTTGATAGATTCCCCTATATTAACATGAATAGGAGTATTGCAATATTTAGAGCACAGGCATTAGGTAGGTATGCTATCCTTGTTACACCGATATTACAATATAATTGTATGTATATAATTCCTCGGAACTAGCGTCATCCCTTTGGCCCCGGTGCATAGTCGGAAAACACGTCAAACGCGCGCCCAACAAATGAACACATTTCACATTTGTCACATGAGAACAAGTCGCTTCCACGACTCGTTCTTGAGTTTAACAGTTCGACTATGGAATGATTTACCGGTCGATGCGTTTCCTCCCTCCTACAACATAGGTCTCTTCAAGACCCATATTCACTCCTTCCTCTCCTCAAAAAGACCCTCCCCACAGTATCTTCAAAGATGATACAGGCCCTGAAGGAAATTCAGGGCCTGTGTCTTCTTTCGTCATCTGTGTCGTCTCCTCGGTATGGAGTTAAATGTAAAAAAAAATACATCAACATTATTAGAAGTGAGTATTATTATTTTAGAATCACCAAAACTACAGAAATTTGTGGTTTGACCTTCAATGTAGATAATTCGGCGCTTTTTATTGAGATCCTAGATGTTTCGATGCAAAGGTGGACTGCCAATGCGAAAGGGGCTCCGCGGTGTTTCGGGGAAAGCATTATTTTTTGTTATAGGTATGTACTGCTTATACCTAAACGTTTTACGGAAACCATGAAAAATAAATAAATATTATTGAGATGGAGGAAACTAGGTACTGAAGGGAATGGTAAATGAAATATATTTTTTTATTCCATGAAGACACGGAAGAATGCGCCGCCAGCTAAATTTCTTGTCCACAGTCAAACTAGTAAATGCTGGCAATTTCGCAGGAAAATATTTTTCTCAGACAGTAGCCCTTACAAGATAGGCCGAATGATGACATTCCTAGTAATTATAATAATATGAAAATGTTGAATGCGGGACTGACGTTAATCTTTTAAAGTAAAATTACGTTATAGGTAGGTTACCTTCCTAATTATTGTAATGGGATTGGGAAGGTAAGAAGGTACCTAATTACTAATTATTCGAATCTATATAATGTAAGTAAATAGTTATTATTGTATACAGATGACAGGTAAGTAATCAGATAAAGATCAATCTATAGATCAATCTCGTCTTCTTTTAACTCTGAAAAAGTTTAATTGGCTTTCAAAAATAATGTGTTCACCGGTAGTACGGAGACATCTATTGACGAAAATGTTTTCTATTTATAAAATAACATTTTGGAGGTTCAAAATACCTACACTTCTTTCCCACAGATGTCTACCTTCATTATCGTACGGTGAAATTGCTTCGATTCATTATATTACCAGTGAAATATCATAGACGTCACTATTAAAATATTTAGTAATTCAATACCGATTAACCACGCTCCTAGCCACGCTTCTAATTAACCGACTGAGTTTTCATTGCGGTATTGGTTAAATGGTTAATTTATGTTCATTGCCCAGGGGAGTCACAAACTTCTAAGCTAGGCATAATTTTTTTGTGCTTAGGTTGCAGGGAAGGAGTCAGAATAAACTCGAAATATTTACATACAAGCTGATGTGTACCTAACATTACTCAAATCAGCCTCCGTGGTCGCGGGGTAAGACTCTCGACTAAGACAGCGTGCGCAAATATAATAGCAAATATAATTCGCTTCCAGATATGTACAAAAACATCCAGCATAATAAAAAATTGCAAAGCAATGCTTTAAAAGAATATTTTTTAACTACATTTAAAAATGATAATATGTAATCGTCTTGTCTTTTTTTGTTCTATCTTATATACTCGTATCAGTTTTTCCCTCTCTTTACTTGTTTTCTCTTGTTGTTTGTTCTACTTAACCTGTCTTTATTTTTATTTTTATGCTGTACTGAATGTAAAACTTGTATTATGATATCCAAATACCTTTGTAAAATTGTAACTACTACCTCCTACCTATGAATTGTAAGTTCCTCCTGTCATAAAATGAGTTTTGTAACTCATCGGGATTGCTCTAGCAAGAAATAAAAACAATGAAAAAAAAAAAAAAAAAAAAATATTTGATTAATTTGTGATTTCACAATTAATTTATTAAAAAATAATATATGGTATATTTGAGGCACATTTCAGAATGGAAGATACTCTCAGTATCGCCGTGGTGTAAGGACCACCACTATTTAGAATTGAAATGTTGCGTAAAATGGCTTTAGCCATGTTTGGTGACCAGGGCTGAATAATCATGTACTCCCCCACCTTCCTCTTCGACATTTCCTTCCCCTCCCCACTACCTTCAACCTGACAACATACCCCAATTGGGGACGCCATAGACTCACTGGCTCCAGACGGGAGTAGTTAGGACTCTTGTATGGTATTCATATAAAAAAAAAATAATAATAATAAGCCGTGAAGGGGCCAATGGACAAAACAAATTTGGGGTCCCTGTTAAAGCCGTAAACCTTCAGGAAAACAACAAAGCACAATTTTTATCTAATTTTAAGGGTTTCGTGCAAGACAAGCATTTGGAGATTTTAAGATGATTGCTAGTAGAAAATGATGTACTTCGACTTTAGCAAAGACAAGGTAAAGCGCCGCAGACGAAATTTTTTCCTCCAATATTGTAAATTAGTATACATATATTTATTTATATCTATAGAGATTTTCATTTATTTTGCATTTAGACATATGATTAGGTGCATGAGCTGTCCGTGAACATGTATGTTTGAGAAATTTTATATATGCTTCGGAAAGTGTGATTTCCGTAGGATGAAAAAAGGTAGGCCCCCACCATCGAGCTGCCACTGACACTCAATGCTAAATTTTGGGAGAGATGAGAGTACAAGCAATATATTTGACAAACATATTTAATTTGATTTTTAATTCCCCATTACATAGGGAGAGAATACACGGCTTACAGAAGTATTAACTTATTCGTAAATTGAATTCGGGAGACTCTACCAAAATTTTTGTATGATTTATTTGCATAACTGAAATAGCCTAAAAAACTTTCGACGTCCTATTTAAGACTTCTTTTATTATAGAAGAATATTTTTTTTTGATAAAGGTGGCATTATTGCCCAGTAAGTGACAATTTATTCCAAACATTATGAAAATAAATTTTGTTAAATATTAATAAAACAAGAATGTAATACATAAAATTTATTGAGAATTTTTACAATAATTAAATCAATATAATGTTTATTTTACAACAATCTATCTAAAAGATACAAACATAATTCATAACATTATCTATTAAAGGCCACTTTTGGTTCTCAACTCAAAATAAAAGTAATTCATGATGAAAGTAATAAATATTATTGAAAGCTAAAAAAAAAACCTCGTATGGCACAATCAAATAAAAATTACCTTACTATAACAAAATTCGTCAAATAAAGAACAAAATTATTATAGCAACCATTAAAAATGAACATAATACTATAGTAAATTAAAGTAAATATTATGATGGTACACTTTAGTATTTGACGAGAAGCAAAAATGTGTAAAATATTCGGTAACAGTGACAGAAGAAGCAATAAATGTGGTTAATAAAGTTCCGCAGTTAAACCGTTCGATATGTACATAGTTGGATAGCGTGAGATAAAATGGCTCCCGCTAAACTGAACCACAAAGTAAAGAATATTTTAGAATTGTTTGAAAAGTTACAAACATTCGAGACACATTATTAGTTTGAACAAAGTGAGTTTGTAAAATATACAAATGCGGAAAGTATATAAAATGGGTTTTGAACCCCTTGTACAATGAATAACCCACATAAATGGGGGAAGAATGCGTTCCACCACCGAGCAAAGACAATTTTAAATCTCATGCAGTGTCTATTTAGTTAATATTTTTAATTTGGTAAGAAAAACATGCAATGGGGATAATTATAGAGCATTGTTACTTGCAATGTTTGATATCATAATTCATAAATAATCATTGATTTTTGTTTCATATTACACGTACAGAAATTCTAAAATAAACTCCGCACTGGTGATAATGTAGTATACATATCGACGCTGGAAAGGAAAAATGTCTACGGCGCTTTATTTATGAATTATGATATTATTAATATATTACGTTCATGCACTTTACATACGGCAATCTAAACAATATCAAGAGCTAAACACATTCAGAAAAACCCTAATTACAGTTGCACAATATAATTGACAATTTGCAAAACTCTTTCAGAGTAATTCATTCAAAAATAATAGATTGTTAAAAAAATAAACCCTCCGCAGTCCAGGCGTATTATCCAGCAATTTCGTAAATAACAATAACATGTCAAATCAATTAAATAAAAGTCAATACATCTAAATTTTATGCTAATGATTAATTTAATAAAGTAATCAAAAGAGAATCAGTCATCCATAAATGAATTGTGATCGCATAAACAACATTTAACATTTGAAACAACAAACTTTTTACACTACATTATAAATACGCCTACATAATACAAAGTTTAAAAAACTTACTACAAAGAGACTTTATAAGATTAATTTATTTCCTATTTTTTTAAAGATGACTCTTCTTTCCAGTAAAATTAGTGTCCTTTGAGGCCTATATTTACCTACTGTGAAATTATAAAATTAATTTAATTTCGTAAAGGAACATGTACATAGCTCAATTTATAAAAATAATGCAGAAAATCCTGAGACAAATAAAATGAGTTAATTATTTCCAGATAAAGGTAAAAATCATGCAAAAACATTAATAAAATCAAAAGATTTAGCAGTGTTATAAATCAAATTCATTGGAAAAACAGGATTTGAAAGAAAAAAGTGGATTCTTGTGTAAATCATCAAAATGCCACTCATTTTCGTCGCCGAAGACATTATTTTACCCAAATAATGATTATATAATACTCCACATTGCAGATGAGCAATAAATAAATACATCGCTAAGTGAACAAGGAAGACTTATAGTAATTGATTTAATTATTTCAAAAACCGCAATTCCCCATCCACAACTGAAAGAAGGACTCTCCGTTAAATGAATAAACACATAATTTTGCTTTCAAAATCATGCATCAACTTTGTAAATTACATAAAAAAATAAATACATTTAAATTGATAATTAGGTAGGTTGGTTAAATTAATGACTAAATCTATAAGTAGTTCACTAGTTCATTTATATTGTCCTAAAATTATCTGCAGTGAGGTAGGTGGGGCCAAATGTTAAGTCGTTTAGGACTTGACAAATTTTTTTCAAGGATAGGAATATAAAGTCTATTTACATAATTTTAACTGGAAACTGTATGCATATGTATTGTAGATTGTAGTAAAAATATGTAAATCGGCGAGCATGGTAATATATTGACATACGTAATATATTGGCAGTCAATGTCATATAAAACATGAAAATACTAGATAAATTTAATAGAAATCTAATGCGGGTGTAAATCCATTAAATGATAAGCAATTGTCATCCAATTAGACAATCTTACACACAGCCTCTGCTCTCTTATACAATTAAAGGTTAATTCAATTAAGGGTAGCTTGACCTTCACTCAAAACAGCTAGGGTTCAATTTGCACACAGGATGCTAAAACATTCAGGTGTGATTTTAAAAAAAATCATTTAATTCATATTATGATACCCTCTCTGCATGATTGATTAGAATCTAATCAATAGATAGAAAATCATTAACCGCTTGGGCACATAAGCTTGTTTTCACGACAATTTAACATAGGTAGACATAGGAATGACGTATGCCCTGGACCTGAGTTATTAAAGGAACATGTAAATGTGACAGTGATATGCTTTTTACATCTAAACATAAATTTCATTAAAATAAAGGCATCTACCTACTCATATTCTAAATTGGAATGTTAGGCCCTTCTTTCACAAGGACATGCAAGTATCCAATACTCATTATGTGCACCAACATCATGCATGTGCATGTGTCATCAACAGTATAAATTACTTCTCACACAAGAGTCCGTAAATGCACAACTGAAATCATTTTCGAATCCTTGAAACGTCAAACTAGAATGCTTTCATAAGCTCACTCACAACCAAACAATTGCCGTAGCTTTCATTCTTATATCCTGTCATTCTTTGTCGACTTTTTTGTTCACTCGTATTGTTACAAAATGCTGACACAAGTGACGCCATGTTTAACGTCTCAACAACGTGAGTCGGAACAACCTCGCCCAGCTGGTAGATTAGCATCGATAACGTCTTTACAAAATGTCAGCAATATGCTGCTTATGGCGGTAGTCACCAAGATGCTTGAATCGTCGAGTATCAGATAATTGTGTATCCCTGTGGAAGAAGAGCCTAAGATTTATTTTGCAGAAACTTTATGTGATTTTGGGTAAATAAGTGGAAATAATTAAGATATAATTAAAATGATGTTACTGAAATCAATTTAAATAAAATACTTTCTGTTATATAATATATTATAATACCTAGTGATAATTTTCAGGTATCAATCGTATGTATTATTAAACATAATTTGGATTATTTCTAATTGTTCAATTGGAATCACTACAGTTGGAGTCTTCCTTGACCAGCCGACGAACAGGATAAGAAGGAGTGTCCTTGAACTTTCCCACAAATTCAAGGAGTTTTTGCAAGTTCTTCTGGGTCTCAATTTGTTCCGAAAGCAGTTTCTTCTTCACCACATTCTTGGATTCAATGTTCTCCTTGAGCGTTTCGGCACGCATCTCCAACTTCTTAAGGTCAGATCTCAGTTGCTGGTTTCGTTCCTGGAGGAGTCGTTTCTCTGAAAGCTTTTCTGGAATAAAATAATTACAATCTTTGAGCTTTGGTCTCTAATCACATTTATTAGTAACTATCAATTTATTATCTTCTCCACACAGATAAAATTAAGTTGAGTCAACCCTCATATAGGTCACGGAGAAGTAATGGGTTTTAAATCATCAGTAGAATGTTGACATTGATGTGGTACTTGTATTGCAGAAAACACTCACAATAATGAATGCTTCCAAATGGAGTCAAGAAGCAGCAATATGTATGTTTACATAACATATTATGAAGATGTTATGAAACCTTCAACATAAAGAACTTGTTAATGATACCAAAGAATAAGATTATTTATTTTTTACCGACTGTTGTCATAACATGAAATAAGAAAATAGCAATGATGATTGGGAAGAAAATTTAATTAAGAGTTCATGATTTAAATCAGCGTTTCCCAACCATTCTACGCCTGCGGACCGGTGAAAATCGGAGAAAAATTTTGCAGACCGGTAACGTAGGAATAAAATCCATTATTTATCTAGTATTTTGTTTACTGGTTTTTAATATTATATTATAACAGGCATAAAATTAACAAATTACGATTTTATTGCAAATACAATGGGCAACAGGTATTTCTGCAGACCGGCAGAAAAATGTCCTCAGACCAAGAATTCAGGAGGACTCAGAATCAGGTTGAGAAATGCTAATTTAACTTGTTGAAAGCCAGCATACAAAAAAATTTTTTTTTCAATACGACGTAAAATATTTGACAGTCACCTTTCTTACGAATTCAATTTTTATAACATTTCTTTTGTGATATATTACAAAAATTACATCAAAATAATGTAGATAAAATGAACTTCGTAATAATCATTCAAATCGATGCTTTCCACAATGGATTTATATCAAAAACAAAGAATAAATATAGACTTCGAATAGGACAGCATTCATATTATCAAGGGGCAGCCATTTTGTCCGCCATCTTTGGTGCCCGGCACGTCATTGGCAATTAATTTGATTTTTTCAGGGTGGCTAAATGCTATCCAGTATTTCATTATGTCAAGAACGAGAATGGCCCAAGCAATTTTGACCTTGTTCTTCATACAATTTCTTTATACATAAGGGGCAAAATCGCTTAAAAAATCCGGACCCACCGGGGGGACTGCGGCCTGCGAGAGGTTAAGTCACATTAATACAATAATTGTTTGCGTAACGACTGACAAAAATAAATTTAGGTTAAAAGTGCCTGAGAAGAACCCTTTCTTAGGAAAGCGGCATACCTTTGATAACTGCTTCCGAAGGCTTATTGGCGTACCCTATGACGGTCATACTGGAGGGTTGACGGGAATCCTTGACGGTCTCGCCGCACTGCGGGCAGTCGGGGGCTGTGGGGGGCTTCCGGGGGGGTGAGCGCCCCTCCCGGGTGGCGCAGCTCCAGTGAAAGTAGCTCCCGCAGCCACGGCAGTGACGCAAGAGGGAAGGAACATCTACAAATAAATCAAAGGTCAGCAAAAACTGTATTCCAAATATCAGTCATAATAATGAAAGGCCATCAAGGCACCGTTTGTGAAAACTATTGTCACTAAATTGCAGTTTTTTTGGTTTACCCGACTTGCACAGCAACATTATTAGATCTTGTTAGTAATTAGATATACTAATTAATTACTAATTAATTACTAGCATGGCGGGCGAAATAACACAATATGTACACTATGTATAAAATTCTTTAATAAATAAATAAATAAATAAATAAATAATTTAGTCAATAATTGAAGTAAAATTTCTACTTTCAAAATAACTTCGCTTGTCCATATAAATAAGGTGTAAAAAAGTAAAGAGTAGGCAAACTTTCCTGATAATTAACATCAGATCTTATTTGCAGTAGAAAAAACCGTAGAAAAGTTTTTTAAATAAATAAAAATTGCATAGAACTAACGGAATAATGCACATTGTAATGGTCTAATCCTTCTACCATAATATTATGTATTTAGTTTTGCTCCAATGTAGAAATTATTATACATAGAAGCAATAGAAAAAGTTTTTTTTCAACCAAGGGCACAGAAGTGGAGGATTGGAGTGAACTTGGAACTTACGCTGGCAGGCTGAAATTTTCAATGTTTACTTTCTGATACACTTTTTTATTATAATAGGTTGATAAACATGAAAGATTTCGTACATCAGAATCCGACCATTGAGAATCTCCAGCTGCCTTTTTGCTTATGACGACAGAATGGGAATGAACCCAAACCCAAACATTTAAAGTATAACATTGCTTATATTTACCATTTTGATTACAGACACAGCAAGGCATGGGATCTGGTGATACCACGGGGATGATGGTCAGTCCGTTGGGCAGTGTGAGAAAGGGGTGTGGCGGAGGCGACTCGGGGGGCGAGGAGCTAGAGAGGGAGGGAGGCGAGGGGCGGGGGGAAGGAGCCTGCTGGGACTGCTGCTGTTGTTGCTGCTCCTGTTGGCGCTTGGCCCTCTGCTGGGCTCGTGTGGTAGGCGGGGCAATGTTCTGCTGGAGGTATGGGAAGTTCAGCTTTCTTTTTTTCTGCAAAAAGAAGAAGTTTTAAATAATAATACAAAGGTATTACTTATTACATTGAGCACAACACAATCAAACAATACTTCCCCTGTACACCAGTGGCGTGCATTTCTGTATGACTAAGGGCAGGCTGTGTGTAGTTTTTCAAGTTCAGACATGGGTTTTATAAAACTGTATATTTGTATAAAACTAGAAACCATGCCGCCACCACACTCTCTTGTATAAATAGATTGGAGTCGAGTTCAGACTTAGAAGACTCTCCCCTGCAATATCAATTTTAATTTTGTCACCTGATCCTGGAATGGGAGAGCTTCGATTGTGGGGAAGGAGGGAGCAGTCCCAATAGTCCGTTACGGGCACATTGCATTATAGGGCGAAAATCACTGTACCAAGAAAGGAGACGTTTTTAAAATAGGCTTCAGCCTAGTGAGCCTACGAATTAATCGAGTCCTGGGCTTGGGGTGTGTGAATATTGAATGAATGTTTAATTAATGTCGATCAAAAGCTTGTCCGAGTCTGTTTTGACCCATGTATGTTAAGTATAAAGGCCAAAGTATGTTAAGTGTTAAAAAGATAATTAAATGTATACCGTTTGTAGATCGAAATTTCCATAAACGTAATCATTCTTGTTGGTGCTGGTGGTGGAGCGCTTCTTCCTCTCATTCCTCTTCTTCTCCAACATCTGGCGATGGTTGGGGGTGATGAGTCCCAGGAAGCGTAGGAAGGTCTCCTGGCAGACCTCCTCTCCGGGCATCGGCAGGGAGGGCAGGGAGGGTGGGGGCGATGGGGAGAGAGTGGGAGACCTCTCGGTGCGCGGGGGGGAGGGGGTGCCACTCTTGGGGGAGGCGCACGGGGAGCGTTTCAGGGGGGTGATCAGCTCCACGGGGGTACTAGAATAACAATATTACATTTTAGTCCAACTCCAGAGGAACCTGCTAGATTTTTTAGATTTTCACTGTACTATTAGCTTATATTTTAAAATCATTCAATCATTAAAAATTATTGTGGGGTACCCATTAATGTATTATATTTAGATGATACAGAAGCTAAAAAACAGGTTCCACTTTTGTACTTTCAATTAGTTATATTTGGTCTCCAACGCTCTTAACACCAAACGACCAGAAACTATAAAACCCAGTCTACGCGCAACGATTATCGTTAGTGGAACACCGTTTCAACGACATATTTATTTATTTATTTATTTATTTATTTAATACATGTTACATAATTGTGACATTTACATAAAGTTGATATATTAAATCACCATACTAGGCGGCTGCCTGTATCATGGTGACCAATATAGTATAGTTACATTGTATGAAATATGAAGTCTAGTATAAACATGGAATTAGTATATAGTAAGCAATAGTGCCCCTAACCGTACATTTCTGATTTATTACTATTTTTACTTCTTCAATCTCCGCAAATTCACTTTGTGGCATCATTTTTAATTAAATGAAAACAAATAACTTTGTTTACACCACTTATATAATCACAATATCGACGTTTCTTCATCAAGATAATAAGAACATATGTTCACATTTTGTGTACCTGCTAATTAGAAAAAAATTTCATCAAAATAAAAATTTTCTGATATGCTAAAATTCCCTGAAATTACCATGATATTACCATAAGTTTTCCCAGTTTGTGGCCACCCTGCTATAATGATCTATAAAATAGGGAAAAACCAGTGAACAAAAAATTCAGTTGCAGGAAAATTTCTTATAATAAAAGAAGTACCTATAAATGTCTTATCTCTGCAATGTTACTTTAGACCGCCACATCACTATAATTGCAGGTCATTGTGCAATGCATGCACAATATTATTCTCATTAAGTGGGTCAAATTAACAAGAAGGGAAGTCATTTCAAAATTGATGAGCTCTCGATTTTAGATTATTCATTGTTAATGAATTTTATATCACTGCAAGGTATATATAACTTACTAAGTATCTAATGGAAATATACATATTGCTCAAAATAATATCAGGAAGTCTCTGCGCACTGAGTAATAAAATCAAAAATAATAATATTAGGTACATGAAATTTTAATATAACTATTATACTTGTGACCACTGAAGATGGAACCAACAGAGGTGTATTTTTAACCAGTTTATAACTATTATCTTAGGTAAAAATTTATCTTGCAAATTGGTCATACATTTTCAAATATCGAAATTCTTTCTTGAACTTCATTAGGGGACATACATTAATTACATGAGCTGTTTTTTTTTTGTAAATTTAGACCCCTCCCCCCCCCCCTCCCCCCTTGGTGAGATTAAATGAGATTTAGTAGGACCCCCCCCCCCCTCATGTGAGATTTTTTCTTACTCTCGAAATAAATGTTTTTATAATAGCCATTTTTTTAGCATGCAAAATGGGACACTTCAAAAGACACACACAATTTTTTTTTTCTCTATAATAATATATACTCTTTTAAAGTTGACGTGAGACTTTTATTGACCCCCCCCCCTCGGTATAATGAGATTTAGTGAGATTTTACTGGACCCCTCCCATTTTTTGCTCACGTAATTAATGTATGCCCCCTTAGCCTGTCTTTTTTTTTTTTCTTGGGGGCTAGGAATCGAAAGATCTTATGTAAACTAGTGAAAATATTTCAAATTGATATAAATCACACATTTACGGATTTTCTGTTCAGTGGTTCACACAGTTCACACCAACTGATAAATTCAAAAATAATGCTCTCTTTTTATTAGCTTTGTTTATTGAATAATTGTTACGAAGCATCGAAGTTTTCGCAAAGTTTGCGTAATCCATGGTTGAAAAAAATAAACACTAACATTAAACAAAAATTTAGAATTGCTTTTATTTGATAAATGTAAATATTTTGTCTTACCATATTCTTTGCTTGGCTTTATTCAAGGTGTTGGCGAAATGGGCCCTGCTGTCCTGGATGTTATTGTGAACTGCGGGGTCCTTGAGAGAAAAGTTTTCAGTAGCCCGGATGAATTCATCATCTTCCAGTTGTTCTTTGATTTTAACTCCGTTGGTTTGTTCAACGTACATAGGTTCATCGTAGTCATCTTCGGACTTGTTGGTTCCGTTGCCGTTGTTATTTTCAGTCTTGATGTTGATCTCGCTCAGGACAGAGGGCTTCAGCAGGGAGATGGACTTCTTCCTGGTGCGGTTTTGGAATTCGTAGTCTCGTAGCTGCTGTGCGATATGGCGATGGTCATAATCCGAGTTGATCTGCTTGTTGCGCGCCTTCAACTTCTGCTGGTATAGTTCCAGCTCCAAACGCAAACGTTCTGTAACCTTTTTCTGAAAAAAAATAAATAAAATAGAATACTAAAACTTTTTAATGTCAACAACTTTCAAATATTTTAAATTCTTTTAAAAAATATATTATATGTGACACCTCACAAGAGTGTGCCCGGTTGGGCAGAGTTGTGAGATGGGGGTAAGTTAAGGCAGGTTAGATGTTTGAAGTGATTTAATAATGCGGGTTTTGAAGAGGCCCAGATTATAAGGAGGTAAATCAGTAAAAGTTAACTAACAAACTGCAACTATTTTCGTATCATTATAAAAATGGTTTCCGAGTTCAAGAGGGAAATAAATCATTTTAATAAACTAACAGAACGGAATGGAATACAGCACAACTCAATCCTGGCACACGCATTTCTTGCTCTATAATCAATATAATCATATTACATAATATACCACAGCACGTACACGAAGGATTTTAACTGTAAATGTCGTTTTGAGTGTAAAGCTAGCCTAATGTAAATGTTGACAAAATATTGAAAATATAAAATCATAATTCATAATGAATCTGTACTCATCTATTAAAGAAATAAATTAAGGTCGATGTTTTAGATGGCTAACCTACTTCATACACGTGAAGGCCAACTCATGCAAAAAATATGCCATACTTCGAGGTGGTTTTATTCATTACGCAAATCGGAAAACTAACTTTACATTTTGCTCAAGAGTAGAAGAGGCTTGAATCTACGTGCCACGTGGTGAGGAACCACCATTCAGAATCATTGAGTTAAACAATTATCAATGTTCAGAATCTAAAAGTTGCTTGGAATAGCTTTACCTATGTTTAGTTGTTTAGAGTTTAGAGGAATATAAACGCCAAAAATATTTTACTCCTTACCCCTTTAGAACTCCGTGTGTTTTTGGTATTATCTGCACGGGGAAAGTGGCGCCAAATTTGTTTTTATTTTTTTTATGAATAATTTTATAAGGATGAAAAAATGGATGGATGGTCAATGGATCAAGTCAAAAATAATCTAAGCCATAAAGAGGTATTTTTTTAAGTTGTTTCTATTTAACTTCATATTTATATAACGAAAAACAAATCATTTAGTACTTTAAGCTGATATTTTTTGTGACGTAATTAATATTTTTATCTTAATTCCAATAAATAGAAAAGGTAGGAAAAGCTTCAATGTATCCATAGCATATTTTTTCATATTCATAATGTGGACCGATTCGTAGTAGAGATAAATCTAAATAGTGATTTGGCGTATAATTTCATCTTTAGTAATCGGTTCCTTGACGACTACACAACACAGCGGCAAATCAACACAATGATTTGAAAAGTGACAAAGTCATTAAAAACGATGAAAAAAGCTTACCTAATTTATTTAACGTAGTTTTTTCATCACTTTTCATGACATTATAACTATTAAAAGGTGTGTTGATTTGTCACTGCGTTAAGTTATTCGGTTGTCAATAGAGATCATATCTGAATAAGCTGTGTAAATCAAATATGTTGTTATTAAGTTTTTTAGGTTTTTATTATTGTGACAGCTGTTTCGGTGTAAAAGATGCAATTTTCAAACTGTAATTACCACGTTGAGAGGACGTAATTATATGATTCCATTTACCCCTGCCCAATTTCAATTTGTATGGTGCCTAAAATGATTTATTATTGTTAAACCGATTTACTATTATTTGTTAAACTGATTTATTATTATTTGTTAGTTTACTGAGAAAATAATTGTGACACTAGATTCTCTTACTTACGGGGTACTTTGAAATCTGTTTTCCCCACATTAAATGGTAATGTTTTCTTAATTATTGTTTAATAATGACGTGACTGCTATTTATGGTAATAAATTAAATGGAGTTCTACAAATTAACCACAAAAAACAATAGGTATCTTCCCAATTTAATCTACCCTATCTCGTTCCCCTCCTCTATTTTCTTTAGGGGGTTTCTCACCATCCTCCCAATAGCTTATCTACACTAATAACGAATATTTTCGATTTACGGTTTATTTATTTATTAAATTGGAGTTTATAATTCGGTACTCGAACCTATGAATAGTGGCTATATATTGGATAAGTTAGCCAAGTTTTCTAACCACTGCGAGTATTTTATTTTTATTTTTAATAATATTCGTTATTAGGGTAGATAAGCTATTGGGAGGATGGTGAGAAACCCCCTTAACCTCACAACATTTCAGAGCGGTAAACACTCTAAGGGGGTTTCTCACCATCCTCCCAATAGCTTATCTACACTAATAACGAATATTATCAAAAATAAAATACTAGCAGTTGTTAGAAAACTCGGCCAACTTATCCAATATATGTATAGCCACTATTCATAGGTTCGAGTAGCGAATTATAAACTCCAAATTAATAAATAAATAAACCGTAAATCGAAAGTATTCGTTATTAGTGTAGATACGCTATTGGGAGGATGGTGGGAAACTCCCTAAGTATCGTCCTGGCGACATACCACCATTCACAATCGAACTGTTACTTTAAATAGCTTTACAGATCTGGATCGATTTTTTTTTTTAAATTTGAACAGACTTGTTATTCTACAAAATTAACAAATAGTGGCACACGTAACGTACCTATTATCAAATGAGAACTTTATATATCTTACTAATATTATAAACGCAAAAGTTTGTATGGATGTATGTGTGTTTGTTACTCTTTCACGCAAAAACTACTGAATGGATTTTAATGAAACTTTACAATAATATAGCTCATACGTCAGAATAACATATAGGCTTTATAAAGCTAGCTATTTTTAATATATTATAAATAATAATAAATGTTTAATAGAAAATGTCAAAATTTGAGAATGACATTTTGCAAAACAATCAAATTTCATTTCTATTTTAGAAAATTAGTGAATTTATTTGAAGTACTCGCCTAATACTTTGAATCGAATCAAGAATTATAGATATTTTAAATAAAAAGGTTAAGAATTTTGGTATACATATAGATGGGACCTAGGAGAATAAAACAGACTAATGAAGTACTAATCCTGCGCAGACGAAGTCGCGGGCAGAAGCTTGTCATAAAATAAGGGGAGAAACAGGTTACTAAAGACGTAAAGAAGCATTCTTGCTCTACATTATTGGGCGAGTGATCATCTGTGTCACGTCGCCGGCGGAAATGTACGAATTTCTCTGAATTCATTCACGGCAACCTAAGGCGCGATCTCACGCTCATTCACTTCTTCTAGCTTCTTACTCTAGCGGTAATCGCATCATGCTCGTGCAACTTACGACACCGACACCACTTCATTAATAAGTTCGCTTTCTATGGACTGCAGAGTCACTTTTACTCGTGCTACAAAAATAGGTGCAAAATTCAGATGCTTCTGAAAATTTAAAATTTTCTTTAATGCATTTTAAAAATATATCAATCGGACAGATAAAGCGACTATCTAGTTAGTCTAGTAGGTACAGTACGCGCCAAACTTAAATGCTGACATGAACTTGATACGATCTATTCTCGCGCAGGTACATTCACTTTACTGGATTTTACAATGACCGTAAGCGAAAGAGAAAAATTAGTAAAAACATACGTGCGACAGAGAAGGCGTGCCAAGCCACTCTTCGGATCTTAAACTCGCCTATTGCGACGATTTCTGTATCTGAATATTTTTAATGTAATGTATCAACGTGAGGTCGGTATTAAAGTTTGGCATGTACTATGCTTGGCCTCATCGTTAAATAGGTTACATTAGGTTAGGTTATGGGCTATTTTTTTTCATAACTTTTAACGACTTTTTAAAGAGGTGTTGAATTGACTTGATTCTGAGTTATCATTGAACCGTTTTTTCACGTGTCCGCTAAAGAAAAAGTTGCGTTGACCTAGATCGCAAACAATCCATACAGCAAAAGCAGTGCACATTTCATGACTCCAGTTTCCACGGGATGCGAGTTTTTAGTGAGGCATACATTCTCTACTGTTTACCTAGTCAAGATATTATGTAGGTTATAGGTTTGTTAAACGTGATCAGTAGAGCAGATATAGCACGCGACGTGGGAACTTAATATTGTCTTTGACGATGTTTTTTATAAGTTCTTTCTGATCGGTTGGGTCGACACCATTACAGTACCTATCAAGAAAGGGAAACTCGCGTGTTTTAACTGTATGGAGTAGGAAGGTAGAGGTAGAGAGGTAATAACTGGTAAGTTCGGTAGGTTGTGGTAGATGCGATAGTGTACCTGAATAAAAACGGCGGACGTGCGCCGGGACACGATAAATAACGTAAAAATCCTCGCAGTACAATATACCTACAAATGATGCAATGAGAGAAGACATTTTGGTCCACGGAAAGGTGATCGGTTAATTGATTCATGGCAACATATACGGTGCTCGTATTGTAATTGGTATAGTACACGCCAAACTTTAATGCCGACCTGAACTTGATAAGAACCATTCTCGCGCAGGTACAGTCATTTTACCGGGTTTACAATGAACGTAAGCGAAATAGAAAGATGCGTAAAACATACGTGCGACAGAGAAAGGCGTGGACGGGTAAGCATGCCGCTTTTCCGACCTTAAACTCGCTTATTGCGACGATTTCTGTATCAACGTCAGGTCGGTATTAAAGATTGGCGTGTACTATAATATACGACCTGCCTTCGACGTTACGTAATTTTTTGCAGGAATAAAAGCAATGTTTTTGAAATCTATTTGGCTGTATTGGATTTCCAAGCATTTTAAATCAAGTAGCATACTAGATGTTGATATCTAGTATAACAAAGTCCTTATTTTTTCGTAAAATAATAAAATGTTGACACTCCTGCTACTACTACACTACGGTATAAACCCAGTAATGTCCTGAATGGAAACTTTGCTTTAAATAACAGTAGCCGTATTCAGTGACCAAATCTGAACAGCCTGATGCATCCCATCTTCATCCCCTCCCCACTTCCTTCAGACTCACATCATACGACAATTTGGGGTTAGTCCACTGGCTCTGGGCAATGGGACTATTGGGCGTTACTCGTATAAAATAAAAATTAACTCTAGGACAAAAAAGAGAAAGAAACACATTTTTATATTATGTTTTTCAAAAGTCTTTATTAGCTGTTACCGTGCGTACCTGCGTTTTATCGTAAATTTGTAAATAAAACAGTTGCGTTTGCACACTTCTGTCATATAAAATAATCAGCATAGGAAGTAATTTAAAAAAATTACAAAGCCTTCCCCTTATAAATAAATTTATTATACTTTTTGTCATCATAATACCGTTTTGTTCTCCGCCCTCCGTTGCCAGTGTCCCGAACGAAAATAAATCAACTTAAAAATAAACCGGGGTTGCCTAATACAATTCCAAATCATCGTGCTGTTTAAACTGGATTGATTATTTCAGTCAAGGTTTACAATATATTATGTTATACACAAACATTTTTTTTCTCATACAAGACTGCCTTTGTGGAAAACTTATTCGACTGAATAATGTTATTTCCTATTTAGCTTCCTATAGTTTTAGTCAACAGTTGGGAATGTCCAAAGATGGATATCGAATTACTGGAGTAGACTAAGTATTCTAATGCCCTAAAAAAACTTAAATGTATTTTGGACCGTTCTTACATAATCCATAAGCATTATTATTAATTATATTTAAAAGGCCTCTATCAAACACTAATAAATCTACTTACACAGTAGAATCGCAGATATTTCGATTAAAGGCACACCAAACAAACGAAAACGAATAAAACATACTGAGAAAACACTAAATACTGGGGACTGGTAGAACTAATATGTACATATAGGGCACAAAAATCATATATCAAAAATAAATAGTAAAAATATAAAACCATCCAATTACAATTCGCGCGTTAGTTATTAGTAAATAATTATGCCAAATCCATAAACAAGGGCTAATAAGATATGATTTTAGATTTTCTCGGCCAAAAGTATTTTTGGGGTGTTATGCCGTGTTACGCTATCTCCTTCTTTGCCAACGTTTTCGAACAACACATCTGCCCTGATGATGGACACTGTAACGTTGTCCGAAACGTTGGCTAAAGAAGGAGATAGCGTAACACGGCATAACACCCCAAAAATAAATAACAAAAAAAGCTAACAATTTCAAAAACAATTAATTCACCAAAAATAACCCAGATATCCTATTTTATTATCAATAATAAAAATCTAGCACGATATCGTAAAAAAATGTCGCATTTCATCAAAATCACAGCGTATGGGAAAATAAAATGTGTCAATTATCATGATTTCTTTGAGTATATTAACGTGAGTTTATCCAAAAGGCATTGTTTTCCGGTGATTCTAACAATTTTAAAGTTACATTTTACCTCAAGGAAATGCCACGGTACGGGAATTCTAAGCAAGGAAAATAATAAAACAAAATAATAATGTTGATCTTGCGTGTAATTATTATAAACATATATCTTATAGTGATTTATGAAATTTAAACAAAATGCTAAAATGCGATGTAAGGACATTCAAAAATGTATACGTGTACCGCCAACTTTACTGTCAGGGTCGTATTTTTCGTCATTCAAGGTGGGTTTGCAAATCACGATGGAGGTGTGACAGATAATGAAGCCTACGTAAATATTATGAGGGACGTAAATGACAACTCGTGGTAACACAAAACTAGTAAAACTATTTAATTGTGAATCAAAAAATCAACAGTTCGAAACTATTCCCCTTCAAAACATTATTTAACCTATAACAAAAATGAAATTACACGCTCATCATTGTACTACCTATAAATACTTTACACTTCGATGAAGGCTTATCAAGGTAAGGTGTTCATTGTCACAATACAACTAAGTACGTGTTTTCTTGTTTACAGTATGTTCTTCCACACGTCAATCTTGCACTCCAAATAACTTTCAATGTTCTCCGAGGGAACCGGGAAATTAAATGATTTCCATTATAATAATATAATCAGCGAATATGAATTACCTAACACGTTTTAAAGTTTTAAAATCTGCATTTTTAATTTTTTGCGATTTATATCTGAGGTCATCCAATAAAATACAGAATCCGTAGTATTCCATATAATAATTACTTGTTCAGTGGAATTAATTTAATGTTATCATGTTTTTGGGAATTAATATTGTGTATTTAAACTACTGCCTGCATGGTGAAGATTGCCTCGATTACATCTAACATTCAATAGGAAAAGGTGGTACGTTATTAAATCAATGTTTAAAACTTACATTTAAAAAGATCTCATCTTTTTTCACAAAACAAAACTCATTTAGCAGAATAATAAACTTGATGCTGCTGCATACGAACGTTTTAATTTCCCTTACAAGGTGAGAAAATTTAATTCAATGGAGCCAAGTTGTCTACAAGCATGTCTCCATTCTAACGTGGAATAATATTATAATCTTATCTGGTTTTTAAATTACTTACTTTCAACAAAAGTGCCTACGTACTTTTTGATATAGTACTGCAAGTAAGTACCTAGCCACCGCAAAATTCTTTCGCTGCACTGGGGGAATTCATTATAATATCACGGAAATGCCAGGCAGGTAGGCAAAAGGCACCAAGTAGGTAGGCACCAGGTAAGTAGGCGGCGGCAGGAGGTGCTTCGTGTAGGTACTATTTTACTGATACAAGCGTGTGTACGGTGGTTTTGGTGCACGTCGCTGATCCAATCACACTACAAGTGGAACAAGAAATAATATTTATAATGTTGACCCGTTTGGACGGTGTGTTTTACAAAGCGACAATCGATAACTGCAATAACATAAAAATTCAACGTGCACACAATATAAAATAATCTTATAAATAAGATTTTTAATAAAAAGCAATCTCTACTCGTGACAGAAGTAATTATTGAAAAAATGTTTCAAATTGTTTGTGTCGATGTAGAATTTCGTGCCAGGACGTTCCCGAAAACGTCTGCAGATGGCCAACGAATAAACATTTCACGGCGACTAAATCAAGCACATTTAGTTGATGATAATTGTTTTCGCCCGTTGACGAGATGCAGTCATGCTTGGGAACGAACAAGTTATTGACATTATCGATGTGCTTGCCCCTTCCTGCGGGCCCCCTCGACTTCTTTCGTTGTGATTAATATTTTTTTATGTGAATACCGTACACGAGTACCAATTGACCGGAACCAGTGGAGATATGACTAAAGCATCGCCAAATTTGGTGATGATTATCATGTGAGGCTGAAAGGAATGGGGAGGGGGAGGAGATGGGGAAGAAGGAAGTAGGTTAGGAATCTGAATGAACTTAAAAATCTAGTCTTTTTTTACTAACAAATTCCTTAAATACTAACACGATAATTCGGATTTAATATTCACTCTCAGCCAAAACGAAGGTGAAAGTTTAAAGTGACAAGTAAGAAGTGCGAGTGAATTTGTCTTGTCTTGCGTGTAACATGGCGTAAGTGTGAGATAATGACGCGGCCTTTCTAGAGAAATGAAACGATTGTCCTTCGTGTTGCGAAAATGTAGAGAAGTGATCCGAATAACTAACCTAAAGCAAGCGGCAATGAAAACGAAGTAGGTCAAGAAGAAAATACAGTAAGGAGTATCCGCGTTGAGCAGAGGCCGAATGGACAGTCTTTTCGTGCTCAAATTATGACCTCATTGTACACCGTACTGTACTATTACTATGTACAGGTGTAATTATTGCTGCAGCAATTATAGTTACAGACATAAAGACAGGTAAAGGTAAAAGTTGATCATTTTATTTGGGGATGTGATAGTCAATTTTACAACTAGCTATTACGGAATTTCTCATCTGGAATAAGAAAATAAGATTCAATTTTACTGTAAGTAAGGCCATATTTAATTAGGTCCAGTTATTTCGCAAAATCTAAATTTATCATTCATTCAGAGCCATTTTATTTTTTGCAGTTGAAAGCTTCCCGTTAAATGCCGATTCTAAGTCCGTTTCAACTTTTGAACAAATTGTTATCAGCACAAAGGGATAACTATTATATGGTTAAGCTTTTCAGCTTATTACAATTTTGTAGAAAGCTGAAATTCACTTAGAATCGGAGTTTAACGGGGATCTTTCAAAAAAAAAAAAAAATGGCGCTGAATGGCTATTTGATGACGATGTTACATTTGAATTTCTGTGAAACAACTGGGCCTTAAATATGGCCTTACAGTAAAATTGCATGGACAGGTTATGTTCTTACACAAAGTGTGGAAAAAATATTTATATTAATATTTACTCACTAACTATAGTAATCAATAATCATGCTTTTCTCAGCAGGGATGAGCAGGGTGGATCTAAGTGTTGCTTCAATCACATTCATACATCGTCCCATATATATCTACTACTAAAATATTCTGACAGTATGATCCGACTCAAATATTAGATTTATTTGATTATGCACCATGCCATAATGTATTATGTCCGTTCGTTTTAATGTAACACAATCGTACAGAGTTAACACCCACACCTCTCAGGGATCTCATCTCTACTGCAATCACTACTCTCACAAGCCACAAGTTTGACAACTGTATTCATATTTCTGTGATTTCCACCAAAGAGATCCATCCATCCATCTTTTCCACGAATAACGAAAACTCGTACATGTTCAGTCCACGGCTAATATACCTGGTCAACAATAATTACCACTTAGCAAAATTAGACGAGTAAAATTACCTTAAGAGGAAACCCGGTCGCCGAGAAATTTGAACAATAGGTATTTTACCAAGCTGTTGCTGCCCCTATCGCTCTTACTCCCCCGAATACTGAGTGAAAGGGACAACTGTACCTTAGGCCGATAATACGTACACAAAATAAAAAAAATTAGGTTTTATTTTCCCATTTTTCTCCTAGAAAACTGGACCGATTTTTTAAATTATTTTATTAGCTATATTAGAAGAAAATACTCTATGTCTGTAAGTTTTGCATTAAAAAAATATATTGTTCAGGCGTGCAAACCAGGTAATTTTAACGATTTAAAAAAATTCTAATTCATACAAGAAGTACCTAACTTTAAAAAAGCAAAACGTACCGACAAGCTAGGGATCGATATCTACATTATATTATAATATATTTGCAGTAGTGTTAAAATCCAGAGAAGAAATTGGGGAATACTTTTATATGTACAAAACGCCGACCGGTTTCTTCTTAATTTCATTGGTCACCTGTTCCATATCAGGTAAACATACCAATGACTTCTTAGTACAGATAGGTACGGGTAGGTGCCTTTTAACACACAGCAGGTACTAGATAAATCAAAGATAAAGAACGTGCGCTAGGAATATAATTTGACAATTTATTATTTGTTGATGTTATCAATAATTAATAGGTACGTCCAAATCACGATCTACTTGTGTACGACAAAATATACTTTCTAGAAAATTGGTCGCATCATGGGGGCGATAAATACAAGATTAACCAACAGATAAAAAACAGGGGAAGCCTGATGGAAGACGTGATGAAGGAATACGTCGAATTCAATCTGCTGTAAAGGTTACACTCCGATATTTTAAAGCTTAACGGACCAATTGCATTGATTTACAGATGTCGAAATGGTGATACTGCCCGACTGAACTAAAAAGGAGAAAAATAGTTTGTCTATCCCAATAAAATTCTTTAACCGAACGGTGAGCTCTGGCGTCAACAAATTTGCAGGTGTTTATTTGATTTTTTATCCAGTATCTATTTTCAGTTGGCAACGTCATTTCCATCATGAGATATGGAGCTTTGAAATATCCATATAAATGTTTCAGAGTGCTGAAATGCGGACGAGGCCGGGTAGTAAAGCTATTTTAGTACAATATAAAAGAGAAAAAACAAAAAACAAGAACAAAAAAGGGTATCAACACCTTGGTGAACAAAATTTGGTGCAAAAACCACAATGTCATTAGCTCGTGTGAACGAAATAAAAACTGCATGGATGCGTCTGTTTAAATAGACTTGGCAATGCGAGGCACTTTGTTTTGCTTCGTGTTTGTGGACTTAAATGAATTCCTAAGAAATACGCACATACCTACAAAAAAAGTTACGAAGTATTTCTCCAATATTCTACTGTATAAAATAAATAAACCCGCATAACATTATCAGCTGCAATACATCAAATAATGCAAACACGTAGTCATAATGTCGAAAAAGCGATTAATTTACAATATAATCAATTGGTCAAAATCATGAAAAATGTATTGAAAATCAATCGGCTAGCTTTACACTTGTAAGTTTTTTCGTAAGTTTAGACTTCTGGCCAATGGGCACATTAGATTTTCAAAATGCAATATGCCCATTGCTCAGAAGTCGTATAAATTTACGAAAAAACTTACAAGTGTAAAGCTAGGCTAGTACTTTTCAACAACAATATTTAATGCGAAGGTTTGATTATGTCAACAGGGATTGGAGGTAGTAATGGAATGTAATTTGAGTAGTAAAAAAAACATGATATAGTGGTTTGACCTAAGTATAGATAATATTTCGCTTCGGCGCAGAGATTTTTTGGATCTACGTCGGTTTCCGTTTTGTAAAATTCCAAAGTTTTCGCGACAAAATTTTATTTGCCATCTAACTTTTGGAACGATAAAATCAACAGAATTTATTGGTTTGCCTTTGGGTCTAACAAAATGTTCGCCTACAGCGCTATCTTGTTTGTGATTTTATCAATATTTTTAACAGATTTCGTTTTATATGAAACGCGACCAAGCGCTGTTTTTGAAAACATTAAGGCGCGTGCACACTTGCGAGCCAAAGCGCGAAATGAATCACGAACAAATTTAAAGGAACGAACCAACCGCAAAAGGTGGTTCGCGCCGTTAGCGGTTCGTTGTGTATTCAATACTTTTAATCAGCCGCCCAAAATTACAGCATGGTCTAGGTACCATGTCAAAATAAAAATAAAAAACAAGGATTTCATTGCCTACGGCCAAAGTTCGTAGAAAATATATATGTACTTATATATACACAAACACATATATATTTTCTGGTAACCTTGGCTTACGGTGATGTGTTTTTGTGCGTTATTTGATTGATTTATTTTTTAAATCCGATTTACAGAAACAAAGACTCCTACAAAAAGTGTACACTGGCGACACTGCCGACCGCAAAGTTAACACTATGATAGGTCAGTCAAACTGGTGACCGGAAAACTCAGAATGAATTCAACTCAATTCCTCCTTTGAAAAGTCACTAAAAGTGAAGAAAAATATATAAAAAAATTGATTAAATAATTAAACATTAGGTTAGGGTTTGGGATATTGTTCAATTATATTTTTTTTCATAGCTTTTAATGACTTTTCAAAAAGGTGTTGAGTTGACTTGATTCTGAGTTATCATGGCACCAGTCAAACTATATGCAGGTACCTACCTACTATAGCTTCTGCGGCCCACAAACAAATTAACCTTTGATGCAAAACCTTTTATAGCCCTCAGGTTTTGCATCACTATCGAGATACTGGCGGAAAGTTGCTTTGTCCCTTTCCCATCAGTCGTTATTATCGGCTCGCGCATTTTTTTCTCCTGTTTAGAGTTTAGATGCAATCAAACGAAGTTTATCACATTGAAATGAAGAGGAAGGGGTAAGTAAGTAACTAGGTAGGTACCTACGTTAGAAAAGTTATGTTAAACATAACAATATCTTTGGTTTTCTTATTTCTGTAGAAAATTGAATGAAGAAGATGAATTAACAATTTTGTTCGTAAATTACTTCGGGAAAAAGTACATACCACATGACCACAAAACAGCGCGCACTGAAATACGGTTGTCGTCGCGCAGACACGAGCGCCAACGGCGCCAATCGAGGTTACGATATCATTTTGAAGTATGAAGGTTTACCTTTATCTTCAACCGAATAATAATATTGGCAAGTTTTACTTGCCCATATTATGAGTTAGCAAATCAATCATACGATAGTTCAACAACAGAAAACACACAGGAATACCTTTAGCATTGTTTAGTTGAACTTTTCGTCTGCCCAAATGCGTAAAAATAGTCAATTATTTGACAATGTTTGGATTATTTCTATAGCGCCGTTTTTGTGAGAAAATCACCTCAAGAGCCTAAAACGAATATGAGCAAACGTAAGCCAGTATAAATGGGGAATCACTACGAATTACGAATGACTAAGGACTCAGTACCGCGAAAGAGAGAAAGCTTTTCAATTATAACGTGGAAAATTCAATTGATCCCTTTTGTATTCAGCGGTCTTTATGTTGGCATGGGAAATAATTATGCGATAAAAAATATAACTTTATTGTAGTTTATAATATGAACATGGTTTATGGTTTAGGTTTAAGTTTTATGAGTTATGAACATTATGTAAGCTAACAATAGTCGATAAATCAAACTATGTTAGATGCCTGAAATGAATATTGATATCGGCGATATCGTTACAGGAAACAATCCCTTTTTAAATATTATTTTGAAACCAGTGGAAATAAAGTGGTCGTAGAGCTACAAGTCGTAGATGGCAAAGGGAGATCGAAAAATAAATAAGTATTTAAAATGGTGTAGGTATAAAAAATAAATGTTGTTTTGTGACGATATTATAAGAGCAATAAATACAGTTCAAATAAGTAGACAAAATTCAGTCTTCCCGTAATTCAGAATTTGATAAATGGAAACATAAAACACAATTTAGATTTTATAACGTTCTGATTAAATTGACAATTTATTATTGTAGGCATAAAATTCAAATACACAGGTACCTAGGTGCGAGGGCGTAATAAATACAACGGTTTCAAAGAGCGATAAAACTTTTTTTGATAACAATAAACTGACTGTTATCCAAATAAAAGCGCTTTCCGATAATCAAGAGGTAAAATGTATTTTCAGATATCTTACAAACCTAATTTTAGACAAATCTCCAAACAACCTCCCAACCCCCCCCGAGCTGGGAGCTGGGAGCAAGAGTGGAGCACCCTCCCCAACCAAGTTTGTAAGAGATCAATAACCACCTTGCATCAAAATGCTTGTTCTTGTTACGCTAACTTTACGCGCGCCTCCAAATCCAACGACCGCGTAATCGGCAAAAAAACAATCACCAAAACGTCTCATGAGAAAATACGTTTAACCATGTTAATTAAATTAGAATTCAGAATAGAACACGTGTTATAAATTAATAATTCGTCTAAAAACAAAGAAACATCGGAAATATTCTCAAAACTTTTTGTTCGAAAGATAATTTTTATCATTTTCACTTCTCAAAAAGGATATGATTTTTTTCTCTAACCTGAGTATGCCCGATGGCAATTATATCCTTTTCGGCTTCCCTTATATTCCTCTTAATGTTCACATTCTGTAAATAAAAATAATATGATAAGAATAGGATATTCGAATATTAGGTTATCAAAGTATTTGCAAAATTAGCTTAATTATCACTTACGTTTTGATCTTCTTCCAAGCGCACGACCCATGCCTGGAAAATAAAAATAAGAACGTGTTAAACTCTGGAAAACTGCTATATAAATACACTCCAAAGAAACATTTCAAAGTTTTCGGACTTATAGGGCTAATGCAATATAATAAGTATTAATTAATTAGGCTACAGTACTACGAAATAGTTATTATAATATTAAATAAAGAATCAAGGTCCGGAAACGAAAACTGCAAAGCAAGATAAAACTTACCTGATGAACCCTTATCGCATTTTTCAATTCGTTCTGCGTCTTTCGTATATCCTCTTTTATTTCTTTAGACACCTCCATAACTTATTTCAAAGATTTAAACACATAAATAAACTATAAAACACTTCACTCGAAGAACGACACCCACAAAACTCAAAGCTGACTGGACTTCATGAACATTAATAAGCGCGAACAGTTCGTACCAAATATTAATAAAAATACGTAACAATGAAAATAACTACACGACAAACATTTATTAAACGCATACGTATTTGCTAAAAACTTGAACAGTCTCTTTATTAAATTTAAAATGTCTATATTTAAATATTCTATTTCTCTTTTGTTATCGTATTTGAATACGACATCCACTTATTCACCTAAACATTTGCAATATTTTTCCTACTGCATGTCACTAGCGACAATGTTCTACGTTTGGAATGAATACAGCTACACGACAAATTATCGCAAACTTCATTTCGGTTCGCCAACATAGAGATGTCACCAGTATCGCTACAATATAATATTACAGTTTGGAAATTTTAAATGATAACAAAAATATAACTGGTTATAGTGAGAAAACATATCACGTTAGAGGCAAATCATTTTAAAAAGCGAACGTTTATATGTTTACGAGCACAACGTCGTTCAAATTGGTTGGAAATAGTTTGGAAGACCCGCCGCAGTCCTCTCTTATCCCACAATAGTCCTACGATATATTTCAACGCTACACGCAAAGCAAGAATCTCTTTAAAATAATTATAACAACAAGAACAACGCAAGAATCTCTTTAAAATAATTATATTACTATCGCATTCAATTTTTTATTTGACAAAGCCAAGTTTTCATCGAAATAACAAATGTTCGGTATGCTTCTCGAGTTCGTATTTTTTTTTTCATTAGCGCCGCTTTTTGTAATTTCTATAACATCTTCAAATAAATTATTAAAAAGAAAAATAATAATTAAATTAAACAAATCCCTTTGTGTAAACCACTATAAACATGTTATAATATCTACATGTTTCAAAACCGATGGTTTCTTCGTCAGAATAATAACATGAATATGAATAATATTATTTGCGAAGATTGAAGAATGAAAAATAATAGTTTACTTGTTCTTGAATTTTTTTATACATCATAAATTCGTTTCGTTTTTCTTTCAAACGACGTTAATGCTTATTATTATTAATAGTCACGTATAGAGGGTCGGTGGGCTCTCTAGAAAACAATATTTTACCTCATTACAGTTTGAATTTCTTAAAATAGTACTCAGACAGCGGAGAATATCGATAAAATTGTTGCCATCATTAATCCAACTCGATCACTGCACCTGCACTCGCACCGGCCAACACCGGCCGTCAAAAATATTCGAGCTCCGGTGGCTTTGCGTCCCATGTGGTGATTGTCAATTGTCAATTTGCCATTTAAATTTGGCTTTCAGTTTCAGATATCTTTTCATTTGTTTACTGTTTATATTTATAAATTATAATTTTTTGAATATTATATCGCTGCATTCGTTGAATTGTACTTGTCTGTAAATTAGAAGGGCTGATATTTTATGTAAGTGCAATCTGTAAAGATTAGCCACACTCATACTGAGATAAATAATAATAATATATTGTATCATTTTAAATAAATAATGCTTATATTTTATTTTTGGTTCTTTCAGTAATAAGATGTCCAATAAACGAGTCGCCGGAAGTGAATTAAACGCTGATAATTGGGATCAAGTTGATGAAGTAGAAGAGATTGGAACTTTTCGTGTGGCTTCAAATGAAGAATTAGAGAAACGAGTCGTGAGAACTGCCAAACGTCGCTCGAATCTAACATCATATCCTGCTTCCAATGACGAGGTAAAATATTATTTTATCAATATTGATATTCTTACATAGTGACAATTTTTTTATATATATTATGTCAAAACATGACATGAAGAAAAAACGACAAATTATCATTTTTTAACGAAATAGCTATTGAAATGCATTATTTTTCATTTTCGCTTAGTGAAATAGTTACTTCTAATGTAATATAGTGGTCCGGGGGTCCTCGGGATCATTCAGGGGGTCTGTGGAAAATTAAAATTGATTTGATTGCGGACCCCTGAACAACGTCAGGGGGTCCGCACAAGGCTTAAGAACCACTGAACTAATACAATTATTTTTTAAATACAATTTGCCTGTTAACCGTGTCCCACATTCCTGTATATACATTTTTTATTAACAATGTACATTTCGCTTTGCATTAGCGCATTCGCAAACGGAGCTACTTACAAGGTATTCGAGCTTTATGCGCATAGCACAAGCGCCGCTCGTGAATACCCATCGTTCGATTTTACTAGTGTTGCGCGTAGTATCGTGTACAAACAGTGCATACGAGCGGTGCATGTGCTATGTGCATGAAGCTCGAATCGCTTGTAAGTAGCTCTGTGTACAAATGCGCTTAATGTTATTATTTTTATTATCGTTCTCTAAAAATATTATTTGTACCAAGTTTTTTCTCTTTGAATCTTATCTCGTACTTTTAAGTCAAAGTTGTTCTTGAGAATAATTAATCACGTAAATCTTAAAATAATCTGGAAATTATTTTTGTTTCCCCTTTCAGCCAAAAAAAGGAGTATTTAGTGGCTTTGGTGGATTTGGAAAAACTCCATCAACTTCAGCACCCTTCAACTTCCTTTCAAATTTAGCAACTAATGGAAAAACAGATGCAAGTAAGCCAGCAGAGGTTAAGCTTCCCGCCTCACTGAAGGAAATTCCTAAAATAGTTGATGTCCCGAAACTTGAAGAAAAGAATGCAACAAGTGCCAACCACAGTGATGAATATTGCTCTAATCTGAAAAGTTTGAATCAGAGTGTGTATGAGTGGATTAAGTCTCACATTGAGAAAAATCCCTATTGTATTCTTACACCCATTTTTGATGATTACAAAAAATACCTGAAAGATTTTGATAAATATAAAACAGAAGCTTCTACATCAAATAAAAATGAGAAAGTTGAGACAAAGACATCAGATCTATTTAGTTTGAAAAAAAAGGATTCATCTTCAAGTGCCACACTATTTCCAATGACTCACAATCCCATTCCAGATACTCCAAAAGCAGGGGAAAAACTTGATGTTAGCAAATTTAACAGTCCCGCTAACAACATGTTTAGCCAAGGCTTTTCATCCACCCCAGTTTCAAAGGCACCCATGTTCTCGTTTGGACAGCAAAGTGCTACTGTAACAACAACCGCCACAAGTAATTTCAGTTTTGGATCTGCCAAACTCTTTTCATTTGGCAATATCCCACAAGACGATAAGAAGAGCGAGCCCAAACCCATTGATGAAAACGATGAGGACGAAGAACCACCCAAAGTTACATTTACACCGGTCGTTGAAGAGGATTCAATTTACTCCAAGCGATGCAAAGTATTTGTGAAGAATGACGGCACATTTGGAGACAGGGGTGTGGGGACCCTGTATCTTAAACCCATAGCAGGCAGTGAAAAGTACCAACTGATTGTTCGAGCCGACACCAGCCTCGGAAATCTTCTACTCAACATGGTCCTTTCTGAATCTATTCCCACCAAGCGAATGGGGAAGAATAATGTAATGTTAGTCACAATCCCAACTCCAGAAGCCAAACCTCCCCCGGTGCCCTTGCTCCTCAGAGTCAAGACACCTGAAGAGGCTGACCAGCTGCTTGCTACTTTGGACAAATACAAGAAGTGAGACTTCTGCCTATACATACTAAAGTAAAGAGCAAAAACCACTACCGACATCTAATACTTTTACTACCGACTTATAATATACAACTACTGTACATTTGTACGTTTGAAATCTAAAGATTCTGTTTTTTAAAACTTTTTTATTTATTTTAACAACTTTCGATAAACCTTATATCCTTCACATGGTTCAAATATTTAAAAAAAATAATTGAAACATGGAATTTATTATTTTTAAAGTGTTGGGATTTATGTATCAATTTAAAAGTTTTTCAACTTTACCAGCTATTGATTTTTCACAAAACTAGGTATCATATTTGAACATATATGGGGCCAACAGACCTAGCTATAAAAGCTCGAGCGTTATTTGGTTTGGTGTATTTCGGCATTTCGGTTGCCGTACATTCCCAATGGAAATGTATGACGAGCGATATGCTGAAGTAGGCCAAGCCAAATAACGCTTGAGCTTTTATAGCTAAGTCTGTTGTCACTATAAGACTTATTTAGTTCGCGCAAGAATGGAAAAAAAAAAAACACTATAATTTTTTATTAGTTTATTGAAACTTGACTTGACAGTGATGAAGGAGATGATTTGTGATAACCAACTACATATTCTAGAACAGACAAATATACATAGTAACCTATTGTAGGATTATTCTGAATTTATATGCGAGCTTCGCAAAAGATGTATGTGTTATCTTCAATAAATCATATGATAATCACAGATAACAAAAATTAAATTTTTCTCTTTTATTTACAATTTGGAAATATAATGAAACAATACTATAAGGTTTGAACATAATTTTGTTTTGACTAGCATAAGGCACGCGTGTGACAACTGTTTTGTCACTGTTTCCAAAATCATTGATATGTACGGATTTTTAAACTGTTGCCGTGAGAAAATCCTCCCGCGCCTGTATCATGACCTAATATTATTTTACTTAGGTGATTTGGTTAATGTTGTAAAACATTTAGCAATTAGTCACAAAAACTAACTCGCTTAAAATCTCAGACTGCTTTCTATTCTACTTAGGGGGTTTCTCACCATCCTCCCAATAGCTTATTCATACTACAACGAATATTATTAAAAATAAAATACTAGCAGTGGTTAGAAAACTTGGCCAACTTATCCAATATACAGCCATTATTCATAGGTTCGAGTACCGAATTATAAACTCCAACTTAATTATAAATCAAAAAAAAAAAAGGCTTATGCCGTAAGTGATGAGAATAATCAGTTGTAAGAGAATCAACCCTTTTTACAATAGGTTTACAGGTAAATCATTTTAAAGAGACCTTTGCTTGTGTAATGGTGAACTGAATGGATAAAAAATTAGTTAAATTCAAATAATTTTGTTTTGGTTAGGAAGCTGAAGAATGAAACAAAGAAGAATCACTGGTCTAAATTTGAACAGAATTGATAAACATCGCTGCGAGGTGGGTGTGGGTACTACGCACCTGCCCCCCTACTACTTGGCGGGCCGGATCGGGAGAGACTGGTTGAGGGAAACCCATAAATAAATGAAGAGACCCTTCTACCTTTCCAGCTGGATTCTCTCAACCGACGCCTTGCACCGCAGTGGGAGGGATGGATTCATACGTCCCGCTCCTGGACACACTGACCCACGGATTCCACCCCTCATACCTTCCACTCCTTAAAAAACCCTCCACACAGCATCCCCAAAGATTAGAAATTATTTTCCTCATAGCCTCTCGTGTGAAGATAATGCTAAAAAAAATTAACCCAGTATATATTAGCATTTGTGGGGAATGTCCTTTCCTTACCTGTTACGTCATGTCATGACAACATAGTAATTCCTGTCTCCATTTCACAACTAGTCAAAAAGAGCCTGCGTTCAATTTTTGTTATCATTTTCTAAACATTTCAATCTCATCGGAGGACAGGAGGTATGGAAATAATTGAATTCAAGCGAGGTATTTTTTAACATTTCTATATTTCTACATACAACTGAATAATTTATAGGCATTCATAATAATATATTATCACAATTACTAAATATGCAATTTAAACAATATGAACTATACTAGTCCTAGCGAGAGATTGTATGTGACGTCATTGTTCTAGTATCTTCCGTCTTTTTCGTTTTCAAACAACATGCGTGAGAAGGAAGAGGACAAACCTCGATGATGTCCATACGAGCTCTCGCTGGGACCAGTTTATATTGCGATTTGTAACTATAAAGACAGTTAATAAATTATAAATTCTATACCATATAGAAATAATCAAATCATCATTAAATATGGTATGGTTACATAAAATTCAAGCACATTTACCTATCTACAGAAGACATTATTTAGCGATACATTAATAATATTTTAATACAACTATTACATGTGTGCACGGCACCACCAATTATATATAGACATCTAAAGAAACACAATATTGTGAATATTTCCAAATATATAAAACCATTTATTTTAAAGTTTAAAATATTAAATCTTTGAACTGCCAGATGAGATATAGCCGAAGGTGAATGGTTCCTCCATTTCACTTCTCAGTTCACATTTAAAAGGATTTTATAATAAAAATATGTTTTTTCTAATAATATGCACATATCTTAAATAAAACTATTGTCACAGAAATCTACAACACACCAAAATAATAATGCCACATAATTGTATTTAATGTCAAATAATTAAAACACTTAAAAAATCTGCAAAAAAAAATAAAACAGAATAATTATTGCCTTTGGTCATAAAAATCTGAGGTAAATGGTATGTATGCAATAAAATCATTCAATATTGCTAGATTTTTAAATTACTCGGTCATTTTCATATTCCTGTTTTGAAAAATAAAATATTATGTTATTCAATAAATAGCAGTCTTGTCAGACGTCTTGGATCAACACGCAGCATTGGTTTGAGATCTAAGTGTTTGTGGGCATAGTGTACGCCCCCAGCCCCACAGGACCCAGACCCATCTGTATTCGCTGCATGTGAATTTCTACACAATTCTGAAAGATATGCTGATCTGTCGGTTGCAGCTTTAACTTTATTTGATCCATGGTCCCCTGAAGAACCTTCAACTCGTAGGCGTTTTGTTCGGAATCTGACAAACTCTTAACCTGCAACATCAGGGCTGTTAAATCAATAATCAAATCCAGAATTTTCTCATTCTTTACCGAGCCCATATTATTTTTGCTGACAAGTTGAGAAGCTTCATCCTTGCATTTCTCCCTCAAATGGGACGGGGCTAGCATGACGTCTTCACAAAGGCCGGGGGATATTTCATGGCAATAAATCTGTACTTCATTCAAATACTCTTGAAGATCCATATTCATTTTCTCTAATTCAATCACAACTGCCGCATATCTACGCTCAAAGTCAACAGGCATCCTTTCACCGAATGATTTCTTTTTTTCAATTTCACTGTTGAATTCTTGCAACATCTTTATTTTATTCTTTTTAGCGTTTAGGATTTTTGTAATTCTAACAATATGTTCCAAGAATTTGGCTGGGTAACCACCAATAGTGCTTGCATCTTCAGGTTTTACTACGGCTGAACCCGAGCCGAGGAGAGGATCATTGTAGGACTTCTCTGTTCCCGAGTAGGTTTTAGTTTGGTGATTAGAATGTTCAGGCTTCCCGTGCCGCAGTCTAAGTTGTTGAGAGATAATGTTGGTCAGGTTGAGCGTGTCAGGTGGCTCATTCGACAACACTTCAAAATCAGGGACAGAGTGTGTTCCCAGTCCAGGCCTTTCAAACGTAATACGGTAAGTATTGTTGGACGTATCCACTGCATCAATTACACCAGTAAACAATCCATCTTGAGGTTTCCTCAGTCTCGCGGTGACCTTACTGCCGACAACAAGCTGCATAGGAATTTCGGTGGGTAAATCTTTACAACATATATTTCCATTTTTTCTCTGCTGAAGGAACCTTATTTTTTGGCGTTTTCTTTCTAAATCTTTTCTCTCCTCTGAAAAAAATGCTTGTGAGCATCTGCGGGGTTTTCCCATCATTCTTCTAATCTTGGTCCACTGAACTTGAGTTAACTTTCGACTAGACAGTTTAGGAAATGATTCCTTCAAGCATATTGTAAAATCATTTTCTCCTTCGAACAGCGGCTTATCTATATTGCTGTAAAAATGTTCAAAGCAGACCCACTTATGGGCTTTGGGTAATTTTAGAAGATTTCGTAGTCGCATGCCAATCTTCTGACCAGTTTTCCGATCAGGAGACAAACTTAGAACGGATTTAGTGGTTCCATTGTCTTGTTGTAAGACACGGAGAATCCGAGGTGTCTTGGATGGTGATTTCTGTTTCTTGGAAGCTGACATAGATAATTTACTTGGAGTCTTGGCAGGAGTTGTTTTAGGTCCCCTCTTAGGAGAAGCTCTCGGTGGAGGAGCATTGACGATATTGTCATCAAAGAACAATCTGTTCTTTTTCCTTATCCTTGCTGGCATACCCCTGGCGTTCAGTTTCTGCAATGGCTGTGTGGGAGTGGGTTTTGGGGGTAAGGTTGTCCCGACACGATGCAGTCCCAAAGCAGCTGGCCCGAAGGCTGGAGGGGCTCCATCTTCTTCTTCTGTGTCCATGTCATCAGGTTCCTCTTTGATTTTGGTACAGTCGCTGAACATTGCGCCCCCGTTTTTCATATTGGACTCATCTGTAGATCAAATATTAGAAACATTGTTAAATCGTTGCATAATATCGATAACATACGATGATGTTGACATTCGAAATTGTTTTTAGTTTGCATTGTGCGTCTAGATCGGTAATCATTCATATTTAAACGTTATAAACTACTGCTATCAGTGTGACGTTTAAAATAATATTTGAATTTTTTCAAATTTTGAATATGTCAAAGATGTTTATTTTTCAAATCAAAGGGGGCAGAACACATCCGCAATAGTTGAAACTAACGGGAGGATGTGGTTAATATTCTATTGTCGTAAAAAACGAGTGAAATTGAATTTTAGAAAAGGAAACGAATCATTTAAAACTTAAAAACAAAACTCACATTCAAGTCGATCCGCCATGTTGACGTTGTCACCTTATAACCGTGTCGCTAGAGGGCGATCGAGTGCGCACAAGCGGGAAAATTATGAAAAAAACTTACTAGTGCCCATAGAAAATAGTTATAATTTACTATGTTTTCGGTGAATATATGAAAATTAAACCTACTATTTTCAATAATACGCTACTATTGCACAGTGAAACAGTTGAATACTTTATGTTAAATCATCAAAAATCACTATCAGAGTCGTGCATTCAAAAGGATGACCAATTGTACCAACCTAAGAAAAAATAATTATTGCCAGTGTGAAAACTATATTGCGGTAGTTAGGAACTTAATCATAAATATAAAATAACAAGTCATTCTATCAAAATAGGTAAGCGGATTTTAAATATAAATATTTTCACCCACAAAACAATACAACATAATATTTATTTTATTTTATTTCAACAACTACCACTATCTAACAATAAATTAATAACAATTTTCTTCCCCCTTCTAGCCCAATGTCAATGAAGGTTTTATGTCGGAACTAATTCCCCGGAAGCTGAATTTAACTGTCGGAACTAATTCCACAAATGATAGAATACTGTTTAACACGCTTATTTACAAAAATCCCCGGATATCCCTCTTGTGCTTTCCTCCCCACCCCCTCTTGAATATATTTTTCAAAGCCTTTCGGAATACGCTAATATCTCCTTAACCGCTGAATAAAATCAGACAATTATTTTTTCTTTTTGTTGCTAATTAGTTACTCTAAAAAATAGTTTCTTAACAATTTTTCGATAAAAGCCATACATTCCTTGCAATTTATTAATAAAGAAAAATATCGTTTTTTTAAATAGTGTTTCAAAAAATATTTGCATATAACTTTTTTTTGAGCTTGTTAGGACAAAAGATGCTCTAAAAAAAATTGTAGACAAAATTTCTAGCTTTAAAATGATGTATATAATGATAACTTTTTTTGAGCTTGTTAGGGCAAAAGATGCTCCCACAAAACTTGTAGGCGAAATTTCTAACTTTAAAATAATGCATATTATGATAGGTTTTAATTAATATTAGGGCACGTAGGCTGTTAAAAAGGAGCACGGAACGCGGTGGCTCGGACGCGCGGCGGCTCGCGGCGCGGCGGTATGGTTACGAAAAACCTAAGGTAGGTACTGATAAATTGACTTATTTATTATTTATTACTTATTTATTCTGTTTCACGTATAATATATGATATACATATATAAAAAAATTAAATATTATAATTTTCATTATCCTTACTACACATTTTAAAAATATATGTTGAATTGTTTTTCGCTGCTCCACCTTTTTTACACGAGCATTGCTCAAAAAAAAGGTGAATCACGATATTTAAAAAATGTATTAAAAATATATATATATACAATGTATAACAACTGTATTTGTAAAAAAAAAAAAATGCTTTTTATAATAAATTCATCTAACATTAAAGAGTTTTTTTTTGTTATTTGCCGGTTTTGGTTCGGGGGAGGGGGCATATTTTCCCCTTCCCGATGAAGCGCTTTCCATCACATGCCGTGCCCAGGGCTGTACATATTACGTTGTATAACTGTTTATAACTTTTCCTCCCCCGTGATCTCTGAGCGGAAATCGTTGAACGAAGCTTCCTTGGGTGGCTTTAGGGGTCTTCCGCGGGTATGACTTGATCCAGGCCAATTGGTTTCATTTGAAAGAGCTGTCTAACCCAATGGGCACGGCATGTGATGGAAAGCGCTTCATCGGGAACGGGAAAATATGCCAATACGACTATGCAGTAATATGATATTATATTATATATTCATGTTATTTTTTTTGATGAAATAAATAATTTAAATAAAGTGTCTTAACAATTTGAAAAACAAAATGTAAAGTATTTAAATAATGTGAAACAAAATTAAAAAAGGGACCCTCAGATGGTTTGGGCATGTAGAGCGAATGAACGAAGAAAGGAGCGTAAGGAGAATATATTTTATTTATTTAAAGAAACATTTAAAACAAATAATAATATGTACATATATCTATATCAAATAAAACATAATAAAAAAACAGAGATAAAGTCCCGATAAACTACTTTTAAGTAGTTTGTCAATGGAATATGAAGCAAGGGTGAATGGTATAAGAAATAGGGGACGTTCGAGGAAGACACGGCACGATCAAGTGAATCAGATATTTGAGTCGGGCCATGTCAAGAGTCAGAAAAATAGAAGAGTATGTAAGAGACGATGTATGAATGTGAATGAGGCAAAGAGTGTGTGCCAAGACCGAGTTGTTGGGCGGTCCGTCCTATCTGCCTACCCCTGCGGGGAAACGACGTGATGGTTTGGACAAAAAACCGTTTAAGTTCGTGAAGTGTTTTTTTTATTAATGCTTTATAATAATAAAAGACCCGGCACCGATGCTTGTTTAATTTATTTTGTGATTTTTTTAATATTTTTCGATAAAATATTATTTTGACCATAGCCGTAAAGCCGTATAGGTTCTTCTTTATTCTATGACCATAGCCAATCACCGCCTATCTGTCGAATTTTGAAAGTATTGAGTGGCCTTAAACGTCAAACGACCTTCCTATTTAGAAACAGCTGAACAAACATATTTTTGCTTCTTCCGCAATGTTCGGGCGTAGATGAGTAAGAGAGAGACAACAATATTTTATCGCTCCTTTGAATATTTCCCACTGTGATACAGGATGTAAATTTGTGAGAAAATGGTCTTCAAGTTTAGCAGAAGAATGTGTCGTGCAAAATAATAAAACAGCTGTTCCAATAGTTTTCATAATGCTGTATAAATATTTTATATTTAGTGCTTTGATTTGTTTTCTCGTCAGTGACGTAGAAGGTAAATATAGACGTTTTAAAACGCTGGGTTGTTGGCTTGTCCGTTCATTGTAGTCTCTTTTCCCTAAAAAAATAATTACAAAAGGAAGAATTTCATGTTGGCAGCTAGTATCAAATGGAACAATTTAGTATTATGTGTATCATTTAATATATTATTACACGGTTATTTATTAAATTATTACAATAATTTTATCGTGGATTAACCCTTTACCATTGTATCATATTTATTTTCATAATTAGTATAAACACCACCTTATGCTTGCACATAATTCATCACTTGTACAATAGTATATATTATTATTATCTAGATTATGACATGACTCATATTCTCTGTTGGGTGTTAGGATTTGCTGTTACAGATTGCAGAAAAGTGACAATAATATAGTAAAAGAAATCTTGACTGCTTATTAATCTAAATACCAAATGAATGTATCAATACCTAAATCAAGGCAAATCTATTTTTTATTTTGTTATCTTGGTTCACATATTGTCAGTCCATATCTCTAAAAAAAGGGGGAAAAGGCAAATCACATTCCTCCAGGAGTAGCTTCAGTAGCTTTTAAATCTTTTCACATAAGTTTGTGACTTGTCAACTATTTTGCTGACTGAGTTTGAATATAAATTTTTTTACTTTTTTCGGCCAATGTTTTGTATAAAAAATTAATGGTAAGGCCACACTGCGGTCAACTTCCAACTTCAAACGTTTGGACGATTGTGTGGAGGGGTAGTTCGTGCGTTGGAAGTTCGAGTTGGAAGGTTGGAGTTCGAGTTGGCCCAGGATCGCTTCCGGGGCGATCGCGACGGCCAACTCACACGAACCAGCCTGCCGCAAGCGTCCACTAATCAGTCTGCGAATGGTCGGCGATCAAGACACGTGTGCCGCATACCATTAAAATGAAAATATTATTACGGGAGAGTGGTATAACAATTGTTTGAAAGCATGTCGTGTATATACTTCTACGTAATAATTGTAGGCAACTGATAAGATAAGCGCCGAATCAGCTGTTCGACATCCGCCATGTTGAAGTTTGGAGTTCAGAGTTGGAAGGTTGGCCGCAGCCACCACACGATAGAACAACCTTCCAACTCCGAACCGAGTTCGGAGTTGGAAGGTTGGCTACGGTGTGGTCTTAGCATAATCGTTTTAACACTTTAGAACCTTCCAACTATCAACTTACTACAAGTGTACAAGCATGACTTCAACAGTCAGAGTTTATTGGATTAACTGATATAATAACATTAGAATGACATCCAAGTGGCCCCAAATGATATTTTTGATAACCTTTTCGTAGATAATTTATTGAAGTGACGCAAAATAATACAACATAAGAATGATATGAATTATTAATTATTTTGCAATTTTACTGTTTGTTGTTGTTGAATTTATTTATTATTAAAATCCACATTTTACTCTAATTAGAGAGATATTAATGTTTAACAAAAAAGAGATAATAATATTTTATAATTGTTATGTGTGTAGTTGTGTAGTTAACTTTACATACCTGAAGGAATAATCCCATATCACCTGAAGAGGGTCACTGGGGTCCCCCACATATCGCGGAGCGTTCCTGACTCTTAATACTCTTTATGCCCTTTCCAGTAACACTCAGATATTAGTTACTATTGTTTTTTATTTATTTTATTTCTATACTTGTACATACATTTAACAAATAATTACAATGGTTTACATACCTAGTAGGTAGTAGAAAAAAAACGTTCATATTCAGTAACGGGATGTGAAAAGGTATGTAAGAAGGTTAATAGTAGCATTTTGTGAACATTCAACTGGGAGAACCTGTGCTGAGGTGTTCGCATGTTTAGGATTAAGAGATATTCTGACGACATAAGTAGAAACGCAGTATCCTCCTTGATGTTGTCAAGAAGGGCTCCGTGGTTCAACCCGTGTCGGCAGTATCGTAGACATAAAATTGTTAGCCGTTAAAGTTATACAAATAATTTTCTTCAAAAGCAGGTAGGAATATTTTAGATTTTATAAATAATATTAAGGTAATATTTTCTGTCCATACTTATCTGTTTTATACTTAACGTTTTAACAAGACAACGCCTTTCTTCGCCCAGAAGTCAGTTATCAGGTAAAGCAAAACGGGAAAATCGAGCATGACTAGAATCTGACGTTATTATTACGCTAATGCCTGTACGGTTGAAATTTAAGAACCCGACTCCGAGGAAAGGTAGGTACGTAATGGGCCGACATATGTACGTTACGCTACGCATAACAATATCTAGGCCACTAGGCAACCATACATTTTCTATGAAATTAATATTTCATCAAAAAAGGTCATGCAATAATTAGTCTCCTCACCCAAATATAATCCTCTATCTCATTATTGTTACCACTACCTACCAACCTGAACATTTTTGTCAAATATTTTTGCTTTATTGGAAGATGTACTTTATTTAATATTTATAAAATATTTGTAAAGTAGTCTGTCTCGACACAGGATTTCCTAGTGAGACAGGCAAGGCCAAAAAATAATAATATGTAAACCTTTTAATATAGCTGCACATAATAAATAATAAATCTTTTAGAATCACACTCGCCACACATTGCGATGCGTGTGGCCAGTGTGATTCTAAAACATATTTTTTCATAGAAAATGTATGGTTGCTAAGTAGCTCAAATATTGTTATGCGTAGCGTAGCGTACATACGTCGACCCAGTATGTATCTACCTTAAATATCTGAAGCCGCACTGTATGGAAACCATTCTGACCCATCCGTGTACGTGAAATTTTTCACTAAGCTACTGTCACTCACTCATCGTGCGAGATGCAAATGGAAGTGCCGCCATCTATAATATTTAAATGGAACTATTGAAGTTACCATATTATTATTTTTCCCTTGGAATTAAATTTGATAATGTTAGTATCTATATTATTAATACTCTCTACTACGTCTGTCGTAGACACTCGCTCAACGTGCGAGATACAAATGGAAGTGCTGCCATCTGTAATATTTAACTTGTAATATTGAAGTTTTCATATTATTATTTTTCGAGATTTCTGTTGGTGTTAGAGTATTATTATTCGCAGTCTTACAGAATTTCTACTATTTATGTATAATGTAAGTGTTCTGTAGTTTTATGTTTACAGTTGTTAGTTTTGTAAAAGGGAGAAGCCTTATTAATGGTCGCCAATATATAAACCGAGCGAAGACGAACCAAAACCCGGACGCAGGGCTTAGCAGCAAAAACCCGCAGAGCGGGTTTTTAACTGATAGTACATATTATCGTAGTTTTCAGTAAAATGAACTTTTTCTGTCCGAGGCTGTTTGCGGTGAGGATTTTTTTTTTTAAATAATGGGGATCATGCAATCCTAATATGTTGTAAGTCTCAAAATATAAATTTTACAGGAGAGTGAAAAAACAGTTTAACTTCACAAATAATAAACAAATACAAATATTGTGGCTTCCGACATTTAACCTTTGAAAATATTAAATAAAATCTAATGAATGCGTTGATGTAATACGTCATATCCCACATAATGTTGCTTATGACGTTATGCAACTAAGAATTTTAACCCTATTGGGATCGTAAAAAACATAGATCAAATGATTTTTATGAGATATTACCACAATACACTGTAAAAATAATAGAAAAGCATTTTTGCATATGTGGTGGATTGCGACTTATTACGGTAGCATGGACGGTTCCGCATTGCTGAGGATCGTGAACCCTATTACAATTTCCATGGCGAATAAGGCTTCTACACGCATCGCGGTCCTGCGCTGCGTGGAGAGCTGCGGACACTAACTTACCAGATGCCCGAGATACTTGGTCTCTCCAGCGTATTGGTGACCTTCTTCTGCCTTCCACTTTACCAGTGACTTTGAGTTTGTCCAAGTTGGAGTCCTCCTTTTTGGCCAGCATTTTTCTCTAGCACCGCATTTCGATGGCGTCTGTCCGCTTTCTGTCGCCGGCTCTAATTGCTTGTTCGCACTTGGCAAATAGTTTAGTCGATTGGTGAATAACTCGCTACTTGACCGACCAAAAAGTGTTCGCACTGCGGTCGAGTAGAGTACATTAGTAAGCGGCACATTGCAAAATGAACGGGCTGCAACGCAACAAAGTAAATACACGAATTAAGCTGATTATAATGCTTACTTTAGAAGAGGTGGTAGAATAAATTAGTGAGATGAAAATAAATAAACTATGGATACGAAAAGAAATTAATAGTAGCAAAAATAAAGAATTTTAGAGTAGCATCTTCACTCCAACGTTACAACATATCTGCGTCTACTAAAATGACGGGTTTGCGCATGTTAGTGCGCAGGGACGTGTGCTGGGGGCGCTACTAGCCTGAAAAAATAAAACGAAATGGATTGACTCTACTAAAGAGCTGACTAAACTACTCTACAAAAATTGTGGTGTTCGGACATGTTTAGTTACTAATATACTCGCTACTCGACTAAACAACTGCCCAGTTCGAGCGGCTCTTTAGTGACCATGTTTCCACACAGTACAGAAATATGGGAAAAATCAACACCCGGACGAGTCTCATCTCGGTGGTCTTCGTTATGCCTCTGTCACTCCATACCTTTTGCATCTTCCTCATTGCGTCATTTAAAATGAAGGTAATAAATGATTTTTATGCAAGATTTTTTAGTATGCACATGTAAGAGCCTTGCAATGAGTTTCTCTGAACAAAACTTGAAAATTATCCTGTAGTAAAGATCAAGGGCAAACTAAGTTTGAAGATTGCATAGAGCATGTTAAAAGAGGCAGCTACTGGGAGCGCCAGGTGTTATCTAGCAACGAGGCGAGGTGACAAAATGGTCGCACTGTGTCTGCTAGATCAAATGCACCCGAAGGAAGTTTAAAAGAAATTATGTTGAAAAATTTGTTTAAAAATTCTTCTTCTATTGCAGGACTATTGAAGCGATGTTTCACATGTCGATCGCGCGGGGACTTGGGGACATGCAAGGACCCCTTCACCCTCAATAGCACCCAGGCTGACGCGGCTAGGGGGGTCGACGCAGCCCCCTGTGCCTCGGGCTGGTGTGGCAAGATGCTGGAAGGAGGTAGCACTTATAAAGATGATGGTAAATACAACTTTATTTATTAATAAAGGTGCTGCATTTAGAATTTATGCTTTTAGAACTAAGTTTTATTTTTAATCGCCCGTTAATTTTTTTTCTAAAAATCTTATGAACGCTTATATTTTCATCTCACATAATTCTCTCTTCCATTGCTTTGAAATATAAGACAGTTGTAAAAATAAAACACAATCCGTATTTTTATCAGGCTTGTATTCAATGTGAAAGTCATTTTTATGTTTGCATCGGTGTTATCAAGTTCACCTTGAATTTTTTTTTGATAATATATAAATGATTATTTTGTATTATTTATAATGTGTAAATATTCAGAAAATTGATTAATTACCATTAAATTATCAAAAAATACCTTGTTAAAAGTACTAACATGGCTTGTTAAAAACTCTCATCCCACGTAAGTTTTTCATTAAACAATCATAAAAGATATCGTCGTTGCATATAGAATATGAAGATTGAGATACTGTATACATTCTGAGAAAATTGATAAAAACTGTTAAAAAAAATAACGAAACGGAAAATAACAATTCTATTTATGGACAAAGTAGGAAAAATATATTACGTTCATTATAAGAATATATATGTACCTATGGCAAACATTAATTATTTTATGCCAGAAAATTGAATTTTAACGCATTTTTCTCACATGCTTCATATTTTATGCACAGTTTTTCTCACGTGGTTCATATACTATATACAGTTTTTGTCATAATTTTAAATGCGATAACAATGACAAAATATTTCATTTAAATTTATTCTAGGCATCACAGAACGATGTTAATATTATATACATACCAAGGCAATTGAATTGTGTAGTGGTATGCAGAGGATATGACTTTTTAATTTTTTTATTATGTACTATTTTGATTGTCCTCACATGGTTTATTTTCTATCGCCTTCAATATTTGATATTTTTACATGGGTCAAATTGTCAAAGATGGAGAAAAAAAGAAGAAACATAACTGTATATTTAACTCATTTTCGTCAAAATCGTCACATTGTTCATATTAAATATGCAACTACGATGGTAATGTTATGAAACTAATATGGATAACTGGAAAATATTTGAAATCAACCCACTTTATATAATTTACACATAATTTACCTTTAGGTCTTATAAATCTATTTTTTATATGTTTGAAAATAACGCTTTTGTGATGTTCTGAGTTTTAACGTTTGGCCATTTGAATTTTACTGTTAAATTTTTCTGGATTATTTTTGCCTTGAACTTGGAGAATTTCATGGCCACTGGCAAGGTATTTGGTAGGAGAAGCAGAGTAAGAACACTGATGTGTTGGAATAGTCAAGTATCGCAGGTTTCCGGAAAGTCAGTGTCCGCAGCTCTTCACACATTCTGAGAAGTGGAGGAGCCGGTTCACCGAGACTACCTGACTGTCTCTAATTGGTCCCCAGTTCCCTAATTGAGTTTCTTTTTTGGTTGGTTTCAGATTATGGCATAGCAACACAGAGGATGTGTCTTCAGCGTGGTCCATCTGACAATGAGGAACGCTGTGCTTACACTGTTTGGAATTACAAGAAAGTTTACATGTGCTTTTGTCAGGGAGATTTGTGTAATGGTGCGAACAATAACTTCACTTTTAACTATTCAATCCTAATTATTACATGCTTTACATTATTACTAAATTTTAAATCAATTTTATTGTAAAATCATATTTTTTTGTAAATATTTATGTTCTATTCACTGAAGAGATAATCCGAAAGAAGTGTGTGTGTGGACGTGACTGTTTGCCTGAAATGAGGGCAATGTTTTCTTACTTCTGTTGAAATTGATCCTTTAAAATACTTTCTTTAGAAGATTTAAGCTAATTTCGTTGACCCTTTGGGCCCTAAGATTTGAAAGGTTTTATATAAATTATCAACATCAGTTTTCTTTGAGGCCTGTTTAAAACACACTTTAAGGGACGCTATTCAGTATTTTAAATATTTACCTAATTACACTTTTTACACTAATCGAAATTGGCTATGAATATTATGTATTACGGAACCAAAATGACCAATTAAAATATTATCGTCGATAATAAATGAAATGTGTTAGTTTGGTTTTGAGATGTGATAAATTTTATTTTATATTTTGATATTTTATTTTATACTATAATATTTCCTAACATACAAAATTCTTGTATGTATGTAATTATTTTGTAAATTTGCAATTTTGTTTCAAAGAGTCTATTTTTTAGATGATTTTTTCTTCTATATACCTACTTATTCTTTATATTGAATAAAAATGACTGATTTACAAAAATCTTGTTTTTTTTTTAAAGGACCTAGAGTCTAAGTATCTAATGAATAGACGTTTTTATTAAAGGAAACCTGTGTCCAAACCATGCACACGAAAATTACTATTGGTGTAGGTTTTGTAATTATGTAAAACTTTGTTACAAAGGGTAATGATAACTTGAAGAAAAAATAACTCGAAGAAAAGGATAGCTTAATAATGTTACAAAGATGTACCTAGATGTTGTCAGTTTTGATTCTATTCATCTTTTAGAACAAGAAAACATTGACAATTCGTGGTGACATCTAGTATCCTTCAACGGAAGCAAGTGTTGACGGCCGGCATGGTTGAGGGGTTAGTCAATCGAAGGTCGCGGGTTTGAATCTGGCTTGCGCAAATAAATTTTATTTTATTAATTTGTGTCATTGCACAATTATTAATTAATTTTAAAAAATTCTCTCAATATTGCCCAGGCGTAAGGGCCACGTTGTGCGGTATTCATATAAAAAAAGTGTGCAGGTAATCTGTAAAGCTCGAAGCAGATGGCGCTGATGTGGTTGGATATCGTTTGCATGATTCGACAGCTATGTGATACGATTTAAAAAATATCGTTTTAAAATGATTTAAAGGAATTAAAATAAAAATGGTTGATAAACTTGGTGGTTAGAGTGTCAGGGAGTTATTAAAAAAGTAATTGAAAAATGCAAATGCAAAATTAATTAGGAAAATGGAAGATTTAGTTTGTTTATAATCGCAACCTATTTTAGGTCTTATCTAACAAGAAAAAAAGATTTGCTCTTTTCAGATTGGCAGCTCACGACAGAAATAACAAATTTACAGACGATTTTCACATAGCCATATATTTTGGGTCCTTTGCTTTTCTCTATATATATAAATGATATTACGACATGTTTTCACAACGCTCAAATTTTACCATTTGCTGACGATATGAAGATATACCTCCCTATAAGCTCCCCGGAATGTTGTGAGTGTTTACAAGCAGATCTTGACCGACTGACGGAATACTGTCTCAGAAATAAGCTTTTCATAAATATTTCCAAATGTTGCAAAGTCACATTCACACGTAACCGTGTGAAAATACTACATGATTACACCATTTCTGGATCGCTGCTAACAAATAAAGATTGTATACGTGATCTCGGGGTTCTTTTGGACTCTAAACTTACCTTTGATAAACACATTGATCACATTGTCACTAAAGCAACAAAAAGTCTATGTTTTGTACTGAGAACATGCAAATTTTTCAAAAACACCAAGACTTATTTGATTCTCTACAATTCGCATGTTCGTCCACACCTGGAATACTGTTCACAGGTTTGGAACCCGCTCTATATTGTTTACGTTAACAGGTTAGAAAGAGTTCAGGAGCGATTTCTTAAATTCCTCAATTTCAAATCATTCAACGTATACGACTCTTACGACGAAATCGAGAAACATTTTCGAATCACAAAACTACTCAACAGAAGGCTGGTCGCTGATCAGATGCTCTTGTACAAAATTATTAACTCAAAAGCTGACTGCCGGGAGTTGCTAAACAAAATAAATTTCCACGCACCGATTCGATATAGCAGACAAATTACCCTTTTCTACATTGATAGATGCAACACTAATTCCAATCAAAATGAATTTATACAAAGGACATGTAACTACTATAACAATAAATTTGCAAATACAGACACATGTGCTGACATATTCACTGCTAGTTACTATCGCTACAGAATTTCTTTGTACCACACTCTGGGATGATTAAATTGATTGTACCTAATACAATCATATTACTTGCGTGGAAACTTTCCCTTATCCCTTTCCTCCCCTTACCCATCCTAACCTGAAAACCTATTTCGCAGTCTGATTGTTGTTTATCATTTGTATTGTTATTATTCTTTTTAATTTCTGCTTAATACTGTTTTTTTTTCTAGTTTACATTCATTTTTATATTTTCAAATACCTATCTGTGAACATTAATAATTGGTCTGTTTTTTTGTCATCCTTTTATAAATATATTATACTGTTAAGACTGTTTATGTTCCTTAAATAAATAAATAGCCAAAATATTGAAAAGTGAGGTTAACTCAGGTTTTGAAATAGTTCTTGTTTGTACATAATTAATAACATTGCTAAAAATAGTGCTTTGCTAAAATTAGACTTGGTTTCCTCCTTTCTACAATATGGGTCTCTTCAAGACCCATGTTCACTCCTTCCACTCCTCAAAAATACCCTCCACACAGCATCTTCAAAGATGACATACGCCCTTAGGGAAATTATTTTCCTTAGTTTTGTAGAGTTAATGTAAAAAAAAGACTATATTTATGATTATAACGGATTCCAGAAGAAATTCCAGTTTATTGTGAATATGAGATTTTTTCATTTGTATTTATTAATTATTTATATTTAGGTATTTTTAAGGCAAAATGCACTTTTGGTAAATATTTACCTAACTCCCACACTATTAATATGCACAGATTATGGAAATTATACTTCGTTACTCCCGGGAGGCAGGTATGGGTACCGCCATCCAGGGAACCATTTATTGAATAACTGACACCTGTGTCACATGTGGTTCGCTACGTTAGGCGACTTATCAGGGGTGCCCGCGTTCATTGGGTGAGGTGTGTACAGGTCTTGGTGGCGGATGTGCCTGCTCATCGGCTGCGTGGCAGGCTGAATCGGAAGAGGTCGGTTTAGGGAGGCCATTTGGTCACTCCAGCTGTTCTCTCTCGACCCATCACCTTGCTCTACAGTTGGAGGAATGGATTCATACGTCTATCACTGCTGAACACATTGACCCCAGATTCCTGCCCATACTTTTTACTTCCCAGAACTTGCTCTCCTTCCTTTCCTTAAAAATACCCTTCACATAGGATCCCCTGAGATAACATAAATTTATTTGTACATGCCAGGATTCGAAACCTTCGTCCTCTGGATTGCTAGTCGAGAGCCTTGACCCTCGACCACGGAGGCTGTCAAATCCGGAGTTGAGTTAGCCTCTCAGAAGCTGGGCTTGCTGTACAGGATCTGCTGGTACTTTAACAGTACACAACGGTGTACAACCCTGTACAAATCGCAAGTGTGCCCCACTGTTAAATTTGGCGGCTACCTCTCGTCTGGAGCCAAAATACCTGAAAAATCTTTTGCCTCCCAACAGTTTGATATATTCCATAGAATAAAAAAGAAAACTAGAAGTGCTTTTCATACAAATATGAATGGAAACATTTCACAACAAATTTCAGCCATTTCATCCAGCCAAATAGCCCATCCCTCTGTATCATTTACACTCGTCTGACATAGTAGATCTCCACCCCGTTTGAATTTCATTAACACAGATTTGTATTTGAAAATTAAGCCTCAATTAGGCAAATATTTGCCTAATCGAGTAATATAATATGAAACACTCAAAATACACTACTTGTGTTATTCTTTATTCTATAATAGATTCCCACTCCCAACAAACGGATTTTAGTTATTGGATCACGGGCATCAAGTGGGAATGCTGTCCTTGTTCTACAGGTATTATAATGGAAGATTCTCCGAGGAACTAGGATCCTTGATCCCTTCAGCACCAGTGATTACAAGCAGGAAACATCTCTGTAAAAATTCCTTGCTCCGGTGAATTTAGTATTATTATTAGCGCAATGTATACTCGTATTGTCGTATAATATAATTTGTACTGAAAACATGTTTTAAATTAGTGAAAATAATCATGCTTATATCTATATGCATTATAAGTTCACACTTCTCAACACATAACCTAACATAACTTCATATCTTTATATTGTAAATCTTATTGTAATTCCTCCATCTTGTTATCAGATACCTTGTTTACACTTTTCAACTCTTCCAACTTACCTACTTATCTCATACTCTGTAAATCTGAATATATTATTTGTTACCAGGTTAATTCGGTACATCCGAATAGCACATATATGCCACCAGATTACTTTTTCTACATAGTCACAAAAGAAAAAAAAATGTATTTATATATTTCTTCATAACTCAACCTCAGTTTCAGATAAAAAAGAAATTTCTTGTATTTTTTGGTTTTTGTTTTTGTTATACAATTATGTACATTATTTACTTAAAGTGAAGACATGCGGAAAAATGTAAAATCGTACAAAATCTTGTGTTTTAGTTTTGAAAATTTGATCGGTAAGAAATAATATAGATGCTTCAATTAAATACTGTGAGTAGAACACATCTTGGCCTTTGAAGTGATCGAGTATTTTTTTGATAAGCTTTTTAATAAGCTTAGAAAAAAATTATGCGTCTGACCTATAAAAAATGGTTAAAAGTGAGAAATCTCCTACTTACAAATCCTTTTTCTGGTGTTGTTTTATTGAATAATGTAGCTAATTAAGTTTCTTATAAAATGTGATCAGAAAACGTTTTAATATTTGTATCTGAACTTCACAAAATAAAATAAAACGTGCATTTTGGCGACGTTTCTTTTCAGTGAATAAAAATAGGCGGTACCCAACGAATTTGTAAGTGCGAATTTCATCCTTATGCCATGTACAGAAGGATTTTAGCCGATCGCTCAGTCTACGCCCAGAACCCGGGACCAACGGACATTCCTTAGTCTACGCGGCGCTTCGATCATTAAAAATATACTTGCGGAATAACAAAACACTGTTGTTTGCTAGAGATTAGGGTTTTTATTGGTAAACGCCCAAAAATCGTTCGCTCCGCCCGATTCCGAATGAGTCAAGGACTAGTGGATCATCTTAAGGAATAATATGAACTAAACCTGTCAATTTGTCTGTCCTGAAATGGGAAACTTTCCTAGTTGGACAGGCAAAGCTTCCTAATATGTAACTTGTACTTTCTTTTGTATCTATTTATAATAAATAAATTTAGCAATGCAAGGGAAATGGGAAATATTAAAACAGTTTTCATGGTTTATTATAAAAAAAGGATCTGCACAATTTATTATTGATATAAAAGATTTTTCATTGTATTAGAAAATAATATTTTTCATATAAATATAAATGGGTAATATTATTTGACTGACATATTATTATATAATTAGGTCTAAAGGATTCATAACCTACATATTAAACTTAGATATTATTATGGATAATATTGGATAATACAATACTTCTTTCTCACTACAATGAACATTATAGCAATTAATTTAGTATGGCATCATGTTCTGAGATATTTTTTTATAAATATAAATTAACTGTTATTCTTAATATATAGTAAAAATAATACAAAATAAATACACAGAAATATTCAATATTTCTAAATCACTGACTGAGCTTTAAGCGGGCGACAAACGCGAAGTTCACATCAAAAAGATACTTATAACACAATAGCGCTCGCCATACAATCTCATACAGACCCGCCAGACGTAGAAATATGATGTGCTGTGATCGCGGTTTGAATCTTCGCTAATTGGCGTTATTTTTCGTGACCGCTACGATCGCGATATCAGAAAAGTTATGCGACCCCCCCTTCGCCGTAAACAGTAGAGGGGGTCATTTTTAATACACGGAGCACGCACGGAGCTGTCAAGTTGACATATCCAGTACAAAGAAAAGATATTCTCTCGACCGCTTCCGATTTCAACTGACCCCTTCTCCTGCCGTAGGAAGGAATATTTTATAACGTAGTGTGTCGGTAGAAAAGATACTTATAACGCAGTATCTTTTTGATGTGAGCTGCGAGTCTGTCGCTACCTTTATGCTTGATGCCAAATCTTCATAAAATTCTACCGTCGTCAATATGATTTCTCCTACAGTTTTTCCTAACACATATAATAAATATTATTCAAATACACTTTTCATTCATGCATATTTTACAGAATCTTAATTTAAATTACGTATGCAATATTCATGTTGATAATATAAGCAAGCATCAATATTATACCCAAAGATTTCAACATCTTCAAAACCACAATACTTACTTACGGTATTTGACTCGCTTGTAAATCTTTGATATTACATTTTAAACAAAATAATATTTGAAATAATTGACAAATTCTGGTATACTTAAATAAATAATCTATGAAATCTCAGGAGTCAACAGCGATGATCATATATGTAATTACAATAAGTATAACTTTTCAGTTGAAATTAAAGCTAAATCAGAAATACATATTACAGAATGAAACAATATTTCTTTATTAGAACCACCATATTTTTATATACGCCGTTCGGTTTCAGAACTACTATTCCTTCCTCAGGACAAAATATAACATCGATAGCGGTTTGGTGAACCCTTCAAGCCACCAAATTAAAACTTCACAGCAGATGATAACAACAAATATTTACAAATTTGTAAAACTAATTAAAAATCGCGAAGCTAATCTAGTTTTTTATAATTTTGATGTAAAATATGGCAATTACATTTATAATTATGAAAGATTTGAGGGTTGAGTAAATTCATCTATATTTTTTAAAAATAATCTACTAAATATTTTGAATAAATTTAGTTTTTAGTATTAAAAAGGGCCCTATCCCACTTCGGTTTAAAAATGACGTTTATAAAAAAAATATTGTAGTTTTAACAAAGTAAAATTGTTTCATTAATATTATTAAATTTTTATTATTTTGTGTCTGTTTTGTATTTCACGAATTTTTCTAAGAAAAAACTTTGCGCTGGTAAATATAATACAACCCTGATGAAGTTTGAGTATAAGTGAAATTGGTTTTCAATTTTCTTTAATTAAAACAAGTCAAAGTGTTTTTTAAATTTTGTTAAGATGTCATGTAACAAATCGTTTGCTTTCTATAAGAATATGTATCTATATAGATTAGTTATATTTCCCTACATCTCACCTTTTATTAAAAAAAAAGATTCATGAATTAAGATGCTGGCAGACTGCAGCAGGATACATGTATCGGCACGGCGATAATCAAACGGGGAGCACAGCCAGCGACGGGCCTGGCTGACAGCGGGAAGACATGTCGCTTTCAAAAATAAACTGTTGCTCGCTGATGAAATGGAAATTAATTTCATGACAATTGCTTAAAAATACAGGTGTCTTAAAAGAATGTTTATATTTGTTTTGCTTACTGAGTGAACCCAACTTTTTAGAAGGGGCGCGAGGGGTATGTCAATCAGAAGCCTGGCTCTTGGGAATTCAGTTGCTACAGAGCATTTCTCGGGAGCGGACCGCTCGTTGTGCTTGCGCGAGTTTTACAAAAATTGTGATTCGGCGACTAAAGCGCGTAGAAGATTTTACAATATTCGAGGTTTTCATCGCTTAAATGATGCGAAAAACATTCCTCACATTTGTAAAAGGTTCTAAAAGTTTGAAGAGACCAGAACAACGCTGGCAAAACCAAAATCCGGGAGACCAAGGTCATCGAGAATGGCAGAAAATGTAGAGAGTGTTAATCAGTTTGTTCATGACGACCCAAGGCTGCGATGTCGGTACGAGGAATTATCGATTCTTATCCCCTTTCAAGATGAAAGGGGATGCGCAGTTACAGGGAATTCAGAACGTTATGTTGAGATGTTAGACGACTTTTTGGTGCCCAAACTGCAAAACTTTACCTACTGGCCATAACCAAAGAAAATATTTCCAGCAAGACGGACCAACGTCACATAAGTCCAATATGTCTCTGCCACGAGCTTGTGAAATTTTCCCTGGAAAATTGATCTCCAGGAGAGGTGACATAAATTGGCCTTCTCGCAGTCTTGATTTAACCCCTATGGACTTTTTCCTGTGAGTTTATCTCAAATCTAAACTGTATGCCAACAATCCGACTTCCCAAGAAAATATCAGCCATGAAATGGCAGCCATGCCACTGACTACTGCCGAGCCGTCAAAGGAAATTTTACTATTCGATTTTTTTGACGATATTATTTTTAATAAATACATTCCCAAATTGTGTATTTTAATGTTTAAACATTTTTTCGATAGAACCCTTACTTTTATTTAAATCGATCAATTAAATAAGAACTTTTTTTGAGACAACCTGTATACCAACTTATTTAAAATAATATTTTGAAAATATTATAATAATAAAATATAACTATCATTTGGTAACACAAGAATATAATATATACCGATCAAAGACGAACAATTTAATTTGATCTCCTTTGGTTTTCTTTTATTTATTTGTAACTAGTTCTCGCATCGGGAGGGATTGATATTCTTATGCACATAGTTTTTTCTTTAATTCTTTTCAATATTCCATCATAAGTGTTAGAATTTGGGCACGAATGCGCAACTGACTTGTACGGTAGCCAGACAAGATTGCGGAAACATCTATGGTGAAAACTGTCCAGAAGCTGTTGCACGCGACACTTTATTGAAATTACCGGGCGGTTATCGCTCGTCACACTGTCGCAGTTTGCTAACAGGCTAAGTCTAACGTAAGATTTATAATTCACTTAATTACAGTATCTCATCTCAAAATCTCATCAAGGCTATAAATTGTTTAAAAAAGCAGATTTTCTAATATATTCAAAAATTTTCATTGTGATTTTGTTACTGAATAATAATGATGTTTTTATTATAATAATATCATTAATATTTAGATAAGTACATAAATTAATTTGAATTAGGTATATCATTGGAGCTGTTGATGTCTAAATTATTACAATATTTTAAAATTTTAAAAATAAAATCTTTCTATTTAAAATTTTTATACTTTCATACTAAGCGCCTCCGCCCAGTGAGGCAACTGAAAACTCTCAACTGCCAACTGTCTTTGTATGACAATGTGATGGCCCGCACACTTCACAATCACACAAAACCCCGTTGTCAATGGTAACGCAAGCGGTGACTTGCGACTTGCTCTGAGGTTGCCTTGGCCGGCCATTGATAGTTGCCAGCTGTCAGCTGATTGTTCTTCGTCTATGGTTAAACAAGCTTTTTGACCAATCAAGACACAGAAAACAGCCAGTTTTAGTTGGTTTTCAGTTGCCTCAGCGGGCGGAGCGCCTAAATGAACTTTTAAGATATCCCTTGCTTTTAATTCAAGGCTGATTTCAATTATGAAAAACAATAATAAATTATTATTATTTACCTTACAGATTTGGGGAAGGACATTACTAACAAAGACTGTCATGTCTGCTTGCTTATTCTTAAATGTAATGAAATCTCATTGTATTGGCTATTTTTTTCACCCACTTCTATAATAAATATCAAAGTGTTCTAAATTGGTGAATCTGAAAATAATATTGCTAACTTATGGCTGATGAGTGACATTAACATATTATCATGTTATTGTTATGACTATAACAATTAGAAGTCTGTCTAGAAAAGAAAGGAGTTCAGAAGATACAAAATGTAATTCTTTATATTAAAACTTCAGCGAAGGTCTGCCGCTATAATTGCAGCTAATTTAACAATATTTCGTTCATATCTTATACAGGAAACCAATTCTATTATATCCGACACAATCTTTGAGAATTCTTACATTATTTAACTGGAATTTATTTCTTCAATTAATCTTTTTTTGTAGTACATTTTATTAGTTATAAAATTTTACATTGTATATCTAGTATTTTACTTTTTTAAACTTACTATGACAATATATCGACGCTGGAAAGTGAAAATGCCTAAAGCGTCATATAACTGTGACATTAACAATGAACCTCCACAGTTAATGTCACAGTTATATGGCGCTTTAGGCATTTTTCCTTTCCAGCATCGATATTACACAGATACTAAAATGTTGTTTTACAAAATTGAGACAAAACCCTCAAAAAATATCTATCTGGATCCAATGATCTACAAAGATTTTATTACCACTTACTCTTAATAATTGTTGTGTCTGATCTAAATCATTTTTGGCATACACAGCAGCACATGTTTCCCATGATGATATTTCCTTCACATTTCAATATTTTCTTAACATACCTCTATAAAATAGACAATAGAAACAATGAAGATGGACCATGACTCACTATTAGTGTGAAATCGCATGCATACAAGTGTCACCAAAGTAATTTTCCTATTCTACAGTGATACACATCATACGCACCACTTTCATTGATAATAATCTGTGCAGTTTGGTCATTCATAGCTCAGTAATAGACAGCACGCTTCCATACCTGTTTCTGTTATCTATAGGGTGGAATAAACGGGTTGAAATATTTGTATCTAATAGCGATTCCACGGGGAGGTGGGTCGTATGCTCCCGAGTCGATTGGGCTTCAGATTGTTGGCCAGCCTGATGTTCTGGTTCGCTAGGAGGGCTCGTATGTGAGGGATCTCGTGGTGGAACAGTTCTCCGTGCTCCTTGATACGGGCCAAAGCTCTGAGGGCCTCCGCATCGTTCAAGAGATAAGGGTCGTAAATGTTGTTTTCTGGAAATAAGAAAGTATTATTGCATTTTTAGGTATGTATCTACAATGATTTTTTTTGGACACTGATGAAGCCAGTTAAATTTATTCAATTACTTTTATTAACTAGATCTGAATGCTTCTGGTTCTTCCCAAGTTTGTCATTCTCAATCTCCTCACATTTTCTCTTCCTTTAGCAACATGAGTCTCATGACATTCCCAAATTAGAGTTGTTAGAGCCCCACTGAATTTTTAAATTTAGAAAAACAATACACAGGGTTTAACAGAAGCTTTTACAGATGTGATGATGATACAGAAATCGTCGCAGTAGCCGAGTTTAAAGTCAGAAAAGTGGCCCGCGTCTCTCTCTGTTGCATATATGTTTTTACACATCTTTAGCTTTCGCTTACGGTCATTGTAAAGTCAGTAAAGTAACTGTAACTGCGCGAGAATGAATCGTATCAAGTTCAGGTTGGCATTTAAGTTTAGTGAGTACACCCAAAGGATTTTAACCGGCGATTCCTGAGCATATTTAGAGTAAAAAAGTAGATGTCATTTTGCTGTCTGGTGATATTTTATTTCGATTAAAATAAAAATAAAAATTTAATCACACGTCCTCACTGATCACACTCCTACACGACGTGACGCGATCATGTGATACGCTTGTAGTTTCGTGTATTACCGTGCTGCTGCAACGATACGGAGTACTTATTCCCGACTACTTAATTGCGACGTGTGATTGAAAAATATTTTTTTTGTTTATTGAAAAAACCAACATTGTTTGATACAGGAAAATGAAGGTGGACCTCCAAACACTATCTATTCATTTTATTAATAATTATTAATGTAATTAATATTTAAAGAGTCTCCCTTCATTTTCCTGGTTAAAAATGAGTTTTTTTACTCACCTATAAAATTTTTTGAAATTTCATATTTCAATGCGCCCAGCGACGATTATAATGGATTGTTTTAGGATATAAGTGACTATGCACCTATTTAGATAGACACAAATAAATTAATAAATACAATAAACACACGCGACTGCATAAAGCCGAACGTGATCCGACGCATCACGATCGCAGGTTTCGGCTGAGTCGAAGTTTCTGCTAATTTTTGGCCGAAACTGGTCGAACCGAAACCTAAACTTCGGTCGGTCACTACCTACGAAATCAAGTGACACTAAAGTGGTTACTATCATATAATAATAATATTATCCATCTAAAGATCACCTTTATACGTAAAGCTTGTGTAAAAAAAAACATTATCATGAATATACAGTGCACCGTGTGTGAAAAAAACATTGACACTCCATCAGATTTCATATGCTGTAGTGTCTGTGAAAAAAACTACCATCTTGGCTGTGCGGAAATTATTGAATCGACACGCCGCAGCGCAAGAAGTCTGCAAAGGAAGTGTAAAAAATGTATTAAAAATGCTAAAAATATCAAACCAAAGCAGCTAATTAATGACATAATGAACAACGAACAAGAACCGCCATCTACTAACAAACAAGCAAAGCAGTTTACTCAACCGCCAAAACCTGCACTCACAAATCAATTAAGCAACACAGAAAACTTTTCAACCGCAAATATAGATGGCGCTAATGATCTTTTAACTATTCAACTATTTGTAAAAGATCTGACTTTAAAACATCCATAATGAAATTCGTGGAAGACAAATTTGACTCATATGCAAATGAATATGAAGCTCTCACATCACAAAATAACGAAATAATCAAATCAATTCAATTTATGTCCAATCAACAAGAAGACCTAAGAAAACGGATAAATGTTATCGAAAACTCACAGGAAAAAGTAAAGGTTGAAATAAATTTACTAAAAAATCATCATAATAATCCATTGCCATTTCTAAACAAGAGGAAAAAATTGATAGATATGAGTACTTAAGACAAATTTGTAACATCGACATAGGAGATGTTACAGAGACAGACAATGAAAATAATGTAGAAGTGCTTAAAAAAATATCCAAAATTATTAACTACGATGATACCGACGCACCATTACAATCTGTTTTAACAAAAATCTACAGACTGGGACCAAAAACTTCTGAAAAAAATTCCCGATGACTTTCTATTCTATGCAAAATAAAAAATTGACGCCTATTTTCTACTAACCGCATAACGTACGAGGGAAGATCCCATTTTACTTTGTGAATTCGTAATAATTATTTTGTTCTCGGTCTCAACCTCTGAATATATATATATATTTTTTTTTTAAATATGAATACCGCACAAGAGTCCCAACTGCTCCCGTCTGGAGCCAGTGAGACTATGGCATCCCCAATTGGGGTATGTTTTGAGGTTGAAGGTAGTGGGGAGGGGAAGGAGATAGGGAAGAGAAAAGTGGGGAAGTACCTGGCCATTGAGATCTGGTCACCAAACAAGAGGTAATATATTTTAGGTAATAGATATTTTTACAACCATGAAGTCAAACGGTATAAGTTTTAAATTTATTGCAAAATGTTGTCATTGAGACGGGCGCGAACACACAACTGAATGAATCGCGAGAATTTATGTCTCGAACTGCCATAAAAATGATCAAACGGGAGATGGTAAATAAATGAAAATTATATACTTCTTAAAATTAATTTTAAGAAGTATAATTAATTAATTTTGATCAAAATAGTTTATAATTTTTCTTTAAAAAAAAAATAAAAAAATTATAATTTGAGGTTTAACTCTTTAAGTTAAAAAGTTAAAAATAAAAATAAAAATATTATAATTTTTCAATAATGTCTAAACAAAATAAGTGTTAAAAAAAAACGAAATATTTAGTTTGTTAAGACCTTAAATAATTAGAAAAACTGAGGTATTTTCGTCACAAAACACGTTCTCGGATTTATTTTTTAATGATTTTAATTTAATTAAAATTAAAATTCTGAAAACTGTGTTTCCTAGATAATATATTGATTTATTTTGTTGTATGATTATATGATTTGAAATTTGTGTTTAATAGAATCTGTCGTTTGAAAATTAAACAAATCTGCCAACGACCAACGGTATAACCTTGGTATATTATAAATACACTTAGTTTTTCAAAATTTTAAAACTGCGTGTACCAGATCAAATGACAATCCTTCAAAATCGATTTGTGTTTTTTTGTAAAAAAGAGTCAATACGTCTAGAATTTGATTTAAATGGACTAATTTCCGGTATTCTCTGGTAAAACATTCTTAAGTATTAATGTAAAACCTACTAATACTGTAAACGAACCAATAAAAGTGATTTTTGAAAAGCTTTGTTTTTTTACTACAATTTTCTTCGACATGGGTCCATGGTTATTTTTAAATTCTGAAAGTGGTCCGTGGTTACAAAAAGTTTAAAAACCACTTCTTTAAGGGAACGGTGTAAAGAAATAACGATTATCTTTCCTTCCCAGCATTTCTATTAATATCTAATGTTGAAAATTGATTAGGTACATATTATCGCTACGACATATGTTTTCCATCACGTAATAATAAAAATAATTTATAATGAAGTTTATTGTTAAATTTAATTATCAATCAAATTTAGAAAATGCTCTAATCTCTGCATACAATATAGAAACCGTATTTTAATTTGAACAATGGATGCCGAACGCATAACATTTTTCTAGAAGTCAATAGGGTATTTTCACAAACAAGGGATTTTGTTGAAAATGTATGGAATATTTAAAGGTCATTTTCCTGATTATAATCATCGTATTAAAAATGTTTGTTTTTTACGTTTTCATTCAAATTTATTCATTTTAAAAACGCTCAAAAACTTACGAAACCAAAACGGCCCGTGATTGCCAACGACGCTTCCTATGCACGTCATCAAACAAACAAAGTAGAACTGTCGGAAATTTTTCGAGAACGAGCGACTCTTATGATGTCACACGCCGAAAGTGCTGTTTTGGAGGGATAACAAAAATTGGCAACTTAAACTCGCTGTAGAAAATTTATTCGTCAACATAATAAAATAACTTAAAAATAAAATAAAAATGCCATAATAATTTTTTTGCTTATTTTTTTTAAGCAATAAAAAAAACGTGGAAATACCTATTTCTACAGTGGGTAATGTTAGAATTGGGATGATTCGGCAAATAACAAGTATGACAATAACACTAGGTCGTTAATTATAAGAATAGCTACCATAACTAAATTATGAAAAATTAATGTTCATAATATTAGTAATGCAAAATCGTGTGTTTTTAGTTTGTAAATTTGATCGCTTAAAATATTTTTGATGCTTTAATTAAGTACTGCGCGTAGAATAAATACATCTTTGCCTCTGAAATAATCGAGTATTTTTTATTAGCCCAGAAAATAATAAGGTATCAGGAATATATAAAAACTGATTTAAAGAACCCCCTTTCGGTTATGGTTTTATTATTAAGTCCTTTAGAAAATTATCGCAAAATATTGAAATATTTGTGCCTGAACTTCGCAAAATAAAATAAAACAGGTATTTTGGCGATGTTTTTTTCTTGCAAAATCAAAATATTAAGCTCGTATGAAGCGGGAATTTAAATCTAATAGCCATCTACATCAGTAGCGGTCCGTGACTTTTCGGTGAGCTAAAGTGCTAAAATTTAAAAAAATACGACTAAATAATTGATGTTGTTTTAGCAGAATATAATTTTTCAATGTTTTTGTTTTTGTTTTAAGGCAGCTGTGCCTCCTCAGATTAAAAAAATCTTCACAGAATAAATTGCGATTTGAAAAAAAAAATCATTTTCAGCTACTGCTTCAAAAATGTCTTATTTTTTATCATTCAGGGGGTTTCTCACCATCCTCCCCACGGCTTATCTACACTAATAACAAATATTTTCGATTTACGATTTACGGTTTATTTATTTATTTAGTTGGAGTTTATAATTCGGTACTCGAACCTATGAATAGTGGCTATATATTGGATAAGTTGGCCGAGTTTTCTAACCACTGCGATTATTTTATTTTTATTTTTAATAATATTCGTTATTAGTGTAGATAAGCTATTGTCATAAGTTCAGTCTTACAACCGCCTATGATCTAGACTAGATAAGAAGTGTTATTGTTAACAGCCCGATTTGGAATGTTATGCGATGTGGTGCATCACCTTAAGTATATTATTGTTAAATATTAATGTATTGGAATGTCGTGATATCATTGTCCCATGATACTTAAGTAGGTAATCCTATTTAACTACTTAGCCCAACAAGGGACCGTGTAATAGGCAGCGAGGTTTTATGATTTATTATTCTTACCAGTTAATGCCAGCCAAAGAAAATAGCGAGATCACTCGTTTAAAAAAGATACATGCAATGTTTTTGGCAAAATTAATTTTCACAACACCAGGAAGTGTTGGATGTATAGATAGGAAACAATGTGGAAATGTTCTTAACTTAGATAAAATCTTTCTCACTGTGTGGTTCTAAATTTTATCTATGAAGTCATTACTTATAACGATTACGACACCATGATGTGTGATTTACAAGCCGATTATATCACGAGTTAGCACCAATGCAGCACCGGGATGGATGATTTATCAAAAACTAGTGGTCAAAATGATTTGTTTCAATCGTGGGTTCAAACCAAGAGAAAGAAACGGGCTGCCGAAGCCTAAATCATGAAAACCAACAACTCTAGAACCAAAATTCCAGTGGAACATCAGAGAAAAATCTTGCAGGTAATATAAAATTGTAAAAAATTAAGGTAGAGCAACACGGCAGAATATACCAAAAATAAATCGCTTTAATTCGTTAAGGCTGTTTGTACCCTTTATAAACTTGTTTGGTCTTATTCCCGCGGACGGAGATAACGGGAATTTGGTCATTTGGGATTTCGGCTTTCGGGAAGTTGGCATTCGGGATTATGACCCAAACCCGAAAATCTTTATTTTTCATCATCTCTATGTCTTTTTCGTCGTTCAGATTATGTTTTAAAAATCGACACAATCGACAAATCTGAGTAGAAAGTAGGTAATCATTAGGGGCCCCATTTGCCGTAAGGCGAGACAGGGTCAGATCACGAAGGGCCAAATATGTTTAGTCACGAGCATGACAGGTTTAATACACATTAGGACGTAATGATGTATGAATACACTAACATTTTGATAGACTTATCTTTGATTCATATGTGTTAGGTAAATATTACAGAAGGCGAAAAGTGAAGGCAAATATTGGAGTATAAATCACGAAGTATTAGAACAATGGAAATATTGTTAAAATCACAACTGTTTTAAAGTTATGGTTAGTAATTTCAGGTACATATCGCGATAGTTTGGGTTAATAAATCACCAATGTAATGTTTATCACAATATCTAGAGGTATCATTATCGAGTAAAACTATTAGGCAATATAATAGACGAATAATATATATGCAATTTTAATACCTTTTTTTACTCCTAATTAAGTCAGAAATCACTGGTTAAAGTAAGTCAAGTACGTCTCTTGACACCCTGTATATTTAAAACATTATTTTTTATGCAGAAACTTCACTGGTTTTTTGAAATCCAGTAAACGTGTAAAATGTTTGTAAAGAATTCTTAGTTTTCCAAATAAAGTAAAACACACACAGGAAAAAAAATCCCTTGTTTGGCGAACTATGTCATCTTTTTTTTTTTTAATATGTTTATTCAGTTTTAATTTTACAATATTTTATTTTACAAATCTTACGAAACTGATCAATTTTGTTTGATTGCAAGAAATCTCTCATTTTTAAAAATTAAGTATTTAATACATTTATTAAAGATGCTGAGTGGAGGATTTTGTAGGGAAAGAAAGGAGAGTAAGTTCTGGGAAGGAAAATGGTATGAGGGGTGGGTAGGAATCTGGGGGTCAGTATGTCGAGGAGTGGAGTCAGTATACGTATGTATCCATTCCTCCCACTGCAGTGCAAGGCGATAAATGACACTTACCACCTTGGTCGGAATAACCCAAGAAGTTATGATTATGGGGTTTCTGCGGCCCCAGTCTCAGGGGTGTGCCAGAAGTGATGAACAGGCCCTCGGGCCACAAGGACTCCGCATCGGGCGAGTCCACTTTGTACGGGGAGGGGGGCAGCACGGGAATGTTGTAGTTTCCCGTTTCCACGTGGCCTGGAATCAAATTACTTTTGTGAAATACAGTAGGGACTTATTGATGGATTTTTAATATTGCAACCACGTATCATTTTTTCATTATTATTCATATTTTGGATTTTTTGACCACCTTGAGAGCATTTTGTATCACAATTTTAGAGATAAAGTTTCGCCTAAGTACCTACTACTAAGTAGGTAATATCGTGGGATATGGAAAAAATGCATTTTTATGCCTTTTAAAACAATAATTGAAATAAACAAATGAATAGAAGTAAAGATAAAAAAAATATATATAATAATAAAGAAAAAAAATAGAAAAAATAGATTAATATCGATATTAAAAGAAAAGCTTAATTATCGTTTTGTCCCTGAAGAACTATAGGAATTAGGTCGCATTTAGTTTTTTTTTTAATATACGTTATATGAGATTAGGAAACTGTTAAAATACATGTAGGTAGGTGCAGAAAATCAGATCGTTAAAAATATTTAATCTAAGAATCAATTAACATAAAAAAAAATAATAGGAAATAATAATACATAAAAAATCATAATACTAACACTTCTTCAATGTCTAAAAACACCAATGAGTTATATTATTATTACCTCGCGCCCTCCCATTTCTTTAATACGAGTGAGGGAGAGGCAAGAAAATTATTACCTTTTTGCATCTCCCTCACTCATATTAAAGAAATAAGATGCCGCGAGCGGTTTCCGTGGAAAGTGAAACTCTTCAAAACCTAATATGAACAACTCGATTTCATGGTTTAAGTTGAATTCACAATAATAAACGAATATGAGAAAAAAATACAACTACCTACCTTAATGGTATGGATGGTAACGTATTTAATAAAAAAAAATTTATGGTTTCATATGATTGAAAAATATCTTAAGGTTGTTGTGGCAAAATTTGAAACAAATCGGATCAAAACTAACTAGGTATGTTATAGAACTTGTACGAACAAAATTCTCATGTTTAGTATTGGATTTTCTGGTATCCAAAACTTTAAAGCGATTTTCTGACACTTGTCATTTTCGAAGCCGGTGAATAGTTTAAATCAAAATCTACTCGACCTGTTCTTTTGAAGTTTTGAATACTACTTCCCTACATGAATGACCGGGTAATGCTGGGAGTTTTTTTTCTTATTTTTCATAATTATGAATTTTACAATAACAAATAGGCCCATTTTAGTGACACTTCTAAAAGTCACCAAAAATTTAAAAATCAAAAAAAAAATCCTCCCAGCGTTATACTAGGAAAGTAGTTCTAATGATATCATTTTTATTTTTTGATTTCCGATGATCCAGTCATGAGTTATACTGTTCACCGGCGGACAACTTTTTTTCGAGGCGCCTCTGAAGATTTGCTGCCGTCGCGGCGGCTTAGTTATTTGTATATTTATTTTTTTTAAATTAAGGAAATTTTGCTTGTATGTTGTACTATAATCAGGGTTGCCGATCTGCGGGGAATTCCCAAAACTGCGGGGAATATTTCAGTTTTTTTAAGAATCGGGTATTTTGCGGGGAATGACTTTTTGTGGGGAAAATGCGGGGATTCTGGGCATTTCTTGATTTTCCAACCATATTGAAAAATAAGCACATTCGGTGGAAGATTTCGTAGTTTTATTTTATGGCGGCACTGTAGCATTTATATCTAAACGATAATGTCGGGGGGATTTCCGAAGTTTGGGACCCAAACTCGAAGACACATGAATTTGCTAGTCCCCCGGATGGATAATTTGGGATTTTTACAGGAAAACTCCTTTTTGCATAGGTAACCCTACGTGTGGGAAATTTGCGAGGAATTTGCCATTTTGCTCTCCCCGATTCGGGGATTGTGAACATTCGTTGCGGTATTTTGGAACATGAGCATTGGCAACCCTGACTATAATGTTACGACCAATTAAATAAATTTGTATTACCTGTAGCGTCTAAAAAAAATCTTAAAAATGGGCCCTTTATACGCCGAATTAACGTTACCATCCTTTTAAGTCAATCAATAGATAAAAATATTTTTAAGAGATTCTTGCTTGTGAAGTGGCGTAATGGTACTGGCAAACATGCTCATTAGTAGCATGCTCATTTCTCCTTCCACCCGCGAATCAATTCATTTAGGCGTGATACACATGTCATGCTACTAGGTAGTATTGCGGGTGGAAGGGAAAATGAGCATGATCATTTATGTGTCAGTACCATAATGGTTGGATAAAAAAGAATAAAAATTCTAGGTACATAATTTCGGTTGTGATTTCATACGTCTGATTTGAATTTCTTTGTCATTTTCAAAATTGGAAGGGTTTGTTTGGAAAATGCAGACAAGCAATAAAGTATCTAGTATCTACCTACAAAAGGGTAGGAGTACTAATATTGATTATGTATCCAGTGCTTACCCAAGGAGTTTCCACCGAAAGCAAGATGGTTTTGGTGTGATAATCCGTTCTCCTGAGGTAAGGGATATTGTTGGAAGTTGATGGCGGGTCTCACGCGGGGGTAGCCTTGGAACACGCCCTCGTTCCTGAAGTGAGTGGCGGTCAGATCTGGCAGCCCTGAAATATGTGGTGCATAGAAGTGTGATGAAGCGGTTAAATTATGTTTCTCATATGATTATGTTTGTAAATTTATTTATGTGATAAATCATGATTTGTCAACGTGGATTCTGCTTCCGATAGGGTGGTGTATTTGCGCCCCTTTTGTATATTTTACGTACTTCAGTGTTTTGATTCGAGGGGAGCAAACCGGAACGCTGCTCCGGTTATTGATAATAATTAGAAGGCGGCTAAGTGGTGGCAAAACGAAGAATTCCAAGTCACGAATCCGCAAAAACATCATTCGGAGATATTGAAATTTGAATTTTTGAAATGATATGTTTTTGTAATAACGAATCAATTCTAAACTTCAAACCTCAATATCTCCGAATGATGTTTTTGTGAATTTTCAACATGGAATTCTTCGTTTTGCCACCGCCTAGCCGCCTACTAATAATAATGATTGGTTGGATTGGACTGACCATTCCCGTTAAATTACTTTCCACTTCAGTTGGTCGTCCGTGGTCTAGTGGCAAGGCTCTTGACTCCCAATCGGAAGGTGGCGGGTTCGAACCCGGCGTGCGCAGATAAATTTTATTTGATTTATTTGTGTTATTTCACAATTAATTAATAAAAATAATATGTACTGTATTTGCGGCACGTTCCTGAGTGGAATATACTCTCAGTATCGCCCTGGTGTAAGACCACTATTCTGAATTGAAACGTTGCTTAATAATGGCTTTAGCCGTGTTTCCCTTTCCACCTTCCTCTTCCCCATCTCCTTAACTTCCCTACTTACCTACAGCCTCACAACATACCCCAATTGGGGATGCCATAGTCTCACTGGCTCCGGACGGGAGCAGTAAAGACTATTGTGAGGTATTCTCTATAAAAAAAGTCGGTTATCAACCAGAAGTTTCTTTTTTACACTTCATACGTGATGGCGTATGGCGTCATCAATTTTTCAAACCTCTCTTGTAAGATTAAAATTTCTTGATCAACCCGATACCAAACCATTTTGAGTTCAAAACCTCATTTCCATCGTGAGCTCTGGTGCTCTAAGATGTTAACTTTTATGTCAAAACTAAGACAAGACGCCATTTTGAATGTTCCGAATAATTATATAAATTATTCAAATAGGTAAATAGAGTGTTGGAATCTGCGGAAGGAAACATAAATACTTGGTGAAATGGAGTTGATCACCACTCATTATTGTTAAAATTATTTTCGGGAAATTTCTGGTCACCTACTTGAAATTTAGCTATAAAAGTAGTTGTACGTACGTCATCGACGAAAAATCTTCATTCTCACAAGACGTGTATCTGATTCACTTGATCGTGTCATGTCTTCTTCAGACGTCCCGGACTTCTTCTAGCATTCGCATTTGCGTCATACATTTTCCTTGCACATTTTTCTTCATTAATTCACTCTACATGCCCACCTGTGGGTCCCTTTCTTAATCTTACTCATTACTCATTACGCTTACATCAGCCTTGCATTATTTGCGGATCTCCACATTTCTCACATGTCTTGGCTTTACCATACGTACGCCTCAGGGATCTCATTTCAACAGCATTCAGTCTACTTTAATCCTTCCTCTGCCAGTTCCATGCCTCACTGACATACATCAGGGTAAGTACCAGCCTACCCTGTTGTATGTTATTATTGTTAGTTTTCATGTGAACTGCTTAATTACTAAATTACTCGACTAAACTACTTGCCAAGTCCGAGTCTTTAGAGTTTCAAAAATTGAAATTTTGAAGAGCTTATTAAAATCGTATATTTTAGGTGATTACTGATTAATTATCAAGTGGCATACAACCTTGCAGACTTCTATATCCATTGAGTCTCAAGCGCGGCAGGCTCTGTCTGAAGTTCCCGTGCAACGTGCGCGAGTGCAACGGCTGCGGGTGCTCTGCCCCCACTCCGTGCGAGAAGGAGTGCGCGGGCGTGGCGAAGGACACGTGCGAGCTGAACTGCGGTGCGTGCGGGCCACTCGCATGCTGCAAGTGCGGCGCGCCTCCCGCGTGTTGCAAGTGCGGCGCGCCTCCCGCATGCTGCACGACCAGGCAGAGGAAGGCAAATAGGGGTAGTGTTGCTTGAAGCGTCTGAAAAAAATCTTAATGTTAAAATTGTATAAGATTTGGATGGAAGGACGGAATGGGATAATGAAAGTGTAGGTGACTGTTATTTATACTGTTTTTTTTTTACAGATGTTCGCATTACGTGAGAAGAATCCAGCTATAAAAAACTCAGTTTTTGTACAAATAGAAACATGCAATTACAGAAATGTACAATTACATACAATTAAATACAGATGCGTACAATTAGAAAAACAAAAACATCACAAATAAAAATACAAAAATTATATACACGCTCACTCAAGGCACACATAACATATAACAAATGAGAGGCAAAAGACATAAGAAACAGGAGAGGCAAAATTGACACAATATAATTAATAATTAGATAGACATATTTTTAACAGCGCCAAAACTTATAATAGCATCTATTTTCCATACCAACGAGCTTCCAATTTAAATATTTTCCTCTGTACGATTAATTTAATTAGATGGTCGCGGGATCGAAAATTTTATTTGATTAATTTGTGTTACTTCTCAATTAATTGATTAAAAATAATATATACATAGTAAATCTATTTGCCTCACGTTCCATAGTGGAAGACACTGTCAGTATCGCCCTAGTGTAAAACCACCATTCAGAATTGAAACGTTGCTTGAAACGGCGTTTTTCGTGTTTGGCGATCAGATAGCCACCTTCCTCTCCCCCACCTCCTTCCCCTCCCCAGTACCTTCAGCCTCACAACTCACAACATACCCTAATTGGGGATGCCATAGTATCACTGGCTCCAGACGGAAGCAGTTGGAACTCTTTGCGGTAATCACATAAAAAAATGTAATATCATAAATTTCGTCACCTTAAAGCAATACTGAGATATCTTCGAAAAAACCACTATTGAGATAAGTATGCAGTTCGATCTCGATGTAATTGTGAGCTCTACATGATACATTACTGGGATATTTTGAAAAAAAAATGCCTGAGTTACAAGTAAAATCTCAGTATTGAGATATTTCTAGATTTACGTATACTTTGTCAAAATTAGTAGGAAATATTTTATTTTTATTTATTATTACAATTTTGTGTTGATGTTAAATAATTTACCTCTTTAATACTATATCATTAATCTGCAACATTAGGCTAGAACTCACGCAAACCTAAAAGTCCTATTATCTCAGAACAGCATTATTCAAGATATCTCACTGTTGCTTTAAGACGATAGACTTCGCTTTTCAGCCCATACAAAAAAGACGCCCGGGAAAAAACACTTTTCTACATCGAAAATTGCACAAAATGAATATATATTTTTTATACTGCCTTCTAGAGGGTGAAAACTATGTCGGTATGTTTTCGAATTTTCGATGCGTTTCGTATTAACGTAAACATTCACTGTCAAACATGTACGATTTATCAAAAAATATTATTTAAAGAAAAAGTGCTGCTAACTCAACTCTCATAAAGAATTATAAAATTATAAAAAGCTACCGACGTAGCTTCTTCTTTCTAAAAAATATATATTTTTTAAAATTTCAATTTCGTGAAAGTTTTGGTGTAGAAAAGTGTATTCTTCATAAACCCCTTTTCGAGCGATTTCTGTAGGTAAATTTGAGCGTTGTCTCATTCACACATTTTGCATTCGCATGTATTGTAAGTATGCTTAAGCTTATTGTGAGCGGGACAGAATGACAGTCGCGGGTGTTCCGCGTGTCATTCAAAGTCTAGCCTCTTAAGGTGACAATATACATGGTGTAACAGCACGTACCCAAATGATTTTAAGCAGCGATTTTTTTGGAAAACATTTTGATAACTTTGTTTAAATAAAAATTGATTAGTTTACATTTAAACATTTAAAAAAATTAATTTCCAAAACGGTAAAACTTTCTGACAATAATTGTATGACAATTAATTTATTCACTCGAACACTTTTTGCCACATTATAGCATTATTTTCAAAGCCTCAGATTGCTTTGTTGCCACAATGTGGCAAATATTCTCTAGATTCTTTAAAATGTTTTAAAGTTTACGATTTAATATTTTTTTATAAATCGTACGAATATGTGACAATAGACAAAATGTAGGTGAATGCATTGGCTACATAGAACTATAATCAGTTTGTGTGTTTCCATATTCAAACTCGGAGGTATGATTTTTTAAATGTGGGCGGAAAAAAATCCTGTGGCAGGCCGAGAAAAAGGTTTAAATTTGCTCTGTCGCTCCAGTGTTTAGGCTATTAAGAGGATACCCGGCGGTGATTTTTCCATACAAACGTATTCCCTATTTATCTCTCTGGATTTTAACCCTAGAGAAAATATTGTTTTTGCATAAAATAGATATCAACTACTTGCGTGTCGGTACTTTTTGTTTTTTTTGATAAGTTACTTTTTATAGAAGTTATGACCTTCCAAAAATCAATAAAATTGACTGGTTTAAACGCCGTCAAAAGATGTTCAGTATACAAACCAGACAATGTTTTTTTAAAAAAAGCAAAACGTACAGACATAGAATAGTTTTTTCTTATGTAGTTGGTAAAAAAAAATTGAAAATCAGTCCACTTTTGGAGGAGAAAAGTGGGGAATACAAAACCTCCATTTTAGTTAGGTGTCAGTAGCCCGAGGTGCATTGTCCCTTTCGCTCAATATCCGGTGGAGTAAGAGCAACAGTGACAGCAATATTTTAGTAAAATCTATTTCTGCACCACCGGGTATCATCTTAAAACTGAAAACAATGATGCCGAAATCTTTTTGTCTCCCAATATGAACAGGGCTTTAATTTCTTACTCACGCACAAAATGTTCTGCAGTTACTGGATGACTGTATTATTATTTACATAATATTTAGTGCAGGCTTTTTGTTTTACTTAGTTTAGCCGTGAATAGTTTAAAATACAACGAATGACTGTTATCACTTAAAAAAAGCGTATTCGTTAGAGTTTAGGATTCTCACTGCCGATTGTGGTGGTTTTTGTGTATTACTTTACGCTATAAGGAAGTTGAGTCTTTTTTTTCTTTTTTTTATCAATGTTCACAGGCAAACTTAAATACTAGTATTTTTTTTAAAGTTCGTTTTCATAATTAAATTAATTCTATAAGTTTGAATTTTATTAAGCCCGCGAAAACGGCGGCAAGAGCATAATGCCGTGCGGCAGAGTTCGTGCCGTAACCCGGCCCTTGCTTGTGTCAAATATAAGGAAAAATATTTACAAAACCGGGACACGCTTAATATGGACGGAAAAAAATAAATTAAAAAAGTTGTAGTAGTTAGATATTTACTAGTACTAATCAATTCGGTTATTGGAATTTCGAAAAAAGTGCATTTTAATGGTTATTTTTTAAATTAAAAAACACGAAATGTTATTTTTCAACGAAATTTGCAACAGTTCGGTTCTAACATAGCGGTCGGTGAAAAATGACATTTCGTGTTTTTAAATTTAAAAAATAACCATTAAAATGCACTTTCTTCGAAATTCCGGTAACTGAATTGATTAGTACTAGTAAATATCTAACTACTACAATTTTTTAAATTTATTTTTTTCGTCCATATTAAGCGTATCCCGGTTTTGTAAATATTTCCCTTATATTTCACACAAGCAGGGACCGGGTTACGCCACGAACTATGCCGCACGGTATTATGCTCTTGCCGCCGTTTTCGCGGGCTTTAATAAAATTGAAACTTGTAGAATTAATTTAATTATGTAAACGAACTTAAAAAAAAAAAAAAATGGTGGTATTTAAGCTTGAATATCATCTACATGAACATATTTTTTATAAGTCAAAATATTTTTCACTCAACTTCCCTATTGTGGGGGATTATAAATGTTGCTTCAAGAAGGAGGAAGCAGCACAACATGGCTGAACAACCAAAATATCAACCAACATGAATTTGTCGATTCTCATCAGCGCTCGTAACTCGTTACAACATTATTTTTAAATGCTTGTTGCATTTTGTAAGGTCCATCAATCCATCAACAGCAGAACACCCAGACTGCAGCGGGCTAAATTATTTATATTCCACACGAGCTTTGGTAGAAGCACTGTTTTTGAAAGTATATCGTCATTTATTCTAATTTACGTCGTAGATACACTAAAGAGAACTAGTGACCATAAGAGTAGGTATATTTAATATAACTTGAGGTAGGTACACTAGGTACCCATTTCATAATCGAATTCAATCAAACTATTATTGTATCTTATATCAATCAGTCTATGATGAATTTGAAAGATATACGGGGAGGTACCAATATTTCTATTTTAACCTTGACGATTGCCTTTTCTAATAAGTACCAAATTTAAATCGATTCAATTATTCATGTCTATTAAGCGAAAATAATAATGTTGGGAAAATAATAGCCATTTAAGATCGATATTAAGGATTGAAACATTATTCAATCAACATTCAGCGTTCAACACGTTGCACAATTATAATCAATTGGTATTGGATTATAAAGTAAGAAATATGGATCGTTTTACACCAATAGATTCAACCCACTCATCGTTTCACGAGCAAAACAAATACAGCCTTGAAAACAAGTACACTTAACAAATAGAACGTGGTACAAAATAATGAATCATTCGGTAATCCGAAATTCTCAAAAAAACATTTGAAATTTTTTGCGAGATGATAGAGTCAAAGTCTAATTACAATCCTATCTTAAAGGTTCTGTTGCCAAATTGCTATATTTCAACGCTCTCCAAATTAGAATAAAAAAGCGTTTAACAGCTTATCTGATGGTTGTCTTTCGAAGGTTGTAAAGTAGGCCAAGTCATGGCGATCCGAAGATGCAATTGATTGTAATTCTGCATAGTATAAATCTACTTCATCTAGAGCAGGAGTGCCCAACCCAGACCCACCAACGTGGGCCGAAAAAAATTTACTGGCCCCACATAAAATAAATTTATTAACCCAAAGAACTTATTCAAAATTTACAATTCCTACTTTTGTCGTTAAATTTATATAGTTAGACGGTCGGTTAATTCTTGTCGTAAAATACTTGTGAGCTTTTCAAGAGACAAACATTAACTACAAGTTCTTTTCATTTCAACACAGCAAGAAAGAGCGTCATATGATTAATTAATTAAAATTAAATGAATTAAAATTAAATTAATTAAAATTAAATGAATTAAAATTAAATGAATTAAAATTAAATTAGTTAAAATTAAATGAATTAAAATTAAATTAATTAAAATTAAATTAATTAAAATTAAATTAATTAAAATTAAAATAATTAAAATTAAATTAATTAAAATTAAATTAATTAAAATTAAATTAATTAAAATTAAATTAATTAAAATTAAAATTAAATTAATTAAAATTAAATTAATTACAATTAAATTAATTAAAATTAAATTAATTAAAATATAATTAATTAAAAATAAATTAATTAAAATTAAATTAATTAAAATTAATTAATTAAAATTAAATTAATTAAAATTAAATGAATTAATAATTAATTAATTTCACCAATCAATCTGAGCGAACGCTAATTAAAATTTTTACCTTTGTTGAATAACTTGATCATTTCCATATAACTGCGTGTAACCATATTGTTTTCGTTGAAAGTTCACGAAATGCTAATAGGATAATTTCTTGAAATTAGAAAATTGTTAAGGTGTTCAATATACCTTCAATGCTGGAAGGCATAAACTGATATTGTAAGTAATATTATAAACAAAATATTATAAGGGGATGAACTATTAACATTTTATTACTTGCCCTTGGGGCGTTATAAATAATAAAAAAATGAAACACGTTTAAACAACGTGCCCTCTCGTTCTTCCCACCTTCCACTTATTAAAATCAGGTCGGTTGCATTCGATCTTATGAAAAACGTGCGGAAAAAATAGTGGTTGGAATTGATTGCGAAAATAAATTCCTAGTACGACCATGCGCTTCACACTTTTCAAGCAATAAATCGAAAACCCCATCGAAAGTCCGATATCTAATTAGAAGAAAGTTCAAATATCACAAAATATAAAATAAATGTGTATACATATAAAACCTAAAACATAGAAAGCTGAAAACTTCATTTTGGGCCGCAAAAAATCTTCAATTGGGCCGCAGGTTGTTCAAGCCTGATCTAGAGAATATTTTATAACGGCTTATTTATGCATTATATTCTATTATGGCAACAGTTGTCGTTAGCAGTCTCATTTCAATGTCGTATTAACTGGTGCAAATTATACAGTGAGGCAGATAATGTTCTTCACCCTGCAATTATTATATAAATAAATTAACTAAATTTATGTTCAACTAAAAGTGTTCCGCGTGAATGTTTTGACATTTGAAGATCAATATTAAATTACAGATTGCTATTTAAAAATCAGCATGATTAATTTCATATTTTTAACATTGAAGGTCCTTTTAAATTAATCTACAAGTTAGTATCAATACAATAGAAATAATATTTTAAGTAATCAGTCTATAAAAACTCAATTGCATTATTATCTCCTACTTACCGACAATCACGATTGAACTATTTTGATCGCCTTTTAAATTGACTGATTCGATCATATTAATCAGTGGTCTCAAACTACATAAATAATGAAAACAACATAAAATCCACGGGTGAAATGACGGGGGATCCATTTTGTAACATTAGAAATCACTTCTTCTTACTATTGACCTAGAAACTTCTTTAAAGGGTTGAGAGTTCGGACTGTTTCGGACTGTTTTTTCTGAATTCTGAATTCGCATATTTTAAGGATTTTATGAAAATGTTGTTGTCCTTTATTTTAGTTTGTAAAAAAAATGATAAAATGAAGGCCAACCAAATAAATCGGGTACGGGGGCATACGTCATTCCTATGTCTACTACCTTAAATTGTCGTGAAAACAAGATTATGTGCCCAAGCGGTTAACAAAGTTAGTAGTGACAAACTTCGGCTTTTCACTTGGGAATCAAATATTTTTCAAGAAAAAAAAAGATGCAAGTTACGAAAAAAGGAAAAAAATAAAACATTTACCTTTACTTTATTTTACTAGAAACAGTTTTTTTTATTATTAGAATGTTAAAAATGTAGGTAGTAATTTTAGATACTATTATAGCAGATAGGTGCGTAGGTTTATCTACTCACACAAATTTAAATAATAGATGTCATTCCAGTGTCGAGTATGTGAGCAATTTTGAGTAGGTGAAAAATTGTGGTGTAAACTTTGGATGATTTTTTTATAACAACCAGCATATTATAATAATTCGCTTCGTCGTGCGGTTCTCCAGTTTAAGACCACTGCTCGCGACCTCTTAACATCATTATGATGATTGAATATTATCATACGATTTTCCTTCGATCGTAAATAATGCAAATTTGCCTAGATAGATATTGCCAATTCAAAAATATGACATAATATACCCAAATGGGTCTCTAATAAGCCTGTTGAATAACGACGAACCTAAACGTAAGTTGGGTGAACGTTGCGGAGGAAAAAACGAAACTTCTAAATGCATTAAGAAATAGACACAGACACAGCAGGACACTTCTCTAAGAATTAGACAGTCATTTTTTATTTAATTAAAATTTTATTTAATTATGATATTATTAAATTTAATTAAATATAAATTTAAAAAATTAAATTGAGTTCTACAAATTAAATACAAAAATAATAAAAAAGACATTCATTTTGTCAATTGGAGGTTAATTTTGTCCATTTCGACATTTTTTCGTCCAATTGGAAATTCATTTAGTTTTATTCATTGAGCTTTTATTTGTCTTTCATTGACACATTCTTTGATCTCAGAAATAGGATATGGGTCACACCCTTTCTAACTTATCCACATTAAATCCTTATCTCTTATAATGCTGTCTTATGTAAAGTCACAAGGAGGAAATCTACAATTGGTTTTATTTTTTACTTATTCACAAACTGGAAAAATGTAAGCTGTTGATTTCCCGAAAATGAATAAATAATTTTTTTAATTAAAAAAATATATATAACAAACACTTTGTATTTCACAACGAATATTTATTATTTTATACATCGAACGGTTTCGCTTCAATTAAGCTTAACTCTGTCTTAGTATTTAGTTATTATTATATCCTGATGAAGCTTGTTTGAAGCGAAACCGGTCGATGTATGAAATAATTAATATTCTTGGTGAAATACAAAGTGTTTGTTTTATTTAAAAATATAATGCCTAACCACAAAGTAATTGCTTCTTACGAAAACAAAAAAATATTTTTGCAATGACCTTCCTTTAAGATATTGTAATCTAATAAGTAATAAGGTAACTTAAAAAATATGGAAGGGCACTATATTTTTATTAAATCTCAATGTGGGCGGTGGTTGAAACAATTTTGAAAACCTGTGATTTAAGTGTTTGAAGCGTAGATGATGATGATGTATGACGACATACCTAAACGTAGGCAGGTACATGCTGTAGGGGCAAAAACACCACTTCTAAAGGTAAAAATAACTAGATGGAGATATCAGGAGATATAGGCAGGAGTGAAGGAGTTTCCCACAGGGGGTCCTTCCCACTCTCCTAGGATTGAAGCTTCCATGATGATGAAAACATAAAAAAGTCTTAGAATAGGCTAAGATATTTTTAGATTATTTTGTAGTTTACTTTTTCTTATATAAAAAAATGTTTATAACGATTGGTCTACTGCAGTGGCTACCATTCATCTTATTCGCGGAGAAAATTCCCACACTGTCTTATTCATCTGTAATAATTATTATGACAAATGGTCCTAAAATGAAATGTGAAGAGCAATCGTTGGCGAATGCCGAAGGTTTATAGAATGGACGTGAGATTTTAACGTACATTCCTAGAGCCGTTAGCAAATTATGAAATTTATTGAGCAGAATATACATTACAAAATTAGAAGAGGCCGAATGATTATTATAAGCCTGTTTGGGTTTTTTTTTTGCCAAATAAAAAATAAAAAAAGTTTGTTGGCTCTTCTAAAAAATCCAAATATGAGATACATCTGTTGGTCATCACCCTGACGAATAAGGAAGTTGAGTCCTTTTTTTATCAATGTCCACAGGCAAACTTAAATACCAGTATTATTATTTTTTTTTAAAGTTCGTTTTCATAATTAAATTAATTCTACAAGTTAGAATTTTATTAAGCCCGCGAAAACGGCGGCAAGTGCATAATACCGTGCTGGCAGAGTTCGTGACGTAACCCGGCCCTTGCGTGTGTGAAATATAAGGGAAAATATTTACAAAACCGCTTAATATGGACGAAAAAAAAAATTAAAAAGTTGTAGTAGTTAGATATTTACTAGTACTAATCAATTCAGTTATTGGAATTTCGAAAAAAGTGCACTTTAATGGTTATTTTTTAAATTTAAAAACACGAAATGTCATTTTTCAACGAAACTCGCAACAGTTCCTAACATATCGTAACATAACTCAACTTTGGGGAGTATTTTTCCTCGTACCATAGCTGCGGCTCTACTGTATTTAGGTCACGATTCACCTCTCTCGCACAGCCTCCGTCCTGCTCCAGTATTGCATTTAAATTGCACCGATTGCTTCGAGCTTCATCTAGATCTCCACATGGTCGTGTTATCGTGAAGACTTACTTCATCGATACCCGATCCTTCGAGGGTTTCGCAATCGGCGGTAAACGGCTGAGCTGATATGCTGGGTTAGTTGGCCCATTTGCTCTTCATTACCGAGGACCAGTCGCTAGTCGACTACCTACTGAGTATAATATTGCCTACTTCACCGCGAAAGGGACTTCTGATTTCCTTCTAATAACGAAATTGCTGCCATCAATATAATGCCATGAAGTAAGAATGAGCTATAGGAGCCGTAAAGCTAGAGAGTTGTACATTTTTGATTTTTGTCGTTATTACAGAAGACATTGACATAAGTTTATTGTATTCAGACACCCATTAACTTCCTTATATAATATTAATAATTATATGATTACATACATAAACTAGTTCTACAAGCTAGAAATTGGTCAATTGGGGTCGATTTTGAGGTACAACTTTTTTAATTGAGCTTTAGTTTTCGAGTAAATCAAGTTCGAAATTGGAAATTTTATGTTAAATTTGGACAAAATGGATTAAATTGCAATGGGGTTACTAAAGTGAAACCAGGCAGAGGTTGTGTCCACGTCAACATGGAGCATTAAATGAATGTACGACCAAACTTACTTCTTATTTATTTGATTAATTTCTTAACCTTAACAGGATGATATATTTATATTAATAAGTTAGTATCAATAATTACCTACATCGATGATTTGGATGTAATATATTTTTTTTGTATGCATACAGTAGTAAATTTGAGGAATCGAAATAAAAATGTCTACCTCATCTGTGCTTATTTTATTCTCATATTGTGCGTTTCATGAAATAAAGTTTTTTTTGCTTGCTTTTTATAACTAACAATTCCATAACAATTCTGAAATTCGAAAGAAACGTACGTTCGCGAAATATCTATAGGAATTCTGGTATCCTCTGTCTTTTTCATTTCACACACGGAGAAAAATGTTATTCTAAAATACGATCATTTTACTCGTAAAAACGGTTAAAAACGGGACTGAAGTTCTTACGAACAAATTAACTGTGTTTCAATGTTTATTAGCGGGAAAATGTAAGAATAATTTGTTGGTATACGTACGAAATTACTTATACCAACAAATTATTCGTACATGTTCCCGCCAATAAATATTGAAACCCTGTTAATTTGTTCGTAAGAACTTCAGTCCCGTTTTTAACCGTTTTTACGAATAAAATGATCGTATTTTAGAATAACATTTTTCTACGTGCACTTTCACACAAGACGTGTGAGAAGGAACATTTCATTTCATTTTGTTAAAACGTAGACCCGGTTCCAAATTATTAGGGCACTAAAAATGATGATTTTATTTGTAATATCTTTATTTTTATCTGCCTACGAAATATGCTCACAAGAGAGTTGTTATTTATTATTAAAATAATACAATAAAATTTTAAATTTTTCAATATTTATGGCCATCGACTCTACATATTTAAAGAGTTTTGTTGATGTAAATAAATATATGAAACGCTAGTAAACGCATAGCAACTGCATACGCAAGACTCAAATATTATTCGAAAAACTATTTGGACTGCTTGGCCCGACCATTGTCAATTGTCATCTCACAATCCCAAGTCACACCGCATTAAAAAGATGATAAAGAACCACACAAAATACAAATAAATGCATATATTTACTCATTGTCATTTTGCATTTCATGTCGGCAGTGTGTCAATGGGAATTGAGGGTAAAGTCGTGTGAAACCACGTCTTTATTTTTGTGTATAGAGTATTGTTAACATTACGAGGTGAAATACAGCCAATAATGCTGAGAAAATCAGAGCTTCATAACGAAGCTTTTTTATTTAACGGCCTTTAAATTAATCTGCGAAAATACGTTAAACTTAAACGGAACATACGTTATAATCTGCGCTTTCACAAATGGAGCCAATTTAGTTAATTTAGGAAAAAACACTTATACGAGTTATTCTTTAAAATATTAAGATATATTATTTATTTGCGACCGTATACGACCGTATGGATACATACGCAATATGAATATGAAAAAAAATTATTTTATCCGTATACAAACTCAATTCTTTCGGGAAAGGTATACAAATACAATACCCTCATTTTAATCAGCCCCCTGTTGAGGAAGGTTAAATCCGCAGTCAGACGATTATTCAAGACATTTTAAAAATTCACAGCAGCCAGCCCCTGGGGAGGAAGTTTTAATTCTTACAAACCAAAAAAATATCTTTGAATTTGACTACTATCCCAGCCCAATAGATTGCGTAACTGTTTATGATGTTTTATATTAAACAAAACTTTTATATTTTTAAAATCTTTCATTACCGGTTTCGAAACATAAGTACAGAAATAATTAGTTACCTATACGTGTTAATGCTTATTTTACGAAAATACAACAAACTGCAACACATTGCATTATTTTCCTTGGATCATTATGTTTTATGATGCACTGTTCAAAATGCAATATTTTAAATCAGCTCAACAGATCCCACCGTTCAATATTAACTGTTTCTGAAGGACGTATAATTATTCATGAGAATTACTTTACATAAATTTCATGCTGGCTTCGGATGAAATACTTCTATCAGTTATTATTTCAGGAAAGTCGCATCATTAATCAAGAAGAATTGTGGCAAGCCGAATTAGCGGAAGTTGAGGACTGATGGCGGTTGCTTCAACTGGATTAATTAAATTCACAAGACCATTAGTCAGCATTGCGCATCTTAATTTGCGCAACCGGAAGAGATTGCATTTTAAGGAAGTACAATTTAGAATTCAGATGAATTTAGCGCAATAATTGGGGAAATAGAAATGTACGAATTTTAATTAATACGGATTAGACATTGTGTACTAATACAACAACAACAAATGTATTGTTCGTAGTCACGTGCACGACAATATACAGATAAAAAGTGGCCTCTAGCACAGTGAAATCGATAACTTTACAATATCGGATCGATAGGCATGGCTTCCGATGAATTTATATTGATATCAGTTTCACTGTTGACTGCTGAATCGATATTGACAGCGAATAAATAAGTATTCGTTATAGGATGGCAGCACTGGAGATGTTTTCTTTGAATTGACGTTCCAAGATGACAAACGCCAAACAATTACGTAAAAATATTAATAAATTAGCAATGTTGAATTGAAATATAAGCCTAAATATGCATTGGCAGTTCGCATTTACTTTTTGGCACTAAGCGGGAGTCAATTAGATGAAGTTCATATTTCAACCACTTTTGTTTCTCAAATATCGAAAGGAATATATTAGTCGCGTCTTAGACGAATTGTTCAAGTCTATGGATCGCGTTTACGACTTCTTTCAATTCTAAAAGTTTCGTTAGTTAGACTTCGTCCACTAATAAGCCAGTAATTTGGCATAACCAACGACATCATTAAAAAATATGTCATTGAAAAAAACATAGTAATAATAATCTAAACTAAAATATGAAAATGAACAGGACACATAAAAATAATAAAAGATAATGGTCGCAACTGGGACTCGAACCCAGATCTCTCATCTTACCAATTCAACCATTGCGTCCTATTATAAAACCACCGTAATTGTCAGTCATATTTAAAATTTCAGAATTAACAATATTATCTTAAACCAATGTTTTTTTCAATTATTTATTTTTATTTTTTAAAAGTGTTCACAGCTAACCGAAACTATGGAGGTGTGTATGCACGCAAAAATATATCAATGGTCGAACCGAATATCTCTTGTTAATTATTGACCGTGCTCGCAAATACATTTTGATATTTTTTTTATTAATCTAAATTAATTCTAGACTACAATTAGTTATGTGCTATGCCTGTCTCACTAGAAAATTCTGTGATGAGCGCAGGCGCTTTAAAACATGAGCAGTTTACAATAAAAATACAATTAACAACACAATACGTATTAAATTAAAAATAACAGAAATACAAACTTCGTTTTAATAAAATCTTTAATGTTAGATCTGTCTTGGCTGATGATCTAAAACATGGTGTCTTAATTATATTAATTTAGAATAAGTTGTGTTTTGTCTAATGGCCAGTGGAAGTGCATTGTATAGTTTGGTTGCAAAGTATCTAAAATTTCGTTGGCCAAAAGATGTTTTAGCAAAAGGGAAAAGTAAGAGATTATGCCCTTTGGCTCTAGTATCTCGAGCAGTTTGGACATTGTCAAAAGCAGTTCTGTGTTGACCATAGATGATGAATTTAGTCAACAGTTTATTATTATATTGACTAAAACAATAGGATTTTGAAAAGACTTGATCAATACAAAAAAATTTATACTCGTAATCCATCAATAATACCAAAACAACAATTGAACGGTTTATCTGCAAGATTGGCATACAAATTCAGGTAGTCATTTGTCTCAGGGTCGTGGCTGTATAATGTATGTTCACACCATAGAGAATTATGATATCATCTTTTAACACAGCTATACCAAGCGTTGCACTGCTTTTGAAATATGATCTAAATATTTGGCTAATTATGGAGACGTGCGGCATACCTTGAGACGAAATAAAACCAGACGATACTCCAATACCAGCTTACCTGCTAATCAAAACGATCTATCAGGAATTTACAGTCGATCCGTCTTGCGCGAAAAACCGCATTATATCCACTCCGCTACATGCAGTCACGATCATCTTATTCCAGACACATGGACCAAGGACACGAGGTAGAATGCGAATAGAGTACCTACTCTCTGATACACTTATTTACAGTTTGTGAGAAACTGTAATCATAGACGAGTGATTGCCTAAAAGCGCTCCATCTAAGGTACTTTTATCTGATCGCCATAATAAGATAAATCTTTCGGCAGACACATTATGAAATTTAAAAGATTTCTTAGGCGGAAGTTTGGTACAATGGAATACGTGTTACGTATTATAATAAATATTGAAATGTTAACGTCAAATATTGATGTATGAGTTCAATAATAAATTTGCCAATAACCCTACAATTGTTGTGTCTGCTGTCAATATTTAGGGGTAATTTATGTAACAAAACAGTGAATAATGTTATGTAGCTTATATTTATTTTGTTTCATGAAATGCACAAGTGTATGGAAGAAGAACTCTGAGTCTCCTCAGGAAGAAATGGCACATTCACGTAAATCAAATATGTACTTTGGGTCTCCGAAGAGAACCACAATGGGTTCATTTGGATGATGCAATCTGTGTGACTACCCCTGCGGTGAAATAACGTAATATTTATTTATTTGAGTTGATGAATAGTAGATGTTTAATGATTTAAACTTTATGGACAATAAGGGCCAGAGTTTTTACTGAACAATTCATCAATTTTCAAAGTTAGTCTTCAAGCTCTGTGAAAGTTTTTTCCAAGTTCTGTTATTATTTCAGTTCTGTTAAGAAACTGGCCTATAATGATGTAATAACAAAAAAATTAACAGAACTTAGCTGAATTTAAGTTAAATTTGAATAAACTTTACACAGATTTTGAACAATTCGTTAATTTCAAAAGTTATTATTTATTATTTAAGATCTGTGTAAGTCCCATTCAAGTTCCGTTATTACTAAAGTACTATGAAACAACCAGCCCATGATGAAATAACAATAGACTTGAATAGAACTTTCTCAGAAATGGAATTTTGAAATTTGATGAATTCCGTGATTTAATTTTAGTGATTTTGTGATTTTCAAGCTTTCATACTTTCAAAATATAACCGAAATTCTAAAATTTTGCCACAGGTTCATCGGCTTTCAAGGTGTTGAGTCAGTATCAAAATAAACTTATTGAAGTGTTTTGAAACCACAATTGTATTCACAAATTAAAGATTCTTTGTTTGGATAATAACGTGTTATTTTGATTGATTGATTGACAGAATAAAGGTCAACTTATACCTATTGCAAAAACACAAACGTATAATCGGCAATTCATCCGTAAACCGTTTACCCTTTGGACATATTTGTCAATGTAAACGATATTTTTGTAAATGTCAAGCATGATAAAATATGTATTGTTTATTTTTGCGTATACTGCTAAATTTAAATTTAATCGCATATAATTTAAAAACTTATTCATGTTTGATCAATCTAAATATGTATTATTCTACTATTCGATTAAATAATAACACTTCGAATTTTAGTAGGTACCCAAAGATAAGACCATTCGTACATGGATATACTTACAAGCTACCGGACTATGACGCAACTTGAAGTAGCCCACAGATATGCTACTCCATTATGCTGGTTTCCGTACACGGCGCTACCCGAAATATACTGAACTAGATCATTTTTCATGTGCAGCTGAGACATTAATACGTTCTCAAGTGACTCTAGTGACGAAGCCAATAATATTGTTCTTCTTTATCGTTATAATAATAATTTTAGGGCATTTGTCTATGCCAAAGAGAACTACACGAGAGTGATAACAAATTGATTTTATTTTCTAACCTCAATTCAATCCTTTTCCGGTAATTGTTTTTATTTTTTGTATTTTTCATGTTCTCCGTAAAACGGTTATACAGGGTGTTAAGGTACGTACTTGACTTACTTACTTGATTCCTGACAATATTTGGAGTAAAAAATGGAAATAAAATTTTGGTCTCCGGTGACATTTTTTTTTTTTTTCTACAAAATCATAAATGATAGTAGGAGTTTGACAGCTAGGGGCGGGGTAAGAGGTTGGTTGGTTACTCGAATAAGTGACCAGTGTCGACATGCAAAAGATTTTTTTGTTGTTTGATTTTAAAGAAAAAAAAAATTGAAAAAAAAAGTCATCGAAAAAGTAACCGGAGACCAAAATTTCATTTACTTTTTTTACTCCAAATAATGTCACAAATCACTGGTTAAAGTAAGTCAAGTACGTACCTTAACACCCAGTATATCCCGGAAAAGATATAAATGTATAGGCACGGGGGCAGTTTTAATTACTATTTTGTGAAATGCATTAAAAGATAGTTGCTGAATAGTCTGCAATTGACGTTGAAAATATCAATGGTCAATGCAGAATCGTCAAATAGTTGAGCGCTCTGTTAATTGGTGCGATTTGATAGGCAGAAGTCCTCGCTTTCAGAGCATAAAAAATTATGGCATCTCAGGAGTATACTCGTTGGGGATATATAAGTTAACCTCTCTCTACATAAATGGATTGAGTATACATAGTTTATAAGCATGGATATTTTCCCACTTTCAGAACAAATTTAACATTCAAATTATAGTCGGACGTCATTCCTATCAATCGAGTAGTAAGTAGGTTCGAATGCAACTCGCGTAGTAAACCCGTAGTCGACGCGTAGCTAAATAGCGTGGCGGGTACTCACGAACTAAGTATCTCCATGTACGAATGGTTTCATTGTATGATACCTTTATTCGTCACATTACGTCAAAAAATATTAGTAGGTAAACACTTTTTAAGCATACAGGTAAAGCTTTAAAATAAATACTCATTTAGGTTAAATAATAATATGAGATTCCATAATAAAAATAATAATTGGATATTTTGTAGAGCGCCGTTTTTGTGAGAAATCAAACAAACTTACAAAAGCTACAGGCCTAACAGAGAACTACGCTCACTACCCTGTAGGAGCACCTACATTCAACCGGGAAAAACGGGATTACGTGACACTCCGTTTGTTGATTTTAGAAACTATTTTTTATAAATTGAATGTGTACCTAGTAATTAGTTTGAGGGTAATGTATTTACAGGTGAAAACAAAACGTATTACACGATGAACCGAATCACCGGGCAAACCGGAACGCGGCTCCGGTTGGTGACTTTAGTAACTAAATATTTAAAAATAAATACAAATCTATCGAGGCACTGTTTGTGCTTTTCCGCTGCTCCGGCTTAAAGTTTCAGCTCACTACGAAGAAGTTTTTTTAAAAGAGTTCATTAATTTATAATCAAGAACTCAAATCAGTATACAGGGTGTTAAGCATCGTACTTGAGTTACTTTAACCAGTGATTCCTGACATTATTTGAAGTAAAAAATGCAATTAAAATTTTGGTCTCCGGTGATATTTTGATTTTTTTTTTATTTTCTACAAAAACATAGAAATCAGTAGATATTGGGAAGTTAGGGGTGGGGTGAGGGGTTGGTTGGTTACTTGGATTAGATTAGATTGGACCAGTGACGACATGTGGAAGAAAAATATATTTTTTGGATTTTGAAGAAAAAGTTTAAAAAAAAAAAGTCACCGGAGACCAAAATTTTATTTACATTTTTTACTCCAAATCATGTCACGAATCACTGGTTAAAGTAACTCAAGTAAGATGCTTAACACCCTGTATAATGTTTAGTATCTACACAGATATATTTTAAGAATAGTTCATAAATCTTTAACTAAGAATTACGTGATCCGTCAGGAAAAATGATCGAATGCTAGGGGTTTCATAATAGGTGTATTATAAAAGTGCTTTATTTATTCAAAAGTTTAAAAAATAGCAGTGTTTTTATACATGATGAAGCACTTCTGACGAACTGACTACTGTAAACAAACTAATGTAGTAATGAGTCCATGTCCTAATATTCACAATAAATTTGGCAAGTGTCTCCAGCGCCTCACGTGACTGTGAGCGGCTGGCAGAGCCGTGAATGTAATTTATTTATTTACCAAACCTGTAATGCATAAACAAATGATCGGCTCTACAGTTTTCCTAAATAATCGTGGGGCTCCGATCAGCAACGGTATACAATAAAGCGAAAGTGAATCACTCGGCTACGGGATTGTGATTCTGATGACATTATGTAATGTAAGCAAATATAATATATTATTTTAATCCGCTCCAGTTTATATTTCACTAATGGCGCACGCACGACATTCCCCTGTCCAAGGAAACTGATCACGGAGTTGTTTGGTATACCATTGTTGATAAAATTATATGACAATGTTAAATAATAAAAACGACATTGTTGAATTATTTCCGTTTCGAAAGTATCAAATCAAATATCGCTGTTTGCAGCGATCTTTATCGAACGGGATGTAAAAATAAAGGGAATACATTCATTCGCAATAAATTCCGAGGAGTTGTGAGGCATAAATTGATTTGAGAATGATGCAAGCATTGTCTCAATGTTCTGCGAATTTGTTTTTGTTTTGTTTCTTCATAGAGTTGTCGTGATATTATAATATGCCCCTATTTATATTATATTATTCTACTTTAGTTTTATTCTTTGAAATTGTTTTTAAATTTCATAAGAATCTAAATTCATCAATGACTAAACAAATTACGAAAGAAAGGGACTTGCATACCGATCAAAATACCCTACCAAACATTCACTTTTAACGTTAATACAAAAATTGAGTTACATTCACATGGTTTGCATGGTTTTTATTCAGGTTATACGACAAGTGATAAGTGATAAGACTGATAAATAATAAATAATGGTTCGATCTTGGTCGCCGTTTTTGTTGACTCCACCCCCCGGTGGGTAGGAATCCGGGGGTCAGTAGGTCCAGTGACGTGGGAATCTATCCCTCCCACTGAGTTACAAGGAGCTGGGTAGAGAGAGGTCAAAAGGTTTCCCGCAACCAGTCACTCCCGATCCGGCGTGGCACGCAGTTGATGGGCAGTCACATCCGCCACTAACACCCGTTAACCCCATGACCCGCGCAGACCTGCACCTGTCACCAAACGTAGCGAACCTCCTGGGGGTGACCTAATAATAATAATAACATATAATACCTTAATTACCAACACCTCCCTGGCAGAGGTGTTGATTATCCAATGAATGGTTCCTGGGGCGGCAGTACCCATTCCCGCCTGCCAAATTAAATAAAGCATGACAGAAAACACAATTCTATCTAAACTTTACAAGCGTTGCCAAGTTTATGTGGAAATCACATTGGAAACATTCACATATCATTATAAAGGCGTCTGTAAATAGGTACTCAATACATTGATAACGTACCATCGTTAAAAAATAACGTGTTGGTATGTGAATGTACGGATTATTTTAACTACTTATTTTTCATCTGACTTAAATGTTAAAAAATATACAGATTTGCAACTTATCTGGGAAGGCCTGGTAGCAACATCTACTGTAACGCCACCAAAACAGTGTAGATAATTCTTTAAATCTGTACACGAAATGAAAATTGTGAACATATCGCCTAAATAGGCTAAACCACGGCTGAACAGACTAAACCAAATTACGTGTTTAGGATAAGTACATACCTATTTAATATATTACCTATTTCGTTTCACCGTTCGAAATAACCCGACTTTTGTCGGAAAATTAAGTTGGTCTGTACAATGTACACAGTACATATTCCGAGTTATGTAATATTCATTGTTACAGATCGTTTGCATTCGTAGGTCATGTCAAAACGGCTGACAATTTGCGCTACAGAGTTTTTCACAAAATTAAGTGTGTTGTAAAACTAAGTGGTTGGCGTACCTACATTATAATACACAGATTCGTCAAAGCCTTTGTTAGCGTACTAAAACGTGACCCGGTGAAGCAACTGTAACCTGATTATGTGCATGCATTTATATCTTTATATGGTTATTAAATTGTTATTTTTAGTTATTAAGTATTTTTTCTGAATAAATTATCTATTCAAGTGTATTATTAGGGATTGCGCTTTTGGACCAAATTGGATTTTTTGTAGTAAGTGGCCCGAATGACAATACCCGCAAAATCAGTATCACGTTTTTTAAGTTTTATCAAAATAGCGTAATTTATATTTTTATAACTATTTCGCAAAAAGGTAACTGTAAAAAATCATAAAAAGATAACTAGGTTACAAATTAGCATGTAAATTATAATAGTACCTACTCAAATGCCACGATAACAAGACGTTTGCTATTTTTAACCACGTTCATGGTTTTTAAAATTTTATTCTGAACACATCTGTTCTGTTGATGGACACTGTAACGTTGTCCGAAACGTTGGCTAAAGAAGGAGGTAGCATAACACGGCATAATACCCCAAAAACAAATAACAAAAATACTTTTGGCCGTGAAAATCTTAAATCATATCTCACATTCATGGTGTTTTACACGGAGAAAAATGTTATTCTAAAATATGATCATTTTATTCGTAAAAACGGGACTGAAGTTCTTAGGAATAAATTAACAGTGTTTTAATGTTTGTTGGCGGGAATATGTAAGAATGTTTTTTTGGTATACGTACGAAATTGCATATTCGAACAAATTATTCTTACATGTTCCCGCAACAAACATTGAAACCCTGTTAATTTGTTCGTAAGGACTTCAGTCCATTTTTACGAATAAAATTATCGTATTTTAGAATAACATTTTTCTCCGTGTAGGTTTTATCAAAATGCTACATTTCTTTATGTTATATAAAAATACTAATATTTAAACTATGTTTTCGGTTTTATTACCAAGCAATAAATGATTGACTGACGTACGTCTTAAAAAATCACGTTTTTGAGGTTGTGTCCAAATTTCAACATTTTTTTTCCGACTATTTGTCAGAGTTAGAAATAATTTTGAGAATTAATTTTTTGCCATTATTAGGGATTGTGCTTTTCATTCAAAATCGACTTATCGTATAATTGTGAAGTACATGCTTGACTGACATGAAGTGAAGTCCTGAAAACTTTAATAATTTTTTAAATGTTTTGTCAGAATGGCAACTTTTATTCATCTGATTAATGCGCAATCGCATCGTAAACAAAGCGTTACAGTAAGAGATTTTAAAATTGAGGCTTTAGTCTTTAAAAATTAGCAAATAGTTTTTAAGCAATCCATTCAATTGCTCATTATCAAGAAATTTGTGTGAAAAAACTTATGATTTGCTTGATAAACGTTATTGCTCATCTGAAATTCATATTGGTAAAATTTCTTGTTTTAATACCAGGTGCCATCCGGGTTTTTCACCACCATTTTTTGAATTTTTCGAAAATTTAAAAAAACAGGGGCTTATTCCTACAGTTCAATGGGTTTTAAAACATACAGATATAACGAAAATAAAGTTGCGAGGTGAAAATCTCTTGAAAATCTTTGAGCTGTGCATGTCGTTGAATTTTGAAATCGTTGAGCTTAAAATTCGCGATAGAAAAGGCCGTAGAAATTTTGTAAAGGAATAATTTTCTTCTTTATTTGAAATCCACGATAACATCGAAAAATCTATCTTTCAAACTTAATTCGACAGTTGTTCTACCTTTTAAAATGTGCTTGAATGATAATGCATCAACGTGAAACATGCATTGATTACTTACTATGAGCATGAAAATAAATAGACTTTGTTGGGGAAGTTGAGTCATTTTTTTTATCAATACATGCAAACTAAAATAGTAGATTTCTTTTTTAAAGTTCGTTTTCATAATTAAATTAATTCTACAAGTTTGAATTTTATTAAGCCCGCGAAAACGCCCGGTAAGAGACGAGAGAGTGTGTGACGTCGTCTGGTCCCCGTTTGTGTAAACTTGTACAATTAATTTAATTATGAAAACGAACTTTTAAAAAAAAAGTATTCAAGTTTGCATGTCATCTACCTATACGAACATATTTTTATAAGTCAAAATATTTTTCACTCAACTTCCCTATTAAAAATATACTTGCATACGTATAACAAGTTTGAAATACGTAATAAGGCTCAGTTCAAAGTTGAAGAGTCCATTAAAATGACATATTTTTTCATACGAGTTATTCATTTTCAGTCCAAATACGTGTATCGTATTTCCAAATAAAAGTAACCAATTTTACACAAAGACTTATTTTGTGCAAAAAAGTAACTCGTTTATTTTCGCAAAAGTGGACGTGTGGCTGAAATATCGCAATCTGTTTTCCATTTATCAACCGAGCCAAGTAAATGATCGGTGGGCTGTTCAAATGAAAAAAAACAATCAAGTATTTCAATGAATGCATTTAAAGAAAGCGTCTACCAATTTTGCAATTTAAAAATTACTATTTAAATCATTTCGCATAAATGCACGTGTGCAACTTTTTAATTTGGAGAATTGCCTAACAGATGTGTACTGTTTACTGTTTTCACTGTCCTTGACCTAGACTCGAGATACGCAGGTATTCATTAGTAAATTTGTGGTCAAGTTAGGTGTATTAATATGCAATGAGTCGTTGTTCGAGCCCTGCTACCAATAACCACGCGCGCGAATAAACGGTTTGATTACGAATAAGATTGGTGGTAGTCGAATCACGTTGGATATTAAGTTGCCAATTATCAGGTAAATTGAAAAAGTGGCCTAAATGCGGTGGCGGCGTGTTAAATTTTCAAAAACCTTATTGGCCACTTAACTAATGTAACTGCGTACATAATTAGGTGCGTGCAAATCAATAGATTACATCAGGCGAATTACATGGTTATGTTAAAGTTGTAATATACAGGGTGTAACAGCACCTACCCGAATGATTTTAACCAGCGATTCCTGATTATTAGATTATAGATGTCATTTTTCTCTCCAATGATATTTTTTTTTCAATTAAAAACAATAAAAATGTGATTCTATCACACGTCGCAGCTGAGTATGATTCTGAGCTGGTTAAAGTGATTCGGGTACGTGCTCTTAAACCCTGTATATTATTATTAGTTATTAGGTAACAGCCATATCAGATACACGGAGAAAAATGTTATTCTAAAATGCGATCATTTTATTCGTAAAAACGGGACTGAAGTTCTTAAGAACAAATTAACAGTGTTGGCCCGTAGCATAAGAATAATTTGTTGGTATACGTAATTTCGTACGTATACCAACAAACTATTCTTACATTTTGCCGCCAATAAACATTGAAACCCTGTTAATTTGTTCGTAAGAACTTCAGCCCCGTTTTTAACCGTTTTTACGAATAAAATGATCGTATTTTAGAATAACATTTTTCTCCGTGTACCTAAATAGATTGTAATTTTTTTGTAACCAACCTTCCTAACTTTTTTTATTATTTATGTGAACCGCCCTACTGTCCGAAAATAGTAGACTTTAAGGCATTATTAATCTATCTTACGATGCTGAGTAGGGGAGGGAAGTAGATGGGAAATAGGAAGATTGGGAAGTGCCTACCAGCACGGAGAAAAATGATATTCTAAAATAGATCATTTTATTCGTAAAAACGGTTAAAAACGGGACTGAAATTCTTACGAACAAATTAACAGTGTTTCAATGTTTATTGGCGGGAAAATGTAAGAATAATTTGTTGGTATATGTACAAAATTACGTATACTAAAAAAATATTCTTACATTTTCCCGCCAATAAACATTGAAACCCTGTTTTTTTGTTCGTAAGAACTTCAGTCCCGTTTTTAACCGTTTTTACGAATAAAATGGTCGTATTTTCGTACAAAATTTTTCTCCGTGTGGCTATTTAGAGCTGGTCATCAAACACGGTTTTAGTCATTTCAAGCAATATTACGATCCTGAACGGTAGTATTTCACCAGGACGATACTGAAATTAACAACCACTGTTAATTTCGAAATAATAGGTTTATAAACATCAGAAATCGATAAAATTTAATTTAAAAGCATTTAATCGCGTGATTGACGTAATAATTGAGTCGGTTGTTACATGCAAGTTGCATTCACATGAGGATTATGTGCCAATTGTTTTGAAATTTATTTTTTAATTTGTTATTGCACACAAGTCATTAAAATATGTAAGACAATAAAATCAAATCAATCAACTTGCAAAATAAAATATATAAATTGTTGCAAATAACTATTAATAAAATTTATATTAATTATTAAGTATTAAGTATTATTCTGCATTTTCGGTTCAACTGTTTTAATGTAAATATGTTCATACACAAGCTTTCAATTACTTTTATCATAATAGGATCCATTAAATCAAGGCTAAGAAATAATATAACATGGAACCATTATATACTATAAGTAGTGCAATCCATGCTAGAAGGTCGAGGATGATTAGGTAGAAATTGTAAAGTAAAACAATTAATCATTCGAACAATTGGTACCATTTTAAAGAACTCGTGAAGAACTCGATTGAGGAAAATCAACCTTCATGGTTAAATAGTATATAGTATTTTCGTATCCGTTTGAAGCTCGGGGCTATGGCGGATACAGATGAGCTTAAAGCGTGTGTGTTACCTATCTGACATAATATACGTAGCTACTTATCTAGGATGTGTACCGGATGACCAAAAACCGTAGCACAAATAAACTGGCTTCAAATAATAATATTAACTTTTTATACAGGCTGTAACCTGTTACAGGACGTTTCCGAGAGGTTTTACCCAGCGATTCCTGAGCATATTTGGAGTAATAATTGTATCTGTCATTTTGCTGTCCGATAACATTTTTTTTTCTAATAAAAACATTAAAAATATTTTTCCACCACGCGTCGTAACTGAGTTTACTAGAGAATCTCGTTCATATTCTAGCGTGTCTTGAAAAGCGTTGTGTCTCACTCTAGCAGCATGCCGCATGCACGAAACAGCGCGTGTATTCCAACCCATCGCGGCGGGGTATTTCGGGATAGCGATGGGATCAGTAGCGATGTGTGATCGAAATTTTTTATTTTTATTTTTAATAGATAAAAAAATCATCGGACAGCAAAATGACCAATACATTTATTACATTTATTACTTTACTTATTTATTGTCATTGTGAACTGTCACCTATTCGTTTGCGATCTGCAGTTGTCGTAGGGAACGATGAGAAGTTACCGATAGTTATCCTATCGATCGTTATAGAGCAAGCGTGCTAGGGCCTCTGGTGTGCTAGCTAGAAGTTACCGACCGATTGTCGGTAACTTCTCATCGTTCCCTAGGACAACTGCAGATCTCAAACATACAAACGACAGTTGATACCGAATATATTAAGGACACTTAGTCATTGTGAACTGTCACTAATTCCTTGGAGATCTGTAGACATGCTAGGAAACGATGAGAAATTACCGATAGTTATCCTATCGATCGTTATAGAGCGAGCGTGCTAGGGCCTCAGGTCTCGACAAAATGAACAAAAGGACTACGCGTGACGTATTATGAGTGCTTTTGGATTGCACGTGAGTTTCATTAAGTCATTAGTTCATTAGCTTAAAATTTATGAATACAACGCGTGAAACGATCAAGTAGCATTTATGTATATAATATGATTTGGAGATTTTCGTCCTTGGAACTTAGTCATGATCCCATAACGATGTGCGATACGATACTTTTGATACGAACAAAAGAATTCGTGTTTTAAATTACAAATAAAAATATATTTATTATAAGCAATAATTATTAGCCTGAAACACTCATCAATATTGAAACCTCTCCCGAGAAAAGATATATGTCGCCGACGGGACTCGAACCCGCACCCCTCTGTTTGCCGGACAGGAGCTCTACCATTAAGCTACGGCGGGATACCTCCTACCCGCCAAATGACTCAATATATACCTAGTGTTTCATTCAACAATTATCGCTTATTATATTTTTTCACCTGCAAACAACCAACTTTATTTTTATATGAGAAAGGCTTTTTTAAAAAATTATTGCTTATAATAATTGTTACCCTTTGTGCTATGCATAAAAAATCTTGTCTTAAACATTAGTTTATCAATTTAATAAAGTAAAAAATATATTTGCCTATCAAATAACTAAAGTATTCTTAATTAGCGAATCCTTGTGTAATTGAAAATCATGATGTTTTTCAAAGAACTTTTTTTAGGAGGAACTTACTAAAGTAGGCTTTGTCTTGAAAAAATCGTAAATTGTCGTCATTGGTAAACTAAAGATAATGTTTAAATCATATTTGTATTAAAGCAAAATATAATAGAGAGTATTATATCAAATTCACGGTTCCATGGCAATTGGCCCCCGGCATACAATATTCAGTCAGTTCAGGGAAAATACAGTTTATCTTTATATATAAAAATCTCGTGTCACAATGTTCGTCCGAGGTTAACTCCGAAACTACTTAACCGATTTTGATGAAATTTAGCTTACTGTGTGTAATTTGATCCAACTTAAAAGATAGGATAGTATCTAATCTCAATTATTATTACATTACAATTATCTTTATCTCAATTATTGACCTCAATGTTTATTAATGCGAATAAAATATTTGTTATAAAACAATGTTTTTTTTTATTATTTGTAGGATCCATAAGTTTCTAACAGATGGCGGTGTGAGTTACTTTATTGACACCAGACTTGGTTATCTAGATTAGATAATTATCCAGTCTATGGCGATGTGTTTCGTTAGCCCCAGCAACGCGTGGGCGGGTCAGCTAGTAACTATATATATCTAAGTGTCCCCGAAGGAGTGTGCAGAAAGCATGTACCGCCATAAAACATATTTTCATTCAAATGCATCAAGGAAAAAACTACTTGTCTATATTCTGTATATACCAGCGTTAAGTATAAAAAATCGACAGTGTAAATACATTTATTTGATATTAGTCATACCAACATATACTTTAAAGTCGATTTTACGTTTGAAATTGGTAAATAATGCACAAAAAATTATAATTTTATAGTAACTATAATTTAGGGGATTTGATCTGATAGATGTTTAAATGTCGGATGATCAACTGTTGGGTCACCCAAATTCAGACATTCCAGTAGGTAGGTACAGTTCTTTCATACATATTAATAGCTACCCGTTTTTTTAAGAACCTCATTTAAAATGTACACTGACCTTGGTAAAGGCACTAAAGACGACATTTTTAAACAAAATTCTTTGAATATCAAAAATAGATATAATTACTTCAGAAAAGTACCTACCTACCTCGTTTTTATAAGGACAAGACAAATGTCCGATCCAACATGTTTTTACCCCGCTGTATAATAGGCCTTATTATGTGCACCTACTTATAAGTTATATAGGTAGGTATACTTACATTTTTCTAGTGGAATTTGCGAATGTATGTAGGTTTACATTATATTTCACACGTATGTAACAAGGCATACGTACAAATTATCCGAGTAATTAAGGCTAAACCAGCTTTAAAAATAGAACTTCAATTAGGCGGTTGGCATCGAATGAACCATGAGTAAATCTAACTGCATTCTTCCTCGATTCTGTGGCTGGCAGATGGAAACAATCTGTAAGAGGTGCACAGACATAGATAAACTATGTGTAAATGAACACCCACATTACCCAAAATTACCTCATTTTAAGATGATACCCGGTGGTGCAGAAATAGATTTTACTAAAATATTGCTGTCACTGTTGCTCTTCCTCCACCGGATATTGAGCGAAAGGGACAATGCACTGACACCTAACTAAAATACAGGACAGAGCGCCTTAAGATGAAACCCGCAGTCGGAGGAAATGGAATGAAGATTCAGTTAAAACAAGTGGCAGCTATACATAGGTTGACACGCAGAAATTTTTTAGTTGGTGATGTTGGAACTGTGGATAATGAAAATTCCTTTAGGCATTATTTGGAACAATTGATTATTAACTGAATGTTCACATTTAATTATGGACATTCTTAATGGTATTTATACACATATGCTCGACGGTTTTGCTCGCTCGAACATTTTGACTTGGATCCACGGTCGTCGTTGCGTCCACACGCTCGAGCAGCTCGACGCAAGACGCCATAAATATACCACCAAGACGACCAGTTAAGATGATACTCGGTGGTGGAGAAATTTGAAAAATAGATTTTACAAAATTGTTGCTGTCACTGTTGCTCTTTCTCCACCGGATATTGAGCGAAAGGCACAATGAACCTCGGGCTACTAATACCTAACTAAAATCGAGGTTTTGTATTCCCCACTTTTCTCCTCCAAAAGTGGACTGATTTTCAATTTTTTTTTACCAACTACATAAGAAAAAACTATTCTATGTCTGTACGTTTTGATTTTTTTAAAAACACATTGTCTGGTTTGTATACTGAACATCTTTTGACGGCGTTTAAACCAGTCAATTTTATTGATTTTTGGAAGGTCATAACTTCTATAAAAAGTAACTTATCAAAAAAACAAAAGTACCGACACGCTAGTAGTTGATATCTATTTTATGCAAAAACAATATTTTCTCTAGGGTTAAAATCCAGAGAGATAAATAGGGAATACGTTTGTATGGAAAAATCACCGCCGGGTATCCTCTTAATGCAGCAAATTTAAATTCCAGGAAAACTAAAAAGTTATATTGTTTTAGTATTTCAAAATGGTATTTTATTAATTCTAAAACTAACGGCTTTCCCGTCTATTTTCACTCGCCTATTCCATTTCCTTTCTATTACACTACTTCACAATGTAACCCAAAGTGGAAGATACTCTCAGTATTGCCCTGGTGTAAGACCACCATCCAGAAACGTTGTTTGAAATGGCTTTAGCCGTGTTTTATGACTAGATCTGAATTGACTGCATTATACTGTATAATATACAAGAGAAAAAGTTTAAAAAAATCGATACTGTAAATAAATTCGTTTGATATTCATACCAACTAATTAATAAAGGTATTTTTGAAGTCTATTTTAGATTTGAAATTGATAAATAGTGCATAACAAATTATAATTTTATAATAATTTTAAATTTGATGAATGAGACAGTTCTTACAACTGTTGGGTCACCATAAATTGAAATAGAAAAATTTCTCAAAATCTCAAACTTGGCTCAAGTTAAACCATCGATTGTCGTTCATCTCGTTAAAATTTTTATACTGGAAAACGCAACAAATACGTAAAACGATGTTCACCAGCATTTTCAGATTCATAAACACAAACAAATTTAGGAACAGAATATTGGAAAAATTTAAAACGAATTGTGAGGTGAGAACAGAAAGTGGGGTGTTTTAGTTGCAAAAAAATGCCTTTTTATATGAACACGTTAATTTTAAATATTTAAATTTAAGATGTTTAATTTTACATGGCTACATTTTTTATTTAGTATTGTTCTAGAAGGCCTATCTAGGAATTGTATATCAATGGCATGAGGTATTTTAAACTATGTCAAGTGTTCGCGACTGTGTAAGATTGATAATAATAGACTTCTTCAACTTGACAAGATGAATGCTAATCGTTACATTGTGTTATCGCCATTAATAGTATTAAGGGCATGATATTTATTATGAGGCGGATTTACCTCACTTATTAGTTATTAGGAAATCTTTGCATTCCTTCTTTCTTCTTATAATAACATTCCTTCAGAATAGAATTCATTAATACGAAGAATGAATAGTTAAGTATAACCTCTTAGGGAACGTACCCATACTACGTGACCCGTTCAGAGGGGGAGGGGGATCTTCACAATTCCGCGCTTAGTCACAATGAGGGGGGCTTAGGTTTTTATCACGTAGTCATTATCCTCTAGGGAAATCTAGCGTTTTTTTCGAGCTACATTCAAATATGTCGCGCATTGTTTGATGCTTTTTAAACTCGCAGGTGGCAACACTGACGTACATATGTCGACTAGTCAGCTGATTGAAAACTGATAGTTTGTAGTGCAGTGTAGTTGTCAAGGAAGTCGCCGAGAGTTTATGCCGGCTGTACAATGCGTTTATTAAATGTAACAAGGATTCCTTGTCAATGCAGGCAATACAGAAAAAGATGACTAATTTTTTTTTAAACTTTTTGTTAGAGAGAAATGATTCAAAACCATATTTATGAATTACTACGTGAAAACTGTAGGGGTAGGGGGGTGGGGGATCTTGGAATATACTACACGTAGTCACTGAGGGAGGAGGGGGGGTTAAAAATTGGGTCACGCAGTATGGGCACGTTAAATTATAAGTATACATTGCTGTCAACTAAAGGTGTTAAAATTTGACTCGTTAGTGGTTGCGGTTGCACTAGATCTTGTCTAAAATTAAAATAAATTATGTAATTATATTTAATGATATGGGCAATTTTAAAAACCTCAAAATTCAATGAAAATGAATGTAATTCCATAAAAAAATTGACGGCCTCCGTGGTCGAAATGTAAGGCTCCGGCTAGCATTCCGTGGGTCTCGGGTTCTAATACTGGCGTGCGAAAGTAATTTTTTTGATTTAATTTGTATTATTTCACTATTAATTCATCAAAAATAATATATTATGGTATATTAACGGCACATTCCAGAGTGGAAGATACTCTCAATATAGTTCTGGTGTAAGACCACAATTCAGTATTGAAACTTTGCTTGAAATGGCTTTAGCCATGTTTGATCTGATAGCCTCACCACGTACCCCAATTGGGGATACCGTAGTCTCTCTAGCTCAAGACGGTTGGGAGCAGTTGGGTCTCTAGTGCGGTATTCTCAAAAAAAGGAATCTACAACAAGAAGGTCTTAAAATTATGAGATGGAAATAAGAGTTTATCAGTGTTAGTACCTACTATTAAATTATTATTATTTTTTCAATAACGAACAAAGCGTGTGTATATAACGTATAAGACCTCGATCATAGAATATGACGCGGTAAGGTGATACCTTAAAACGATGACCACTGGTGTCATCAAATTTGCACAAGTATTTCTATCTGAAATTTTCAGGTCAACGATGAGCTATAGAAGATGGCTATGCGGACTTTGTTTACTGCGGCCCGGAACAGCTCTACAGTAGACTGGCCAAACCACGATGTCCTCCTTCTTCCAGGGCCCCGTCTTCCGGCAATCTTTCCCTGCATTATGAGATGCAAGATCTCGTACTTCTCCGGATGTCTCATCACGTGTCCTAGATATTGAAGTTTTCGGATTTTTATTGTTTTAATTACTCCTTTTTTTCATTCATCCAAACCATAACATCTTCAATCGTAACTCTGTCCATCCAGCTTATTTTGAGTATTCTTCTGTAGATCCACATCTCGAATGCCTCAAGATAACGATAGAGAGGATATTTGTTTAGATAGGGACAACCAAAAAATGTGTGATCTAAAGTTTCCACTTCTAGACCACAGAATGTATAATCTGATAGTGTTGAAACCGGGCGAAGCGGGGTAGTAAAGTGAGTAAGTGATAAAATTGAGTTCACAAGTTTAATTTTCCCACGTTTTTTTTATCAAGCCACGGGTTGTCCAGATTACAAATTCAAGATGCTGCCTCAGAAGTAAGTAGGATGGTGCCTACGTAACTCCTTTGTGCAACAATTAGCCATTGGTCCATATGTCCATATATGTAACATATTATTGCATTTTGAACTGCTTTAGTTATTCTGCTCAGCGATAGTGTTGATTGGGCCTAATTTAAAGACAAATGAACCGAAGCACCGCGTAATGACATATGACAAGGCCGAATGACGAAATTAACGCCGAATTTGTTTGGTTTATTCACTGAGAAACAAAGGTTTTTTTATGCTTTACATTAAAATAATTATTGAATAAGTATCTACCCACTTGCCCATTTGTTACTAAGTAATGAGAAAATAATAGGTCAACTAATTAATTAATTCCTAGCTTTAAGTAAATTCGTGTCATTTCTTTAAAACGTTTTTAAATGTTAAACAGCTTTCATGAAGCCTTTGATTTTAAACATCAGATTTCTTTAAAACATCAATTAATTAAGATTATATATGTGGATATTGAGGATACCGATTTGTGGGATGAAATTACAACCAAAATATTGTGCACACAAAATGATCCCTTGATAACTATTGTTTGAGGAGAATGTTTGAATGGTTTATGTAACAGAAATATAAATTATTAATAATAATTTTTTTTTTTAATATTAAAATGAACAAGACACAGAAAAATAATAAAAGATAACGGTGGGACTCGAACCCAGAACCTTACGTCTTACCGGGACATACACCTCTACCAATTGGGCTACTGCGATCTTATATGAGACTGTCGTAATTGTTATCTTTATTATTTTTCTGTGTCTTGTTCATTTTCATATTTTAAAAAATTAGATTATTATGGATATCTTCTTCTTCAATGATATATTACATTGATGGTAATAACTTTCAAAAGTTAAAAAGAGAGTTTTTCTTATAAAAATACGTATAAATTATTCCTAAAATTATAATTTATAAAATGAAATATTATAGTAGGTACCTACATAGAAATTAAAATGTGTACATACCATAGATACAAAATACACGTCTTGAAAATTATACTACTCTTTAATTAAAAGCTTTTGTTCGTACATATTGAAGAAGAGAGAAAAATAACAGATTTTCAGTAATTTCCATAAAACTATTTTATACTTAACAAAAAATTTACTCATGAAAAATATAAACATACACAAATTATTATTGTTTTTGGGATGTTATGCCTTGTTACGCTACCTATATAATAACATCCCAAAAACAAATAACTAAAATACTTTTAGCCGTGAAAATCTAAAATCGTATCATACACAAATTATACCTAGACAAAAGTCGTAAAAAAAAATTAGTAAATAGTAAAAAAAAAGTATTTCGCTACATGTCTTTATATATTTTTTAAATGCTTCTATTGTACCTGCTCTTGAACACGAAACACACACAACTTTGAACAAAGATTGAAAGTGGCGCAACGGAGACGACAGATACATGCTGCATGCAACACACCACACCACCCGGAGAGACCACCGAGAAAGTCATTGACATAATTGATTAGATGCACCAGAAAACGCAAATTGCACTGGGCATGACACATCGCCCGAACGTCAGACCAACGATAGACAAATTTCATCTTTTAGAAGAGGAACTCTGATGACTCAACGAGTAGAATTGAGATAGTAAAGCAGCTTGGAACTTCTTCCACCGGAAGGTAATATTCTAAGCAAAAGTTGATGGTGAGTAATTACGATGAATTCTAACGTTAAACACACAAATTATTACTATCAGCTTTTCTATAAGTACAACTTAAATCATAATAACGAAAAATTATTTCCTCCCGAAGCACCTGGTTTTTTATTTTATTACTTCTTCTCTGCAAATTGAAAGCTACTGTAAAAAAATCTTAATATTATATGCACCTAAAGCGCTCTACACACCGTGCTGCAAACAGCCCAGCTTTCCGGTCTGTTTGCAGAATGGCTACAAATCGCAAAGGATTCGGCAGCCAGCTGTGCCTACTAACGATGCAATTTGTCAAACAGCCCGGCATGCTGGGCTGTTTGCAGCATGGTGTGTAAAGGCCTTTACTGCTATTTTTCCCTTGTCAATAAATGTTTTTTTTTATGTTCAATTAAGTATTTATTTTCCATTAACACCACACAGGAGGCCTTGAGAAAAATATTTTCCTTCTGTGTCTATGTCATGGGGATGCTGTGTGTAGGGTCTTTTTAAGGAAATGAAGAAGAGAAAATTCTGGGAACGAAAAAGGCATGAGGGTGAGACAGGAATCTAGGGGTCAGTGTGTCCAGGAGAGACGGGCGAATATCCATCCCTCCCTCTGCGATGCAAGCGGATGGGTCGAGACTGACCAGCTGAAGAGGTCAAAAGGTCTCCCGTAACTCACCCGATCTCCCGATCCCGATCTCCTCTCCCGATCCACCCTTCAGCTAGTGGGCAGGCGCATCCGCCGCCAAGACCTCACCCGATGAACCCGTAACCAAACGGAGCAAACTACTTTTGGTGACACATGACAGAGGTGTTGGTTATCCAATAAATGTTCGAACCCTTCCCAAATAGCATATGTATTTAATATAATTTGTATTTTTTAATAAAAATAAAACAAGATGAGAAAATAATATTTTATAAAATAATATGGATGAATTGTAGGGGGCCTTTTTAATAAAAGTTTATTATTTTTATTAATTGTGAATTATACGAAACAATAATATATTACTTTCAAAATTCGTGAAAATTGGAACGACGTGTTGCACCCAATGGTTGCACCCTAAAGATGCTTTTTTTAGACATTTTATTTGACTCTTTGAGATACCTAAATTATCTTATTCGAATGAAGGTATATTATGTCATACTTGCCGATCAAGGGAGTTAATTATAGTTTGGTCTATTAGCATTTGAACGGTCTTCTATGGTTATACGATTTGTATTCCATGGACAAAAAGCATTATTCATGTTATGCAGGTCAATTATTTTAGTGAATTAGGTAAACCATATATGCGTCATTTGGCATGAGAAAAACCACAGTCATTCCGACTGCATTATATTCATGGAAGATTGCTCAACATGTATACTGATTATTGTGTTGTTTGTACTACTGTAAGTTTAATGTAAAACAACGCAAAAATAGGATAACTTTAAGGTCACGCTTAATTTATATTTTAAGTGAACTTGTTTCTAAAACGGTGAAAAATAATTAGTGTAGCAGTCTAGCATTTAGAGTAATTGAGTGTTGCAACATTCATTCTTAAGTAAGTACCTACCTATACCCATAGTGTTGAAAGAATTTTCTATTTTACGACATTTATGTGGTATTGTGTTTTATTTGATTTTGTAATTAAGTGGGTACTTACACCTCCGAACACTCAAAACTTAGGTACCTAATATAAAAGGGAATAGCTGTAGCATTCAAATGGGGGAGGATGTTCGACCCTAAGGTGGGGGAGGGGATAAACTAGCATTAATTTATGGTAAATTTTTAGTTGTGTAAAATTTAAAACACGTTTATTTGTAAAGGTGTAAAATTATAATCATTAAAGAAGAAGAAATTTCGGATATGAGTCTATTTGTGATTGTAACTCTAGTTCTGAACTAGGATTTGTTTAGCATTTAAGAGTCATTTTAAAAATTGGAACTGATTGTCTCAAGAATTTAGAAAAGCGATAAAGTACCCACCTACCTATAATACAATAGTAAGAAAAGTGTTTGGAACAGATGTTGCAAGAATTCAGACTATCCCGTGATTCTTTACGGGTCTGCGCTAGTTACATTAATAAATCTAAATAAAACATGAAACTGAACAAGACGCATACAATAAAAAGGTAACGGTCGCAACCGGGGATTGAACTCAGGATCTCAGTCTTACCGGGACAATGCCCTAACCACTGAGCTATTGAGTCCTAATTATTTATCTCCGGTAAGACAGAGGTCCATGGTTTAATCCCCAGTTGCGACCGTTACTTTTTTTTATTTTCTGTGTCTTGTTCTGTTTTGTGCTTCGTTTAAATTTATTAATATTATCTTCTTCAATGGTAAAATACTACACTGATGAGCATATCAAAATTTATTCAGATTAATTGATTTTTTAAAATCACAGCTGTAAAAATTACAGGGGGCGCTATCCAGCGAAGTCAAAGAAAATACAGTAGAGTGCTATGCGTAACATCAGAGAAACCTCGTAAAACAGTGGAGCGCAATGTGAAACACAACATAATTAAAGCTAAGATGAAATGATGATAAAACTACGCATTTTGGTACACAATCCCGGAAGCTGAGTCAGTGGAATGTCTTCCATTGCAAAACAAGACGTAACAGATTGCTTAATAGGATAATTACATAAAATCTACGATCAAGAATCAAAAATTAGCAAACTTAATTACGAATGCACTTTCTATGACGTTTTAAATTATCTGAAGAGAAAATCAGTTTTTATTGGATATCGTAAACTTTTTTCAAGCAGCTTTCAAAGTTTATGTTTATTAAGTTGTAAAAAACAAACCACAAAAGTTTTTGTCGTCACATGTTCAAATCAACAACTCACGTGATTATGTTAACAGAGTTTCTTGCTACCGACTATGTGAGATATTAGATATTTTTTTTTTTTTTTTATTTATTTATTGAATCTATATAATAAGGTTTACATTTTTTTTTTGGCCTTGCCTGTCTCACTAGGAACTCCTGTGTCGAGACAGACTAGTTTACAAATATTTTCTAATTATAATATGAAGTACATTTTTCAATAAAGCAAAAATATTTGACAAAATTTTCAGGTTGGTAGGTAGTGGTAACAATAATGAGATATACGATTATATTTGGGTGAGGTGACTAATTATTGCACGACCTTTTTCGATGATAGTAAGTTAATGTCAATGTCTACACGGATTTAGTGTTATTATTACTTATTTAGAATCACGACTATGGCAACTTTATTTTTGCTGGGGAATTACACTAGGCAGACATTTTGAATATGTTTTCTTAATGGGTTGCAAACCTTGCACCTTAAGAGGATACCGAAAATTAGTTGTTTTTAAATCAAATTATAGACATAGGCTCCATATAGGCTCTTAAGAGCGATTGACCGGCTGATAATAAATGTTTAAAAATGATTGCAACTGTACAGGGAGGTTCGAATGAGAAAGATCAATTATTCCTTTATCAAATTTTTTAAATAAAAAATTTAATATCGCTTTACTTCATTCAAAAGTTGCTTTAATATATACCTACATTCAAGTAAGCAATAAAAATGCTCAAAACGCAGGATGATAAATTATTAAATAACGTTTACTTCTTATGAGTATTTTTTTATCACAATTTTATTTATGATTTTTCAATAATGTCTAAACAAAATAAGTGTCTAAAAAAAATTTAATATTTCAGTTTGTAAGACCTTAAATAAATAGAAAAACTGAGGTATTTTTGTCACAAAACACGTTCTCGCATTTATTTTTTAATGATTTTAATTTTACTAAAATTAAAATTCTGAAAACTGTGTTTACTAGATTATGTATTGAATATTTTGTTGTATGATTAAATGATTTGAAATTGTTGTTGTTTATAGAATCTATCAGATCAGAACAAATCTGTCAACGACCAACGGTATAACTTTCGTATATTAAAAATCAACTTAGTTTTTCAAAATTTTAAAACTGCGTGTACAAGATAAAATCACAATCTTTCAAAACCAATTCGTGTTTTTTTCTAAAAAAAGTGTCCATACGTCTAGAATTTAATTTAAAGAGGACTAATTTCCGCTATTCTCTGGTAAGGGTGAGGTTTTTTTCTGAATTCGACACGATACTTTTCATTTTGTGTCTGGAACTTCTGTCCCGTATTCCAAGTAATTAATTACAAATAATGGCGAAAGAAAGCAAAGCGGGTTTATTTAAAGTAATAAGGCTAAAAAAACCAAGATTCATTGATCATTAAATAAAACAAAAAAATGTTTCGAATTTTCTTACTTGCGTAAACCCATAACAACTTTAGACATAGGTATGTTTATCTCTGAGTCCATGGCCAAGGATCTTAGAGCACTTCCACGAAGGCCATCTTAATCTAGATAAACTGGAGACAATGAAACATAATTTTATTTCTTTAGCTCTCTATGTTGACATGATGACTTTATTAAAGTGCTTGTGTTTTTAAAAGAAGATTTTATAATGAAGGTGAATCACCCGTACGTGCCAGGTTGCTAGGGTTAAACATAAAATATAATATATATTTTAAATGCGAAACGAACATCATACGATGACCTTCGTGGGACAGAGCGGTAAGCTCATTGACCCTGGACCCAAAGATAGTGTAGTCAAAAGATATAATAGAACATTTAAAAAATAAAATAAAACGCGTTGTACACGATTTTTTAAATTTGTTAGGTAATATGGATTGAAACATTAGAAAGATTAACATATAATTACTTTTGTATATAGACTTACAATCATCAGGTCTACAACGTATCTAGAAATCCATCAAATACTTGTTCAGAAATTACCTTCCTGATGAATGTTTTTGTGCAATTTGTTAGTGCTGTAGTCACTGAGTTCACTCAATGGCTGTAGAGTAGTAAATGTGTAAGTATCTACGAGTACCATCCTCTTTTCTTTTATCTAGGTATATTATTTCTCAAATCGGGTTATATGCTGTCTTATTATTGGATAATAGTCTGAAAACAAAAATATAAAAATAAACGTAAATTCTTTTCAACGATGAATTTACAGCTCGCCTCAGATTGTGGAATACTCATAACCCGGTAAAAGACTTCTCTTCAGAATCGAAACGAATCGAACAATTGAAATGGTTTTAACTATGATTATTGTCTTCAATTTGGGAGGAGTGTATGGGTACCCCCGTCCCGGGAATCATTTAGTATTATAGCCAACACCTCTGCGATAGGTCACCTTAAGTGGTTCACTGCGTTTAGTGACTTAGCAGAGGTGCCCGGGTTGATCGGGATCGATGCGTTCGTGCGGATCGGGAGAGGCCGGTTTGGGGAGAACCTTTGACCTCTCCATCTGATCTTTCTCGACCCATCGTCTTACACCTTGAGATGGATTCATATATCCGTCACTCCTAGATACAGACCGCTAGATTCTTACAAACCTATAAAACCCTTTTCTTGCCCAGAACTTCCTTCCTTTAAAAAGACCCTTCGCACAGCATCCCCAAAGATGACGCAGCCCCTGAGTGAAATTATTTTCCTCATGGCCTCCTGTGTGAATATGTATAAAAAATGACTAGTTTTGAATAAACAGGTTCTTCCCAACATTTCTCTTTCAATCCATTTTTTCTTCCCCTTCTTGCTTAATTTCACCACTCAATTTCAACACTCTTAAAATGAGTACGCGATAGATATACTGATTCGGGCATTTGGAACTCTTATGGTTCATGACTCATGATAAATAACAACAAAAAAAAACTGAAACTATTTGTTCTTCCTTTTAGACATTATTTTTAAGCTTATCGCATATTTTTAAAAGAATCAAGTCAAATGGCAGTCATTCATACGTGCCGATAGAATTCTTGGTAAATAAAGATGTCCACAAAAGGACGACCACAAGGACATCTTGTTGGACCTTTCATAAATTACTTTTATCCTGCTGCTATCAAAAACCATCATATTTTGAACTTTCGGACGTAAGTCAAAGATCAATCGTGTTGATTTTGTATTCGTAAATGATCTCTGTCTTACCTGTCATATGGTAAGTACTGCGTGAAACTATACGAAAGTTAAATAATTATTGAGTCACTCACAAAAAATCAAGAAGGCTTAAAAAACCACATGAACGAAGTTGCTTCTTCAAATTTCATTAAACATATATTCATAAAAAGTCGTTACGGCATCACTAAATGAATAGCAATTATCGGACAGTGACCTCGTGAAATTAAACTTAATTTTTTTTAATAGGCACCTGTCCTTTAGTTATATAACTTTGAATTTAGATAAAACACTTGTGACCAAAGTTTTAATTTATCAAACGTTAAAATACATTCATTAGGGAATTTATACACCATGTTTCATATTTGGAACGTTTAAGCTTTAAACTTCAGGAGTCATTTTTTTATTCTTTATTCGCGATAATCAAGTAAAATTTCGATACGTTTTTAGATTTTCACAGCCAAAAGCATTTTAGTTGTTGGTTTTTGGGGTGTTATGCCGTGTTGCGCTACCTCCTTCTTTAGCCGACGTTTTGGACAGCGTTGCAGTATCATCAGGGCAGATCCGACGATGTGATCCACACATCGTCGGATCTGCCGGATCTGACACTGCAACGCTGTCCGAAACATCGGCTAAAGAAGGAGGTAGCGCAACACGGCATAACACCCCAAAAACAAACAACGAAAAAGTAAAATTTCATTTAACAATTTGAATTAAAAACGATACTTTGAGGACCTTTTTAGCCCCACATAGAAAGAAGGCATCGAGGAATAAAATTCCTCCAGGGTCAAGTCATCTTAGGGATTCTATGTGAAGGGTTTTTTTTAGGAAAAGGAAGGAAAGGAAGTTCTGGGAAGGATAATGTTATGAGGGATGAGTAGGAATCTCCGGATCAGTGTGTGTAGGAGTGACAGGCGAATGAATCTATCCCTCCCACTGCGGTGCATGGCTCGGGCTGATGGGTCGAGTGAATCCTCGAGTGAGTCCGGCTGAAGAGATCAAAAAGCCTCAAAATGCCCCTCGGTCCGGGGCACCATGCAGTAAGTGGGAAAATGCATCCGCCGCCAAGATCTAGAGAAACCTCACACCATGAATCCGGGCACCTCTGCCAAGTAACCAAACGTGGCGAATCACTTTAAGTGACCTACGGCAGAGTGTTGGTTATCTATTAAATGGTTGATATCCGCCTACCAAATTGAAACCTAAATCTTTGATTTTTATTTACTAAGATTGTACAACATGTCAGTCGTGTAACCTTGTGTTTGAAAATATCTGAAAGATCCTGAATAGGTAGAACAAATTGAATTCACGATGTTGTAAAATTTAAACTTTTTTAACTACTTGGGTATTGCCATAATAAGTAATAAGTACATAAATCATTGTTAAAAAAATAATCAAATATTTATTTCAAAACGGTTAAATACACATAAGGAAAAAGCATTGTTTAAATTATCGTGTAACATTGCATTATTACATAGTAACACCATGGATTTTTATGATTTATCTTAAACAGTAGGTGATTTACAAGTAATGATTAACCATCGTTACAAATCATTGACATACAACTTAATAATTTATTTCATCGCTAACCTTCAATCTAACAAATATAAATAACATCGATTGCTGCTGTGGGTGTGTGGCTTGTTGTTTCAATATGAAATATAAATCATAATGTTACCTATTTAATGATAAATTGAAGAAGCAAAATGATGAAATCGGCCTTAATATAACACCAAAAAACATCACGTATCTCGCGCACCGTTTTCTTAGATCGTTAATTATAATGCCTTCAAACGTGAAGATGTTTTGACAGTTCATTAGGAAGTTAGGTAGGAAGTTATGCAGTCACGACCTTGTAAGCTAAGGTAGGTAAATTACTTGTAAGTTTTAGTACGTTACTCCCAACATACGCAATATTTGTTATTCTTTTCTAATGATTGGGCTTGTTGGTATTTTCTTTTCATTTTACTAATTTTAATAATAGTTTTCATAATATTGCCAAAGACCTAACAAACATTCTAGAAGGACATATTTTAAACAATTTTGAGTATAATTGTGATTTATTTTTGGAGTACCTCCTTCTTTACCCAACGTTTCGGACAGCATTACAGTGACCATGTCGTGATAGATACTATAACGCTTTCCGAAACTTTGGCTAAAGAAGGAGGTAGCATAACACGGCATAAAACCTCAAAAATAAGTCACTTTAATACTTTTGGCCGTGAAAATCTCAAAACAGTTTTGAATAAATTTAATAATTCTTTCGATCTCCATAGTGGTGAGTGGAAATAACAAAAAGTTTAAAGATTCCCGGAAGAGTATACTTCAACAAAATTGAGTGCATCGTTTGTTACATCAATTATTTTTCTGCAGTCCACTTTATTTAGGTATATATATATCTTAATTTTTTTTTTAAAGAAAGACAAACATTCCCGGGTTACGAATAAACCAACAACATTTGAAAATCTCCTACTACCACCACACTAAGCGGAAGATGTTGCTTGTGTTGTGATGGAGGACTTATATAGCCAGCCGAGGAATCGAACACGGAACGCCTGGGTGGGACCCAAACACGATGCCCATTCAACCACTGACCGGTCATCTACCAACTAACATAATTAAAAAAATATTATATTTGACGCATTAGCGCCAATTAAGTAAAAAAAGCTTTTTAAGGCAATCTAAAAAATAATTTAGTAAATTTAGAGCTTATTGGCATGATTACACAATACAACTAATTATAGCCGTCTTATCTGAAATGAAAGCGTTGATGATTATTTCCTGTGAATGTCTAGACTAGGCTATTGTTAACTCCTGCATTCCATCTTTTCAAAGTATCCACCTATAGTTAGTTAGTTGGTAGCAATAACTCGAAAATCGATAAAAATAATTATTAGAGTGCGCACGCGCCTATTTCCAACCACATTAATTTCTAACTTCCATAACGAAACTTCATAAACTAATTTGCTTCCAACATGGACGTGCTTATTGGCAATGTAACCAATTTTATATTTTAAACCTTTGGGAACGTACCCATAGGGGGGGAGGGGATCTTCAAAATACCACGCTTGGTCACGATAAGGGGCGGAGGACTTAGGTATTTATCACGTAGTCAATATCCTCTAGGGAAATCTCGCGTTTTTTTTCGAGCTACATTCAAATATGGCGCGCAGTGTTTGGCGCTTTTTTAACTCGCAGGTGGCAACACTGACGTAAATATGCCGAGACATATTTACGTCAGTTTGTAGTGCAGTGTTTAACTTTTCGTTAGCAAGAAATGATTCAAACCCATATTTACGAATTACTACGTGTAAACTGTAGGGGGGGGTCTTGGAATATACTACACGTGGTCACCGAGGGGGAGGGGGGTTAAAAATTGCAGAAAGTGCGTCACGTAGTATGGGTACGCTCCCTTACCATGATAGTAAGATCAAGATGTAAGTATATTGCACTTCCCTAGTCCCGTAACTACACCAAATGTTATAAAATACGTTAAACTGGGACAATGGACTACTTTTTTCAGGCGCAATTTTGTTGACGTTTAATTCTACTAAACTATCGATGTGCATAGGTAAGTAGAGCTCAAAATACATCATATTGTTATTATTAATACTTTTTAATTGTTACAAGTGTTTAGTTTTGAAATTGTTTCAAAATTGTTTTAATTGTAATTTGAAGTTCTTACGAACAAATTAACAGGGTTTCAATGTTTATTGGCGGGAACAAGTAAGAATAATTTGTTGGTATACGTAATTTCGCACGTATACCAACAAATTGTTCTTTTCCCGCCAATAAACATTGAAACCCTGTTAATTTGTTCGTAAGAACTTCAGTCCCGTTTTTAACGGTTTTTACGAATAAAATGATCGTATTTTTTTTTGTCGAATAACATTTTTCTCCGTGTAAAGTTTTGCATTTTCTGACGATTTAATACCGCCCCAAAATATTATTTCTTCTCATGGCGACAATTTTTATGAAATCGTAAGTATGAATATATTTATCGTGTAAATGAAAAGCAAAGATTTCTCATATGGATTTCGACGTGAGGATAGGTATGAAAAATCTACGTGTAAAATACCCATCACTGAGTATGTTTTTTGTACGTTTAATGCAAAATAACACTATGTTTGAGGAAAGCCATTACCAACGGTCGGACTGTCCTTGTCTAGTGAATACTAAATGGCGAGATGCGTGTACGGACGATATTTATCACACTTCTCCCACAAAAGGTCCGGTATGAAGTCGAGAACCATAAACGGATTATATCTGATCTACATTATGTTGAAATGTTCAATAATGGGAGCTTTGTTTGTCAGAGCTAAATCTGTAGCTAGAAGGCTATTGGGTCATTATATGGGATAACATGTTGTACTATATGAACTATGTTTTGTTTTCTATAGAAATGCAGGGGCGAATGTAAACATCTGGGGTTAAAAAAGCATTCCATAAATAGACACATATTTATGACGTGTTAGTGGAATGGAAAAAGACCAAGGAAAATATTGTTCGATCTAGTGAAAATTCATATATCGGGTCATGTCAAGACTAAATAGCATGTATGATTGGCAAGACTAGATGTCACAAAACAGCGTGTACGAATGGCAAGACTAGGTATAACAAAACAGCATATATGAATGTCAAGACTAGGTATAACAAAAAAGCATGTATGAATGTCAATACTAGTTATAACAAAACAGCATTTATGAATGTCGAGACTAGGTTTAACAAAACAGCATGTATGAATATCAAGACCAGGTATAACAAAACAGCATAATATGAATGTCAAGACTAGGTATAACAAAACAGCATGTATGAATGTCAATACTAGTTATAACAAAACAGCATTTATGAATGTCGAGACTAGGTTTAACAAAACAGCATGTATGAACTTTCGTTGTTTTTTTGTTGTTTGTTTTTGGGGTGTTATGCCGTGTTGCGCCTCCTTTCCTTGGGAAAAACTAAACCCAAATATATAATAATTGGATAATTTGTAGAGCGCCGTTTATGTAAGAAATCACCTCAAGGGCGCTGTATATATACGGCACAATATATGATATAATATAATATAACCCTGAAATAGTAAGTAAAAGAAACTACATATAACATAAAAATGTAAGTGGGTGTGTATGCTCCCAATATTAATTGTGTGTATTATAAACCACTAAAACAGAATAAATTAGAGTATAATTTACTCGTAAGGTATAGAAGATTAAATTATAGCAGAGATTAAAAAAAACAATGTAACAGTTGCACATTTAAAAAAAAAACTAATAGATACAATTTAGCAAATATATATAAGTAGTAGGTATATGCATAAAAATTATAAGTGTATAGATATTATAGCAAATAAAAAAATAAAAAAAATACTGATATAATTTACTCGTAAAGTGTAGATTCAGAGAAGATGTAATAATAAATTTAAGTAAGTAATTTAAGTAAAAAAAAAAAATTATTATTAGAAGGTTGAATCGAAATTAGTTTTGAAACTTGGAAAATTGTCAACACTAAATATATATATATAAGTTCGCAGTGTTTATTGTGTACACAGTGATGTTGTTTTGTTGTCCATTGTCAGAGTATTCAGGCTGCATACCAGTAAATCCGGCCCTGGTTCTCTGTGCAACTTGTCAAAAAATTCGCTATGATCCGTAATACTAATTTGGGGTCAGAGGTGAGATAACCTACATTGAAATTGGCCAGTTAAATAGCATTTAAAATTTCAGCGTGTTGATTTTAAACGATTAGAAGTCCGTTTGTGTTTTGACAGACCATAAATATAACTAATAACATACTTATCTCGTGTATCAGATCTTGCTACAGTAATTCTTAATTATTATAAAACGCCAAGGGGAGAAACCGAAAAACTACTTAGTATCAATTGGTTGGTTGTAATCTCTCTATGATTTTTTAAATTATTGAGTAGGTCAATTATAAAATCTACTTGCATTTGAAAAAGTTGAGTTTTCAAACAAATAGTCTCTGCAAATAACAACATAAATATAATGGTGATTCCTTGAAAACATAAAATTTTACAATGTGTTTTGATAATTATTTATTATAATAATAATAGGGTATTTCCACGTTATTTTTTTATTGCTTTAAAAAATTAAGTATAAAATTACAATTATTATGAAACTTTTATTTTATTTTTATGCTGACGAATAAATTTTCTACAGCGAGTCTAAGTTTCCCATTTTTTAATACCGTCAAAAGGATATTTTAATCATGTGACGTCATAAGTGTTGGCCAGCTTTGAATTTTTTTTTTGACAGCAGTATTTTGTTGTTTGTTGACGTGCGTATTTAGTGCCGTTGCCAACCACATCCGTTTTGTTTTTTTCGGTTTTGATCGTTTTTAAAATGAATAAATTTGAATGAAAACATTAAAAACAAACATTTTTAGTAGGATGATTAAAATCAGAAAAATGATCTTTAAATATTCCATATATTTTCAACAGAATCCCTCGTTTGTGAAAATACCATATAAAGTTCAGCGAACTTTTCTACGTGTAAGCTTTTACTCAGTTATAGAAACTAAATTTATACTCACTGTACAAAAGCTCAAACTGCGTGGAGTCAACGGAACTACGGTATTGCCAGCCGACGGCCGGCTTAGTCCAAAGGTAAGGCTCTGGACTCCCAATCCGAAGGTTGCGGGTTCGAACCCGGCGTGCGCAGATTTCATTTGATTTATTTGTGTTTTTTCACAATTAATTAATTATAAAATATATATAGTTAATTTGCGGCATGTTCCAGAGTGGAAGATACTCTCAGTATCGCCCTGGTGTAAGACCACAATTCAGAATTGAAACGTTACTTGAAATGGCTTTAGCCGTGTTTGGTGACCAGATCTGAATAACCAGGTATTTCATTACCTTCCTTTTCCCCATCTCCTTCCCCTTCACACTTCCTTAAGCCTTACAACATACCTAATTGGGGATGCCATAGTCTCACTGGCTCCAGACGGGACAGTTGGGAGTCTTGAGACGAAAATTGCAATTTTTGTGGAAAGTTTTCAGCTCTTAAACTTTGTTAGCTCGGTTGGCTTTAATTGGCAGGCGGTAGGGATAAATCTGGGCCCTGACCTTGAGACTACAATCGTATTTAATTATAGATCAAAAATCAATTCTTAAAAAACTACCCGTCTATTTTAGGTTTATGAAATAAACTCTCGTAAACATTTTAAAAGGTCGCGATCTCCCGTGACAGTTGAAAGCTTAGATATAGCACTCATGTACACAGTAATTTGGTTTTTCAAAGAAAAAGAAACTCATTCATCTATTAAAACCATAGACAATTCGTGGTAAGATCTAGGCTTGCGATTTATACTCGGAAAATGTTCCAAGCCGCGCTAAGCTCGACATTCCAACCAAAACCGAGCTTAACATCACCTGATAAATTACTATGTAAGGTATTACAGAAGTGGGAAATAGGTAGGAAATGGGATTGAGGAGGGGATAGAGGAGGGGAAGTTTGAAAGTTTGGGTTATTCAGACCTCATCCTAAATATTGTTATATAATTTGTGATAAATAGTTCAGAATGCAGGCGAATTATTTTTCTATTCGTTTCTGAAGGATATCTTCCACTCTATACACAATTAAAATAATTACACCCATTAAAGACCATTAAAGGAATGCAAGGAAAGCTTTACTAAAGCCATTCATTTGAAATTGATTAATCGAGAGCAAGATTTAAAAAATTTGCCATGATTTTTATTGCATCCGCAAAACATCATAGAACACAGCAACAATAATAATTATCTATGGCAATCTTGCGATCCCCGAATTAGAACTTATTTCTGGTGATTACACAAAGAGAATAAAGGAATAGTCGTGCATCTGTCGACATCCGAAGGTTGTGCTCTAGTTTCCGACCTCGACCAAATTAATGCGTGGCGAATTTCTGACATACCTTATTAAAATGGCATCTAATTTTATTTTATTATTAGAATGCCAGTCCGTTCTTTTAGCGAGCTTTTAAGGCGGACACGGTCAATAAGATATACATAAAAAGGATTAAACTAGTAAATAAGAGATACATAAAATATGTATTTCAATCTTCAAGGTTTCTTGTTGCATTATTTTTTAAGCTCCGGCTCAGTTTCGCATTTAGTTTCTCTCGAATGTTATTGATTTAAATGAATTTCAATGCTGATAATAATTAGATCATGGTTTTTTTTTCAAAATATAAAACGATATTTAAAACGTTGTGACCTTGAAATGCTATCTGCATTTGGAATTCAAAATTAAACGATTTATTTGGAGGTACATAAATTGCACTGGTTGGTCCATCCGGCATCAGTGATTAATGCTCAATATACCTTTTTTCCTTTTTTAAAGCTAATAAACTATAATACACCGTTTAATAAATCAGTCAAATATTATTTATTAAATATTACATCTTAGTATTTTTTTGAATATTATAGAGACATTGTAAAATAAAGTAAATAGTATTCAAAGGCAGAATGTAATAATATTTAAGACAGAGATTCTAGGTTCGATTCCCAGCTACGACCGTTTCCTTTTTATTTTCTGTCTTGTTCTTTTCATGTTTCGTTTAGATTTAAATTTTACGCATCAGACTTTTAGGTCCGGGTTTAGTTTTCCCCATAGGAAAAACTAAACCCTTTCACACACTTTTCCATAAAAATGATCATCTAGTAAATCCACGCTATGCAAGTGTATTATATAAGTATAATTAATACAAAACAATACAAGAACAACATGTTAACCTACCAGACTATTAAATGGGAAAATAATAAACAAAATAATTAATAATTTTTTACTTTTAAAGAGAAGCTGCACTAACGGTCGCGATAAATAATCAGTTTTTATATATTTTTCACTTCCTAGACAAGATTTAAGATTTACCTGACTAGATGAGTACATACATAATATATTCTTATATTTCCTATTCACACGACTTTTATGATGGATTTCGGATTGCATTGCTTTTGCCATTCAAAAAATATTCTTGCCTATTATTAACTATTACGACTGAAATGTGCGATTGTTTCTGCAATTCACATTAATCATTTCTAACTATTGGAAAGCTAATCTAATTTTTCGCATTGTTTGAACAGTTTTATCTAATTCAATTCACTGGACACTCTTTTTTATTTCAATGTTCTAAAATAGGTTAAAATACTCTTTTCCGATGTACCTACTCAAATATAATAATAATAATTGGATAATTTTTAGAGCGCCATTTTTGTCAAAAATTACCTCAAGGGCGCTTTTGAATAAACATTTTGACCAAAATCGAACCTGCATCCCCTCACACTAATGTAAATAAGTAGGATCTTTAGGGTACAGGGGTCATTATAATAGGCAACACAAACTTTAATATAATTTTTTAAGGCCATTGGGTGCGCGACAAGTTTTATAGAAAACGTATTTTTGGATTTTAGGCCAAAATGCCCAACCAAACTGAAAAATTATTTTTGTAATCAAAAGGTACCTATGTCAAATGTCAATCTCGGATGGGAGCTATTTTATTTATTTTTGCTTTAATTTTTAAAATATGGGCTATTAAAGATTATAATATTTTATGATTTTAGAGGCAACTTGGACAATTATTTGAGAGTAAATTCAAACATTTAAAAAAATAATTTTTGTTATATTTTTTTTCAAATATGATGAAATATAAAATTTTAAATATTGTTTTTTTTTTAGAAACAATTTTGATGGGTGTAAATTTAAATTACAAATGACCTATTTACATCGGAACAAAAACTTGTCGTTTATATTTTAAAATTACTACCCAAAGAAGCGCATTTTTAACATTTTTTTTAATTTTTAATTTTATTTTACATTATTTTAGAACCAAGGATTAGGCAGATTTTTTTTAATAATTATAAATAACTCACAAAAAAATCCTAAGTTGCTTCCAAAATGAACAAAAACTTTTTTTTTTTTTAATATGTTTATTCAGTTTTAATTTTACAATATTTTATTTTACAATTCTTACGAAATTGATCAATCAGTTTGATTGTAAGAAATCTCTCATTTTTTTCTAATTATTTAACACAGTATACTTTTCAGTTTTACATAGTAAATACTAAATATAATAATACTTAATATTAAAATACTAATTATTACGACAAACTAATTTTTATAATGTTTATGAATTGCGTTGTAGTAAAAATATTTTACACAGTACCTACAAACATAAGGTGAGAAAAAAAAAGAAAGGAACTATATCTATACTTTTACTTATCTATATCTGTATATCCAACTTAGTAACTGATATGATACTCAATTCCACTATCAATGTATATTTGTTAACATCCTATATAAGTTTATGTATTTTGTTCCCCCAAATTTTTTCTTCTTTTTTATTTTTTCTCTTACCTTTGTAATGGCACTACTCCCCAATTCAAACTCGAGAAATGTTTTTCTTTATTGAATTGGGTAGATTTGTTAAAAAAAACTATTTTTATTGTAATTAGCCAAAGAATTATGTAATTATTAAAGACTTATGATTTTCTTTTGTAAAAAAAAAAAAAATATTATTTGATTTCATATTCTTCGGGGGTAGAAAGATTTAACTTTTGTCTTGATTTTTGAATAAGATGTCTCATTTTTGATATTTTCAGGTAATGCGTTAAATATTTCCGGAATTTTATGCCTTTTTGTTCTATCTCCGTATACATTTTGAGATTTATTGATAATAAACATTTGTGCTTCTCTATACCTAGTAGGGTAGTTGTGGTTTACAGGTTTTTTGAATTCTGCACTCCAGAATTCATCTAGCGTTAATTGGTAATTTACCTTACTGTGTATAGAGAGGACATTGCACAAGGAGAACATTTTTTTATAATCACCCACCTTCACATAACTGGACTTTTTTTTTTGCCTGATATCAATTTTAGGAAACGGATTTGTAATTGTTTTATTTTATTTAAGTATGTTTTGTACGTTAATCCGTAACTATTTATTCCGTATCCTATAATTGATTCTGCTAATGCGTTGTATATACAGTACAATATATTTTTATCAACAAATTTTTTTAGGTGGTAAAATTTTCCTAATATGGATCTTAATCTATTACATACAGTTTCAATATGATTTGACCAGTTAAAGTCGACATCTATTGTAAGACCAAGGTATGTATATTGGTACACTTTTTCTATATTCGGGCAATTACACTGCTGGAATTGGTTTTTTGTGTGCAAACAATCATATGAATGACTTTGTATATGCAATTCCTTTTCCTGACAATTTGCATATGGTGAGTGTATAAGCATATATTTGTTTTTTTTGCGTTAATAATAATGTCATTGTCATGGGACCATTTAATTATGTTATTTAGGTCTGTTTGTAAAATTTTCTCAATTTTTAGTGGATCTTTCTTTAATTACCTATACGTCATAATTTAAAAGCAAAAAAAAGTATGTCCTAAACGAGATCGACATTGGACCTTCCTTTTTATTGCAAAAATAATTTTTCAGTTTGATTGGGTTTTCTAGCCTCAAATCCAAAACTACGTTTTGTATGAAAGCGGCCGCGCAGCCGTTCCTCTAAACGGTTGTCAACACTTAAAGCATTATCTGCTTTGAAAACTGATTTGACCTCGAGATTAATTGACTGATTTAGTTCAGTTAAAAAAATGTGTCCTGTTAATTATATATGTATCTTTTTTTATTACAAGTTATCTTCTTCTTCGATGGCGCTACAGCCCATATCGAGCTTTGGCCTCCCGCAACATTCGCCTCCAACTCCTCCTGTCCTCAGCGGCTGACTTCCAGTTTGTTATCTGGAGAAGCTGTGCTGCATCCCCTCTTACTTCGTCTTCCCACCTCAGTCTGGGTCTTCCCACTTTTCTCTTTCCACCTGGGTGTCCAGTCATAATTCTTTTTGGGACGCGTGTGTCCGGCATTCTCTGTACATGTCCAGCCCATCTCAACCTGAGGAGTCTCATATGGGCTGAGATATTGGGGGCCTGATATATATTATAAGTTATAGAATTCCGCAAATAACCCTAAAAGTACGACAATTTTTTTATTAATTAATTTATTTTATGCATGTATTTTGTCTTAATAGTTACCTTATTGTTACGATTGATTACTGTTTGTGTTAACGTGTTTTTTTTTAAATATGTATTTATGATGTCATAAATATAACATCGATGTTATATCAATGGTGTCATGGTTCCTATGTAAATAGATTAATAAATGGTACTTGATAATTATACAGAAAACCTATTTTTCAGTTATAAAACACATCTTCCCACGATGCTATCTGTAACAATGGCTTCTACGCTTTCTGCATTCATATTAATTATTATTTGACCGATTAGTGTTGCCAGCCGAATATTAAAAAGTAAAGATTTTTCTCCTCGTTTCATCATCGTAGACATCAAACGTAATAGTTTATTAACAGTTACAGTGTATAAAGTTCATTAACACTTCAATCAAGTTTAATCAATTAATATTTTAATTAATGAAGATAATATTAGCGAAGATGATGTGAAATTAAATCAAGAATTCTATTTTCACTTTAATTATATTTCTACATTTTCTTTGTCAAGCTGCACATGTAATGATTCCGACTCTGCGCCCTTGAGGTAATATTTTACAAAACTAGCAAATTATAAACTAGCCAAGTATTATGGCACATTGAGGTAATAGTTATTTTCCTAGCGATTACAAGATAAAATAAAATGACGCCAGGGATGTGTCTCTCAAAAATGTTTCGACATCAGATATGTAGCAGATTTAACCACACATTAAAGTTTGGCGTGAGATCGTACATAATAATATGCAAATCAATGATGTCTTCATTGTGCTTTACGCCCGAGGAACAGCGGGTCTACCAAATTAATCCAAAATAGTGAAACCGGTCCTCTCAAAACCGCTCTCAACTTTCCATAGCATCTAGTAAAGAGTATTCTAGGTAGGTAAAGGTACCTATTGACTGCATAAACACAAATATCTCTTCACTATCTAGTGATTTATGTTACCGATCATGGCGGGCATTCCGCACAGGATACCGGACATCGGTCGAAATTATAAATGATTATCTCATGATTTAACAATTCAGTCGCGACTTGTGACTTTTATTTGCTTGAGAACTAAGATTTAACATTCTAAATAGATTAACATGTTTTTAAAAGCTGCTATCTTTTGAGATATTTGAGTGGCATAATTCAAATAATGGATTTTTAAGTATTGTGTGTTAAGCTAATATTATTAATCATTGAAGAAGAAGATAATACTAATAAATCTAAACGAAACATGAAACGGAACAAGACACAGAAAAATCATAAAAACATAATGTATATAAAAAAATATTACGGTCGCAACTGCGACTCGAACCCATGATCTCCTGTCTTACCGCGACAGAGCGCCTTAAGATGAAACCCGGGTGGTGGAGAAATTTGAAAAATAGATTTTACAAAATTGTTGCTGTCACTGTTGCTCTTACTCCACCGGATATTGAGCGAAAGGCACAATGAACCTCGGGCTATTAATACCTAAATAAAATCGAGGTTTTGTATTCCCTACTTTTCTCCTCCAAAAGTGGACTGATTTTCAATTTTTTTTTACCAACTACATAAGAAAAAACTATTTTATGTCTGTACGTTTTGCTTTTTTTAAAAGACATTGTCTAGTTTGTATACTGAACGTATTTTGACGGCGTTTAAACCAGTCAATTTTATTGATTTTTGGAAGGTCATAACTTTTATAAAAAAAACAAAAAGTACCGACACGCTAGTAGTTAATATCCATTTTATGTAAAAACAATATTTTCTCTAGGGTTAAAATCCAGAGAGATAAATAGGGAATACGTTTGTATGGAAAAATCACCGCCGGGTATCCCCTTAACCAAACCACGTAATACGAAAAAAGATATTTGATGTTCTATGTATCAGTTGGGTGCCAGGCGAGCTTTTTGGTGTTATATGGGCCTGTTGTAAATGGGTTTTATTTAATCTTATTTTATTATGATCAAGTTGTGATGAAATACAATAACGAAGGGACATAATTCAATAGCTTTAAATTTGAAACCATAAACTAATAAATGAGATCAGGAGGAAATCGCTTTATTTTAGTAAAGTTGACAAATACACCCACTATAGTTACACTATGAAGATATAAAGACTGGCTATTAAGAATAAATTGAACTATTGTTATGGTTTTTATATGTACCTTGTTATTGTGAAAACCAGTAGCCCTATGGAATTGACATTTGCAATGGATTTAGTTAAATCTTTTGGGCTTCCCACCTTCCTTGGCATTGTATTTTAATTTATTTAACTTTGGAATTTGAACGCAGCGATCGAAATATTGTATGATTCGCACAACCAGTAAGTAAGGTTATGTAAGTTAGTTTTTAGTAATGGATCTCTCAATTTTAATCTAGACCGATTTAATTATAAGAATAAAATAGAAAAGGACCGAAAGGTGTTAAATGAAGGTAATAAATAGTATGGATACATAAATTTAACAAAAGTATGCAATTATCTGCAACAAAAGTTCAAAAGTTATTATCTGTATCAGAGTGCGACGTGTAATATTTTGAATGTGTTAATTATTATAATAACATAGAAAAGGGCCGAAAGGTGTTAAATGAAGATAATAGAATGGATAAATGAATATAACAAAAAGTTGCAATTATCTGCAACAAAAGTCCAAATGTCATCGTCTGTAACAGAGGGTGACGCATAATTATTTTAATGTGTTAATTATTAGAATAACATAGAAAAGGGCCGATAGGTGTTACATAAAGGTAATTGAATTGATACATGAATATAACAAAGAGTTGCAATTATCAGCAACAAAAGTCCAAAAGTTAGTATCTGTAAAGGCCGGTCTCTTGCGACCAATTTCACAAACAATACCTCAAACATTACCATAAACATGTTTTCCATTGGCCACGGAAAGCAAAAACATTGTGGTCCCGACCTAACTACCCACAAAGTGTGTACACATTTTCGTCGGAGGAGACGCCGCTTAATAGAGAGTGAAATGTAATAATTTTAAAAAGTGCCTATTTTGTACCTACACATTAACTGACTTAGTTTCAAGTAGGTACATTCTTAAATGTACATAATTTTAAATTAGGTTTTTTAGCAATTAAATCGATGCGTGCTTCCAAATTTGGAGTCAACGCCAGCGTTTTGTCGCCAATGTGTGATTTCTCGAATTTCTCAAAGGTTTGGAAAGTTGAATTTATTGTATGCTTGTACTCACCATTCCACTTAAAACGATAAAAAATATAATTTGTGTCGATTAAAATAATTATGTTAGGTGTTTTATTATTACCCAATACTCGTTTTGGACGTGTTTGATCTTCTGGTATACGGAACGAGTGTACGGATGAAAAAGGTATCATTTGCAGAATTTCCTTTTCGATTTCGTTACATTTCTTTTGGCAGTTTTAAGACCATCATCGGTTCTAGTCCATTTTTTATAGTTAATTTTGAACTGTGAGATGCTTGGAATACCTGAATCTCTTCATTTTCATCATCATTTGCCCCCAATGCACGTAATCCGCCCCCAACAAGCATATTATACATAATAATTAAGCAATGAGAAGGGCAAAATAGAGTGTATAAAATTAGTTGTAACTATAATAGTGAATTTATTTGAGCTTTCTCATAAACGTTCGAGTACCTAATCAACTTACTTGATAGTTGTGAGTCGTTCACGTGAATTGTGAGGTACATCTGTAGGCAATTATTCAAATTAATAGCAAAAAAATAATATTTACAAATAAAATTTTCGATTTAATATTACTAAAAAAAAAAAGTTTTTTAAATTTAAATTTTTACGAACTGGCTTCTTGCGGTTTATTTTTTAACAATATATATTGAATACAAAAAACCATAAAAACCTATATTAGCTATATTTTTTTACAAATCACACAATCGATTAAATAATTATCTGGTTGCAACCAATTTTTTCTAAATTAGTAGATTGAGTGTACGTAGGCAATTCTCAGATGCAATGTTGCTTAATAAAAACATGAACAACATTGCTGACTGTCCTAAATTATTAAACAGAATTGATTTGAAAGTATACCTAGACGGCACACATGTTCGTGAAATCTTTTTAAAGAAAAACACAGTAAAACAAATTCAATTAAAAATGCATGTCTTGTGGTATATGTTCAACATATAATAACATTCTCTCTGATGTAGATATCTTCAAAGTAACGAAAATAAATTAATATGATTAAAAAATAAAAATTCTATTAAATTGTATTAAATGTGTACCAAACTACATAAAATGTAATAATATATTTTGTAATGATAAATATTATGTAGTATCTCATGTTATAATAATGTGTGTATAAATGAACCACATTTTAAACTGTTGATTTCCCTAAAATAAAATAAATAATATAGCTGAACTGAAATTGATTATATTATTACAACATAATCATTATTTTATCACTTTATTAACATTAGTGTGCATTGTTCAATACAATTTTTTTGATAAAATCATTTAACGAGTACCTACGTGCAGCCTCATGTTTTGTTATTTCTTAAAAATGAGTTTAATATAATTATGTATGGGGAGTAGTGCTTAAAAAAATCATAAATTTATTATCATCTGTGATGGAAAGAAAATTATTCAGGGGATCGTTCATTCATTCACAGTGTGAAGTGACATATAATTTGTATCGGAAGAAAGTGAACATCAGCAGGCGCCTAATCACGCGAGCAGAAAATGCTGATTAATTGTAGGCCAAAAATGATTTACACTACAGAATATACCAATTAGAACCAAACCGGATTCATCGGGCCGGTCGGGGAAGTCGAAATCTTTTTTCCTCACCGCGCACGACTTGTTGACAGCTTTTCCCTGAAGGCCGTGGCGCCATGCAAGAATAAAAAAAAAACGGTTTTATTCGCAGAGATTAATTCTTCCCTACGAATTACTTAATTAACACCGTGTTTCGTGTTCATATCGGTTAAAGAAAATATCATATAAACTTATAAATTTGGTTACAGCGTGCAACGGTGAAACCTAACAAAAAAAGATGTAAACCTATGAGCACAATACAATTGTACGATTTTTTTTCTTCAATTAACTTAAACAATCTACGGCTGAAGTTTCATAGAACGAGCCTGGAGGCTGAAGTATAATCCAATATTTGTTGGATTATACTTATTATACAGGTAGTTAAGTACTTGACTTATACTTATACTTACTTGTATTAGTGATTCCTGACATCATTTGGAGTAAAAATCTTAATGAAATTTTTGTCTCCGGTTACTTTTTTGATTTTTTTTTTTCAAAATTAAATAATTATCTTTTTCTTCTACAAGTCGTCGCTGGTCACTTAACCGATCCTAACTGTCCAATACCTACTGTTTTTTTAGTGTTTGTAGTTGAAAAAAAAAACAAAAAATGTCACCAGAGACCCAAATTTCATTTTCATTTTTAACTCCAAATAATGTCAGGAATCACTGGTTAAAGTCAAGCACATTCCTACAGGTTTATGTTTGACTCGTATCACCACTGTAATGAACACGTAATGAACATGGGATTAAAAGGTGTGAAATTTCGGAGATATTTTACGATTAGCTCTTTATTTTGGTAAATACGGTATGTCCATATTTATTATATTCTACACAGCAATGGTCTAGAAAAATCATGTAATTTTATTCATCGATGTGCAGGGTATTAAAGGATTCCTGACGTTATTTCGAATAAAAAACGCAAATGATTTTTTTAACACAAACTGCGAAAACTTTTTAAAGGTTTTTTTTCTTCAACACCAAAAAAAATAAATTCTTCCACATGTCATCACTACTCACTCAGCCGAGCAACCACCCCAACCCTGACTGCACAATACCTACCATTTTTTATGTTCTAATGTTGAAAAAAAAAACTGAAAAATGTAACCAAAGGCCAAAATTACTCCAAATATCATCAGGCATCACTAGTTAAAGTAAGTCAATTACGTCATATGTTACCGTAAAAGGCGATGAAAATTAAAAAAACTCCGACAAACCAATCAACAAAAAACACTTTATAACACCTTTTATTATTGAAGAAAATTGATTTTTTTCTCATTTTCCAATACTTACGCAATTGCATCAATACAATTATGTAAGTATTTAAAGTATTTAAAAACAAATAAAAATTGAAATTAATTCATATAAAAAAGTAAGTATTTTAACCTCACGGTACAAATGTTGGATACTAATAATAATTGTAAACTCCAGTCATCTTTAATAAAATACAATAGTAATTAATTTTGTATAATTCACATAGCATGATTTTAGAAACTAGATATTATAAGATACATAATATGGAGACCGGTTTCCAGTATCAGATTACCGTGAAATTATTTGCCTTCTATTGCTTTCCTTGGCAACTTTTACATCATTATTATAACTGGTAGTTTGAGGCGTTTGCATTTATGTTAACAGTTTATGGCTCATATGGTAAAATTACATACTGCACCTTGTTTTATTTTATGGCATGCGATATGTGATCACTACTTCTTTTGAAGTACGAGAAGATTACTTGCTATCAATTGTTATTATAGAGGAAATACATTAAAATAATCATAAAAAATGATTTAGCCACTCTTCAGTTTTCAGCACTATTTTTGTTGTATTGGACAATAATTTTTTTTTAAATATTAAGGCGTCTAACTTTCTTTTCTGACTCTAAAGATGAAAAACAATAAAAATAAAAATAAAAAATATAAATAAATAAATAGATAAATAAATAAATAGAGAGTACTTCAAATAAATTCACTGATTTAAATACTTTCTAAAATAAAATTTGGATTTAACAATCATTGTTTTGCAAAATGTCAATCTCAAATTTTTACATTTTCTATTATTATACAATAATTATTATTTTCGGTATATTGAAAACAAATAGCTAGCTTTATAAAAATTATAGCCTATATGTTATTCTTATTATATGTTATTCTATTATTGTAAAGTTTCATTAAAATCCATTCAGTAAATTTTGCTTGAAAGAGTAACAAACATACATACATCCATACAAACATACATACATCCATACACTTTATTATATTAGTATGATATGATAAGATGCTTTAATTAAATACTGCTAGTTAGAACACATTTGCCTTTTAAAATAATAATGTATTTTATTGATCAGTCATTTCATCAGTAAAAAAAGTGTCAGGTCTAAAAAGTTTCCTTTAACGTTCAAATCTTCAACTTACGAGCCCCTTTTCAGTTACGGTTTTATTGTATAATGCGTGGGAAATTAAATTCTTTAGAAAGTAATCGTCAAACATTTAAACATATGTGCCTGAACTTCACAAAATAATGATGATTTTTTCTTGAATAAATCAAAACAGGTGGCTGGTGTTAAATGGGAATTTAAACCTTATCGCCATCCACCAACGGAGTCTTATTGTTAGCGGCCTGATCCCGAATTTTACATGTCGCGGTTCATCGCATTAAAAACATAAAAGCACATATCATAAAATTTACACTAATGAAGATCGAAATGAGTTGTTAGTTGAAAATAGTTGCGTAAAAATTGCACAATTCTGTGCAATTGCCAAAACTCACAGTTCGAGAGTTTTTTGTAAATCACATTTCACGGTGGCATTTTTTAAATGTATTTTTTTTTTTTATTATTCACATTTAAACCCACTAAACTACTTATGTAGTTTGTCAGCAGTTTACTACAGTTAAATTACTGATCAAATGATGAGATCGCACAAAGCACTCTTCTTAGGGTGAATTGCCTATTCCATAAAAAAAAAAAAAATTTGATGTGATTCAAATACATCGCTTCATAAATAAATCGTAATTCATATAATATCATTTATTCCTTTTATATAGTATTTTGACTTAGCGATGTATTTTTACATATTTCAAATTTAATATTTCAAAATTTTTGTTACCTATTTAAATAATTGTGAAAACATCGACAGCCAGAGTTCCCAGAAAAATATAACTTCGTATCGTTATAATACGCTATAAAACTATAAATTAAAGCAAAAGTATTGTTTAATATTTACTAAAATAATAATTACAATAACAATTCTCATAGCTATAAATATTATTACTCTGTAAAGAAAATCTTAAGCACTATAATTTTTATGTTATTGTTTAAATGTTATGAATAATTTGTACTACTTAATATAAGTTTTCGGTATTATTATCCCACGTCCCACAGTGAGTCGTTTGTTCGCAGAATGAAGGTGAGAGTTAATTCACACAGTATTTTAAACACCTCTGGGTGTTCATAACCTATATTTTACCTTTCTCACTCGAAGACATAACTCACCGCAGTTCAGTTAAAAAGTTCCCAACAAGCAGTACTCCCATGTAATATAGTTCTTCTATGTAAAACAAACCATTTCAATTATCTTCTCATTCACTGAATAGAAAATTCCAAGAAGTAATACTTTCTTCTTCCTCTTCTTCAATGGCGCTACAGCCCATTTCGAGCCTTGGCCTCCTTCAACATGAGCCTCCACCGCCCTCTGTCCTCGGCCGTTGTCTTTGAATCTGCAACAAGGAGTAGTCCTCTTGCATCCTTCCTGACATCATACTCCCATCTCAGCCTAGGTCTGTCCGCCTTTCGTTTACCTCCTGGGTTGCTAGAACCGTCTTCGGTTCGTGTGCTTGACATTCGGTTCACATGTCCGGCCTATCTTTTAGCGGTTCCTTTGATAGATTCTCCCATCTTAACAAACGGATTGCAATCTTTAGAGCACGGGGTGGGAATGCTACCCTTGTTCTACCGGTATTTCAATGGAAGATGTTCCGAGGAACGAGGATCATTGATCCCCTCGGCACCGGTGCATAGTCGGGAAACACGCCAAACGCTCGCCCAACATATGTACACGGTTGACATTTTTCACATGAGAACGGGTCGTTTTTACGACTCGTTCTTGAGTTAAACAGCTCAGCTGTGGAACGATTTGCCGGCCTCTGTGTTTCCTCCTTCCTACAACATGGGTATCTTTAAGACCCATGTTCACTCCTTCCTCTCCTCAAAAAGACCCTCCACGCAGCATCTTCAAAGATGACATAGGCCTTGAGGGAAATTATTTTCCTCAGGGCCTCCTGTATGGAGATAATAAACAAATTAAAAAAAGTATTTAGATCCTTAAATGCGTAGAGATTCTGGGATCTTGGAAGATATCCTAGAGATCATTGTTGTGGCGGTTTCTCCATGCCTCTCTCTCTCTCCCTCTAATAATTATCTATAGGTAGCGATTTAAAATAAAAATTGAGGTCGCCAGTTTACATAAACCTTTAGACTTCTAAGTATCAGGCAGGCCATTAATAATTCATCTGTTAAATAAAGAATTTCGATTTTTTAAATGACCAATTTCACCTGAAGTAAGGAAATATTGAGCTCACTTCGAGTACACGAACGCGCCCACTTTTCTCTTCTATAGGATTATCTCTTCAGTGTTCCTATTACATGACGCTATTACGTGTTTAGTGTAATTATTTCAGCAATGGCTAACAATTCACTAAGAATTTAATACAAAAACATTCCGATCTTCACTTCCAACATTCTATTCTGAAAGAGCAAATTGGTAACACACTTTGACTCTCACCAACTGGAGACATAAATAATATAAGAGATTAGATCACACATAAAAAATTATTTTCTTCGAAGATCAATACATATAACGCCATCTGACGCTCTTATGTTTAAGACAACTACCTACACGTTCTAGAAAATTGAATTGGTCGTCTTTATCAGATTTTACGTCAGACAATATTTTATGACTATTTATGATTTATTAATTAATTTATAGATTCCATTCGATTTTTCGAAATAAATATTACCATAAGAAAGGTTCGTTGTGCAAAGATTGAGTAAAGTGAATGCCAACATTGCCGACTGTAAATCTTAATTATTTATCAGTCAAACCAAACACCTTAAATGTTGTGTACTGGTTACCTACTGCTTTATTGCTGGTTGGTTTATGTTACGGGTTATGGCCCTATGATGAACTTATAGTATTGAATTGTGGCAATAATACTATTTTAAATCAGACATAAAGAGTTCGATTCAAGTATTAAAACGATATATGAGTTAAAATTCCACACTGGTATCTACTGTTGTTTTCGTAGGTACCGTACCTTCATGTTATCTAAAAATAAAAATAAAATATACAAAATGAAACAAATAGGTACTTTGTTTTAAACCACTTTATTTTAATTTATATTCGTCGACCGGTTTCGGTTGAACCCAACCTTCTTCAGGACAATAATATATAAACTTTGTTAATATATAAATTTATATATTATTGTCCTGAAGAAGGTTGGGTTCAATCGATATTGGTCGACGAATATAATTTAAAATAAAATGGTTTAAAACAAAGTATTTGTTTCATTTTGTATAACATCAAGCCACAAAGTGTATGTGCTTTCTTCGATATAAAAATATATCTATTAATATAGATATAGATCAACAATGTCAAATAATGTAATTATATTTGGGGAATTAATAAATAAATATTTAAAGACGAATAAAACCATAAGTACTACCGGCTGACATTGATAAAAAAAATACTAGGAGGTTAGAAGGTTCATTTATTAACAAATGTATAAATTAACAGGAATTATTTTTTGATTAACCACAGTTTCTAAGAAAACCGCGTCTTCCAAATAAAAAATAAAAAAAACGGAAAATAATTCACCCTTTAAAAATGATTATAAAAAAGTTTTTTTGGTGATTAAATTATTCGTGATGTCAGAAAAAGAATTATTACGGCGACCAAATGTCTTTGATTCTGTAAAAAAATATATGTATCAAAATTGATACATGATTCGCTTGGAAAGGTCTTACATTCTCAATAAATTTATCATACATATAATAAGATATTCGGTATAAAGGAAAAATAATTTAATGCATGAAATGTTAAGGTAATTTCAAAACTTTATGCTTATTTATTGAACCAGTAAACCCCATAACTGTAAATCAAATTATTTATTACACGCTAACCATACATTGCAATAATCCAGAGTTCGTTAAAATGTTAAGGCCGATTAGATGATCCATATAAATAACAAGACTAATAATGACAAGTACCGACGCGACCGTTCAAAGTTTTTTCCATAATATAACTTACGAACTCACCACGGAGTAATCGACATTTCTGTCAGCTTCGATACTTTTACGAAGTGTTTTATGGTACCGAGAATACCGCACGAGATACTTTTAAAAGAGATCACCAATGGTCACCTATATTTAAGATTAATAAAAACAGTACCTAACCATTAAAATATTTTACATAAAACGGCTTGAAGACTTTATAACCCGTTTTTCAATTATAAATTTAACGGTAAGCACCAGATTTTATTTTTGTAGACGATGAACTAATAACTTTTGGAGGGATTCGTTTAGAGACATCTGAGACTTTAGTAATACAATCATCGGAATTAATTAAAATAAACTAAATTCGTACGCCTGCTAGGGCGAATTCAACCGTAGGTCCGTCTATTACGCCGGGCCGCGCGACGTATATTTGTGTACACGCCTTCTTCACTTACGTCGTAAAGATTCCCATTTTATTTGTTAGGAAAAATTCGACAGTAGGTCCGTCCAGTACACCAGGGTCGCAATCGCATATTTGTGTACACGCCTTCTTCGCTTACGTCGTTAAGATTCTGAGTATATTTTAGGGTATTGTTTCGTCTTGCGGGCTAATTCTGCCGCTCAAGCCTTGCTAAGCCGGAAAATAGTTCCGTTTTTAGACGCCGAGGCGTACCGAAGTGCTAGCAGTCGCACGTCAAGTCTGGCTTATTCGTAAATAATATTGAATACTTCCGTATCACCGAAATTTACGTAAATATTTTTTTAAGTATGGAATATTATATTCGTCGAACCATGGAAGAATCTCAATGTTATTAATTGTTAATTAATCCGAATAAGTCGGATAACATATAAAAAAAAAAAAAAAACGTATTCAAAATGTTTCAACGCCAGGATAGTTCGTTTTCAGTGGTTAATTTCATGAGTGGTGTACGACTCCGTCAAACAATTACTATTTAAAAATAGTATAATTTCATAAAAGCACCTTGCTGATAAAAGTGGGGAGTTTATCAAAAACAACTCGTAAAAAATCAACTCGCCTAAAATATTTTAGATTCGTGATATAAACTACCATCTTTAACATTTTCAAAGATCGCGAACTCCAGATGACAGTATGAAGCATATATAGATTCAGGAACTGACGTAGACCGTAGTTTTTTAAAGAAAAATGATCGGTTTTGTTTTTTTAACTAAAATAAAAAATAAATTAATAATTAAATTAAATAAAAAAATAAAACTTAAATTGTATGCATTTTAATTTATGAAGACAATATTCGCGAAACTCAATCGAAAATCCTCTCAACCCGAACTTAAAATCAACTAATAAACCGGGCCAAAGATTTCCTTGAGCCCTCGACAAAATATGGACCATTCATCCAGGATGTATTTCTCAAGGTGATCCATTTATTTGGCGATATCCTGTTCGCTGATGATTCTGTATGTCTGCATATCTGCATAATAGACGTATCCTTGTGGGCGATTATAGTGAATCATTATCTTCATAAAGTCAATGTCGAGAACCTCTTTCATTAGTCAAACAGAAAAAAAATCTAAAATATTGATTAATTTCTTGAAAATATTATAGAAGTATTTAGCGTAGGTTAGATGAGTCCAAATAAAACACTTTGAACCTACGAGACAGGATCCGTAGAAGGACCCACTGTCGAATGAAGTTGATTTGTCGATTTTTAAATCATGTTTGATGGATACATATTCCCAATGATTATGCTGTACATCAAGAACACTTAGAATATATTAATTATTAAAACGTGAAATCTCAATTTGAGATGCCATTAAAAGATTCGGATGTCATGATAAATTACGATCATTATGATTTTTTTGAAGTACTCATATTTAGACTGTTGAAAATATTATTTCTATTTGCCATTGTTTTTTTCACTTAGTAGATATGGTACAGCATTTGAAGTAAAATGGTATGGCCCAATAAATCAAATAAATATGTTATAGAAATGAAAGAATAAATCATTATAATACGTTTGTTTCTAAGCCTCCACCAATCAGTAATCATAAATGGATAAGATGTAAAATGGAGAGAAAGTGCTGAAAGATGTAAATCGTAAAAAAAATTATGTACATAGGTGTGAGAAAACAAAAATTCCTCCGGGTTTTGCAATGGTAACAAATGTACGGAATATTAACTTCGTTTCAATGTGATTCATTAACATTATTGTCTTATTGGGATGATGGAACTTTAACTGGGTATAATGAATGTAAAGTGACCTCGAATCTCTTGTCTTTTAATGTGACTGGTTTCATTTTTCTCCGGTCCCACGGTGGGGATCTAATATGCGAATATTAAAACGAGAGTGAAGCTGACATTATTTATTAAGAAGTTATGGAGCTCGTAACAAACCACAGTGGCTGTGGGAACTTGAACTGGATTAGGTACTTGTAAATTAAATGCAAAGCCGGAATGTGCCAGTACCTTCGCAGGTTATCGGAGGTGATCGCTTGCAAGACTTTTTTTAATAATGTGAACAGAACAGTGGCGGAACTAAATGTCGCAAGTGGGAACCAAGGCGCACAGGGCGCATTTAAAAAATCAATTACATTAGAGTTTTGATATACTCTCCCTTCACACATCCGCCTCACTAAATTCCCCAAATTGGGAACGTCATAGTAACATCGGCTCTTATGAGGTAATCGAGGTGAATAAATGTGTTTTAAAAATACGGAAGAATAATAGACATTCAAGATGTCTATGGCAATAATTATCTTCCTACTTCAATTATTATTCTACTACACCTTCACAAAGCATATTATTATGACGAAGGTGATGTTAATACGTCTATGTTTTGATGTTATAAGTTAAATATTAATTTGGCATAAAATGTATATTTTTTTAAAGTTTATCGACTACGTAACTAATGCCAATTTAACTTGACTTTTATAAAATTACATGCAATTACATACATGTTATCAATTTTACCTTTACCAATAGGTACACAGTGTTGGTGAATTCTTAGGACTTGTGGGAGCTGGTGAATCTACGCCACATTTGGAGATGATTTTGTATTATATAACTTTTGATTTGAATGAGTTGTGAATTTTGAATTTTGAACGAGTAAATCGAGGTCGAGGTTAAAATGTACAGTAACTTCTGTTTGTCTTTTAGAATGCGTCGAAACTAGACCCGATTCCAGAAGTTTTTTTAAACCAATTGTGAAAAAATATTTTAAAAATCGAAATGCTCAGATCAAAAAAATTTTTTTTTGGGATATCTATGTGATGTATGTAGGTTAACCACCTTCTCGCTTGTACCACTTGATTCTGGACACCGTATGTATCTCATATATTTAAAAAAATATATTTATTCAAAAAATTTACTGTAGATACCTTTATTTGTTGGGATAATTATTTTCAAGTTCCGCCACTGAGAATGAGTGATATGAGACTGTTATTCAATCACGTTAACAATAAACAAAAACTAATTACTGCACGGTAGCAACTGGCAACCAACAGTCATTATATTATGCACAGTTTAATCTTGTTGCCAATCATGTAACATAATTTAACCAGGTACTTATTCACTAGGTGTTACTTCAAACCAAAAGTTTTCTCTGGGGGCCTTATTATTATTAGCAGTTACCTTTTTGCAACTTTAATAAATTAGTTCGCAGAAATTAATTTTGTAAGAATTAATGATACAAATAAAAACAACAGATCTGACTCAATCACTGCCACGAAATTAAAAATGTTATTTTAATTAATTACATCAAATATGAAACCATTTGATTAATGAAGTTATATGTATTAACACATTTAATTTACAGTCACAATCCAATGAAAATTACATACAATTTAATAATTTTAAAATATTTACATTATTTATTATAATTGAAATCATAAAAAACCATTTTTATTTTTAAAAAAGATCTGAAAGCCTCGGCACGTCTCTGACGCCATCGATACTGCCAGCTGATCGCCAGCTGATCGCCCAGGTAACGTTCACGTAGCTACTTACAAGCGACTAAATCGCCGCTACCTGTCATACTATTTTGCTAGTGCTGCCCCAAGCGGCGTTTACAAACACTAATCATAGTATGGAAGGTACAGACGAACAGCGATCGCGTCGCTTGAAAGTAGCTCCATGGAAGAACGGCGTTAGCCATTTTAATGAGTTTAATTTTAAAATTATTTTCAACACTGTTTTTTAAAAATAGTGGCCTTTAAGAAGATTGGTGAATAAGTTTAAAAAATTTGAAAAAAAATAATTTCTCATTGTTCGTATATAAAACTATTAAAATTATTATGCGTATACTCTAGTGTACGATTTAAATATATTTTTATGCAATCTAGACTTATCCATTTTTATGCAATCTAAACTTATCTATTGTAAAAAATCTTTTGTTAAAATTTCGCAATACTATGTCTGTACTATAAGTATTTATTACGAGGAAGTGAGAGATTCTATTGTGAATTAGGTGAATGGTGAAATTACTGCTCGCTTCTCGCGAAATAAAATCTTTTAGAGTAAATTGGAGATTATATCACAAAATTCTCTCTCAGTGGTTTATGTTTACAAACATTGAGTGCGTTTTTGCTTTCGTCTGCCGACTATTACAGTTTTTTTTATAGAAATTATTGCAAAAAATTACTCAATGAAGTCAATCAAATTTTGAAAATAAATAATGGTATTTGTATCTACTTTCTTTTACATTAATTTATTACAAATAATTACTACACGGGCAGTTCCTTATGATGCTCTTAAGACGACTGATATGTTTTTTAGCGAAAGAAATAAACTTTAATAAAATAACTATTAATAAGTTAGTTTATTTTTGGAAACTCTAGTAATGTTTGTTTCTATTATGTCCGAGAGAGTAAATTTTATGTTTACGATTGGCAGCTGTTTCGCTTTCATTATGAAAATGCAGACATTAATGGTAGACATTATTTTAGTCGAGTCACCGATAGAATATATTATTTGAATGCCTTTCTTGAAAGAATTTAGTTTGCATTCGGACAAAACTATTTATTTATATGCACATTACGTATGTACGAGCGCAAACAAATAATTCATCTCAATATTTTAAAGCATAACTTGCGAAAAGTGTTTTTTCCTAAGATAATAAAATAAGAGCCATATATGAAAGAACGTATTATGAATAATTTTATGTTACCCTATGTCCCCATTATCTACACCAGGTGTGGCGAACCTTTTTGGGTCCGCGTGTCAAAAATCTTAATATATTATTTCTTGTTTGTGTGGCGTGCCCAAGCAGTAAAATATTAACAAAATAAAATTAAGAAATTAAATGAAACAAATAACTTTGTGTACACCACTATATAATCACAATTATTGACATGTTGCGAAACAGGAAACTTCGTCAGGATAATAAGAACATGATCAATAGATGTTCATGTTCTCATTTTCCTAACGAAGAAACCACCGGTTTCAAAACATGTTGATAATTGTGATTATATAATGGTGTACATAAAGCTTTTGTTTCGTTCAATTAAAAATGACGCCCCAAAGTGATTTTGCGAAGATTGAAGAAATAATAAATAATATCTAAATAATAAAAAGTTTTTTTCTGATTTTTATTTACAAGTTCAAAAATAACAATAGAGTTTCATAAAAATAAATTCGTAATCGATAAATATATACATTAGTTATTTTATCAATAATATTGTTGTACATTCGATGACAAATTCTTAATATCTGGTTCATAATATGAGTTACTGTTATTTAAGAGATATTGATGTTATTTTTATGTAGCATTTATTTTATAATGTAGGAGCTGTTGTATATATTTTTGTATTCTTTCTATTTATCTATCTTGGTATTCTCTTTTGTTTGTCTAGTTTGTGAACATTTTCATGTACCTATTACACACCTGTAAATTTCTCATATTAACCTATAATATATTATTATTATTTTTATGCCATCTGCAATTTAAAAACCGGTTTCAGTTTAATTGATTTTTATTTTTTCTCTTTTCTTATAATATAATATTTTTACTTACCTTTATACCTACCATTTTTATAATGTTCATTGCTATGAGTTTATCCTTCTTATTTAAACATTGTATTGGGTACATATATATCACTGTATTATAGACTCATTATGTAAAAGCCCATCAGGGCGTTGAAAACGAATAATAAATAAATATATTTCGTCACATTTAGTAATAACACACACGACTAACTGGAATCATCAATCTTCAAGTTAAAAAAAAATTATCTTGGAAATCGTTCGTGTGCCATCTAAATTATCAAACGTGCCACCTCGGGCACAAATGCCGTAGGTTCGCCACACCTGACCCACATTATGCACCGTCCTTCACGCTCATTCCAAATCAGATACGTTGTGTTTTTCTTCAAAGGTTGCCTAGAATTAATTTTAGGTGTCCCCGGCAATCCTCCAAACTTTACGCAGACTTTTTCTAAATCATATTATCATTCGGTAAGGAGAATAATAATAATAAGGTTATAGAGCTTCTAGGTTAACCACTCCAGCGCTTTTTGCCACATTATGGCACTATTTCCAAAACCTCGGATTGCTTTGTTGCCAAAATGTGGCCAATTTTCAAAAAAATTTTTTTTATTAAAATGACTATATAATATATTGTACATTCAAAATATAGCCAAATAAATATTATCTAGATTCTTTAAAATATTTTAAGGTTAGAGATTTAATTTTTTTTTATAAATCCTACAAATATGTGATAAGAAATTCATTGGCTACATAGAACTAACTATAATCAGTTTGTATGTCTCCATATTCAAATTCGGAGGTATAATTTTTTAAAAATTCCTTTAGCAAACCGAGAAAAAATATTTTAATTGCACTGTCGCTCCAGTGTGTGGGACATACGAACTCTAATAAAAAAGGTGTAAGTTTCAAGGTATGAGCGTGAAAACGGTTTACTATAATATTGTGTCAAAAAAACTAAATAAATTTCCAATAGTAAAAACATAAGCCAGTTTTTAAAGGTGCGTTGAACTTACATTCTTAGCTGTGATCCGCATTCCTCTGAGAATATGTCCCATCTGATCAGTGCAAGGTTAAGTTGATGAATGGAACAATAAGATACGAGATACGACATGTAATCCCGTACAAAAGAAACGCACCAGCAAAATGCCAACTGTCGGGTCTCTGCAGCACGTATCATTTACCACACGCAATACCGCCTTCATCAAAGTGAGGGACATTGTAATAATAGGTATTACAAAGTCGACCGTGAAAAGGAAAAGGAATAATCCTCAGTTATTGTGAAAGCTTTTTGTTTGTGGAAAGATATTCTGATTAAAGGAGTTAAAGAGGGTTTTTTAAAACTTTATATTCACACTTGAGACTCTGAGGAAAAATTTGTTGGATGGTCTTTTTGGAAGGACAGCAGGTTCTGGAAAGGAAAAATGTATGAGGGGCGGGTAGGAATCTGAGAGTTAATGTGTCCAGGAGTGACGGACGTATGAACCCATCCCTTCCACTGCGGTGCAATGCGATGGGTCGAGAGACTCCGGCTGAAGAGTTCAAAGATCTGCAAACGCATCTGCTGCCAAGACCTAGACAAACCTCAACCCATGAACCCCTGCTAAGTCACCAAACGTAGCGAAACACTTGCTTCAAGATGTTTAAAAATGTTTTCTCTGTTAAATTTTAATTCACTCAAAAATCGTAAATATAATGGGCGGAAAGAGTACCTAAATAACCAAATACATATATTTATATCATTGAAGAAGATAACAAACAACAATAATAATCTTTTTTTTTTTAAAGATGAAAATGAACAAAACACAGAAAAATAATAAAAGATAATGGTCGCAACTGGGACTCGAACCCAGAACCTTACGTCTTACCGGGACATACACCTCTATCAATTGGGCCACTGCGATCTATTATGAGACTGTCGTAATTGTCAACATCATATTTCAAATTTCAGAATTAACAATATTATCTTCGACCAATGTAGATATTTTTTTTTCCATATTAGATATTGTTTATTTTATTTTTGGAATAACCTTCAAAATTTAAAAAGAGAGTTTTTCTTATAAAAAAAAAATTAACATATATTTATAACTACAATTCTACGGTAGGGCGAGAGTCTTAAAAATCAGTTGTTGAAGAGATTTGTAAAAATATAATATGAAAAGAAATATATGTACCTACTGTTAATTCGCTCCAAAATAAATATGAAAAAATGACATAACCTACACAGAATTTAAACTAAAAAAAAGAACACTATTATATAGAGATGGTCCGATGCTCTGTAGGAAACCCGCTTGCCCAGCGCGGGTGTAAACTGTGCGCCCTAAAGTTTATGTTTAGACTTACGGAATTCAATACTTCGTTTGTGTGAAAGCACTATGAAACAATACATGAAACTATTAGGAATCGGAGTTTGCTATTACATAAATTAAGACGATTATTTATTCAGCAATTTTTTGTAAGTTATTCCATTTTTTCCATTTATAATAAAGCACTAGAGCCTTACCTCTTAACACAGTTGAGAAAAAAACGATCGAGCGCTCCGATAGAATCAATAATATTGTGTTGCCATCCGGAACACTCGATTTATCAAGCTTTTTTAACCATCTTAAAGTATTTGATAAATTATTACAATATATCAACAAGTTTTCTAAAAGCAGAAGGTGTAAACACGTAGGTGGCTGGGTGCAAAAAAGGCTGTCGATCTTAATTTTCTAGTGGGTGGTCTTTTTTTCGATCAAAATTACATCTTTAATTATGATATATTTTTGATATCAGGATTCACGACTTCTGTAATTTTTTTATCGAACATCATATTCATATAAGACTACTGTTATTTTAATGAATGTATTGCAACCTTTAGAGCACATGCATCAGGTAGGTATGATGCCCTTGTTCTACCGGTATTACAATGGAAGATGTTCATATATATATATGGATATACGACTATTAGCGTCAACGCATATGGTACGTGGGAACGGGTGGTTCTACGACTAGCTCCTGAGTTCAATAGCTCGGCTGTATAACGATTTGTCGGCCTCTGTATTTCCTCTTGCCTCCTACAACAAGGGTCTCTTCAAGATCCGTATGTTCACTCCTTACTCTCCTGAAAAAGATCCTCCACTCAGCATCCCCAAAGATGAAACAGACCCTGAAGAAAATTATAAATTTTCTCAGGGCCTACACGGAGAAAAATGTTATTAAAAAAAACGATCATTTTAATAGTAAAAACGGCTAAAAAGGGACTGAAGTTCTTACGAACAAATTAACAGTGTTTCAATGTTTATTGGCGGGAAAATGTAAAAATAATTTGTTGGTATACGTACGAAATTACGTATTCTAACAAATTATTCTTACATCTTCCCGCCAATAAACATTAAAACCCTGTTAATTTGTTCGTAAGAACTTCAGTCCCGTTTTTAACCGTTTTTACTATTAAAATTATCGTTTTTTTCGAATAACATTTTTCTCCGTGTACCTACTGCGTAAAAAAAACGTCAGATCATCTTTTGCTCTTTTTTATAAAGACATAGCATTGAATTTGTCACCAAGTGCTGTGTAGGTTCAAAGACATCTCAAATCAACTTTATTTCTTTATCCTGCAAATTCTGCACTTTTCCAAGGTGATCGGCATTCCTTTGCATTCTTTGCAATACTGTCAATAGGTACCTAAACTGGATCGGACTTCTCATTTCTTTAAACCTATTTTTACTTTATCCTTATTGTTAAACCGTCTAGACTGAAGACATAAATGATATACCCGTAAAGATTACAGGATGTTTTAATTATGATTACACATGTTAGCAATGTGTGAAGCGGATACAATAATTCCAAGAAAACTGAATATATATTTCCACGCCACAAACGTTACAAAAATGTTTAAAGTACAAAAAAAAATACACTAATCTTTTTTATATAAAAAAATTAACTATTATTTGTTTGTCCCTTATGCGTTCATAAAGCATTCAACCGATTACGATGAAACTTTGGTGATTTGTTGTCGTTTTTGTTATACATTAAGATACTCGTAATATTATAATTATCTAAATGTGTAATTTTAATTTGTTGTATTATATCGAAAGTTATCCAATTACAAGGAAGTTAATTACACTTTTATTGCGTTACTAATAAATGTACTTTTAATTTTACACAACTGATTATCAACCATTTACCCTAAATTAAAGATTGTTTATCAGTTGTGTACAAGTAAAATTAGTTACTGTTATGTTCTGCTTATTGTGTCGTGGCTCACTAGCCCACGATGTATTCTAAGTAATAACAACGTAAGTTCGTTTTACAGTTTATTGTGAAATGATCGTAAAGATAATGATATTGTAAGTAACGTCTGATCACAGGTATGTTCTATGTAGTTCCGCCCGGCCGCGACGCTCTTCGAAGGCGACTGCCTTTCAATGTGCTCATTCGGGAATCTTCGGCTGTACCGATCATTCCCGAATGAACGTGATCTATTAAGGTACACGCTAAGGGCTATACACTACAGTTACTTATTCACTTTTATTAGTTATGGGCTTAATGGTGTTTAAGAGTAAACGCGGGTTGAGTTTTATCCATACAAACGTTTCCCCTTGTTTCCTCTCCGGATTTTGACACTAGTGCAATTTAAAAAAAACTGATACAGATTACAACCACTTCCATGTCCCCATGATTTGTTTTTTTTTGATAAGTTACTTCTTATATGAGTTAGGACTCTCCAAAAGTACTTAAAACTGCCTAGTTTGAACGCCAACAACAGAAATTCAGCGTACAAATTTAAATATAAATGTTCAAAAATGAAAAACTTACAGACATAGAAAATTTTCTTCAAAAATATTTGATCTAAACGTGAAGTACTCAATAATTGGTTTTTTCATTAAATAAATATACAGTTACATAAGAAACCACTTTAAAAAAATAATATTTAAATTAAAAACCAATTTAAAATATATAAAATTTATGGCTAAGATTATTTTTGAATCGATCCATTGACTAACTTTCTTAAAGATAAAAAAATAAAAACAACTTTGGCGCTACTTTCCTCGTGCAGATAATACCAAAAACACGCGGAGTGTTAAAGGGGGTAAGAAGTCAAATGTTTCCTGGCGTTTATATTCCTCTTAATAGAGTGTCCACGCCAAAAGAATTAATGTAGATACACTATGCAGGTCACTTATTATTAATATCTACTGTTCTTGGACAGCTTAATTTATGATTAATGTTTGAATATTACAGTTCACTTGCTTGTGAAAGGATTATAAATTTAGTGTCGGCTTAATTTACTAATAAGCTGTAATACTTTGTTTTAAATAACTTGGTTCCTAGACTACATTTAAATATTAATAATATAACACATTATGTGATAAGTGATAATGATAATCATTACGCGTGCCTACACGAAATAGCAATCCACGGTAAAATGGTATTGTAAGTTTTTATGACTTTTTTAATGCAAGGCAATGCATGCATTGATAATTATTAAACATATACAGGACTTCGTGACTGCGTATAATAAATATATATAATAAATAACCTTTAATAAATTGAATAAAAAAGTTATATAACTTTTTTTTATATTTTACTTTTTTATATTTTATATAATAAAAAAAGTTAAATAACTTTTTTCGAAATTCCAACTTTTAGGGGTACTGTTACAGTAAAAAGGTAAAATTTTCCCGACGTGTAAGACCGGCATAATTATTATGACCTCAATTTATACCGATTTTTTAATATTACATGTGACGAGTTTTCTTCTAATATAAAATCATGTACCTAGACAAAATCTGCAACTAGAAATCTCTGCCCTCTCGGAAATTGAGAATGGTGTCCCTTGAATTACTTCAGCAAAGGATTTAGCATCTCGAATTTTTACATGTTTAAAACATAACTCAGATTTCAACTTAATATTGATTCATAAGCTTAAACAATAGCTACACACGGAACAGTCATTTTCTCAGAATTCAACTCAACTCAATGTAAGGCCGCCGACGTAAGACTCAACGTAAAAAGGTTCTGTACATATGGATGTCTCCCTTTGATGAGTCTGCAAGTTGTTATTTAATGTATCGTTATAGTCTGAACACAAAACTAGTTTAAATTAAATTACTAATCAAAACTACACTTTACTACAATGGTTTTTCTTTGATTCTGGCAGCAGCTATATAGAAAACCACTAGAATTTAATAACTGCACTTTGAATGGAGAATGGTTTCGTTCGAAATGTGTCAACAGATGTATCCACAAGTGGAATTTAACCGTAACATTCTGAACACAAAACTGGTTTTAAATAAAGAGTAAAATTAAAGAGTCCTCTGCTATAATTAGTATTACTCTCATAATATGCGTGTGGTTTTCCTACGAATTACAAATTCTACAGCATATGGTTTAAAAACTTAATTCTACATTAAAACGGCTTTCTTCGAAATGCGTCAGCAGATTAAATCGCTAGTGGAATTTTGACAGATCATACGGAATATGAAACTAGTTTTAACTTAAGAGCGATTGACCGGCAGCTGAGAATAAAACTTTAAAAATGCTTGCAACTGTACAGGGAGGTTTAAATGAGAAAGATCGATTATTCCCCGTATCAAATTTTTTAATTAAAAAAATTAATATCGATTTATTTCATTAAAAACTTGCTTTAATATATACCTACTTTCAAGTAAGCAATAAAAATGCTCAAAACACACAATGATAAATTATTAAATATAGTGTATTTCTTGTTAGTATTTTTTGAACATAAATATTTATGATTTTTCAATAATGCCTAAACAAAATAAGTGTGTAAAAAAAAAATTTAATATTTTAGTTTTGTAAGAACTTAAATAAATAGAAAAACTGAGGTATTTTTGTCACAAAACATGTTCTCGAATTTATTTTTGAATGATTTTAATTTAACTAAAATTAAATTTTTTAAAACCCTGTTGACTAGATTATATATTGATTTATTTTGTGGGCCGCATGGCTACGTCACTGCTCGGAGAGGAAGAATAAAGGGAAGAGGAAGGCTGGGAATGGAATGGCTATTCAGATCTGATCACCAAACTCGTTTCGATTTCGTTTGATTCTGAATAATAGTGTTTCACCAGGGCGATACCGAAAGTATCGATCGCTCTGGAACGTACTATAAATTTATTTTGAAAGAATAAATTGTGAAATAACACAAATCCGTCAAATAAAATTTACTTGCGCACGCGCGATGGCTTTGAACCCGCGACTTCCGGTTTCGTAGCAAAGCATCTACTACACCTTCACCTACTCAATCTCCAAAAAATCAGCTCTTCCAAAATTTTCTGGTGACATTTTGTGTTCATCATCTCAACTGTAAAAAAATCTGTTAAACGATTTATTTGTGTTTCTTTGATATCTGTTGAATTTGTTTGGTGTGAAATTCACCTTTCCGAAGTATGGTCATGTTATCTGGACATAGGTAAAATGTCAGAACCGGGTATGCTTTAAATTCGAGTCTTTATTTTAGTGGGCAAATGATAATAAACTACACTGGACAGAAACATGTTCCGGCAGAATCTTCTCCAGATAATAAATTAAATCCATTCACAATCCATTATTTTGGCGTTCACTTTCTAAACGCGGTTGTTGGGTTATGCTATGACATTAAACATGTAAACCAGCAAATAAATTTTAAAGCCGTAAAACAGGACTACAAACTTACAAGAATACGTGCATAAGAAGAGACTGAGAATTTCAATTAAATTGAAATTTAAATTGTTTTAAGTGTTCTGCTAATCTTCCATATCGCACTGGTTCCTAAAGAAATCCTCATACTTAAAATGACACGGAAACCGTGAAATATTCAGGGTCATCGTTGAATATATCGGAAAATGGCACGTGTTACATTTTTTTACATTGATAAATCAATAGGTACAATACTAATCTGATGGTAGCAGAAAGAATTCGAATAGTTGTAGTGTTTTAGACACGAGTAGACACCTGGTTTATGGCGAGTTCATCGAAAACAAGTTCATCGACAACAAATTTATCAAAAACGAGTTCAACTAACTAAAATTCAACCTAACCTAACCTTTTTTGTGTATTTTGTAAATTTGCTTTTGTAAATTTGCTTTCGATGAATTGATTTTCGATAAACTCGTCGGTTACCTAGAAACCTACCTACATATCCCTATTGTAAGCATTTTTTGTGTGTGCTTGTTGCTTTAAGTTCAGAGAGCAACCGGATCAAAATCTGTGGTGTATAAAAAATGTATTAAATCAGTCGTGAATTATTCTTGATTCTTTGCCATAAGCTTTTCACAAATTTAAAAATTATGTTTATAATTTTTGTCATGGACTTGATCCTCCGGTATTCATAAATTGCTAATAAGGGTGTCATAATTTAAGTAAAATTATCAGTTGATCACTTTCATGTTCCTACTATTATATCAAGGTTCTCTAGTATGTATTACTGTGGCAATTATACGACGGTATGCTACGAGATTACACACCAATGGTAACTTCTACACGGAGGAAAATGTTATTCTAAAATACGATTATTTTATTCGTAAAAACGGTTAAAAACGGGACTGAAGTTCTTACGAACAAATTAACAGGGTTTCAATGTTTATTGGCGAGATCATGTAAGAATAATTTGTTGGTATACCTAATTTCGTACATATACCAACAAATTATTCTTACATTTTCCCGCCAATAAACATTGAAACCCTGTTAATTTGTTCGTAAGAACTTCAGTCCCGTTTTTAACCGTTTTTACTATTAAAATGATCGTTTTTCAAATAACATTTTTCTCCGTTTATGCTGGTTTGTTTTATGCCTATACTAAGTATAAAGCTGTATTATATAAACACTTTAGTAGTACATATTTGAACGAGGCCATTGCATAACAGGTTTCTTTTTTGTTTTTGTTTCTTCTTCACTGCTTTAATAACTTTGTACTAATGTACATATATCTATACATAAAACAATATTTTTTAACAACATTTAAAAATGAAAATATGTAATTCTCTTGTCATTTTTTGTTCTATCTTATACACTCGTGTCGTTTTTTCCCTCTTTACTTGTTTTCTCTTGTTGTTTATTCAACTTAACCTGTCTTTATTTTTATTGTTATGCTGTTCTGAATGTAAAACTTATATTATGATATCAATACCTTTATCATTACCTTTGTAAAATTGTAACTTCTACCTCCTACCTATGAATTGTAAGTTCCTTTTATCCTAAAATGAGTTTTGTAGCTCATCGGGATTGCTCTAGCAAGAAATAAAAAAAAATAAAAAACTTTTCTTTTGTTTGTTTACTCATGTAATCTTATGATTTTTCTTTTCTTTCTTTTTTCTATATTGTAATATGACTGTTAATTTTTTTTGAACATGTATATGAGTGGAAATTGTGTCCTTAATTCTAAATAAATAATCTGAGTGGCTCCGAGCACTGTGTTTACTGTTCACATTAAAACAATTATTTTCCATGTCTGATTACAACACAGATGAATTCAGACGTTGGTCCCGTTTCCCTTCCCGCTAATTCTTTAAGTAACCCTTTCTACGATATTTAATTTCCTTTCACCCGTCTGTTATCTTCTTTCTCCGATCCGCGGCACAAACCCCTAATTATGATGTCAAATAACGTAAGATAACGCGAGCGATTCCACTAAATTGCTGCCTGTGTTCAATCCAATTATTATCCGCTTGTTTCATAATGCTTTCCTGAAACAAGAAAGAAAGGTTAGGGGTTCAAAATCCACGGTACGATTCACAACGATCATTCGCTATAATAAGTCTAGTACTGTAACAGGGCCGGATTTAACAATTCCGGGATCTGCTCGCAACACCAATGGTGCATTACCACGTTTTTTTATTGCTTAAAAAAATTAAGCAAAAAATTATTTTATTTTTATGTTGACGAATAAATTTTCTACAGCGAGTCTAAGTTGCCCATTTTTGTAATCCCACCAAAGCATTTTCGACGTGTGACCTCACAATGGTCGCTCGTTCTTGAAAAATTTCCGACAGTTCTACTTTGTTTGTTTGATGACGTGCGAACGAAGCGTTGTTGGCAATCACGGGCCGTTTTAGTTTTGTAAGTTTTTGAGCGTTTTTAAAATTAATAAATTTGAATGAAAACGTAAAAAGGAACATTTTTAGTAAGATGATTAAAATCAGAAAAATGATCTTTAAACATTTCGTAGATTTTCAACAGAATCCCTCGTTTGTGAAAATACCCTATTGGAGACCCCATAAATTTTTTTATTTAACAACAATAAAAAATGGTGAGGGGGGCGTAAAATCAGTTTGTGTGTGATCTTTAACCACTCGCGTGCTTTTTGCCACATTATGGCACTATTTCCAAAACCTCGGATTGCTTTGTTGCCAAAATGTGGCAAATTTAAAAAATTTTTTTATTGAAATGACTATATAATATATTGTACATTCAAAATATTAGAAAATAAATATTTTATAGATTCTTTAAAATGTTTAAGGTTAAAGATTTAATTATATTTTTTTTATAAATCCTACAAATATGTGATAATAGACTAAAGATTGGCTACATAGAACTATAATCATATATATAATCAGTTTGTATGTCTCCATATTCAAATTCGGAAGTATGATTTTTTTAATGTGGGCGGAAAATTTCCTTTAGCAATCCGAGAAAAAATATTTTAATTGCTTTGTCGCTCCAGTGGTTAATATTATTTTGATGCCTGCTTTTTATACTGTTAAGCAATTCTACCAAGTAAATAATAATAATAATAAATGGTATTTTATTTCTTCAATCTTTGCAAACTTACTTTGTGGCATCATTTTATATAAATGAAACAAATAACTCTTGTGTAATCAATGTTATAATATCTACATGTTTCAAAACCTATGGTTTCTTCGTCTTATTAGGATTAGGATTCATGTTATTTTTCATGTTATTATCCTGACGAAGAAACCATCGGTTTTAAAACATGTAGATAACATTACAGTGGTTTACACAAAAGTAATTTGTTTAATTTAAATAGTATTTTCGTTTAAATTTTTTTTAATCACATCCATTTACTGTTTGAACAAGTACCTACGTAATTGTATTGTTGATTTTCCATGCAGTATTATCGGAAAAGTTTTTTTTTTATTGAAATAATTCCCATTTGGATTAATCAGGTGCAACTTTTTTTATTCATGACCGTGTTCAGCGCGGAGACTTGGGGTTAGTATCAGTGGCGGTTCGTGGTCTTTTAACGGGGGGTTCAGAAATTCAAGAGAAGATATATTGTCTAATCAAAATTTACTCTTGTCACACAAATTAAATAAAGTTAGTGAAGGGGTACCTAAATAGGTAATTTTGTTTTTAAATAACTTGATATTCATCGACACAATTATTAGTTAACCAGAAAATTGCGTAGAATGTAGAATATAATATAATTGATAGTTTAAAACATAAAAAAACAAGAAACACAAATAAAGGTGGCACGAAATAAAATTAGCTTTTTTAAAATTAGTGACTAGATCTGAATAGCCAGGACTTCCCCCACCTTCCTCTTTTTCGTCTCCTTCCCCTCCCCACAACAATTGGGGATGCCATAGTCTCACTGGCTCCAGATAGGAGAAGTGGTTGGTTGTTGTCAGTTAGGACAACCCGACGACCCAACCTTAACCGACTCATAATATTCCCGAGCATTCCGAAAAGCCGGTCGTTACTTCTGTGCGTTTTGATAGTGCGTGTAAATCCGCCCCTGACTGCCTCATACAGATAACGAAAACTCATTGTTTTAAAACGCCAAAACATTATCATTTTCTTTAATATTATTAAAGCTCTTCTTATCTCATAGGAAAGCATAAATTTCCAAAAAAATTACAAAATTGCTAAAACAATTTTTTTAATTTTTACATGAAAATTTCACCTTTTCCTAAGTAGTCATTAATTTACCCATAAGCTAACACCTAACACCCAAAAAAGCGAGGCACTTACGAACATCTTATAAATAATTAGGAGCAAGTACCAACACACGAATAGGTGCTCATTAATTTGTGTTATACAATCAACTTTCATCGTGGGCATCTTGATAATTATAATAGTTGAAAATGAAATATTAATGTACGCAGCACCTCCGGCGCTCACATGCCGTGTCGGGGAAGGTCGAATCACATCCCGTCATGAAAGAACTAAAGAGAATACTCCATAATATAGATTTTTTTTGCTACGTGCAAAAAGATCAATCTTTAATTTTGAAAGCTGTCCAAATTCTTATTCGTGGATTTAAAAAAAGGTTCAATTCGTTGACGCCTCGAAGATTTAAAATTGTGATTTTCCAATAATATCTTTAGTACATAACGCACCTCGAGTACTTTAGTGTATTAAGGTGAATGTCAAAAGAATTCATATTCTACGCTTTCGTAGATGGCACGCACATATTTTTACTTATAAACGCCTTCATCGGTGATTCAATCCAATATTGTATTTGCTAGCCTTTCTTGAAAGATTATAGTTTTTTAATCTTCAAAACCATTTGTTAATATTCATATTGATTGTGTACTTCCGCGAACAATAAAATTTTCTTAATATTTCAAAGCATAACTTGTAAAAAGTGATTATAAGTAAAAAATACTATACGCGCGCCATCTACGAAAGGGTAGAATATGATTTTTACATTTGCCTTAAGTCAAAAAGTATAGTTTTATGTTGATATCAGCGTTTGAAGTTACGAGTGTTAGAACTTCGCATGAGTTTAACATTTTAGTCACTAACTTTAGTGTATCAAATAAATAAATAAAACTACTAAAGCATCGAAAATATTCATCCCATTTATGCATTACAATATTATATCATAATAATATCGTAAAGCAGTCAACGTCATGAAATATTTTGAAAATACTGAAATAACTATTCAATAAATATTGAAATTTATTGCAGATCGTCTGAAATCTATGTATTGTATTGATATCTGTCAATAATATCATTGGAGAATTTATGAAATCGAATGCGGATGTGGTTATAAGTACCTATTTTTTCATGATTATATTGTTATGCAACGATTTTAATTTTATTTTGTGTGCAAAACAGAAGCCCAATGTGTAAACCAAATTTAGATACTTTACTAAATACAAACGCTTTTAATCATCTATCATCTTCGATAAATGTACACGATCCTTACAGATTTATGATCCAAGTTCAGCGTTTGATATAACTCTTTCTCCCACCTGTCTCAATTTATCTCTTTTGATTCCATCACAGCTTCATAGCGCCGACGTTCACATCTCAATACAGCGCGAGTATGTTCTCACTTCTCACAGTTCATGTCCAAACACATGAGAGACAAGAATGAATGCATTATAAGATAACAATGAGCTCATGTTGTGAGGGATGTCTATCTTGAGCGATTTGTGGGAACATTGAGACTTGAGACGTAGCATAATATAGCATTCACGATTAAGAGCGATTGACCAGCAGCTGAGAATAAACGTTTTTAAATGCTTGCAACTCTGCAGGGAGGTTCCAATTAGAAAGATCGATTATTCCCCGTAACAATTTTTAAAAATTAAAAATTTAATATCTATTTATTTCATTCAAAACTTGCTTTAATATGTACCTACATTCAAATAAGCAATAAAAATGCTCAAATCGCACGCTGATAAATCATTAAATATAGTGTAATTCTTGTAACGGCCGCTGTTTCTAACTTTTAAATCGATTCATCTGAGGCCGCTATCAGCCAAGCATTTTGTAGGGTAGTGCTCGATTTATGTTGTCCCCAAACATCTTATGTTATCTGGCCTCGCCCACTTTCATAGACAATAAAATGACATCAAAGTAAGAACTTTCGAAGTTAAATTAATATTATAGAGTTAATTGTTGGATTTATTATTAATACACGTAATTTATTTAAAATATTTTTATCCATAAACTGACATTTTATATTTTTTTAAACAAACGTATATAAAATAAAGTGTCAGCTTGACCGTAGTTGACACTTGGCTTGGCGAATATTCGAAAACGACATAGTTTTTCGCATAAATTAAACGTTTTTCGTCTCTGCTCCGCACGCATCCGAACTTCTCAATCCATATTAATTAAAATGATAATTGATAAACGCAATACAACAGAAGTGAAATGAGCGCGAAACTGTGTCTTCTGTCAAAGTGATATTTCATCGACCATACATTGTGTTCGCGGTATTTTTTCAATTTACTAATCAATTACTAAGCCAAAATTTTGCCTTAGTAATTGATTAGTGCACAACTACGCTTTTTCCAACACACGAGTATCGCTTAAGCATTTATCTTAACCTAAGGATGCCGGAGTAGTGGATTAAACTCGTTCCGGCCGCCTCAGTTTTGGACTAGTTCTTAAAAGTGTCAACAGAGTAGAAAAAATACCGCGAACACAATGTATGGTCGATGAAATATCACTTTGACAGAGGACACAGTTTCGCGCTCATTTCACTTCTGTTGTATTGCGTTTATCAATTATCATTTTAATTCATATGGATTGAGAAGTTCGGATGCGTGCGGAGCAGAGACGAAAAACGGTTAATTTATGCGAAAAACTATGTCGTTTTCGAATATTCGCCAAGCCAAGTTTCAAGTCCAGTACCTACGGTCAAGCTGACACTTTATTTTATATATGTTTGTTTAAAAAATATAAAATGTCAGTTTATGGATAAAAATATTTTAAATAAATTACGTGTTTTAATAATAAATCCAACAATTAACTCTATGATATTAATTTAACTTCGAAAGTTCTTACTTTGATGTCATTTTATTGTCTATGAAAGTGGGCGAGGCCAGATAACATAAGATGTTTGGGGACAACATAAATCGAGTGCTACCCTACAAAATGCTTGGCTGATCGCGGCCTCAGATGAATCGATTTAAAAGTTAGAAACAGCGGCCGTTACGGCCGCTGTTCCCAATCCTACTAATCAATTACTAAGCCAAAATTTTGCCTTAGTAATTGATTAGTGCACAACTACGCTTTTTCCAACACACGAGTATCGCTTAAGCATTTATCTTAACCTAAGGATGCCGGAGTAGTGGATTAAACTCGTTCCGGCCGCCTCAGTTTTGGACTAGTTCTTAAAAGTATTAACAGAGTAGAAAAAATACCGCGAACACAATGGTCAATGAAATATCACTTTGACAGAAGACACAGTTTCGCGCTCATTTCACTTATTTTGTATTGCGTTTATCAATTATCATTTTAATTAATATGGATTGAGAAGTTCGGATGCGTGCGGAGCAGAGACGAAAAACGGTTAATTTATGCGAAAAACTATGTCGTTTTCGAATATTCGCCAAGCCAAGTGTCAAGTCCAGTACCTACGGTCAAGCTGACACTTTATTTTATATACGTTTGTTTAAAACATATAAAATGTCAGTTTATGGATAAAAATATTTTAAATGAATTACGTGTATTAATAATAAATAAAACAATTAACTCTATAATATTAATTTAACTTCGAAAGTTCTTACTTTGATGTCATTTTATTGTCTATGAGAGCGGGCGAGGCCAGATAACATAACATGTTTGGGAACAACATAAATCGAGCGCTACCCTACAAAATGCTTGGCTGATCGCAGCCTCAGATGAATCGATTTAAAAGTTAGGAACAGCGGCCGTAGTTTTTCAAATTTTAGCAAATAAAATAACAATCTTTGAAAATCAATTAATGTTTTTTTGTAAAAAAGAGATTTGATTTAAAAAGGACTAATTTCTGGTATTCTCTGGTAATACCCTCTCAACACTCATACGGTTTATGGTAATAATTTTGGACGTGAAGGGTGCGTGGTATACATACAATGACGCTAGTTACTTTGGGGTGGCGTACGAAAAAATGAATAAAATATTTGCTCATGCATCAACATTAAAAATAAACATATAATTTTTGAAAATAAAATTTTTGAATGTAAACAGAAAAAGTTTTTAAAATTATTCACCTCTGTTTTTTTTAATTAAAATTTCTCATCTAAAAAACTTCGTGGTTTCATGTAAAAATATTTCATAAAAAATTCTCTAATTTTTCAAAAAAAAATTGCATAAATGCTTTTCAAATTGCGGTCGGAAACTTTGATTTCATATAGGTGTACTTTTTAATTATTTTGTGGTTAACTTTTTAGATTTGTATATATCTCACACTATAAGACCTATATGAATTGTTCCGAAAAGCTAACAAATTAAACTGAGGAGTTAAGTTATTCACAAAATAAATTATCTTCCACCTATCAGAATGTGAAAGGACAAATTTCAAAAAAGAAAAATGTGAGTGCTAAGGCTTTAAACGTGTGAATTTTGGTGAGTTTTAAATACCTACCAAAACGTACATTATACATTTGATGCTCTATAACTCTATAGGAATCTAGGATCTGTAGGATGGTAAATTAACGTATAACCTTGAAGATGGGCGAGCATGTTTACATGTTTAAAAAATCATCTTCGAATTACAATAACAAATATATAATTAAATGCAACAATATAACTTAGTTACAACCACTGATTTATTTAGTTAAACGCCGACCGGTTTCGGAACAACCGTTCCTTCTTCAGGGCAAACATATAATGATGACAATTACAAAATAGTGGGTGGGTACAATTTATCAGTAGGTGTTGTGGTAGGGGTGGGGGCGTGGTTAGGAATTAATGAAGAGTAAGAGGGGACAGAATGGACATCGAATGGGAAGAGATTTAATATTGGGCTATAGGTTAATATTTTTTGTTTATTGATAATCGACTCATTATTTTTAAGGGATTTTTTTTTTATTTCTAGAGCTTCTAAGTTGTCTAAGCGTTTTCCTTTATTATTAATATGAAGAATATTTATCCCTGTATTTTTTTCAAAACTATGGTTATTTTCAATTATATGGTTAGCGAAATAGGAGAAATTATTATTATTACGACACCTTAAGTGTTCTTTGTTTCTAATTTCAAAATTACGCGTTGTTTTCCTATATACAATAACAAATCACTACATTTCCCAATCCAATACAAAAGTCAAGTTCAAATTTTGTTTCTTTAAATGATTGTGAAGGTGGTTTGTTTCTAGCGTACATGTGGAGAAGAGTTACTTTCTAAAATGATAATTATATAATTCAGTTATATATGCTGTTTTATTTTGTTATATTGAGCACTCAAAATAGGTTCGCAGTGTCTTCAAGCTTCTAGGTAAAATATAATAAGCCTGATTTACGTAGTAAAATTGCGCATCGCCAGCAAGGTGACAGTTCGCTACACAAGAAAATTGTATGGGACGTGAAATGGTTATTATGTCATTATTCATAATCGTTGAATGCAGAAACCAAACCAAACAAAATAACATGACATTCTCGAAACAAGTAAACACCTTTTCCGTGTTCCACTTAGTTAAAGTTTCATAGCAGGTAATCGAAGTCACTTAACTAGTGTATTCTCATTGTTTAAAGCTTTGTTTATATTGTATTGTTTCACTTGCTCGTTCCTAACTCGTAAAAAAACTATGAGAAAACTTTTTTGTACTTAAAATCAAGAAATCGATTAAATGAAATAAAATAACTGGGAAAAAATATGTAATTTTGTAGGTATTATGTGAGTATGAGAACCATTTCATGTATTTTAGATTGCGCAAGAGTCGAACCTGCAACCGCCCCCTTATTAAATACTCCAGTCCTTACTAATAAAGTTGTTTCAAAATTTACATAACAAACTTCCTTTTACTGTACCTAAATTTTTATTTATCAGATGTGTAAAAATAAAAAAGAGCTTAGTGATGGGCAACACGCGACCCGCGAGCCCATTTCGTACAACCCACGAGACTTTTCGCACGTCCCATGTCCTGAATAAATAAAATATCAAAACAATTGCTGTAAAAAATATTAAACGATTTCTGTTCTTTTTTTTAAAATTAATGAATGTCTCAGGCTAATAATTATTGCTTATAATTTTATAATAATTGATTTCTGTTCTGTTTTGTAAGAGAGTCTAGCAGAAAAGTTTAGTCTTGACCTCTTGGTACTTTGCAAGGGTTTCTTTTTACAAAGGTGGGACGCTTCCAAATATTGTTTCTGGAAACATAACACAAATTACATATATAATTTTGTTATTTCTTATTTAATAGCAATCGTTCGGTTTCGCGGGTGCTATGATCGCCAACGTATCCGACGGATTCGTTGGCGCAGTGGATAGCGCGTTGGCCCGGATTGCCAGAGGTCCTGGGTTCGAGTCCCAGATGTATCCGTATCTTTTTCTGATTTTTCTGTTTCGGATTTTCGATTGACTTTCACTAATATTATCTTCATTTATTAAAATATTATAATTTGAGGTTTAACTCTTTAAGTTTATAAGTTAAAAATAAAAATAACTTTAATGTGTCTATTTTGGATCAGCCACCCTAAATTGTAAATATTTTTTACATGTTCTTAAATATTTTAGAATGATAACATCGACAGAATTTATTAGTTTAGCCTTGGGTTTAATTTTTTCGCTTATTTTATTGGATTAATTTAAGGTCAATGGAATATATCTTTGAAGACCAAGATCATACTAATAAATCTAATTGAAAATATGAAAAAGAATAAGATACAGAAAAATAAAAAGGTGACGGTCAGAAGGACAAAATTTGAAATATGAGATCGAAAAAAAAAGTCTTAATAATAAGAGATCTCAATGGCCGAATTGGTTAAGGTGCTTGTTCCGGTAGACCTAGAGATCGTTTAGCTTTATTAGTTTCTTCTTCAATGACATATTATTCCAAATAAGAATTTATGATATAATATTATTAAATTGTTGGAATCAAATATCTAATTATACTAGAGACAAACTTTCACAGCCTTATCCGCCAGCAAAAAATGTATTGTACATGTCTTAATGTCTGTAACATTCTCCGTCGATGGACCCACTGATCCGTTGAAGTTCATTGATTCGTTATACTTGATCTTGATACCGGTTTTTTTTACCTATCCTACAGTAGCCACACGATCTAAAAGCGATAATTAAATCGCTGTTAAATTAAACGAATACTGAACAGTTACGGAAGGTCCAAACGGATACACAGAGTTAGGATAATACCGACGTTAAGTATAAAGTTTTTTTTTTATAATTGAAGGTTATTGACGGTAAATAAGTAATTTGTATAAACTGTATGTAAAGTGAATTAATGCAGTTCATTCAGAATATGGAGCTGTTACATATTTGAAATATGTAACAGCTTGGTGATGAGAATTTTTTAAAGGCCCGATACTTTATTTATTTCTGGGTTTATAAAAAAATACTCGATTATTTCAAAAACAAAGATATGTTATTTTATTTTATTTTTTAATTTATTTACTAATATTTGTATATTTTTCACAATAAATATTCATTTTTACATGTTATACAAAAATGAAAATACGAATAGCCTCTCCTCACCATAGAGACGATGCTCTTGCGTTTGGTGAGGGAATTCTAGCTAAATTGTATAAAATCATTTAAGTAAGTAAATACTAAGATATTGCAAAATTATAGGCATAAGTAAGAAATAGGCAAGATTTATCGATAACAGATTTCAAGGTTTATAAAGAATAATAATAATATATATGGATTTTGAAGAAGAAGATAACAATAATAATATAATTTTAAATATGAAAATGAACAACACACAGAAAAATAATAAAAGATAATGGTTGCAACTGGGACAACACGTCCCGGGAAGACGAGAGATCTGGGCTCGTGTCCCAGTTGCAAACATTATCTTTTATTATTTTTCTGTGTCTTGTTCATTTTCATGTTTAAATTTAAATCATTATTGTTATCTTCTCTTCAAAGATATATTACATTGATGGGAATAACCTTCAAAATTTAAAGAGAGAGTTTTTCTTATAATTTTTTTTGAATATATATGGACTCTTATAGTAGTTTTAGGTATTTTTTAAAATTTTATCGAAATTCCTGAATATTTTTGATATTTTTTAGATATAATGGGGGGTTGTTAAAATAAGTTATACCAAGATAGATAGTTATATTGGCAGTATTTAATTAAATCATCTAACATGTTTCTAATGGTATTGTCTTGTCATTTTTTTGTTCTATCTTATATACTCGTGTCCTTGTTTTTATCTCTTTACTTGTTTTCTCTTGTTGTTTTTTTCTACTTAACCTGTCTTTATTTTTATTTTTATGCTGTACTTACTGAATGTACAACTTAAATATTATGATATCAAAATACCTTTCTAACATTGTAACTACTACCTCCTACCTATGAATTCTGTCCTAAAATTAGTTTTGTAACTCATCGGGATTGCTCTAGTAAGAAATAAAAAAAATTAAATTAAATCTTCAAACCAAAACGCATGACTTTGCATTACGTCGTTTCGTAGTGCTTTGCATTGAAATTTTGATAGTCGGTGATATATTTATATTTTTTTAATTCACCTACAAACATTTTTTAAATCAGTATATATTGGATATAAGAGAGTCGGAGTGAGGGGTTGGGTTGTTACTCGGCTAAGTGACCAGCGATGACATGTGACAAATCGGAGTTTAAAAAAATATACATGTATATCACTGGAGATCAAAATCTCGTTTACATATTTTACTCCAGATAATGTCAGGAATCACTGTTTTAAGAAGTAAAGTACGTCTCTGCACACCACAAGTGACCTGTGGTGACATGTGACAAATCTGAGTTTAAAAAAATATACATGTATATCACTGGAGATCAAAATCTCGTTTACATTTTTTACTCCAGATAATGTCAGGAATCACTGTTTTAAGAAGTAAAGTACGTCTCTGCACACCACAAGTGACCAGTGATGACATGTGACAAATCTGAGTTTAAAAAAATATACATGTATATCACTGGAGATCAAAATCTCGTTTACATTTTTTACTCCAGATAATGTCAGGAATCACCGTTTTAAGAAGTACGTCTCTGCACCCTCCACATTTATGTTGTAATAGTACCTAAGTGGTATCACTACTTAGGATGAGAAATATATATTTTTTCAGAAAAAAAAGTGATATAAAGAAAAGTTTAAAACAATAACGGTATTTAAGTTGGTTGGTGAATGTCAATAAAAAGTACAGTGTAATTCCTCATTATCGAGTGAAAGTATATTAGACACTGATTTGGTTTGTTTGGTGGTACTTATTAAAATCGAGAGTTAAAATATTCAATATCATCACGTAAAATATGTCGAAAATATTCGGGCCTACGCTAAAAAATTAAACACTCGAAATTAGAATGAACCATGAACTCAAGAAATATTGACCGTGAACTATCGTACGACTCTGCAGATCCCGAAAACTGCGATGGGCTGGACAGTGGTCAAGTCGAAAAAATGCCAGTTTATAGAACATTCAAAAACATTACTCATTAGTCATTACTCATTACTCATTACTAAATGGGTGCTTGCTACCTGGAAGCACAAAAAGTAAGAGGGGACTCCTGCAGATCCCGAAAACTGCGATGGGCTGGACAGTGGTCAAGTCGAAAAAATGCCAGTTTATAGAACATTCAAAAACATTACTCATTACTCATTACCATTACTAAATGGGTGCTTGCTACGTGGAAGCACAAAAAGTAAGAGGGGACTGATTGCGCGAAAAACGAACCCGGAGTGCGCAAATAAACTTTATTTGATTATTTTATGTTATTTCACAATTAATTAATAACAAAAATAATATATAGTATATTTGCGGCACGTTCCAGATTGGAAGATACTCTCAGTAAGTCCTGGTGTAAGATCACCATTCAGAATTGAAACGTTGCTTAAAAATGGCTTTAGCCGTGTTTAGTGACTAGATCTGAATAGCTAGGTACTTCCCCACGTTCCTCTTCCTCATCTCCTTCCCCACCCCACTTACTTCCAGCCTCACAACATACCCCAATTGGGGATGCCGTAGTCTCACTGGCTCCAGACGGGAGCAGGACTCACAGAAAACATAAGAAAAAAAAATACCAACCCTTCAAAATACAATTGGATAGAAAAAATATCCAAACGGTTTTTTACCAATATTTTCCGCACAGAAAATACTATTTTTGATCATTTCTCGTATTAAAAAAAAAAAATTGTTTTGTTTGGGACAATTGCTACATCAAGAAATAAAATCATTATTGATAAACACATGATGTTGTAATAGCTACATGCAGAATGATTTTAAGTGCCCCAAAACAATGAATGATTTAATAGTTGGTTGTGAATGTATTTGATACATCAAAATATTGTTTCATACAATAGGTAGTTAGGAGTTGAAGGGGCTTTCGAAAGTAAACATAAAATAATTTATGAACACGTATATTGCCCAAAGAACCTCAATAGCTCACGGAATATTAGAGTAGACAGCTATTAATATGAAAACTCTACCTACTATCTATGTACCTTCGCAGTTCTATATCCATTTTATGTAATTATTGGTAAATATTGAAACTTGATGTTAAATATCAAACTTAACGGGTCTTTGATGTAATGTCGATCATGTAGATAAGGTCTTGTACGTTCTGATCGCGATGTTTTAATTTGACTCTCGTTGAAAGCTATTGCTTGGCTATTTACCTATTAGCAATAGGCAGTTTTAATAATATGTTAATCTGTTATTATATTTAGTCATTGGTTAATACTCGTTTAGAAGCAAATGTAGTAGGTATTATAGATACAACGCACTCCTTAACCAATAGTTGAGGAGTGCGTTGCAAATGATCGATTGCTTCAATTCTCGTTTGTAAATGTTAATACCTAAGTTACATAGTCATACACCCAATTAAAGTGGGTACTATGCTTATGAATGAAGCAAGAAGTGTGGGCTGGGGTAAAAATGAGAGGCAGCTTATTTAAAACGAGCGAAAAACTCGCGACAAATGACAGCACTTAAGAAACACTGAAATTTTTCATTTCTTTCAAAGCAACCGTGAGATAGATATCTTCGAAAAAATCACTTTTGGGATAAGTATGAATTTCGATGTAAAATTGTGAGCTCTACAAGATACATAACTGGGACATTTTGAAGGAATAAAAAATGACCGAGTTACAAGTAAAATCTCAATATTGAGATAATACTTTGTGAAATTAGTCTGAAAAAAAAAATTTATTTATCTATTATTACAATTTTAGGTTGATGTTAAATCATTTACCTCTCTAATACCATAGCATTAACCTGCAACATTAGTTAATTTGATTCTGCTAGAACTCACGCAAACCTAAAAGTCCTATTATCTCAGAACAGCATTTTTCAAGATATCTTACTGTTGCTTTAAGGTGATGATATATGTTATATTATAGAACCAGGTGAGTTTTTTTTAATAATTTTCGGACCATACTTTGCGATATTTTTCCATTGGGGGAATTATATGGAATTAATTTTTCAACTAAGCTTCTGAATGTAGATTATCTTCAAAAATTCCATTTTTAAGGGCTTAAAAACTTAAAGGGTTCAAGGGAAGTGTGTTATTTCTGTAGAAATTCGGAATGCGGGGTCTTATCTGAATCCATAATCTAGAAGACAAGGAACCAGCAATCGAATTTCCGTAATTCAATAAGGTAAAAGATGTGGTTTGTTTGATGTTTACTTTTGCGTAATCTGAAATTTCGATATAACTGACTATAACTGGTCTCGTCTTTCGAACTTCAATTGTACCTAAACAAGAATTCTGACATCAAATAATTAACATACATACACACTTGAAAAATCTTGTTCAGCATCTTGTTCATTGGTCAAATTAATTGTACATAAATATAGTTTTGAATTATTACTGATCGATGAACGGATGATGGATGAAATCCGTTAGCCATAAGTTGTTATAAAACATTGTCCATAATTAATACAACTATTAAGGGGATACCCGGCGGTGATTTTTCCATACAAACGTATTCCCTATTTATCTCTCTGGATTTTAACCCTAGAGAAAATATTGTTTTTACATAAAATAGATATTAACTACTAGCGTGTCGGTACTTTTTGTTTTTTTTTATAAAAGTTATGACCTTCCAAAAATCAATAAAATTGACTGGTTTAAACGCCGTCAAAATACGTTCAGTATACAAACTAGACAATGTCTTTTAAAAAAAAGCAAAACGTACAGACATAGAATAGTTTATTCTTATGTAGTTGGTAAAAAAAAATTAAAATCAGTCCACTTTTGGAGGAGAAAAGTGGGGAATACAAAACCTCGATTTTAGTTAGGTATTAGTAGCCCGAGGTGCATTATCCCTTTCGCTCAATATTCGGTGGAGTAAGAGCAACAGTGACAGCAGGTTTTTTTTAATATAATGAATTAAACCTCAATATAACATAATATTTGAATTAATGAAGATATTATTACCGAAACTCAATCGAAAATCTGAAACAGAAAATTCAGAAAACGATACGAATACATCTGGGACTCGAACCCAGGACCTTCGGCTTTCCAGGTAAATGCTTTGACCACTGAGCTAATGTATCCATTACCGATTCGGTCATATTTAACTGTATCATACTTCGACTGAGAACTACCAACATTATCTTCATTTTCGATTGAATTTCTCTAATATTATCTTCATATGAGGTTTAACTTATTAAGTTAAAAATAAAAATATTTATCCTAGACTTGCAGAAAAGTCAATAGATGTCGCATATTATAAAAATGGATAAATTTATCCAAGACTGGATAGCATTTAGTTCGAGTTAAATAAAGATAGCAGCCAATAAAAATATGTGTTAAGAAAATGAAGATAACGTTGGTAGTTCTCAGTCGAAGTACGATACAGTTAAATATGAGCGAATCGGAAAGGGATACATTAGCTCTGTGGTCAGAGCATCTGCCCGGAAACCGAAGGTCCTGGGTTCGATTCGCAGATATATCCGTATCTTTTTCTGATTTTTCTGTTTCAGATTTTCGATTGAGTTTCGCTATATTATATTTCATATTACCACTTTAAATAAAAAAAAAACAATTATTATTTTTTATGAATATTGATCAAACGAATTTTATGGGCGTGGTAAATTATTCATTTACTCGTAAAATCAGCGACCACTTTTAACATTACAAAACTTAGTCCATCACAAAAAAATCAACGTTAGTTCTAGTACTTTATTGACCACTACGCTACCGAGTACGTTAATCCGTCTTACCTAATCAATTGTGTTTATTATAAATAAATGATTTTAGGAAAAAAAAACTCCCCAGTCCCAGTACCCAAAACTCTAGTTAGAATTAGTTTTGTTCATAATGTGTTTACTTACAAAAAAATATTTGTTAATAGTTTTTTTGCAGAACTATCGCAGAAATATATTTATTTTTAAGTGATAAAATGTGTGCTTATGATTACTTATCAGACTTATCACTTGTCAATCGAATCACGATTATTATTATACCACGCATCCGGATTTGCGGTATAAAAACATTTGTAGTGTTGTGTCATTACAGAAAAATTGCGTATACTTTCGGCCAAACTTTTAAATAATTTTTAAATATATTATTATCATTTCTATCGATCTTTTACTTCGCTTTGAGAATTACTATCATTATAATCAATATTATTTCCCATTTTTTAAGGCTGTCGCCTTTGTTGATTTGATTTCTAAGTTCTGCCCAAATTTATGTTATATATTTTATCTAGATTTCTTTTGGGGGATTCCTCGAGGTATCGCGGTGAAACTATATAACTATATTGTGGTTGTGTCGTGTGTTTCTTCGCTAAAATACAGTGGTAAGTTATTGGTTATCCCTTTTCCTTGCATACCTTGTTATATTTAGACATTTTATCACTCAATTACGGCAAACACTATATAGTCTCATTTCGTTTTTAATATTTGTAGTCCATTACAAGTATTTATTTCTTCAAACTTCGCAAAATCACTTTGTGGCGTCATTTTTAATTAAATTAAAAAAATAACTTTGTATCAACCACTATTATATAATCACAATTACCTGCATGTTTCGAAACCGATGGTTTCTTCGTCAGGGTATTAAATAGATTAATTATTATTATTATTAATTTCATTACAAGTACATCTGAAGCTGTAATCCGTAAGCAGTTTTGGATGCCACATAGAATAGATATGTCTTGGATAAACCTATATATTGGTAAAAATTTATAATTTTTTATTAGATTACTTTAATTTTAATCAAAATCTATCGGTTTTACTAAATTTGAAAAAAAAAACAAATTAATTTATCTTTTAGTCCTATTCTAGATATATTTCCAGTAAACCGCTTTGTTCTTGTTATACCGCAATTGCCCCTTCCCCTTTGTTCACCACCCACTCAAACACCATTTTTTTATATTTATATTTTTTTTTATTTATATTTTTTTATTTTTAACAATATGTTTTACATGACACATTTTAATAATTTTACATCTCGGAGTTACTTACTACTCTTCCATTGGAAGCATTTGCTTGTGTATGGAAGAGGGGTGTACATAAATTCAGAATTAATTTTACATATTGTCAATATATTGTGTTAGTTTTAATATTCTTCTGACGAAGGAAGGGTTCTTCCGAAACCGGTAGAGTTTGAATAAAATTAAAGTGGTCTAAAACAAATTTATATATATTATGCTACCAAATTTCATTTGTATGGAACATCTCTTAACTTTTCTACGGGTCTAGAATAAATATTCAGTTAAAAGTTAGTTGTTTTAAAGTTTAATAGCTCAATCGTCATAATAATAAATAAGCATATGAAATATTATTAAAGATTTAAACCAAATTAATAATAATAAATACACAAACATATGGAAATATTTTATATTAACTTTGATTCAGAAAAACATTGACCATCGAATATTAAAATTAAATAAAATGAAATCTGCAACCATTGTCATTCAGATGTACGAGTATTAATTTGTTCTCCATTATACTAAATCTTCCGACCATTCACCGAAAGAGAATCGAATAAAATAAATTATCACATCATGGTACGGAAATGATTTATTTGGAAATCAGAATATATCACAGACTAATAAAACATATGAACATCATAAATAAAATTATGTATACACATATAACAATAAAATATAATACAAATATATTCCGGTGAAAGTAGTGTTTATAATAAACTGATACCCCGTTTTTTCGTTTGTTATAAAGACAACGAAATTTATTTCGGTTTCTAGCTTAAGCTGCCAAATTTCTTTTTCCAATTTTAAATTTAAATAAAAACTCAATTTATTAAACGTACATAAAAAACTCAATTTCACTACATTTCGTAGCGTTCGTCCTTTGTGCATTCATGAAAATTTTAGTTTTTGAAATTCATTGGTTTGGTATCAAACGCTGCAAAAATTCTCGAGTTGTGAGATATAGCATCATGAAATTTGCATGTGTAGAGTTTAGTAGGCAATCATTTCGAGCTCATAACGCCACTTCGGGGAGAATGATTACAGTCCTTTTATCTGAGGTATACATTTTTCAATAAAACGTCAGTGACTTCAAGGTTGCGATAAATATTTTTTTAACACAAGGCTGCGTCTCAACCGATGTAAATAATGTATTTTTGATGTAATTTTGATTGTATTTAATAGTGTAATTAATGTAAAATTGTAAATTTTGTGAAATGTAATTGAATTCACTGTTTTTCACAATAAATAAATTTCCATTATGAGCCAAAGAGCTTTGAGGTATTGTATATACATTCAAATTTAAAAAATAATAATAACGCATTTTTCAATATGATTTAGATTTTCACTGATTTATTTTGAGAGTATTATGCCGGGTTGCGCTGCATCCTTCTTTAGCCAACGTTTCGGACATTTGCGTCTCCATTTCATTTCAGTTTTACCTGCCCCGATGATGGGCATTGTAAATTGTAACCATTTCCGAAACGTTGGATAAAAAATAAGGTAGCGCAACACGGTATAATACCTCAAAAATAAATCACGATAATAATGCAACATTGTTTGCTTCCTATACTTTAATTAAGTCAATAATTAAAAAGGGTATGTCTAATAATAACTAATAAGCAATTACAATTATACAATAGGTCGCTTTATTGATTACTTTATCTATCTTTATTTGATGTGATTAAAGCGTAATCCTGACTAATGTTATATGTTTGAATAGGAATAGAAAGGATGTTTTTGTACCAAGGGCAATAAACTGCATTAATTGGATCGGATGCAATGAGATGCTTTGCCCTATTACTGTGTGCAGTTAAACTAATATGGTATATACAGTAAATGCAGTTTACAAATAATAATGGCCCTGAATAATAATTGATATTATAAACATATTCATGTGATTATCTTTTAATATAACTGTGTCGTAAAGAAAAATTATTATTCCAGTAATAATTGTGATTTCCTGCAATCAAATTCTGTTTACAAAAAATATATTATCGAGTTACGAATACCCTGATAATATTTGAAAATCTCCCGCTACCACAACAGTAAACGTAAAATGTTGCTGGTTTCGTGATGGAGGACTTAAGCTAGCCGGGAAATTGAACACGCGATGCCTGGATAGAAATTAATTTTCCTCAGGTCCTCCTGTGTTGGGTTAATGTAAAAAAAAAAACACTTAAGATAAACCTATTTTTAACATTTTCATTTTGACAGACGTCGAACCTTGAAATATTTGAAATACCGCGATATTTTTAATCCTTCAATAAAATGGTGTTATAATATTCTTAAAAAAATATTTATTTCGGCTGCGTAATGTAGCTATTAATAAATGTAAATGGAACAAATGCGCTATGTTAACCACATCTTTGTTTTAACGGCTTTAACAAAATTATCATTTTTAACAACAAAAAATGTTTGTCGTCTAATTAAAATAAATTATTACGGTGTGTAGATGGATAATAATGAGTAATCTATTGTTCAAGGAAGAACCCTTTCTTGATTAATTAAAGTAACTCTTACCTTTAGTTAAGGGAGGTACTTTAGAGTATTAGACAATGCGTTACATCGGCTGAAGTTACGACTTTTCATAAGAACAGGAGACTTAAAAATGATGACGAAACACCAGTGGATGGATTGGACACTGTTGATTATTGATTATTGATTTGTAATTAAATTCCATATTGATTTCATATGAACGTACTCCACAACTTAATACGAATTGCAACAAAATAGCAATTACGAGATTTCGGGTACCTACATACATAAGAATTGTTTTTAATGTTTTTTTTTTTTTAAATTTTTATTATAAATTTTAATAATCCGCCGAGATTTAAAACCCACAATCAAGTAATATAAACCGTCTAAACCCTAATAATGATTGTCTTTAAATCATTTCCCGGCTTCGCTAGAGTTTCAATTAAACTTGGAAAAATATGGAAAAAATAATCTGGTTGCTCGTCTCACTTTTTGATAGTTAAATGGATAATATTTATATTAAATAATATAATATGAAAGGTCGTCCTAAACATTTTGACAGAAAAGCTGTGAAAATTTAACGAATCCACAAGGTTACCGCTCCAAAGCTTTTAATGGAACACACATACAGGTTGTCTGAATTATAATATACAAGCTTCGGCCCGCGACTTCGTCTGCGTAGGATTAGTACTTCGAGTAATCTATTTTTTTTTCCTAGGTCCCATCTACGTTTATACCAAAATTCTTAACCTATTTATTTAAAATATTTATAATTCTTGATTCGATTCAAAGTATTAGGAGAGTACTTCAAATAAATTCACTAATTTAAATATTTTCCGAAATAGAATTTTGATTTAACAATCATTGTTTTGCAAAATGTCATTCTCAAATTTTTACGTTTTCTATTAAACAATAATTTATTATTATTTTTAATGTATTGCAAATAAATAGCTAGCTTTATAAATTATAGCCTATATGTTCTTTTGATGTATGAGCTATATTATTGTAAAGGTTCATTAAAATCCATTAATTAAATTTAGATTTAAAGAGTAACAAACATACATACATCCATACAAACTTTCGCGTTTATAATATTAGTAAGATATTATGATCTAAACTTTTGTTACTAGTTTCATTACTAGTTAAACACAAGACGCAGGTTGGTGCTTATATATGTGAGTATAATTATTTTATATCACCATTTTACCAATATATTGTAAATAGATAGTTAAATATCTCTGACTAAAACATCAATTATTTTACTCGTGGAAGAATTTGACGTAACAGAGTTCAATGAATAATTAATTTTATCAAATGTGTCAAGTACCTACGTATCTTGAAATCTCCTATTCAACCATCTCAAACTTATAAATCTTATAATGTACCTACGTAACTGTTTATTTACATAATTCAAGTGTTACAGACAATTTGTGTAATTATAAACTACAGTAAAAATATTAATTTTAAAATTCGATTTTTGTAACATATATAATTCGATATTTTTTATATTCTCTTTTATTAAAATTTTCACATTTAGAATTAATATCTAAAATGTATTAATTGATTCATTATTTTAGCTGCCTCATCCGTAAAAATATGTTTTATTCACAATTTACTAATAATAATCAACTTACCATTTTCGTGTTATTTCCTATCCAATTGCCTTCACACGAAAGAAAATTACTTTCACAATATTAAATTTATTTATCAAAACTTATAAAAATGTTTCAATCAAACAAAACCGAGAAGTACAGAAAATGTTAATGTTCTTTATTTCAAAAGTTCGAAAAAACGCGCGCGCACGAGAAACAACAATAGATGATATCGTTAATTCTAAACACAAATTTATAAAAGGGCACACACACTGGTTAAAATTATCTAATTTTTTTATTTATTTAAAATGGAAAAAACTTGACCGCGACCGCAGTCCGAGAGAGCTTGATATAAAATAACCTAAAAGTAAAACGGAACCGGCGCGATAATGTCGGGTGCATTATGTCCTCCGAAGAACTGACATTCTATGAAACTGACTGCCGCCATTAGAGCGCCACGGACAAATAATCTTCCCGCCACTCTCTCGTCGTTGTCTTTGGCTCTTGCCCAACTCGCTTGGCTGTTGGCTCTGTATTCTATCAAACTGCAAAACTGTGAAAGTACCTACCCAGCACGCTGGTATTGCTGGGATGCGGTGACTGGACGGTACCTACCTCCCACAGCGAGACGCACGTGACTCGGGAATAGTGAAATATCAACAATAATTTTTAGTAAAGGGGTAGCCATCGATTTTTTTTTTAATGTTGCAATAGAAAATAATATATTGTAACCTTACCATATTGATTGACTTACAAAAACCATATGGCAAATGTATACTGGAGGAAAATTGCGTGGAGGAAATTCCTAGGAGGAAAATTGCAATGACTTAATAAAATACCTAAGAGAAGGACTCGGCATACCGATCCAAATACAAATCGAACATTCTGTTCATACGGTTATACCTACAAATATAGCGGCGGTTTCCACAAATTAAAAAAATTAATATTTGTTTGTGTGTTTGTTTGTTTGTTTGTTTGTGTGTTCGTACGTTATGCGCGGCCATACCGTTCATCCGATTGCGATGAAACTTTGGGAATATGACGTGCGGGATGGATAGTGAGCTCTGGCGTTATGAAATTATTCCCTATACTGTTGAGCTCTGGCATTATGAAAGTAACATAAAAAATTAAACAGGTCACGCGAGTTGTTGGGAAAATGGGTGTATCTTATGCAGTTAAGCGGAATAGAAAAAAGGCTGGGGGGAGGAGTATGCGGGGGGGTTGGACAGGGAATTAAGGAGGGAGCTTCGCGGGAGGGAGGGCGAGGGAGAGGGAAAGGCCGAGAAAGTGGAACCGGAATGCGTGAGGGGAGGGGGGTTCTTGAGAAAGGGGAGAGCGGGAGAGGGGACGGGGACGCGGGAGCGGAAGAGGAAGAAGAGACGGGAAGGGAACGGGGACAAATGGAAAATGACACGAAGGAAGAAAAAAACATATTTAGTTGGCATTGCAACGCAAAAATAATAAAATGTTGGTTCCATCTTGGCCGCCATTTTTGTATAACCGTGTGGAAAGAATTGTTATTTTGAGTATTTTATTTAGTGATTGGAAAATTGTTATCGATTTACGTATTTAAAAAAAAATAGATATTTGTGATTTGGTATTGGTAGCTAATCAAATGGAAAAATGTGTTAAAAAGAAAAGTACTATGAAATATTTTTATCACGCTTGCTTTCCGACTCGATTTCAAACTTTTTTTTCGGTAGCACTTTTCTTTCTCATTTGATATCTCTTCTCTCATTGAATATTTAAAAAATGGAATGAGCATTATGAATTCTCAGCTGTTTTAAGACCAAAGTAGATAATTCAAATATTCATAGTCCATGACATGACGCAAAGCTGTGAAAGCAATTTTAAGGTGCTAGGACTCTCGCTTCATACGAGATTTCTATATGGTTGGTACCTTGAAGGAATAATATCATATATCTTACTAATATTATAAACGCGAAAGTTTGTATGGATGTATGTATGTTTGTTTCTCTTTCACGCAAAAACTACTAAATGGATTTTAATGAAACTTTACAATAATATAGCTCATACATCAGAATAACATATAGGCTATAATTTATAGAGCTAGCTATATTCCAAATATTAAAAATAATAATTATCTACTGTTTAATATAAAATGTCAAAATTTGAGAATGACATTTTGCAAAATAACGATTGTTAAATCAAAATTCTATTTTAGAAAATATTTAAATTAGTGAATTCATTTGAAGTACTCGCCTAATGCTTTGAATCGAATCAAGAATTATAGATATTTTAAATTAATAGCTTAAGAATTTTTTTATATTCATATTTAGGAACTAGGAAAAGAAAATAAGCTACTCGAAGTACTAACCCTGCGCAGACGAAGTCGCGAGCAAAAGCTAGTATATGATATATGTATATAATATTTCCTACAAGGTGGGTACACTCTTTTGAAATGGAATAAAATTTAATCTTCATCAAGAGCCGATTAATGGTAAATCTACGAATGGAAGTTTTTTAAATTACTATGATTGCTGGCTTATTGCTTAGTAATTTAAGTCCATCGGTAATATAATATAAAATCTAAACAAATGCAGACCTAAGAATCAGAATTAATAATATAATTAACCTTTAGCCTGGGATTCGTACAGAAATATGCACAAATTTATGATTTATGGGGAGTCAAATTCGTGATACATAAAAGACATAATTGAATATTCACGTAACCTGTTCCATTAACACTTTAAAAAATCGTTGATTTATTTAAATATTCTTTATTTACGTCATTTATGACTCAATTATTAAATCAATAAATTCGCAAACACCACTAAACATAATTATTATTATGGTATTATTGAGCATAAATAAAAATAGCAAATTATAATTTTATTGTTCCGATGACATCACATAAAAATAATAATTCTCATATAGGTATCTGCCTACGGGAAGCTGTCTTAATTTTTCTGACTCGACATAACATCGGATAGAGCCTACAAGATATGGAATATTCGAAAATTGTTTTCAGTTGTATCAGAAACGTTATTTATACTAATGAAAATCGTAATTTTTTAAGAATATTTATCACACGGAGAAAATACTTCCCGCGGGGCCTATGCCGTCTTTGGGGATGCTGCGTGGAGGATCTTTTAAAGGAAATAAAAGGGACGAAATTCTGTGAAGGAAAAAGGTATGAAGGGTGGGTAGGAATTTGGGTGTCGATGAGTCCAGGAGTGACGGACATATAAATCCATCCCTGCCACTGCGGTGCACGACGATGGGTCGAGAGTCCGGCTGGAGAGGTCTAAGATAGGTCTCCCAACAAGTATCTCCCGAACTGGCAAATGCATTCATCCCAAAGACCTATACAAACCTCACCCCATGAACTAGGGCACCCCTGCTAAGTCATCAAACGTAACGATCCACTTGAGGTGACCTATAGCAGGATTATTGGCTATTCACTAACCGGGGCGGCGGTATCTAACCAAACTCGCCTCCCAAATTAAAGAAGTAGTGAAAATAGTACTGACATATCTTACTAATATTATAAACGCGAAAGTTTGTATGGATGTATGTATGTTTGTTACTCTTTCACGAAAAACTACTGAATGGATTTTAATAAAACTTTACAATAATATAGCTCATACATCAGAATAACATATAGGCCATAATTTATAAAGCTAGATATATTATGAATAATAATTATTGTTTAATAGAAAATATCGAAATTTGCGAATGACATTTTGCAAAATAATGATTGTTAAAAATAATAATTATATTATGAATAATAATTATTCTTAATTCGAAAATTGAGAATGACATTTTGCAAAATAATGATTGTTAAATCAAAATTCTACTTTGGAAAATATTTAAATTAGTGAATTTATTTAAAGTACTAGCCTAATACTACTTATGTAGAGTACTTTGAATCGAATCAAGAACTATAGATATTTTAAATAAATAGGTTAAGAATTTTGGTATAAGCATAGTTGGGACCTAGGAAAAGAAAATAGGATACTCGAAGTACTAATCCTGCGCAGACGAAGTCGCGGGCAGAAGCTTGTAATTAATAATTACAATAAATTATTTTCATTTACATATTTTTGAATATCGGCGTATCTAGTACTTTGATAGAAAATTAATTTGTTTCTAGTACAGTACAGATTTACAAAATGTTATATCTGTGCAGGCGGCCATTTTTTATTCGACTTCAGAAAAGAGATATATAAAGAAAGGATATTTTTTATTATAATATCTGTAAAACTTTTCGAATAATCAATTTCGAACGATGTTCACACATTGTGTCTCTTAGTAGCAAGACAAAATGCTGTTTATCAGTGACGTTTCGCAAGTGTATACGTCAATACACACAACCCAAACCACATATCTATATATAAAAGGATGCCTTGACTGCAAAGATAAGTTTGTATCTATCCGCAGTTATTGTTTTCGACAGGCGAGATGTTTGAAAATCGCATGAAACCATTCTCCAAACCCATAAATATGCTCTCAGTTACGCTCCGTCACGAAGAATGCAAATATGTCACTTCTAATGGTAAAGAAACCAAATCAAATGTAAAATGCCCAGTTGGTTTTTCCAAAATGGCCACCTTTTATTATCAGCATTCTACCACCTTTCATTTGTGATGCATTTGAAGACTTCCGCGTATAAAAACTAAATTTCAGTTATTCGTCGACTTTTCCACGTAAAGTCCGCGCAAAATATTATAGTCTTTTTACAATAGTTACGACTATGAAAGTCACCTATAGTAGATACTAACTTGCTATATTTCCGCCGTATTGTGGTATCAATTAATCAATTAAAATCTATAGTATATTTGCGGCACGTTCCAGAGTGCGCAAGTTACTTCCAACAAGTTACTTCCCCACCTTCCTCATCTCCTTCATCTCCCCACTACCTCCATCCTCACAACATACCTAACTTGGGGATGCCATAATCTCACTGTGGCTTCAGACGGGAGCAGTTAGGACTCTTGTGTGGTATTCATGTAAAAAAAAGTATTACATTACATTATTATACTTTTATGCACCCTCGTCTCTCCCTGGAGAGACACCACCATTCAGAATCGATTCCTTGCGTAGAATAATTGCATTAGCCATGTTTAGTGTCCAGATCTGAATAATCAGCTTTCCTGCTTCCCAACCTTCATCTTTTCTACCTCCTTCCATTACTTACACCCTTCAACCTCACAACATACCCCAATGGCTCCGGGCAGTTGGGATTCCAGCGCGGTTTTCACATTTAAAAAATTCATATGTTTTCTTGGTGACCGGTCTACTCAGTGGAAACTTTTTAAATGTATGAATATTGAGTACAATCTTTTCATCGGATGTTAATTCCTCACATGATAATTCATCATATCTCGAAGCGTCGAAAACTGATAATTGGGTTTTTAACCTTAGGTTAGGTTAGGTTAGGCTAGGTTAAGTGAGGGGTCGGGAGGGGGAGGCGGGGAAATGGAAGGGTAGGTTAATGTGATGAATTATCCTGTGAGGAAGTATCGTGTCTGAATAAATTTACTATGGGAATTCAGACGCTGAGATCTCATAGTCCGGTTAGACATGGAACCGTTTTCTTCCATCGATATAATAATCATAAATTCGCCCTACCATAATTAATTTTATCTATACAGCCCATACCTCATTTCAATCCAATTGTAGCACATGCACTCCAACAAAGGGTAAAAAGCAATGCTTATTTGCGATCACGAGATAATGCACTTTCTTTTTCTTTTATTTTTTTTATTAGCTCCACACAGGAGGCCCTGAGGAAAACATTTACCCTATGGGCCTATGTCATCTTTTGGGATGCTTGTGGAGGATCTTTTTAGGAAAAGGAAGGAAAGGAAGTTCTTGAAGGGAAAATCTGGGGGTCAGTGTGTCTAGGAGTGACGGACGAATGAATCCATTCCTCCCACTGTTTCTATTGTTATGTTTATTATTTTGATAAATTAATTGTTTCGTATAAACCAAATAATCTGTCTATGAATATATAAACTTGTTTTCTTCAAATAAGTAGCGCTATGTATTTTATTGCATTACACACCTTCACAACAACACTGTAATAAAAAAATATTAAAATTAATAATTTAAATCACATCACAATACTTTTTATTCAGGGTGCCTTTTTCCCTATGCGGCGTTATGTTCTCAGTTTACCAAAGCAAACGTAAGACTAGTTAGGTACTTGTTATATAATTTGTGTCTAAATATTCGTGCGGCATTCGGAGGAAAGTGAAGGCGCAAAAACGCAGCCAGCGTAACAATTGCCTTTAGGCTGTCAAGTGTGTATGCTCTGTGCGGGCTCTTCCGATCCCAACATCATATTTTATTTCGTGGACCATCATCGCTCTTGTAACATCTCTTTTATGTGATATAGTGATGAGACTGATGAGCAACCCACGAGTAAATTTCGTGCCGCCCGCGAATCTTTTCGCACCATGAAACTCTACAACATTTATTGGTTCGACCTTGAACCTGGAATTTTTTTTATTGTGACCCCTTATTTTTGCGCGCTATGATTGGTATTTTTTTTTTTTTTTTTTATTTATTTATTTATTTATACGCCTATTAGGCTTTTACATACATAGTTATAAAAAATATTCATAAAATTGTAAGTTCACAGTTTCAGTAGTAATACATAGTATAATCTATCTATTTAACATATTATAATAGCAAGTAACTAGTAATGCATAAGATGATTATTTGTAGGTAGGTATAAACCTGTTGTACAAAAATAAGAATGTGCCTACTCCTAAGGTTAACAAACGTAATTTAGCTATAAAGAAATGTAAAGTTTATATGTACATAGTAGACAGTGAGAGCAGTAACATGGTATAATACGACATAATAGTATAGAGTATAAAATGAGGCCTTTGAATTAGAGAGTTTACGAAATAATTGTTGGCGGTATTGTTAACATAATATACCTAGATCGTTTGACCAGTTATCGTGGCTCGTTAAATCCAGGGCGTTCGCTCTGCCATTTTACATAGTTTTTAAAAAATATTATACACAAAGATTATAAGTATAGAATAGTAAAAGCAATAATTTAACCTTAACCATTTGACACATAAAAGCAAGTAAAAATAAAATGAAAACATGATAGTTTGTAGGTGTAAACCTGTCGTAAGAAAATAAGAATATGCATACTTCTAAGGTATAAAAACCAAAAATTGCTTATAAAAATGAAGTTTATATGTACATATTAGGTAGTAGTAGTATTAACATAATATCTATGCGACACATAAAAGCTAGTGTATATATTAATTTATTCATTCACTAATCTATTCACTAACTAGCGGGCTCCAAAAGCCAGCCAGTTTGTAAATTGATAAATAATTAAAAATAAAATAACATTTTTACTAAATGGTTACTGGTTACAGTAATTACATGTGAAAAAATAATGCAGTTGTAGTAATTGCAAGAAGTCTACATTTATTATTGTGTCAAACATGAGGAAATATTCTGATCAGAGGTGCAATAGCTAAATGTGTATTGTTTTATTATAAAAGTTCTAATATACTGGTTTTAAATTTGGAAACCGATTGAAAACGATAGACATCAATTGAACTATATGTGTTTCCAAGTGTATGAAGCCTTTGAATTGCGTGGGTTCCGTTTTATAAGGGAACCTTGTTTGAACCTTGGGAACGATGTTTCTAAAAAATCTACGTACAGAAGAGAGTTTTTCCGGGAGTTGTAATTAAATATTCAACGTTTTCAAAATCTGTATTGGAAAACACAAAAGAGTTTTACGAAAAAAAAATGTATCTCTATTTTTGATCAAACGTCTAAATTCAAAGTATTTTTATGTTGTCTTCTTTAATATTTCAGAATGTTAAAAATCGACAGCATTTATTGGTTTGGCCTGTTTGTTTAGTTTCATAGATGCGTATCCTACTGACAATAGTGACAATCAACAACTATAATCGATAAATGATGTAAGTGCGATGAACATGAGAACGGGTCATCTCTACGACTCGTTCTTGAGTTCAGCTGTGAAACAATTTACCGGCATCCGTGTTTCCTCTCTCCTACAACAGTCTTCAAAACCATTTCACTCATTCCTTTACACAAAAGATCCACCACACAACATCATTAAAGATGACATAAACCCCGAGGGATATTATTTTCCCGAGGGCTTCCTGTGTTGAGTAAAAAAAGGGTTTTCACTAAATCAATCAGTGATAATTCCAGTTTTCGTCCAATACCTCCCTTCACAAGGCATCCACAAATCATTTACAGAAATATATAATGTTCGCTTATATATATATTGTTTTCGCGTTCTTATTAAAGAATATATATACTTATTAAATAATATATCGTTTTGGAAAAAAACAGGTTAATTCCATCGATTATAGCACCACAGATTGCAATGTTAACACTGACAAGGTGTGTACCCTGTCCCCTGCGGCCTATAATGGATAAAATGGCCCTCCGGCTAAAAAGGTTCATCATCACTGCTCTGGATGACTAGAAGAGGTCTGATGTGCGCTCAGTAGATAGTGGAAGGTACCGGTTATCAGTGGCGTGCGGTCACGTAGTTTCTTGATATTTTTTTAGATACTTTTTAAATTACGTACTTCTGTTTGTAATAAACACCAAAGAAACACATATATAAGTAAATAAAAATAAACACACGTATAAAAAATTCGAAAAAAAGTACATCTGAAAATGTAATTCCAGAATAATTTATTTATCAAAAATAAATTAGATTTATTTTTATAGAAGTAGGTAAATTTTTTTGAAAAAATGTCAAAAAAACTCAAAAGTAATCAAGCACATACCGACGGAAGATACGCAGCACAAAATGTATATAAAACACTTTTGTCATTGTACATAATATAAGTACATGAACACCACACAAGACAACGTAATAAATTATACACAAATTCAACAAAGACAGAGTGTGGCAAAAGAAACATAGGCTATGAGGGTATAAACATATATAATCTCCTTCCTGATAACCTGACAACCGAAAATAAAATGAATATATTTTTTTTAAAAAAACTGTTTGCTCTCAAGATTAATGAGCAAAACCAAAATGTTCTTACTTAAAAAAATGTGTTACTTGGTGTTAGGTAGTAAACCATCATTATTGATATTATTTGTATCAATGTATACTTAAGTTAACAAAGCGAAATATGCATATTTCTTTTAACGTAATAAATAAATAAACTACTGTAGGCTCTAGCTTCTTACTTGCGAGGGTTCTTAAGCCGTCAAAACTCCTCCTAAAAGTTCTTTCAGATATTTAGGTTAAATTTTCATGACAACGATTCACTAATGTTACATCAGAATAGAATGGGACGGGGAAAAGGGAGGTTGGTAAGTGCCTGGCTATTCAGACCGGGTCACTAAAGACGACTAAAGCCATTAGAAGCAACGTTTCAATTCTGAACGGTGGTCGTACACCGGGGCGTTAAAGCATCTTCCACAACGTGCCGCAAATATAATATATGTTATTTTAAATGAATGAATTGTAAAATATCCAATGAGTAAATAGTAAAATACTCTAAGAAAGGATGTAACCGACGTGTGCACACCCTCGAATTCTTTATTATCATAATTTTATCGTCGGCTGTATCCTCCAACCGATCGCATTTTTTGCATCATTTTTATGGCATTTCTGAGAAATTTTTTTTTTTTTTTTTTTTGATTTACTAGATTCTTATTTTGCATGAAGTGCGAATCATTTAAATTTACTGAATTTAAAGTTAATGTTCTTTATACAAATAGAACGGCGTCTTATGCGCCTCGCAATTTTTACCTCATGTGGGTATTATTAAAAGTTACCTTGCTATTATAGACTTAAAGGTCCTGTGTTTTATCGATAGGGAAAAATTGTTATCTAAAAACCCTATTAAAATTGCATGTCCGCCCAAGCGGGAACAATCATCATCAGCATAGCCAGCCACGGCAGCATATATACATACGTGTCTGTTTGTGTTGTGTTGGGAGAGGGAAGGAGATGGGTCGTGTCCTCTTATTTAGGAATTCCCTCGCATTTGCCTTTGGAAATAAGGAAATCCACGAAAAAACCTTATTCAAGGGAGGCGGCCGATTGTCAACATGAAACAGATTCGGCCTTCAGTGACATCAGATGTCCTGCGTTTTGTGTTGTGTGGGGTGTGTGTCTGTTTTTATGTTAATATATACTTTATGGGAGTTTAGAATAAACATACATATATAAATACAGATATGAAATATTATATAAATATATAAATAGATATATAAACATACGTTATGGGGAAGGAATCTGGAGATTTAGGAAATACCTACTGTTCGCTTAATCGTCTGGTTCTGAATCCGGCACATGCCAGATGTGGTCGAGGTCCATCAGTATGTGTTTAGGTAGTCGGTGGGTATATCTGAAAGTAAAGTCAGCAGGGGAATTGTATTGACCGATTTCTTGAATGAGTTTATTTTTACTATGTCTGAGAGATTTGTAAAATCGGTCTGTGAGTCTGTGAGTGTATTCAAATAAGGTCGGAATGTCTTCTCTGTCATGAAGTTTTTTCAAGTTGGTTCTCCACCTCGTATTGTAAGTGATTTTAATGCAGAGATTTTGTAAAGTCTGTAGTCTCGTATGGTCAGAATGTGAGATGCTAACCCACACGGGGATCGCATATGTCAGTACCGGTCGGATAAGCGAGTAGTAGACGAGGAGTTTGGTTCTGGGAAGTAGCGGGCTTCTTCGATTGAATATTGGTCTCATCGCGCCGACTGCCTTTCTGGCTTTGTTGTGTGCCTTGAATATGTGAGATTTCCAGTTGAGGCGTGAGTCCATGGTCAGGCCCAGGTAGACAACTTCATCCTTCCATTCTAAGACGTGTCCTCCCATTTCGATGTTGACGTCTGGTTTTGTCTTCTTGCGTTTCCTCGTGTACATTATGACCTCGGTTTTGGCCTCGTTCAGTTTGAGGCGCCAGTTTTTGTAGTATTCTACGAGAGCGTCGAGCGCCCTCTGTAGGTATATGGCCGCCATATCCGGGTGAAGCGAGGAAACGTAGAGTTTGACGTCATCTGCGTATATGGATGTCTTGCATCTCTCGTCCTGGGGGATGTCGTGCGTGAAGATGTTGAAGAGATGGGGTCCCAGCAAACTTCCTTGTGGCACGCCTTTTGGAATCTCACGTATTGTCGACAGCGCATCCTTGATGAAGACTCGGAAAGATCTGTTCTTCAGGTATTCTTGGATCACTCTGATGATGTAGATGGGCGTGTTCGTCTTGTGAAGCTTGTGCAGGAGCCCTCTGATCCAAACAGTGTCGAATGCCTTTTCCAAGTCGAGAAGCGCAGCGGCAGTGTAGCGATGTTCGTTGAATTTTCTTGCGATGAATTCCGCTACTCTGGTAAGTTGGTGGGTGGTGGAATGCCTCTTCCGGAATCCGAACTGCTCGTCCGGCAAAGTGTGGTTTTCTTCGTGGTGTGGAAGCAGCCTGTTGAGTATAATCTGTTCAAATACCTTGCTCAGAGTGGAGAGTAGACTGATGGGCCGATAGTTCGTCGGCTGCTTCTTGTCCTTGTTGGGCTTGGAGAAGGGCAGCACGGTGGCCATTTTCCAGATCTGCGGGAAATGTCCGGTCATGAGGCAGGCATTGAACAGTTTTGTAATGTAAATGATGGCTTTTTGAGGAAGATGTTTGAGTAAAATGTTGTGTATTTGATCGCTTCCCGCCGCCTTATTGGTCTTCAATCGCTTGATGATGACGGCAACTTCACTCGGCGTGCTGAAATGAATGTCGGCGACGTTCGTCTGCTCCGCTTGGTCCAGATCTCGAAGAGAGTCTTCTACAAGTCGATCCGTTTCCGGATCACTCAGGCCATCCGTGGCTGTATAGGCTCTCTCAAATCCGTCGGCGAGCGCGTTTGCCTTCTCTTCAAGTGACAGCGCGAGTCCAGAGCCGTCCAACTTCTCAAGCGGGGGAATCGTGTGGTCTTGATGTCTCAGGGCTTTCGCCATTTTCCATAGGCTGTTGTCCTTTGGCGTGAGTGACGTAACTTTCTTCGTCCAAAGTTCGCGCCTGAGATTGGTGATTTCTTGCTTGATTTCCCGCTGCAGGCAGTTGTAGGCAGTCTTGAAGTATTCATCCCGCGTGCTGTGATATATGCGGCGCAGGCGATTCTTTTCTTTGATGAGCGATAAGACGTACTCGGGAAGTTTGATCGTGTATGTGTGTACTTCTTTGAGAGGTATGTATGTGTCTTGTGCGTGTTGAATGATTTCCGTGAGAGTGCTACCGGCTTCGTCAATTTCTTCTGATGAGCGCAGAGTTCCCGACGTTAGGTATATTCGTTCGTTAATTTCTTTCTTGAATCCTTCCCAGTCGGCGTCCTTGTAGTTTCGCTGTTTTCTGGGGCTCCTAGAAGTCGTTCCTCCGATGCTGAAGCTCACGGGCAGGTGATCCGACGAGAGTTCATCTAGCGTGCGTAGTGGCGAGATCGTCTTGACGTTTTTCTCGAGTACGATGTCCAGCGTGCTGGGGTACTTTGCGCGTGCTGAGTGGAACGTCGGTTTGTCCGGGGCCATTATCGTGTAGTTATGAGTCTGCATATGTGTGAAGAGCGTTTTCCCGTTCGCATTGCCTCTGTAGTTATTCCAATAGTTGTGCTTGGCGTTTAGGTCTCCTCCTAGAACAACAATTGGGCGCAAATTAAGTAATTTATCTAAATCTTCTCTCACCAGATTGTAGTTCAAATTGCAGTAGGCGGCGATGAAGGTATGCGCTCTATCCTCTATGATGACTTCGATAATTGTGGCTTCAGTATACTTCAACTTCGGAGTGGGGATCCTTGTAGACGTGATTGATTGACGAACGAATATAGCGGTACCACCGCCTTGTCCTTCCGCTCGGTCGTCTCGGTGAATTTCAAAGCCGGGCACTCTCAGCGGTATGTTGTGTTTTAAATGCGTTTCTGAAATTAAAATAATGTCAGTGTTTGTATTATTTGCTAGGGCGAGCAGTTCATCGGTCTTGAAACGGATGCTGTGGGCATTCCACAGGAGGACGTTGACCATCTCGGGATTAGACATCGAGAGTGGAGGTGATCAGCTCCATCAGGATGACGAGCTTCTCGGTCTTGTTTGTGCAGCGGGCCAGCTGCGATCGCACGCGCAGTAGACCCTGGAGCAGGGCCATTATGTCCACATCATCTTCGGCGGAGGCGGACTGTTGCTGTGGGCGAGGGTGCTGACGGGGCTCGTCTTCATGCTGCTGCTGCTGCTGGTGCGTGGCTGAGGAGCCACCGGCTACGTCAGCCCAGGAGCGTCCATCAGTCCTCGGCGCCGTCTGCGCCTGAGGGTGTGGCCTGCTTCCTTGGGCCTGGCGGTGTGGTGGTCTCTGGCGCTGCTGCAGCGAGGAGACGTAGGCTACCCTCTTCGGGCAGCCTCTGAAGTTGGCCGGATGGGGGCCGCCGCAGTTGCAGCATGCGGCTGGCTCGTCCCTCGTCGTCTTCGGGCACAGCGCCGAGGTGTGCTCCAGCAAGCACTTCACACACCTGGCGGTGTGCGAGCAGTTCCGGGACCCGTGCCCGAAATTCTGGCATCTGTAGCACTGCGTGCCGTGCTGCAGGTGGTTGCTACGGTGCTTCTGCAGGCGGATCCGGCAGTGGCACAGGTATTTGACAGCCGCTCTCAGCTGTCCCATGTTCACCTCTTTGGCGAACTGTGCTAAGTACATAGGATACTCAGCTGAGGCGGTTGTCATCCTCACAACCTTGATGGCAGGGTATCCTTGCTCTGCCAGATCCTCCATGATGTCAGCCGTGTCAACTGCTGGCAGGCCCTTGATGACGGCCTTCTTCATCTTCTCCGCCTCGGCCGTGAAGGTGTGGAAGCCCCTAGCTTCCCCCCGTAATCCATTGGTAAGTGCGCGGTGGTCTTCCATGCTCCGCACAAAGATGTTAGCAGTCCCGCCCCTGTTATACCGGAAGGTAAAATTGGGATGCCCCAGATGTCCTTGCACGGTCGCGGTAATCTGCGCGTGCGTCAGGTCCCCCAGGGTCATTACGACCGGGGGGACACGATCTTTCCTGGCCGCTGCACCTGTGGGAGAGGAAAAATTTTGATTATTATTTGAGCGCTTGGTACGCGGTGCGCCGCCGCCTTCACTGACCTCTTTAAGGTCACCAAACCGGTTGCCGATAACAACCGGTTGGGGTCCCTGCGGGGACAGTGGTCTCTTGATGGGGTTGGATGGCCTCGTCCATCCTTCCTCCGGGATCGTCTGGTCCATGGGCTGCTGTGGTCTCGCTGGGGGCCGGTAGGCAGAGGCTGGGCCTACCGGGGGGCGGCTGGGCCCGGCTACAGGCTCGGGCATCGGGATGGGGGCTGGGATGGCGGCGGGAGTCGCGGCTGGAGTCGGGGCAGGAGTCGGGGCAGGAGTCGGGGCAGGAGTCCGGGGCTGGTAGGCGGGGATGGTGAACAAGACTGTCCCCGTCTTAGATTGCCGCCTATACTGGCGGGCGCCCGGGGGGACCACAATCGGCGAGTCCTCCGGGTTGGCTGGGATAAGCCGCGCGGGGTACATCCGCACGGCAGGGGTCTTGTACTTCTGCTTGAAGGGGATTGAAATTCTTGGAGGGGCCAGGGCGTCTTCTTCGTTGCCTTGAAAAAGGCAGTTGGGGGGCGCGAGCGCCTATGCGGGCAGCCGGTCGGAGTCCGGCCGGCTAGCGAACGAGCGGTGGTCTGGCTGTGTAGCACAAGCCAGACAGAGCGTGTATGCGGGCACAAAACTCTCACGTCTCAATGCGACTGTCGCAGGCGGCAGTCACGAAGCGAATCCCGATCTCTCTTTCTGAGAAATTCACCCAGAATTTCTGACCTATCAATGCTTCAGTACCGTGCCGCCGACGATAAATCATTTTCCCATAGGAATCTATAATTTTAATCATTGTTTCTCATTTTAATCCAATTAGATTTATATCTACATGTAAATTGTAAACTATTATTTGTGTGTAAAATGTACATCTTCCCAGTACAGCAAAAATAAAAGCTATTTTGCATACGCTGTTACTGGGAAGTTAAAATAACTGATATTTACGTAATTATGTGTTTTCAATAATATTTTTATGTTTTTCCGATTTTAAAAATCCAGAGACCTCGTAGGGTAATAAACTAAACAGATTTTATTACGCTATCCTACGGGGGACCTTGGAAAAATATGATTTACGCCTTGAAACGTAATCTGTCCGTCTGAAGGCCAAATTACGACAAATAATTATCACGTAAACCGAAATATTTCTAAAAACCATTTTTATTGTGAAAAAAAAAAAATCTAGTTGTAGCCTCATGTATAATATCATCAATCACACAAATAACTACTTGTAATTATATATTGTGTGATCCACAGAATTAATTGTAGAAAACCAATTCAATCGACCACTTTCGTGGACGGATCTGGCAAAATGAGTTGGCAACAGTTTCCGTCCGCTTATATACTCTCGTGCCGAGGCGACCTTTTCCCTCCACTTTTTCCTGTACAAGGGCCGGTAACGCTCCCCGGTCCGACAAACAGGATATAAAGAGCGATTTTAAAAATAATAAATCAGTTCACCACTTGCTTTCAAACAAGTCTTTTATTTCAAAACCCCTTGAAATAACCTCATCAGCCCGCTGCTCTCCGCCGAAGTCCTTCCTGAAGACCACCTGGTGCTTACCTCCTCAAGAAAAGTCGGCCCAGCTCTTGGACACCGGCAGGCGCCAGGCTCGGCCAGGAACCTAGGCACATCCATCCGGTACCTCTCACAGTACTGGATGCACGGAGGCCAGCGAAGAAATCTACGCAACAACTATCATCATCATCAGCAAAAGAAGTGCACGAGAGCCGGCAGCAACTATTACACATTTACAGTCTTGTAACGACCAGACGTCTGTTACAAAGGATTTGGCATAACACCATTTTGCAAAGAAAATTCGCTACGTATGTTGAAACGGTATGCCAAGTCCTTCTCGGTATTTTGTTTAGTCATTGGAAATAAAAATAACACAAATAAAATTTTCTTGCGCACGCCGGGATTCGTCTAGCTCATAAATTGTCATTTTTCATTTATAAGTTTTGTATAAAAAATAAGCTAGATTATCTGAAAAATCGGGCTAAGAAGCTAAACCGCTTTTTTGTAGCTGACTTCCTTATTTTGGAGTTAAGAGGAAAATAAACGCCAGAAATATTTGACTTCTTACCCCTTTAGCACTCCGCGTGTTTTTGGTATAATCTGCCTGAGGAAAGTAGCGTTAGTCAATGGATCGAGTCAAAAATAATCTTAGCCACAAAGGGGCATTTTTTAAAGCGGCTTCTTATATAACTTTATATTTATTTAATGAAAAAACAAATTATTTAGTACTTGTTTAGTTCAAATATTTTTGAAGAAAATTTTCTATGTCTGTTCAAGATGAAAAAATTTAGTCCATGGAAATAGTCAAAAATAATCTTAGCCACAAAGGGGTATTTTTTAAAAGTTGTTTCTTATATCACTTCATATTTTTGTAATGAAAAAACAAATTATTTAGTGCTTTACGCTAACATTTTTTGTTAAGTCATTAATTATTATTTTAATTCCAATAGAGAAGGTAGAAAAAGCTTCAATATATCCATAGCATAATATTTCACATTCATAATGAAAGTCGATTCGTAGTAAAGATCTTAAATGTAGCAGGAGCTGAGTTGGCAGCACTGCCACGGAGGCCGTTTTTATTATTATGCACTATGAATCGGGAACTGTATGTTAACATGCACCGCACACCACTGGCAGTTACTGAGAAAAGTTTAACGGTGTATAGTGTATGGCCGGCATTAGCCTAGGACTGAGTCGTCTTTGTTCCGATTACAGAAATCCGATGGCGGTGCTCTCATTAGGAAGCGAGTGCTCCACAAACGTGCTCCGCAGAAAATATGCAGAGTGGAGCCTTCAAAATACTCTTGCAAAACGCGAAGGAGATAGAGTGCTTCATATTGAATGGATAATGCCGCTTTTGTTATACGATTCTTGACATGATAAAACACGTGACTGTTAATGTTTTGTATCTTGCGTCACGGATGAGGCACTGGCATGCATTTTTTATTTGATTAAAAAAAAACATTTAAAGTTTTTTTTAACCACCTATGACGGCCTTCGTGGTCGAGGGGTAAGGTTCTCGACTAGCAATCTGGAGGTCGCTGGTTCAAATCAATTTTTGTGCAAGTAATTTTTTTATTTGATTGATTTGTGTTAAACATGTGTATACGTTATATTTGCGTAACCTAACCTAACCTAACCTTAAACTTAGATAACTATGATCAATAATCCTTTTTATTAACATATTTCCGTTTTCCAACAATACGTCGCCTGAGTGCTTAATTGTCCAAATGACCATTTTAGTTTTTGTCCAATCTCCATTTTAAAACTAAAAATTAATTATCAAAAACCATCCTTAATCACTTTACTAAGAATGATTCAAACCAGTGATTATTGATCCCAAAGTGGTCGAGGTGGACCCACAGGGGTTTACGGGAGACTCGATGGGGATTGTCATAAATATGGTAGAAATGTAGCAGCAGGGAGTCCACCGAAACCATTAAAATTTTGAAAGTGGTCTACGAGAAAAAAATTTAAGGAACCTCTGATTTAAACTAATTAGACATTTACATTTACGGAAATAGCTTCATCTTAAACACCTATCGTAATGTTTTATTGAAATAATGAAAGAAAACCTCCATCTCCTGTAAAATTTTCCAATGGTCCTTTGGACAATTAAGCAGCCGGGCGACTATTAGTTATCAAATATGTGGTTAATTAATGATTTTTCGAGTTATAAATTAAGTAGATATTTGTTTTTAGGTCGTGATGTCATTATATGAAAGTGACTCGTTTTTTTTTTTTTACATTAAGTCCACACAGGAGGCCCTGAGGAGAATAATTCCCCTCAGGGCCTATGTCATCTTTGGGGATGCTCTGTGGAGGGTATTTTTAAGGAAGGGAAGGAGAGGAAGTTCTGGGAAGGAAAAAGGTATGAGGGTTGGGTAGGAATCTGGGGTTCAGTGTATCTAGATCATCCGCCGCCAAGACCTAGACAATGAACCCCATGAACCCGGGCACCCCTGCTAAGTCACCAAACGTAGCAAACCACTAAGGATGACCTATGGCAGAGGTGTTAGTTATCCAATAAATGGTTCCCATAAGGTACCAATGCTTTTTATACAAAATATTGATAAAACTCCACATTGGATATTTTTTATAACAGCAAAGCAGTAATGGGTCGACCATCCAAATTTAACATTTGAATTTTGACAGCGAAATCGCTGATTTTGTCTTGTGCACGTTGTTTTATTGAAATTGTATACTATGCTCTAATGCCGCCCACAGAATTTTAGTTTAATATAACAAAAATAACAAAAAAAGTTTAGTTGGAAATTATCCCAAAATTCATATAAATTCAAGGCATAAAAAAGTCTTCCAACTAAAAAATCTCTCGTGTTCGCACGTCTCTATTTTTTGCAACTGACTATGCAACTTAAGTCTCTCGTGTGCGGACGCCCTAATCTTGTGCTTATTGACGATGTTGCGGTTTTTAAAATACGAATAAAATGTTTTTAAAAAAAAGTGCCATCTTTTTTTTTTTAAATACCGTGCAAGTTGCTCACGGCTAAGCGTTCATATTAAAGTCCACAGCAAAGCGTCGGCTGACCACCAGGTCTAATAATTGACCATTATTAAGAAACAACCTAGCATCACCAGTGGAAGCGGTAAGTAATCTTTACACTAACTACTTACTAACGCTGTAATCTCAGAAGTATTCAAACCTATCCTTCTTATGAGTTCCTGGTAATAGACTGACCTAGAGCATAATTAAATTTAATGCTCGAAATTCAAAATTCAATTCGAAATTCAAAATTCAAACTCGGTATTCGAAATTAAAAAATCAAAGTGTTCGAAATTCAAATTTTAAACTGTTTTAGTTTTTGTTTAATTTTGACGGATTTTAGACATTTATTTATCTCAATATTTAACCATCCTTATTTTTTTATAGCGAACACCTTACAAGAGTCCCAACTGCTCCCGTCTGGAGCCAGTGAGACTATGTCATTCCCCATTTGGGATATGTTGTGAGGCTGAAGGTAGGCGGGGAAGGGAATGAAATGGGGAAAAGGAAGGTGGTGATGTACCTGGCTATTCATATCTAGTCACTAAACACGGCTAAAGCCATTTCAAGCAAACTTTCAATTCTGAAAGGTGGTCTTACACCAGGGCGATACTGATAGTATGGAACCACTCTAGAACGTGACGCAAATATAGTATATATTATTTTTAAATTAATTAATTGGGAAATAACGCAAATTAATCAAATAAAATCTATTTGCGCACGCCGGTTTCGAACCCGCAACCTTCGGAATGAGAGTCCAAAGCCTTGCCCCTGGACTACGCCGGCCCTCTAAAAGAGCGTAATAATAAGCTGTTAGAAATTCAAAATTCAAACTGTTTTAGATTTTGTTTCATTTTGGAGGAATTTAGATATTTAACAATATTTTTCAATGTTTTAGTCCTTATTATTATTGAAAAATGGAAAATATAATACACATTTTTTCTAATAAGTTTAAAATACATACCTGGATTATATTTACGTTGTGGCCGATTTTATCATTGCATTTTATATTTCAAAAATACCTAATTTCATCTTCTTCCCCTTGTCCTAATAGGGTCTAGAACCGATTGCTTCGACAAGGCGCCTCCAGGCGTCCCTCTCCATTGCAGGCTCGGCCTCTCCTAGCACAACCTCTGGAGTTTCCTCAACTTTGCTTAGGACTGCCCCTTTAAACGCTTTCCCCTGGAAACCTTATTTTTGGATCGAAAATTTGAACCCTTAGAAATATTAAATAGGTGCATTTATACTTGCCCGTGAACACTTCTTGGTCCTTGTTATAATCGCCCCTTTTTTGGTAAGCCTTTTTAAAAACTTAGAAAATTAATTAAGTAGGTACCTTAAACACTTTGTAGTGCAAAATCTCCTACAAACCCTTTTTCTGATAGGGTTTTTTATTGGATAAATATCTAATTGGAAAATTGTCGATTAGACTATTTATATATTATTTACGGTCCAAATACCTTTAAAAACAGAATAAACCTTTTTTTTACATAAAAATGGATCACAAAACAATTATACAGTGTAAACATAATAAATACTAATAACTGCTTAAAAATAGTGAATAATAATAATAAATAATAACTAATAACGTAACATTTGTATGGAGCACTTTTTTGTTGTTTCAGTTCAACCTTTTTTGTAAGTTTTTTCGTTGATATTGAAAATATCTGCTACTTCTGTATGTTTGTTACCTAAAGCTTTGTATGCGTGATGATATATTATGACCGGAAAACATTTTAATATTTTTATTCAAGCATACATTTTGGCTGTTGGCAACTCAACAAAGTGGCGTTTCCACAACCAATTTCGCGGAATTTATACATTTTCCGCGTAAGGAAGGAGTGCGTCATTCCGAATGTCACATGTCGAGTAGCAGACAGAAAAACATTTTAAGTTATATCCCCAGTCATCATTAATTTCTCCAGTCATCGTTTGATTATTTGTAGAAAAGCATTCTCCACCATTTCACCCTGACATTTGGCTGTGGTTTTTGTGAAGTGAATATAATCGCAATAATGATCACCCGACTGTCTTTAGATTGTCGGAGAACCGAGAGAACGTTGTCCAAATCTCTTCACTTTCATCGTGACTATTATTATTCCGTTGAACAATATGTATTGGCAGGAAACGGTGAATTCACCAATCAAATAGAACGTATAAAACTAACCCGGGTGTAAAATATTTAACCTCAACTAATAAATCACCGTTAAAGATAAAAGTTATCAATGTCGCCATCTCTTAATATAGCGAGTCCGGTACTTGAAATATGCGGTTTATAAGATCCATCACGGAAATCAAGATCAATATCGGCTAGGTATAATAAGGTTATCCCTTATCGCACAAAACGCATTCAAACGTCGTTTGTTGACGTATCTCAATACAAAACTGAGAAGCTTTTTGCTTCCCATATAAAAAAATTGCTAAAACTTACATAGCTGGCCCCGTAGCACAGTCGATCGCTGAGGATTGATAGGATAATTGTTATGGTGTAATTAATCCAATTTCATTTATAATTGCTTTTCATATCAATAGTAGATAAGTACTTCATTAAAGGAAAAAAAAATAATATTTGCCTATTGTTAGTTAGTTATTTTAAAATAAGGAAGTTCAGCGAATTTTCTTGTTCAGCGAAGGCAACTGAAAACTCTCAACTGCCAACTGTCTTTGTATGACAATGTGATGGCCCGCACACTACACAATGACTCAAAAACTCGTTGTCAATGGTAACGCAAGCGGTGACTCGCGACTCGCACTGCTGATTGCCGTGGCTGGCCATTGCTAGTTGCCAGCTGTCAGCTGATTGTTTTTCGTCTATGGTTAAACAAGCTTTTTGACCAATCAAGACATAGAAACCAGCCGGTTTTAGTTTGGTTTCAGTTGCGAGGTCAGCGGAGCGCCTTTGCATAATTTTTACGAAAAAGCAAAAGCTTGTCACTTGTTGTTCAGGTTTCTTTGGAGGCAGACTCCTCAACAACGGTCAAACGTGACCATTTTGATCTGTAAATTGTAGCATCATGCTTTGAAGTCAATCGACGTTTTTGCAAATCACAGTGGAATTACTATGTAAAGTGATGGCTTTTCGAAACAAGGTTTCTAGTTCTGATTGGAAATCATAATAAATAATAACTTGCTGGATCACGAGGTTATCCTGCTTATATACCATGCACAAGCCGGAGCGCTTGTGAACTTTTGAAGAACAACCTCAGGATGACAGACCCCCGTTTGACCATGGAGACTGGGAACTTGGAAGTCACAGCTATCCAAGGAGAGATCTAACTCACCAGGACGCCACATTGTCCGTTGGTTGGAGCGATCTCTCCATTGAGGGACTCTACCAATCACCAGAGGATCGGACGGATGGGCGTTTACCACACTAAATAACATCACAATAGCTAGACTAGATTATTATAATGGTCGATCCAGAGGAAAGCTCCTTATCTGTATAATTTAATGTAATTTATGTAACTATAACTTCCTTAATTACCCAAAGTGTGTTTAGTCCCCCACGCCCTTGTAAAAGATATTCCAGCTCTACGCTGTCGGCTCTGGTCACAGCGACCAGTGTCACCCATTAAATAAATTAAATATAAGGCCTACAGCCACCTCTAATTTTATGTCTGCATATCCCGTAATTTTTACGGGATATAACTTTCGGTAACTTCTCATCGTTTCCTAGGACAACTGCAGATCGCTATCATACAAACAACTAGCTGACCCGCCCACGCGTTGTTGTGGCTAACGAAACACAACGTGATCTACTGGATGGTTACCTAACCTAGATTGTGTGTGTTGTGTCAATAAATTAACTCACATCGCCGTCTGTCAGAAACTTATGGAACTTAGAAATACATTCAAATCATTGTCCCATAACAAACATTTAATGAACATTTAATTCGCGATAATGAATATTGAGGCCAATAGTCGAGATAAAAACTGTACTATCTTTTAATTTGGACCACATTACACACATTAAGCCAAATTTCACCAAAATCGGAGTTTATCCTGGACGAAAAGTCGTGACGCTAGATTTTTATACAACTTTCCTAGCACACTAAATTCGCATACATAACACATAACACAAACATCCACGCACACACACGCACCCACACAAACACTCACACACACCTCTCTCCTTCCATAAAATAATAACTAAGTCTATGTAGCTTCTTCGGTTCTAGATATCGCTTTCATCCAGGCCGTTTCTACTTAGGATTTTAAAGCATTGAGTCATCCAGGAGTTCTTTGGTCTTCCTCTGGATGACTGTCGATGAAACTCCATAGACATTGCCTGCTTCACTGTGTGGTCTGGTGGTCTCCGTTTTATGTGACCATACCATCTCAACTGTCGTTCCTCTAGCTTACTGTTTATGACTGTGATACCCAGGCTACCGCGACTGCGTGAAATTTTAATCTTATCTTTTAGTGACACTCCTGCCTACCATCTAAGCACTCGCATTTCTGCTGATTCCTAGTAAGTTGCTTAGTGTAGGAGTTGTACAGGGTCCAGCATTCGGAGACATACATTATCGCGGGTCTAACAATAGTCTGGTATACCTTTCCTTTTAGTTTTATAGGCATTTTTGTGTCACACAAGATTAATGTTATGGATCTAAATTTACTCCATCCCACACCTATTCTATGGTTAAAATCACATCCTCCATCTCTGTGAATGAGTGAACCCAGATACTTAAATGTGTCACAGTTGGCTAATGTTACTCCATCCAGTTGCATCGAAGGAGTTACAGCATTTGTGTCTTCAAATGGCAAATACAAATATTCAGTCTTTTTCCTGCTAATTTTTTAGGCCATTATGCTCCAGGATTTTTCTCCATCTTTCCAGGCTATTCTGTAAGTCACAATGATTATCTGCTATCAGTACTACATCATCTGCTAAAAGCATAGACTTGAGAATACTGTTGTTCATTTCTTGAATTGTTAGATAATTCATGACTATTATGAATAGCAGTGGGCTGAGGACAGATCCTTGGTGTACCCCCACTTTAATTGGAAATTTAGGTGATGTCCCTGATGTGCATCTTACTTGTGTTTCTGGTACGTTATGAGATCTCAATGCCGCCCATATCAGGCTTCGGGGTGCGATAATTTAATTAATTTAATTATGAAAAGGAACTTAGTAAAAAAATACTGGTATTTAAGTTTGCATGTCATCTACGTGAACATATTTTTTATAAGTCAAAATATATGTTTTACTCACCTTCCCTATTCATCGAAATTGTTTTATTTAACCTCCAGAGATTTCCATTGATACAGGCCAGCAAACAAATAATAGCAATCATTAAATTCAACAACAAAACTTTCCATTTCATTCTCTCATTCAATTTCCCCTCGCGATTTTGGTAAGCTCATCGAGTGTTTTGTTGTACCGTATACTTTTCCTTTCCTTCAAGTGACCCGTTGCGGTGTCGAATGTAATTTGAGGTGTGCATTAATCACCGGGTCACCTTTCCCATATGAACCGCACGTTCTTTTAGTAGGTAATACATTCAGTAGTGGGCACATAAGTCACCTAACATGACTGACATCAGACGCACGTGTTAATTCATCTTAATCGGTCTTTACACTGTTCGCAGCGCCCTTGAGGTGATTTTTCACAAAAACGGCGCTACACAAATCATCCAAATATTATTATTATTATTATTCCACTTGCTTATTTATTAATTTATTACTTATTAACATCCATTTTTACACATGAAAAGTAAAAAATATATAGTATAGTATAATAAATAAATAGATAGTATAAATCGAAAGCTTATCAATAAAGCTAGTATTTATGGACTATTAACTAGATCTTTTAAAAATTTATACAGAAATACCAATAAATAAGGCAGTGAAAAACCTTCTGTCTAATATTTTAAGCACATTAAGCATTAAGCATTAAGCTTGTTTTTTTTAAGTTTTTTTTTATTCCAGAAAAAAAGAAAATAAAATTTTCACTTACTTAACTAGAATTTGAATTAAATTACATTACATTACAGTTTAACTATAGACGATACATTACATTCATATATACATTACATTACAGTTTAACTATAGACGAAGAACAATCAGCTGACAGCTGGCAACTAGCAACGGCCGGCCACGGCAATCAGCAGTGCGAGTCGCGAGTCACCGCTTGCGTTACCATTGACAATGGGTTTTTGAGTGATTGTGTAGTGTGCGGGCCATCACATTGTCATACAAAGACAGTTGCCAGTTGACAGTTTTCAGTTGCCTCAGTGAGCGGATCGTCGTATTCTTTCAATAGCTTTTAGATGAATATTAGATATCGATCAGGGAAATTTGAAGTGCTGAAAAAGACAAAATGTTAATTGTTCAGGAGAGCGAAAAGAAAGTTTTTATTTTTTCAAAAAATTATATCTCTTGTTTTTTGTAACTTATAATGGTTTTTTATTATAAAATAACATTGAATATATCTTTCAATATACTTGACATTTTTTGTAAATTTCTTATTTAATTTATGTTTATTTTCCGGAAACAAAAATCCTCTTGAAATACAAGCCGTAAAAGACCCACTTATTTTCTTAGAAATATTTCGACGACGCCGATCGAAAAAGAATATTAAACGATACGATACGATACGATACGATTGTACCAAACCAGCCATGAGCAATCCTGTCCCGGTGAGACCGGTACACCAGGGGGCACTGATTTGTTAGGACTAGGAACAAGTGCTCTGAGGATAGAAAGGAGGTTGGAGTTTAATCGACCGGTATACATGGCAACCTAATAAGCCAATATTGGAATTTAGGATGGGCAGGAATAAAGGAATGGATTGAGCGTTATGATTTCGTATTTCGTTTCTTTATGCCTTTCTTCTTCTTGCCTCTTCTCGGCTTTTCTTGGATCTTCTCATTTCTTCTTAATTCTTCTTGTCTCTTCTTGCATCTTCTTGGCTCTTATTGGCTCTTCTTGTTTCTTCTTGGCTCTTATTGGTTCTTCTTGCTTCTTCATGCTACTTCTTGGATGTTTTTGCCTCTTCCTGTCTCTCCTTGATTCTTCTTGGCTCTTATTGGCTCTTCTTGCTTCTTCTTGCTACTTCTTGGATGTTTTTGTCTCTTCCTGTCTCTCCTTGATTCTTCTTAGCTCTTTTTGTCTCTGTTTATCTCTTCTTGGATCTTCTTGACTTTTCTTTCATCTTCTTGAATGTTCTTGTCTCTTCTTGTTTCTTCTTCTCTCTTCTTGCCCATTCTTCGCTTTTCTTAACTTACCTTTGTTATTCTTTCAAATTCTAAGATATGGTTGGTTCGTCTTAGTTCATCCCTTTTCTTGTATCTAATTGTTCCTTCTTATTTCTTCTAGTCTTGTTTTGGTCTCTTCTTGTCCCTTCTTATCTCTTCTCGCTGCTTCTCGGATCTTCTTGGTGTTTCTTGCAACCAACTTCTTCTCACTCCTTCTCGGCTCTTCTCGGTGTTTCTTGCAACTTCTTGCGAGGTTTAATCGACCGGTAAACATGGCACCATGGGCATTCGTCATTTCTTGCCTCCTAAATTTTTTTCTTGCCAACTTTAGCTTCGTGTTGACTCTTCCTGGCTCTTTTTCGACTATTTTAGTCAATCCTAGTATCTGCTTACATCATCTTGCTTCTACTAGCCTCTTCTCGATTCTTCTGGCTTCAACTTGGTTCTTTTGCTTCTTTTCGTTTCTTCTTCTTGGCCTTTCTTGGCACTCTTTGCTTGCATCTCGTTGGTTCTCCTGGTCTCTGCAGGCGTCTTTTTGTATCATCTTGACTTTTCATGCTTCTTCTAACCTCTTCCTGATTTTCCTTGGTTCTTCTTACTCTCCTTGCATATTTTGCATTGTATTGGTTCTTCTTGGGTCTTCTTGTTTCTTCTTGCGTCTTCTTGAATAGTCGTATCAATACGAGATGATTGTACCACCCCAGCTAGGAGTACTCCTGTCCCGGTGAGACCGAGACACCAGGGAGCACTGAACACGTGCTCTGAGGATGGGAAGGAGGTTGGAGTTCAATCGACCAGTGTACATGGCAACCAAATAAGCCAATATTGGAATTTCGGATGGGCAGGAATAAAGAAATGGATTGAGCATTATTATTTTTTCCTTTCTTTATTCTCGTCTCTTCTCAGCTCGCCTTGGCTCTTCTTGCTATTTATTGTGCTTATTGCTCTTATTGCTTCTTCTTGGTTGTTCTCGCCTCTTCTTGTCTCTTCTTGGCTCTTCTTATATCTTATTTTCTCTTCATGTCTCTGATTATCTCTTCTTGTACCTTATCGTCTCTTCTTGCTTCTTCTTTTTGACTCGTCTTAGTTCTTTTTGTCTCTTCTTAGCTCTTCTTGTCTCTTCTTGATCTCTTGTTGAATTGAACCGATAAAAACCGCCCCAAATCGTGTAAACCATTAAAATAAATAAAAGAAAAATCTTTGATTGTGCACGTCAGTATATGGGGGAAGGAATTTCGAGAAGCGCAATCCTTGAACCGCATTGGGCGCCGTTATCATTCCCACGTCGACGGAACGTCCCCGGCACAAAAAAAAAAACAAAAACGTAAACTCCTCATCACAATACTGCTGCACCTCCCTCTTACACACCAAACAGTAGTGACAACAACAATTACTGTATTTCTACTTCCCCCAAAGGAAACAAGAAAATCACTCTCTAGCATCTTTCTCACTCGTTTTCAAAAAGCAATGCCGCGTGCTGTTGCCGTCGCCGCGCCGTCGCCAAGGTAATTATAACAGCAGCCATAGATACGAGCATAGAAATACGTTGAGTTTTACTGTTAAATTTGTGACTCAAAACCATTAATCACTTCAAATGTACCCTTTACGCATATAACTACGAATCAGGTATATCAACGAAGTAATATTTTGATTCTCAACAGGGTTAGTTATACAATCGAGATTGTATTATTTACTTGTAAATAAACAAAATACGATAATCTGAAAGCAATAAATATTTATAAATTGTGTTATTTAAAAATGAAAAGAGACTTTATGTTATAATCCCTAGCGGAACCATAAATCTAACGCTATTAGCGTCAACCTTTTCTGCATTCATGCGTTTCACGCAAACACATTATTATTAATTGAAACACATTATTTTTAATTGAAAACGATTACTAAATCCAAAAATCGAATTCTTGCGTAACACATGCTGTACCCTAGGATTAAAATCTAGGTAATTCCCACATTCGGGATAAGCAGGATTGCTATTTAAACAGGAACTAACGGTTCCTACTTGTTCACTCTTATTTCTTTCGAAGCGCAGACTACACGCTGCACTTCCCTTTGATTATTTTGACATTGTTCTAAATCTAAGTTTTATATTACTTATACTTTAAATAAAAGTTACTTCATCTAAATCTTCAACTTATCATTATCTACGGAAACCTTACCTCAAGACATCATCCACCTATCTACATCTGCAACATTGATCATCGCATCTGCAGATAGTTTCCTGATTTTCCATCTTTAATCCACCGACTGAAGAAACATCTCGACTAATTGCTCGCAGTGCCAGAGTTTAATTATTTTACTGCCTCCTCAACCGAGGGTCGTAGCAAAATTGGTGTCAGAAGTGGGATAGCAATCGCTATCAGGATAGCAAATTCGCTATCAACAGCTACGGATAGCTCAACTCTTCAAAAGGATCTTCTGTGACGACGGAAGACTCCACTCCAAATAGGACACGAAAGACCAGTTTGGCGGATTTTCTCGTCAGAGAAAACTTTCCTCGGAAAGCAGGGCGGCTCTCCCTGAAGTCCACCTTACGACGTCGACGGAGCCTGGAGAAGAAGATTACGGCAACAACGCAGATCAACGGAAGCCTCGTGCAGTCCAGCGACTACGGTGAACTCAGTTCTTCAAGCAGCCAAGAATCCGATCCTGAACTCCAAACTTCGAGCATCGAGATCTTCATTACAACATGAATTGGGCAGCACTCATACTAATTCTTCTGTGAGTACATAAAAATTTTTGTCCTGTAGAAATTTTTATCCTTTTCCACCCAATTCCTTAGTTAGACTTTGTCAAATAATTTCTTTCCTTTCTCGCTAATTGTACCGTGAACCGTACATTAGTAAATATATATTTGTATTGTTTATTATAAATTAAATTTCAAATTTTTCAACGCGTAAAAATAATTTTAATAAATTCGCGTAATAACTAACTTAGCTAATTTGAATCTAATCGGAATCTGAACCGAATTTATAATCATTAAATAAATATTTTTATCACAAAATATAATAATAATCTTTTAAAATGAATACTGATTCAGTTTCAACTTCTTCCACATCTAATGAAATTTTATCCTTACCAGTACTATTCAAATTTATTAAGCCTTACGATGGCAACAGAGAAAAACTCTGCGCGTTTCTTACAAATTGTGATAGGGCTGTAGTATTAGCCACACCCAATCAACAAAATACTTTATTATCCTTCATTTTGACCTCATTAGAAGGCCAAGCTGAAGTTATCTGTGCCAATCACGTTATAAATAATTGGACAGAACTAAAAGATCTACTTAAAAGATCATTCGGAGAGAGAAAACATTACGCACATTTATTGTTAGAACTTCAAAATTGCAAACAATTCCATAACGAAAGTATTTCTCAATATATATTGCGTATTGAAAATTGCATTAAAAACCTTCTAGTTTCAATCAATCAAAATAATAAAGAACCAGCTGAAATGTTAGGCAGAACTGCAAGCATTCAGGAACTCGGTATGCAAACTTTTATGTACGGAACTAATCCACAAATTGCAACCATATTAAGATCGCGTAACCCCAAAGATTTAAACGAAGCTTTTACAATCTCTCTAGAAGAAGAAAGAATAAATAAATTATTAAACTCATCGAAAAATCACAATAATAATTCAATTAAAACTTGTACGATTTGTGGTAAATCGGGCCACACTAATTTCAATTGCTATAAAAATAAAAATAATAATAATAATAATAATTTCGATAAACGAAAAGTAATGTTTGTAAAAAATAAAAATTTTAATAAAACTTATTCTCCAAATTCTGGATCTAATAACTATAATAATAATTTTAATAAAACTCCCAGTCCAAACTTAGGACAAAATTACAATGATAAAATGTGCAGGTACTGTAAAAAACCTGGTCACTTAATTAATGAGTGCAGAGCATTAAAATTCAAAAATGAAAATGCTAATAATTCTGCAGCTCTCTCGTCTTCCCTACCAAGGAAACATGATTCGCAAATGAATCATTTAAACTTCAGGTCTACGATAGAAACCCGAGCCGGTCTATTGTAGGTCGCGAGCGAGGCTCAGAAGTATTTTTGAAACGTTCCATGTTAAAAAATAAAAATTTGAATATTAATAAAATTATTAATTATTCGCCATCTCGTTCAGATACGTTGCGCCATGTAATTCTACAATTACCTACAAATGGTATTATTTATAAGAGGCATTTCCTCATCGATTCAGGTGCAGCCGTATCCCTCATTAAGACATATTGTCTTAGCGAAGGTACTTCCGTAAATTCGGGCAAAATTATCGAGATTAATGGCATATCACGTAGATCGAATAAATCGATTGAATCTATTGGAATCGTTCAACTTAAATTATGTCTTCAAAATGAGACTATTATTCACGATCTCCACGCTGTGGATAGTGATTTTTTAAACCTTGGGTATGACGGAATTTTAGGGAATGACTTTTTTGAAAGCAAAAATGCTATAATCGATTATGAAAATAACGATTTAATAATAAATAATTCTTTTATGAAACTACATATTTCTGATCCTAATGAGCATTTGACTCCTATTCTTACACTATCTCCTAGATCAGAAACTCTAATTCAAGTTGATATTTTAAATCCTGAAATAAAAGAAGGGATACTTGATATAAAAATACCTATCGAAGGTGTATATTTAGCTAATGCTATTACTAAAGTAGATGCAAATAATAAATCATATTGCACTATTTTAAATTCAACAGATGAATATGTTGATATTAATATTATGAAAGTCTATTTAGACCCTATTCCAGAAAATGTTTACCATTTTAATCAAAATCTTAATAATGATGTTAAAAAACGTAAAAAATTAATTCGTGATCAAATTGTTACTGATCATTTAAACTCGGAGGAAATAAATTCCTTATTAGATATTTGCGACAATTATAATTCTATATTTTATCTCGAAGGCGACAAACTTACGGCAACCGATGCTATTAAACATCGAATAATAACTAATACTCAACATCCAATACATTCAAAAAATTATAGGTACCCCGAAGTACATAAAGAAGAAGTCAATAAACAGATTGACAAAATGTTAAAAGACGGAATTATTCAACCTAGTGTTTCACCATGGTCAGCTCCTATATGGGTTGTACCTAAGAAAAATGACTCCTCAGGAAAACCTAAATGGCGAATAGTCGTTGATTATCGACGATTAAATGACGTCTCAGTCGGAGACAGCTTCCCTTTGCCTCATATTATTGATATTTTAGATCAATTAGGTCATTGCAGATATTTCACGACACTAGATCTTGCAAGTGGATTTCATCAAATTCCTATGCACGAAGACGATATTCCTAAAACTGCTTTTTCTACCCCCAATGGACATTATGAGTATACCCGTATGCCTTTCGGTCTCAAAACGGCTCCAAGCACGTTTCAAAGATTAATGAATAACGCATTAATTGGTTTACAAGGCTTATATTGCTTTGTTTATTTAGACGACATTGTCATTTACGCAAATTCTATAGAAGATCACGCTAAAAAACTTACAGCTATATTTCAAAGACTTGCTGATAATAATTTAAAAATCCAACCGGATAAGTGTCATTTTATGCGACAAGAAGTTACTTATCTTGGTCACTTAATTTCTAATGAAGGTGTTTCACCTAATCCTGAAAAAATTAAAGCAGTCTCTGAATTTCCTATTCCCAGGAATCCTAAAGAAATTAAATCATTCTTAGGTCTAGCTGGATATTACAGAAGATTTATTGAAAACTTCAGTAAAATTACAAAACCTTTAACCAGTCTTTTAAAGAAAGACATTAAATTCGATTGGAAAAACGAACAGCAAAATGCTTTTGATTCTTTAAAGGAAAAATTAACTTCTTATCCTATTTTACAATACCCTGATTTTACAAGAGAATTCATATTAACTACAGATGCATCAAATTACGCTATCGGCGCAATATTGAGTCAAGGTAAAGTCGGAGAAGACTTACCAATATCTTACGCATCTAGAACATTAAATAATGCAGAAGGTAATTATAGTACCTCTGAAAAAGAACTATTAGCCATTGTTTGGGCTGTAGCACACTTCCGTCCTTATCTTTTCGGAAGAAAATTTAAAATCTATACTGATCATAAACCATTAAAGTGGTTAATGAACGTTACCAATCCCAGTAGCAAACTGTTACGTTGGCGATTAAAACTCGAAGAATATGAATACGAAATTGAATATAAACCAGGCAGAATAAATTCTAATGCTGACTGTTTGTCTCGTATTCCCATAAATATTTTAACCGAAGAGGAAAATTCACCCTCTCCAGATATTATTGATCAACTCTTAAACGAACCATGTTTCGGTGAAATAGATGTTGACGAATTAGAAAGTTGTCTTAATAATCTATCAACGAATAATTTAGAGATAGATAATAATTATTTAGAAACAGATGATGATACGTCATCAATACCTTTAGAAAATAATATCAATAATGATACTTACGAAAGTTATATAAGATTTTACTCTAATAAAAATGAACCAACTATATTTAGTTTTAATGAACACGATTCATTCTTTATAAATAATATGTCTAAAAATATGGCATATCCAACTTCAACTGATCTAGATGATCAAAACCCTTTCTGTGCTGAAATATTATCGAACTGTTCAGACACTGATGAACTTTTAGAATTACCAAAAACATTGTATAGCATACATGAATCCAAATCTTTAGATAATAAAAAATCTTATTTTCATTGCTTTACTAAAACTCACTATTTCGATAAAGCATCCCCTAAAGATATTTTCTTAACTCTTAAAAACTTAAGAACCAAACTTATAGAGAAACGGGTAACAGAAATTACGTTACCAAACTTTCAAAACTCTTTTGACTCTATTCCTTTTATAAAAATAAAAGAAATCATTCAATTTCTCTTTAGAAACTTAAAGATCAAAATCAATATTAATCATAATAAAATTATTAATCCTTCAACCTCACAAATTCCCATAATATTAAAGGAATGTCACGATAGCCCTATGGCCGGACATCCAGGTTTCCTCAGAACCTATAATCGGATCAAAGAAAGATACCGATGGGAAAATATGAAAAATGACGTAGAAACTTATGTAAAAAATTGCATCCACTGTCAGAAAAATAAAACTGATAGAAGGGCTTACAAAGCACCCATGGAAATAACAACAACTTCTACGGAAGCTTTTGAAAGAATCGCGGTCGATATAGTCGGACCACTTAGCGAAACTACTTCATCTAATAAATACATAGTCACATTTCAAGATGATCTTACTAAATTCTCTCAAGCTTATGCGGTTAGCTCTACAGAAACAGAAACTGTTGCTGATTGCCTAGTAAAATTCTTTTCTCACTACGGAATACCTAAGTCAATCCTCACGGATCAAGGTGTTCAATTTACAAGTAACTTAATGAAACATCTTACGAAATTATTTAAAATAAAACATTTGAAAACTACTGTGTATCATCCACAAACCAATGGAGCATTGGAACGCTCTCATTCTACATTAAAAGATTATCTTACACATTATATAGATAATGATCAAACAAATTGGGACGAATATATCCCTTTAGCTATGTTTTCTTATAACACAAGTACACACTGTACAACCAAATTTACCCCATACGAACTTGTCTTTGGACATAAACCTATTTTACCAAGTTCTTTGGAAAACACTGATTCAAACCCAACATATGAAAGTTACCTTAATCAATTAAAATATAAATTCGCTATTACTAGATCACTTGCCCGTGAAAGAATCGGACACGCTAAAGAAACTTCCAAAAAATATTACGATAGAAACGTATCGAATAATACTTACAAAATTGACGACTTAGTATTACTTAAAAACACGAATAAACCTAAATCATTAAGCAAGAAGCTTACTCCTAATTGGAAAGGACCGTACAAGATTGTACAGGTTCATAATAATCAGAATGTCACTATCAAAATGGAAAATAATTCTCTTAAAAGATTCCATGTAAACAGAATTAAGCCATATCGAGCTTTTTCTCCTGTTCCAGGTCCTTCAAGACAAACTTAATCTTTTCACAAGATGTCCAACCAATAACCACTGGAAATGGACTCTTCTTCGATCAAATTGGAAAACTTAAAGTATATAATGACGATTGGAAAGTTATTACTTACTTAAATATTAGTACATTTCCTAGACAAATACAAATTCTAGATGATAATTATGCTTTAACTAGAAGCACATGTTCAAAATATTTATCATACGTACCTAACGATAATTGTAAAGAATTGTTAAAACCAGTTTTAAACATTATAAAGAAATGTAAAATTAAATACGAATCAATAACACACCTTGTTTCAAACCAACGCACAAAACGCGGTTTAATTGACGGTGTTGGAAAAATATTCAAAGCTGTTTTCGGAACACTAGATTCTGAAGATGCACAATTCTATGATGATGCGATCGAACGCGTCATGTCTGATGATAAAGAAATTTATAATCTCATGAAAGATCAATTACAAGTTACAAAATCAACTCTCACTAATTTTAATACTACCCTTGCTAAACTTAATTATGACGAATATACTATGAATAAAAATATTATAAAATTAAATAATTATTTCAAAGAAGACTATGACAAAAAGAATATGCAAGAAATTAAAAACATACTTACTTCTCAAACAAACTCTTTATTCGAAACAACAGAATACTTTTATGATCAAATTGATTCCTTAATCAATGCTATATTGTTTTCTAAACAAGGAATCTTACATCCAGACATTATAACTCCCCAACAACTTTATATCGAACTTAATTCAAATATAAAAAACTTACCAAGCGGAAAAGAATTCCCTGTGAGTTTGAAACTCGAAAATATTCATTCATTAATCGATGTATCAGATTTAATTTCATATTATATTGATGGTAAATTAATCTTCATAACGAAGTTACCTTTAGTTACATCACAAGAATATAACCTTTTTCATGTAGTACCTCTACCTATTCCAAATATTGACATCCCAAATACCTTTTCCTTAATTATTCCTAAACATAAATACTTAGCTATTACAAAGGACAAATCTTTTTATGTATACCTTGATAATCTTAAGAATAATTGTAAAACTATTACTAATGAAAATTTTATATGTAAGGATCTAGATGTGTTATCCACTTTCTCTGATCCAATATGCGAGACGATTTTATTGTCTGCTTATATTAATGAAATACCTAATGAATGCTTTAGCAAAATTATTAAAGGCAACATACTTTTATGGCAGCCTATTAAAAATAACAAATGGATTTTTACTTATTCTCATCCATCTAAAATAACTATTGATTGTAAAAATAAAAATAATATTTTTGATATTAAATTATTCCACACTGGAATACTAACTTTAAATTCTAGTTGTAGAGCCTATGCAGGACTCACACAATTGATTGCAAAAAGTAATATTATTACTGAATATGTTAACCCTATTTCAACTTTAAATATTGTCGATGACAATTGTTGTAACATGAAAAAATATAATGAAACTCTAAATGAACTTGATCCTATAAATTTAATTAATTTGCAACACGATGACCTTAATTTGGCATCTCATAAAATCGATCAATTTAATGACGATCTTAAATCGCATAATTCGAGACCACTCACGGTTAAACATTCATCAAAATTTCAAATTGTTACTTATATTTTATTCACTTTTCTAACTATGTTTATAATTTACAAACTATTGAAATGTTGTAGATTTTTTAGAATACTTAATTCTTATTTTTCAAATAATGACGATGATAACAAATGTTGTGTCAGGATATATAATCAATGTAATAATCCTAGACGTTCTACTACAAGAGTTCAACCAAGAATAATATTTAGAAATTCAGAAGCATTAAATTGCGAAAATGAAGATGTACCTCTTCAAGTGCTAACTTCAAGTGAAAATAATTTGAAGTATAATTACAGCAACTAAACTTTAAAAAATGTTGCTTCCATTCTTATGGAGGGAGGTATGTTATAATCCCTAGCGGAACCATAAATCTAACGCTATTAGCGTCAACCTTTTCTGCATTCATGCGTTTCACGCAAACACATTATTATTAATTGAAACACATTATTTTTAATTGAAAACGATTACTAAATCCAAAAATCGAATTCTTGCGTAACACATGCTGTACCCTAGGATTAAAATCTAGGTAATTCCCACATTCGGGATAAGCAGGATTGCTATTTAAACAGGAACTAACGGTTCCTACTTGTTCACTCTTATTTCTTTCGAAGCGCAGACTACACGCTGCACTTCCCTTTGATTATTTTGACATTGTTCTAAATCTAAGTTTTATATTACTTATACTTTAAATAAAAGTTACTTCATCTAAATCTTCAACTTATCATTATCTACGGAAACCTTACCTCAAGACATCATCCACCTATCTACATCTGCAACATTGATCATCGCATCTGCAGATAGTTTCCTGATTTTCCATCTTTAATCCACCGACTGAAGAAACATCTCGACTAATTGCTCGCAGTGCCAGAGTTTAATTATTTTACTGCCTCCTCAACCGAGGGTCGTAGCATTATCCTCCGCTTTGATGGCACCTCGGGATACACTTTTTGTTTAGTCTGTCACCCTAAATCAATTGACACTAGAACTCTTATGAAGTAATGACTCGCTTCAACCCAAACACGTGAAGCTTTGTGTGGTTTTGTTAACTTTTAACAAATTTTGAATGCGTTTTGAAAAATATTTTTAAAAAATCAAACATAACTTTAGAACGGAAAGAGGTAAAATTGAATAGCAAATTAAAACAAATTGCACTAATTGTGACGCGTGTGTGTATCACTTTTCGGGGAAATCGGTTCAAGAAAACGCCGGATAATTTGGAGAAAAATTAAGTATTTAATTATTATTTTGTAATAATTCATTTAATTAAATAATTTTGGATGTATTTTCCTATTTTTATTTTCAAATTTCCTGGTGTGGGTTCCAGACTGGAGAATTATACTGAATTTGATTTCTATGAAAGGCAAAATATGGCGATTTAATACATTCAATATTCTTGAAATTTCTAGTTAGCCTATTTATAAATCCCAACATTGTGTATTTCGATTAAATAATAAGCTGAGATTAATTATTTATATGCCGAAATATAAGAGAAATCACCTAGAGGGCGCAAAATTCAAATACGTTCGCAATGACTTATATTCACAAACCTATTTGTTTACCTATTATATGTAAATCATCCCATCAAATAAACAGTAGATAATTAATATTGGCTATAAGATTATCCAAGCTTTAGGTATGAGGAAACCTTATTTTCATATCTACTATTCTCATACTGGATTTGTTTGGTGACACCGACGCTGATCACATACATTACTTATGTATGTTTGACGAATTCTTACTAATTACAATTACATTCGCGCACTAATACCTAATTCCTTTTCTGTAGTATTTATTTGACAACTACATGCAGTTGGAATTTGCAGAATTGGGAACCATGTAATACAAGAATCAATATTTCAACCACAGTGCAATGCCGACGTCCCGATGCGACGCCTTGAAAATGGATGTCGAAATACGATTGATAAAAGTGGTTCTACAAGAAGTTTCAGAAGCAATTATTTAGCAGGTAAAAAGGTTTACTGAGACTTGGATCTATAAATCTCACCACGCATATGCATCTCGTACGTAATCTTTCATTTACTTGGCCTTGCATACCTGGTTTTACGACACAACCACCTTAGAAAGATGAAGCATCATAATATTACACTTCTGACAATATATTGTATAATGAATCGCTACAGATATTATTTGAATATAGAATAGGCACACGAGTAACTAAATCCGGTCTAAATATGAAGGTATAGGATCTGAATTCTTGTGTCGGGCACGTGGGTTTGTTTTGTATGCCATATTATGTATTTCATTTGCGGTACAAATAAAAATAATTGGCTTTGTATGATTGCCCAGAGTAATCGGTTATGGTGTGTTTTTGTTCCGATTCGCGTTACGACACTTTCATAATACTCGTATTGTGGAATCGCGCGGCGTGACCTTCTCTTGTTTCCGGTACGTGGCGCGTATTACGATTCACGTGACAGAACAAATACCTCATTTCTTACGTTTAGTTCAAGTTGTTGCCAACAAATTCATGAGTAGAATGTAAATATTTATATTCTACGTGTAAAATTTTATTTAAAATACATATGAAAGTACAACAAGCACTACAAATGTTATTTATATAATATAAAAATTTATGTTTGTTTTGTGTGTTCATACCTTATGCGCGGCCATACCGTTCATCCGATTGGGATGTAACTTTGGGAATATGATGCGCGCATACTCGGGATGGTTATAGGATAGTGAGCTCTGGCACTATGAAATTATTTCCCATACTATTCATATGATTGCGATTAAAATTTCATCCGAGTGCCATTATTTTTTTTTTAATTGTTGTGAACATGCCTGTGAATACTTCTATATGTATACTGGTGAGCTCTGGCATTATGAAATTTACATTTAAAAAAAATGGTTCACGAGAGTTGTAGGAAAAATTGGTGTATTTTATGAAGTTAGGCGGAAGGGAAAAAAGCTGGGGGTGGGTATGCGAGAGGGTCAGTTGGGGAATTAAGGAAGAGGGCTTCGTGGGAGGAGGGACGAGGGAGATGGGAAGGCGAAGAAGGTGGAAGCGGAATGTATGAGGGGGGGGGGGGTCGCGAGAAAGGGGAGAGCGGGAGAGGGGAGGGGGAACGTGGAAAGGTGAAAAGGGAACGCAGGAGGGGTAGGGGACCCGGAAGAAAAAGTGGAAGAGGAGTCGGAAGGGGAACGGCAACGAATGGGAAATGACACGAAGGGAGAAACAATTATTTAATTTAATTAACATTGCAACGCATGCCGGGTATCATATAGTTTCAAATAAGAATTAGGTATAATTATCAATGAACGGTCAGTGGTTGACTAGGCATCGCGTTTGGGTCCCACCCAGGCGTTGCTTGTTTGATTCCTCGGCTGGCCAAACCAAAATTTATTATTATTCGCTAATCTTAGTAACAAATAAGGGAAGATTTATAATCTATGTTTTTATGTTCATATTCAAGTCTTACGACATAAGACATCGAAACATGAAATAATTCAAACTCGGGTTACCACCAATCTCATTTTTTCTGAATCTCATAATGGAATCGGTCTCAAAAATAATCTAATTCCTTAGAAAATAAAAAATACGACAATTACAACTGGTTCCATGTCAACTCAGAATCAACTTAACTCAACAACTCTTTATAAATTCGTTGCTATGAAAAAAATATTTAAAAATAGCCCTTACCTATTAATTTTTTATATATTTTTTTTCATAACTTTTAATGACTTTTCAAAGGAGGTGTTGAGTTGAATTCATTTTATCCGGTCACTTTTACAACTATATGGCGGATTTTGAACATTTTGAATATAAAAAAAAAAAAAAAAAAAAATTAATATTATTTTGTACTTATTTTGAATAAAGAATTGACTAAACTATGCACTAGTGAAGAAAAATATTCTCGAATATGCACTAATCATTAGTATTTTGATCATTAGTGACTGGCGGCTCAAACATGCACTAACGTCCAACGGCTCAAATAGGCTTTATGCACATTTATTTATTTATGCACATGCATATAATCCGACGTCTAATCATCAACAATAGATAAAGACCTCTTCGTAATAGTGAGTCACCCATCCGTCGGTGATTTTCCATATTCGAGATTTAATTGATTCCACGAAATGCATAAGTTAGTGGAAGAGACTATGTCGAAGTTTATTCCAGACTTTCTTATTGACATTTTTATTAATATTATATTATGTAGCACAGATTTCGGGAGAATAAAAATTAGTAACGCTGGTCAAATACAAAGAACTAAAGTAAAATGAAACCTTTTTTACATTATTTTGTAAAGTAAAATGAAACCATTTTTACATTATTTTTTACATAATCATTATAAGCTTAGAATGCGTGATTTTTGTTTATTATACAATCTAACTATGACTTTTTGTACGTTACTTTTCCAACATTTTTTAAATTTTCTAATCCATTTGGGTTATTTTCACATGCCATAATAATTACATAAGCAATATTTTTAAACTAAGTGATTCAGGAAATTGTTAAGAAAGTATATTATAATGATTATTCATTAAAGTTATATTATTATCTACGGTTACGTCTGCAAAAATTAAAAATGTATCGCGAAATAGTTAATTACGAAAACTCATATTTTTATATATAAGAAAAACTCTATAAGAAAATTTTAACTTTTGAAGGTTATTCCCATCAATGTAATATATCATTGAAGAAGAAGATAACAATAATAATCTAATTTTTTTAAATATGAAAATGAATAAGACCCAGAAAAATAATAAAAGATAACGGTCGCAACTGGGACTCGAACCCAGAACCTTACGTCTTACCGAGACATACACCTCAACAAATTGAGCTACTGCGATATATTATATTGATGGGAATAACCGTTATTAGTTAGTATGGAGCTAACGTAAAAAAATGAAAAAAAAGTATCGTTACTGTCATGGTCTGATTTTGAAAAATACTTTTTTTTAATTTCCGAAATACGCCTGTTTTAAATTTCCGCTACCTATCCGGTTAGTTATATTATCTTATCCTAGCAATATTGCATAACAATTAATTTGTTGTGCAACCTATGTTGTTTTATTCAAAGATATTTTTTTCGAAGTGCCTAATTATTATCTCAAAAATTTTCGAACGATTAACAAGACATAAAATGCCACCCACGTAATAAAATAATTTCTCCATTGAGGTTACTATTTTGATAACAGAATAACTAATTGATCGCCGAGTAATTTATGCCGACTAAATTTTTATCTAATAATAATAAAAAAACTGGAGCCAAATTATGTAAGAAGGTTTAATTACTTGTATGTAATTTTACTTCAATGTGTATTTGAAAACTCTCTCTTCGATTGTATAATTTATTGTAGTTTAAAGTATCATATTATCAAAAGTGAAATCATCTTTACTAAGATAGGTAGTATGGTAGATAAACACTTTTAAAGTGTTTCGGTACACATTATGGCTTGAACAACCTGTTTGAATTTATTATTCTGGTTTAATTATTTTCTAGTATGTCTGGAGTTATAGCATGTACGATCGATAAAACCCTATATCAATACCATATTGACTAAATCTGCCAGTTATATTCAGATAACAACGATTGATAACAGATATTAATAATGACCGACGATTAATATTTTTTTTTTGGAAGTAGTCAATTCACCCTAAGCGCGACTTTCATGCATCAGATAGATTTCGGTTTACTGACAACATACACTTATTTTTTAATAATGTCGTTCTTTATGCAAAATTACTGACTTATTTAATTAATGGATTGAACTTACGAAACTCAGAGAATTGAAAGAAGTCTTATAAGTTCTAAGCGATCCATACACTTAAATAATGCATCTGAGACGCGATCAATTTATTCAGTTCGATCTTTGAAAAACGAAAGTGGTTGAAATATGAATAAAGATCTCATTAACCAATTAACTCACGTTTAGTGTCAAAAACTAAATTGACTGAGAAATGTATATTTAAGATAGTATTTCAATTCAACATTGCCAATTTATTAATATTTATAATTGTTTGGCGTGAAATCATAAGACACCTCCAGTGTTGCCAGCGTATATCGATTTCTTATTATTATTATCCACGTCAAAATCGGTTGGCTGTCAACAGTAAAACGTTCTCGGTATATCGATAAAAAAATAGTCGGAAGTTACACTTATCGATCCGATATTGCAAAGTTATCGGTTTCTCTGTGCTTGACCCCCTGAAATGAAACCAGGTAACCATAAGATATTTTATTGTTAGTCCAATTTAATCCAAGGTTAATCTAAGAGACAATAGTCATTTTAACAAAATATAAAGTTTCTTCAATCTTTGCAAAATTACTTTGTGGCATCATTTTAATTAAATGAAACAAATATAATATAATTAAATTAAATATTTGATTTTAGTGGTTTACACAAAGTAATTTGTTTCATTTAACTAAAATATGAAGTAACTGGTACTACTTAAATACTCTCTTACATTTTTCATTAAAATTAATTAATCATAAAATTATTTTGTAACGCATCTGGTCGTCCCTTAAAGAGAACTAAATGTTTTTACAGAGAATAAAAAAGTTTAAACCCAATAGGAAAAAAATGCATTATTCTTTCAAATACACACCTATCACCCCATACGTGTCCCACACTCTAATGGGGCCAACAGACCTAGCTATAAAAGCTCAAGCGTTATTTGTTTTGGCGTATTTCGGCATATCGGTTGCCGTACATTCCCAATGAGAATAGCGAGAAAAGCGATATGAGCTTTTATAGCTAGGTCTGTTGGCCCCATAATTCAGACGACAATAAATATTATTGTTCTCATTTTAGATGTTTTAAAACCGCTAAGACTTTTTCTAAATATGTTAATGCCGCTAAGCATCGCCATAGATTACTCTCTCACGATACTTTCCTTTGTTTCGTGAGTAGGGTAACCGCATTCGCCAATAATGGTCACCGCAACTCCAATATAACACACTATGGTCGATTAATATCAACTATGATTCAATCCAATCTTGCATTTTTAAGCCTTTCTTGAAATATTTGAGTTTGTTTATGAACAACAATATGTATTCATAATCTTATTGCTTTTCAAACAATTAATTCATTTTAATATTTTAAAGCACAACTTCCAAAAAGTTTTTTTTAAATATAATTAAACTATCACCATTTGTGAAAGAGTAGATTTTGAATTATTTTTAATTTCACCGTAATTCACTCCGATGGACTTGGTTTTAGGAGGGGTACCTATTAAATTAAATAATTACGTAATTATAGTTGGTATCGGCACTTATGCCTTGTTCGGACCTGAAAAGTAGTAGTCGAGTGGCGAGTAACTTGCTACTTGACTGACCAAAATAGTGTTCGCACTGCTGTCAAGTAGAGTTCATTAGTAAGTGGCGCGTCGCGACATGACGGGCTGCAACGCAATAAAGTAAATACGCTAAATAAGCTGATTGTAATGCTTATTTTAGAAGAGGTGGAAGAATAAATTAGTGAGATGAAAATAAATAATCTATGGAAATGAAAATAGATTAATAGCGCAAAAATAAAGAATTTTAGAGTAGTACGATCCAACGGGACGACATATCGCGCGTGTCTGCGTCTACGAATGAACTGCGTATGTCAGTGCGCAGGGACGCGTGGTGGGGGACTCCACTTGCCGAAAAAATAGAACCAAATGGATTCAATCTACTAAAGAGCTGACTAGCCTACTCTACTAAAATTGTAGTGTTCGGACACGTTTAGTTAGTAATATACTCGCTACTTGACTAAAATACTAATAAATAATATTATTCAGAACGGGGCATTAGGCCCCAGCACCGTCGATCGATAAGGATTGATAGGATAACTTTCGGTAACTTCTCATCGTTCCCTAGGACAACTGCAGATCGCTAACGTACACACAACAGTTGATATTGAATATATTAAGGACACTTAATCATGGTGAATTGTTACTTATTGCACTATGTGCAGTCATGCTTGTTATCATGAAAGTTATCCTATCAACCCTTATCGATCGACTGTGCTAGGGGGGCAGGTAAGCAGATCTCCGATTTTTACGTTACGATTATAAAATACCTACTTGTGTTCACCAATATTTGTTATATATATAAAGCATCATTCATTAGAATTCAAGTCATATATTTCTATTTAAAATAAAACAATAACTTTGTATAGATACACCACTTTTATTTTTTTATACTTAATACCGACCGGGTTTCGCTACAACCGTAGCTTCTTCAGGGCAGTATAATCTCTACTCTGAAGAAGCTACGGTTGTAGCGAAACCCGGTCGGCATTAAGTATAAAAAAATAAAAGCAGTTACTTTGTGATATGACATTATACTTTAAAATAAAACAATAACTTTGTATACACCAATTTTATTTTTTTATACTTAATGCCGACCGGGTTTCGCTACAACCGTAGCTTCTTCGGAGTAGAGATTATACTGCCCTGAAGAAGCTACGGTGGTAGCGAAACCCGGTCGGCATTAAGTATAAAAAAATAAAAGTGGTGTATACAAAGTTATTGTTTTATTTTAAAGTATAATGTCGTATCACAAAGTAACTGCTTCATACGAACAAATCATATATTTCTTTTCGTGTTTACCTTATCGTCCATTCAACATTTAACGCGAATGGTTATCCTAGGTTTATAATCTATCATGAGTCAGCGCTAAATTACTTCTGAATCCCGTGACTCGGACTTTCTTATTCACAATTCGATACTACCACAATCTTGTGAATCTATTTTGGCTAGTCACGGACCTGATACGAACATATTTTCATATAAAAACAAAAACACGCCTTCAGATACAATATTATTTTTGCAACTATCTTCTTACTGATGAAAGTCGGCTTTGAGCTTTAAGTGACATGGCCTGTTTTAACTCGGTGTTGGATAGGATTACAATAAAGTTTTTATTATGATACGTTCATGACAGGGATGCTCGATTTCAACACATTAGAAGCCTGCAGAAAAATATTTTTAGGTAAACGCTTTTTTAAGCTAATCTCTGATGCATGGTATCATACTCAATCCGCATATGTTAAAAGATGTTAATTTTTATGTCCCTAACAAGTATACTCGTGGGAGATCCCTCATGCACTTTTTTATCCTCCGAAAGTGAGGACTTCTGCCTATCAGAACGCGCCAATAAACAGAACGACTCAATTGCTTAACGATTCTTAACGACCATCGACATTTTCAATGTCACTTACAGACAATTCAGCAACTATCTTTTAACACATGTCACAAAATAGTAAAACTGCCCTTGTGTACATTGTAATTTATAATATTCTCCGTGATTTATTGGTGTGTAACCGTTTTATAGAGAACACGAGAAAATAAATAAATAAGTGAAGGTTTTCCGATGAAATAGTCGACCGTGATAAAGTATTTTTTTACCGGCCACCTCCTGGATAGGTGACTAAAAGATATTTTGCTTTCATACCAGTGCTGTTGGGATGATGTATTTTGGCATAATAAGTGTCACTTTCAGGAACGTTGTAAATTTCCCTCTTCTGCCCCTTCTCTTAAAATATGCTATTGTTTTGCGTGGGAGGGAGGTTTGGAAAATGCTTGGTTTTTCAGCGCTGTTCACTAGAAATAGCTATAACCTTTTAAATCAATTTTGTAGTGTCTGAATTAGTTCTAGGTAGAGCCTAAGAAGTCATAATAAAATGTACAGAGCCCTTGAGGTGATTTCTCACAAAAACGGCGCTCTACAGATTGTCCAACTATTATTATTATTATGTCATTTATTTTTCATCCGTGGACGAGGTTCCGAGTTCAAACCCCAATTAATTTGCAGTATTTCTTTGAAGTTATGAAAGTGGTGAAAATTTTATTTTTCTCTCGGGCTGGGATTTTGGTTTCTTCGTCCACCAATCTTATTCTAGCTCTTATACCTATATGGGTACCTATTCTAATATGAATAACTAACTGTGTTCAACTATATTAAGGGGATACCCGGCGGTGATTTTTCCATACAAACGTATTCCCTATTTATCTCTCTGTATTTTAACCCTAAAGAAAATATTGTTTTTACATAAAATAGATATCAACTACTAGCTTTTCGGTATATTTTGTTTTTTTTGATAAATTACTTTTTATAAAAGTTATGACCTACCAAAAATCAGTAAAACTGACTGGTTTAAACGCCGTCAAAAGACGTTCAGTATACAAACTAGACAATGTTTTTTTAAAAAAAGCAAAACGTACTGACATAGAATAGTTTTTTCTTATGTAGTTGGTAAAAAAAAAATTGAAAATCAGTCCACTTTTGGAGGAGAAAAGTGGGGAATACAAAACCTCGATTTTAGTTAGGTATTAGTAACCCGAGGTGCATTGTCCCTTTCGCTCAATATCCGGTGGAGTAAGAGATTGTGGGTGGATTAAATTTATTGAATCTTTAAATTCGCACAATGATGTCGTATTTTAACGAGACACTGAGGAAAACAACTTCTCTCGGGCCTATGTCATATTATCGAGGAAAGGGGGGATTGAAACGAACCTTGAAGATACCCGTGTTACTGGAAGGAAGAAACACATAGGCCGACAAATCAATCCAGTGACTAGTGTATCTTAGTAACTTAGTAGGTATGTTGTGCAGAAAATGGTAATATTTTAAGATTACATGAAAACTGGAGGTTAAGCGCCATTCAGACGATTCACTAATCGCTCATTTCCGCATTTCATTCGGCCTAGTTTACTCGGAATGACACGTCTGAACATGAAATGAATCGAAAGTGCCGAACACTGCCGAATGAAATCTTCATGTGAACCGATCCAACAATGTTGGATATTTTCATTCGGCATCCTTCACTTGCGCGCGCATGCGCGCGGAAGAGAGCAAAGTGAAACATCTGAACACCGAGTGAACTCTCAATCAGTTTGTCTCGCGTCCTGTACGGGAAGGACCATGAAAGGACGCTATCACATCGCACGCAAAACGTCAAAATGGTATTCGTTCGGCTAATTTGTTTGCTTTTGGGAACACCTTTCATATAAATGTTTGGGTCTCCCTTATTATACATGTATATTATATGTTTTTTTTAATAAATGTACGATTATTAATTTGTAGGAAAATGTTCGTAATAAAAAAAGTAAAATCAAATTGTGTTATTTATTTATTTATTTATTTATACGCCTATTAGGCTTTTACATACATAGTTATAAAAAATATTCATAAGATTGTAAGTTCACAGTTACAGTAGTAATACATAGTATAATCTATCCATTTGACATATTATAACAGCAAGTAACTAGTAATGCATACGATGATTATTTGTAGGTATAAACTTGTTGTACAAAAATAAGAATTTGCCTACTCCTAAGGTTAACAAACGTAATTGAGCTATAAAGAAATGTTAAGTTTATATGTCATAAAAAATAAAAAGGTTTATAAGACGAAACAATACTGTTTTTTATATTTATTTTATTTAATTGTGTCAACAAAATTTCGTAAAATCGATGCATCTGACATGTTTTACCTTAAAATTCGGGGCCGGACCGCGCTGGAAAACAAACGAATTCCAGCGCGGTTGACCTCGCTCGGCGACGCTGTGGTCGGAATGGACGAGTGAACGCTTATTTCTATAGCGCCGTGTGAACATGGAATGAAACAAAATCGACGATTAGGCCGAAAAAACATGGCGGAAACCTTCCCTCGAGTGAACCGTCTGATTCCAGCATTATTACGCAGTTCAAGTAACATGAGTGTCCATAATATATTTGAAACAAATTGCTAATAGATGAAGATTCGCAATAATTAATATTATTTCGAAGGTGTTATCATTCCAAATGGTGGGAAGTTTTCTAATGTTTTGACTGAAACAATATAACTAATGATTTAACTTTTAGGTTTGACACCTCCCACACTCATCTGTTTAAAGTTTAATATTAAACAGTAATAACTTATGAAGTTATGAATGAATGGTCTGAATCCATTCATGGTCAGATACATCACGACCATCACGTTATTGAACAAATTGTTACCTAAATACTAATCTTTCGATTTTATTTTTATATCTAATCTGTGCGTAAACAAATTATTTTTAAACGAAAATGCTCTGCTGTGCTGTAGGCATCCAAAAAAGTCAATTGACAAAACGAGTCGTTACGCCAAAGTAAATTAATTATTATTACCAATACAAATAATGATTTGTGCAATCAATGTTGTTTTTCTGTTACAGAACTAATTTAATGTCAAATTCTGGGTAAACAGCAAATTAAAAATACTTCTCTATAGTTGAAATTTGACTTTTTTTGCCAAAGTATCTACGTAGCTATTACAAAACTAATACAGATATTGGCTGTTTGCAAATGTGTTTTTATTGCTAAAACTGTTTCAGTATAAAATTTCGTGTAAACATCCAATAAAAAAATAACAGAATAATTTATTTTTTGTGTAATATTTCCATTGCTCTGTGGCCACATTAATATTAGTGTTCCTAAAGAGGTGGGTGTAGGTATATAATTTACTGTGGACTTCACTGTGAATACAAAATTGGCAAATGGAAATTATTGGTAAATGGAAATTTTTCGCATGGAAATTTTCGCAAGCGATCAAATGTAGGTCTCGCTGATTGAATTCCCTTCCTAGGTGGGAGAACAATATAATAATATTTGATTCAGTGAATTCATCGAGCAATGGTTACTAAACGATACATCTCTATAAGGAATGCAAATCACAGATCGGGGGAGATCCGGGCAAAGTGAGTAGTAGTTCGGGAAGAGTTATTTTTAAATTTAGCGGTGATGTTTCAAAGTTTGTTTCGATAAGTTTGCATTTGGATGCTTCAACAATCACCTCTGGGTCTCCTAAAATCAATCTGCTTCAGACTGCCGAGGCAGTTGAACTTAAGCGGCGTCTCCTCCGACGAAAATGTGTACACACTTTGTGGATAGTTAGGTCGGGACCACAATGTTTTTGCTTTCCGTGGCCCATGGAAAACAACAAACGTTGTGGCTCTGCCCCATGTTTATGGTATTGTTTGAGTTATTGTTTGTGAAATTGGTCGCAAGAGACCGGCCTTTACTTGTAGGCGCAAAACTGTCGTTTTTGGCATTTTGTAAAAAAAAAATACATGGTGCGAAGGCGAACAATCTATTTCACCCCCAAATATGTATGATCACCGTTAATGTTACCGAATTGAATATTATTATATTTATATCAATGTAATGCAGTGTAGATTTTATTTTATCATATTTTAATATTTACTTTGGGGTTTAGTCATGTTAAAACACCAGCCAGACTGAGTAGGGCAGAGCTGGTAGCCTACCAGATTATTCAATTTAGTAAGTTAAATTTAAGTTTAGTATTTTTCTTGGTGGTTTATCAAGTGCCAACAACCAGTGTCAAGTATACACTTTCTGTGACCACTTTTCTCGGCGTACCAAGGCAGATTGGGGTTTTCCTTAATTTAATAAATCTGTTATTTATAACTCATTCAACTTTTATTTAAATTTTTATTTTTTTTATTTAATTAATAAATAAGTCAGCAAAGGTATCATTCTAAAAAAGTACCTATATAATTTTCTTTGTTAAATTAACCCTAGCCTACTATCTTTGGTCCGGTCTCCCCTACTATAAATACATCGTTAGTACCTACAGTAGGTAACATGCGGACTGTTCCATCACGTGGTTCAACTAAATTGAATAACTTTTTATATTTTGTTAAAATACAGCCTTCAGTGTATCAAACGATTGCAACGTTTTGCGGATAAAAATAATTTCAATTAATGTGTGTATTGTAGTAGTGGTTACACGATTGAAAATTTATTGTACCTATATAAAAAAATGCTGTGTTCTTGCTCTAGTTATGATGAAAGTCCTTGTAGATATTTTATTTAGGTATATCTACATGATTAAGGGTGACCGGATAACTCAGAATCATGCAACTTCAACACTACCTCCTTTGAAAAATCATGAAAAGTGATGAAAAACAAATACATTAGTTAAATAGGTTACGTTAGATTAGGTTGTGGGCTATTTTTCCATTTTTTAACTTAGGGCCAGTTGTTTCGGAAAATTTCACGTATGAATTTCCTTCAAATCGTCATTCACCGAAAAATTGGTTTTTTTCAACCTCCGTCAGAAGAAATGTGATATGAAATTTATAGCGTTGATGTGATGAGAGGCGTGTGCGCAAACGTCAAAATTGTGATTTGACGGGGAACACTGAGTGAAATTTTCAAATGTAACGAACCTTATTTTGGAGTTGAAACAATTTATTTCGTATTTGAAATGATGGAAGACGTGATGACATGTCAAATTTGAAATGAAAAATTGTTTTTTTTTCATTTTTTGAAACAACTGGTCCTTAATGTTTCTCTAATTTTATTTTTACAAAATTACCTAGGTACCTATACGACGTGTTTTATATTTATTTATTTACACTGCATAAAATATATTGTTATAGGTACCTACCCTTTCCCCACCCCGGACTGTATTAATTTATTTACGTGTTTTTTGGCTGACCGAACGTCACAACGGTCACAATAAGTCATTGGTTTATTTATGGTCACAATGCCACTCTCCACCACTGGCATTGATCCGAAATCATTACCATGCAATTTGCGTGCACATAATGGGTTTCTAGTAAGTATCTAGAAAGATATTTAGGAAAGGTTGTCCATTCCTTCGCTAAATTTCTTCGTGAAATCCAAAAACTCTTCCCCGTTATTAGAACCGTAAATTGGTAATATTATGATCTATGTAGGTTATTCAAGTGAAGACTTATGCATAAATAAACCAATAACGATTTATGCCTATTGACTGCCTTTCATAAATATCTAATTTCCTTCTGCAATGATGACTGCTCAATAAGGTGAATTGTGAGTGATATGAACCTGCAATATGCAATGATGCAATGCAATGGTCAACAACCAACAACAGAGCAGACGTCTCGGGACAAAGGTCAGCGAAGGTGGATAATGGTTGAAAGTTTTGCTGACTGGAGTTCGGATTTCGGGTAATTATTATGCATTCGTAGCTCACGAGTCACTTGCATGATATTTAATATAATTTCTAAGGCAATAAAACTTATTGCCGGTATTTTCAAAGCTGTAATTTTCTCGGGAAACTGGTGCAAGATATAAAATAAATTAGTGTTGATATTAATTTCGTAATGGTGTATTATATATATATATATATTATATATATATATATATAATACACCATTACGAAATTAATATCAACACTAATTTATTTTATATCTTGCACCAGTTTCCCGAGAAAATTACAGCTTTGAAAATACCGGCAATAAGTTTTATTGCCTTAGAAATTATATTAAATATCATGCAAGTGACTCGTGAGCTACGAATGCATAATAATTACCCGAAATCCGAACTCCAGTCAGCAAAACTTTCAACCATTATCCACCTTCGCTGACCTTACGCTATATATATATATATATATGTATTTCTATATCTATCCATTATCAATCCTACAATTTTATTGTTGAAATGATAATGCATGTTAGCTAAAACGCGCAGGCCTGCGCAGACCCTTGAAAATTAATGAAATTTAACTGTATTACTTGTCAAGTCTTAACCTTACCCACATAAATTATCCAATCCCTTTACCACCAAGAAATTTAAACAAACGAAATACCAATTTCAAATATAGAAACAGAATATTGTACTGATAAAATATTATATTATTATCATATTAAAATATTATATTATAATCATATACATATCATACAATACGTACTTTATTGCCTTTCTGAATTCTTCACCCAATATGTTCCAATTTTTAAAATAACACGTTCAAAACAAATCCGAGATCATTCAATCATAGGCACACTACCGAAATTAGTAATTGACGATGGTGACATTTCAAATGTAGAATTAAAATATTTTTCTTTTAAAATATTATATTTTAGGTAGATACTTAGTTACTTTATCGCTTGTCTGAATTCTCCACACAATCAGCGCCAATTTTGAAAATGACACTCAAATACAAGACAAACCGGAGTTCATTGAACGAGCCATCATTACAATCAAAAACCGAAATTAGTACTTTTGGTGGTGATTGATGATGATTGCTGGTGATTGATGATGATACGGTATCATTATGATATCACTTTGAGTAGCGGCTAAATCGTTCAGCGACCAGTTCATAAATGCCTTGACGCCTGTGCATGGTCAAAATCCATAGCACGTGATAAAAAATTCAAAATAATGTAAAGCCTCTCGTGAGTTATCAAAGTTTTGTCTGTGGTTTTGTCTATGGACAACACGCGCATTTTTTTTATCTGCGACTTCAACTAATCAACTGACATTTTGTTCTCTATAAAAAGTTCCACATTTATTCAGTTTATAATCAGTCTAATTTATTTTGAGGTGGCATCAATTTCTATAATATACCAGGACGCTAGCAGAGCAATGCCATGGATTTTCCAAACCCAGATAGTGTTTTCATCAAGACGGAACCGGGGTCACGGGTTGAAGTCAGGGGTGAAATGTCATATGCGGATATAGATTTAGACCTCCCGGATATAAATAAGGAATGTTTGCAGTATGCAGAGAGTATTCAGTCAACTAGTAGCATTAATGTAGATACTGTCACCATCAAGATAGAATCAGGATCTCGAGAAGAAGATGGAGGGGGAATTGCTTATACGGAAATTGACTTGAACTTTCCTGATATTAAAAAGGAATGCTTAGAGCACTTTGAAAGAATTACACAGGCAGAAGAACCGAACACTTACCCTGGAGAAAAACAATTATCATGTTCCTATTGTAACTACTCCTGCTCTTGCAAGTCAGCGTTATCAATTCACCTGCGCATCCATAGCGGAGAAAAACCTTACTTGTGTTCTTTCTGCGGCTATTCATGTTCCCAAAAGGGAAATTTGAATAAACATTTGCTAACTCACAGCGGGGTCAAACCTTTTTCATGTTCCGACTGCAACTTTTCATGTTCTCAAAAAGGAAATTTAAAAAATCACACGCTTACTCACAGTAAAAAAAAACCTTTCTCATGTTCCGTCTGCGACCATTCATGCTCTCAGAAAGGAAGTTTAAAAACTCATATGCGGAGTCATTTAAGATTAAAACCATTATCATGTTCCTATTGTAAATACTCATGTTCACAACAATTTACCTTAATAAAACACATGCGGACTCATTCAAAGGATAGCCCTCCTTGAATCTAGCAACTCCCAATCTAAGATTCAGGTGTTTAACAGAAATTCATACAATGCCTATGCCATCCAATCAGCGTTATTTTACTTTTTTGACATTTGAAAGGAACCCGTTAAATTCCGATTTCAGTTTTCTATCTCAAATTGTGATATGACAAGTATAACGACATGACAGTTAGGTATACATTTTTGCTGATCAAAAATTGCCCAAAGGCTGAAACGGTCGTAGAATCTTCCAATTCAACTAAAAACCTCAATAAAAACTAGGTCCTCAACAAATAAACACTGAACATACCGATAAAACACACCACACGTGGACAAAGGCACTTTCAATATTACGCAACCAAACTTTTTAATTGTATGCCCATTACTCTGAAGCAACTACTAACTGCAAATACGTCTACAAACATTCACAAAAAACATATCTCAGCCTGGATCAAAAATAAAGATTTTCACTTCATTCAAAATATAATAACTTAAAACCAAACTATAAAAAGTTCAAAATAACTAAACTCATTTTTCGAGAATTAACCAACTATACACAAAATTAAAATTTATAATATTTTTTATAAATAATCAATTTAAAATAACCACTAATTTAAAAAATAAATAAGAAGGAACTTTCTACTACAACACATAAATACTTGTCACACTTAAATATAATCACTTAAACACCTCAGCACAGGTACTCCTAGTGAGGTGTTCACGAAACATACAACATTACCCAACCACAGTTTCACCTTCTCAAACCTACCTTACACACAACATAATAAAAAGTTGAAAAATTATATTATTGTGTATAAATATTAATAATTATGTGAACACTGTAATATTATATAGAAATAAAAAATAAATTTAAATTAAGCTGATTGGCCATTTCATAACAATATTATCTACATTTGAATTTTTGTGAAACAACCCAACTCTAGGTGCTCTAGATCTAGATTGATGAAAATGTGGCCTATCTAATGTAGAAGTAAAAATGTTGATTCAGCATTTACTGTGCCAAGAAATCGATAATAAGGAAAAAAAACCCTAAGGGTCCGTGTCATATTTGGGAATGCTGTGTGGAGGGTCCTTTCAGGGAAAGGAAGGGAAGGAAGTTCTGGGAAGAAAAAATATTTGAGGGGTGGTTAGGAATTTGGGGGTCGATGTGTCTAGGAGTGACGGACTTATTAAAACTCTCCCTATCCGACCCGCCACGCAGTAGGTGGGCAAACGCATTAGCCGCCAAAACCTAGACATACCTCACCCCATGAACCCAGGCACTCCTGCTAAGTCACCAAACGTAGTGAACCACTTGGGGTGACCTATGGCAGGGGTATTGGTTATCCAATAAATGGTTCCCGGGTCGGAGGTACCCATAACCGCCTCCTAAATTATACTTTCATCTTTCCTCTGCCAAATTTTGCTCTTTTACAATTTGGTAGGCGGGTATGGGTACCGCCGCCCCGGAAACTATTTATTGGATAACCAACACCTCTGCCATAATTCACCCCAAGTGGTTCGCAACGTTTGATGTCTTAACAGGGGTGCCCGGGTTCATAGGCTTAGGTTTGTCCGGGTCTTGGCGGCGGATGCGTCTGACCACCAATTGCGTAGCAGGCCAGATCAGGAGAGACTGGTTGAGGGAGACCTCTTGACTTCTCCAGAAGGGCTCTCTCGGAACATCATCTTGCACCGCAGTGGGAGGAATCATTCGCCTGTCACTCTTGGATACGCTGACCTCCAGATTCTCCTACCCATCCGTCATACCCTTTTCCTTCCCAGAACATCCTCTCCATCCTTTCATAAAAAAACCTTCCACACAGCATCCTCAAAGATGACATAGGCCATGAGGAGAATTATTTTCTTTAGGGCCTCCTGTATGGATCTATTGTAAAAGTACCATGCCTCACTGCCATACTTCAAGCTTGTTAACAGCACTCCATTGTGGACTGCTGTAGTCTTCATTTAAAGTGTAAAATATGATTATATTAACATGGCTTTAAACTATCGACAAATTCATGACAATCTAAAAAATGTCATTTTCCAAAAACACTTCAATTTTATTTTTTTGGCGTTTAATAACTATTTCTTAGTGAAGGATTTTGTCTTGATAATTAACTATAACTATTTTGATAATTAAAATATTAAAGGACATATTCTTCCATATGGATTTCCATCAGTCACTAATCACTACTATCTAATCTAATCTTATCAATTCACTAGTAGCCAAATATTGACTGCGAATCTGAAAAAAAAACAGCATTACAGGTTATGCGATGACACTTGAAACGCTTAAAATGAAAGTAAATATAATATTAATTGTTATATTTTCTGTAAAAAATATGTATAAAAGTTACCTTGATGTTTTATTCAACAATGATTACATACTGAGAACAGAATCGCAAAATTTTCAATCGAAATCACCATCACAATATAAAAAATGCGCACTTGCTATATGGGAATGTGAACAAATGACTGAGAATTTTACGACTACACCCAACGTTGCCAAACTTCCAACAGCACGGTTTGTTTCTTCCAGAACGGCTTTGTCTCAGTTAAACGCCGATGCTAGGTGCGTTTCAGATTTCTGTCAAATTAATTTAAGCTGACACGCTTTAAAACAATTTAGTTGTCCTCTTTTGCTAATCACAATTTGTTCAAAAGCTGAAACGGACTTAAAATCGGCATACATCGGTAAACTTTCATCTGTCAAAAAAAAACACAATGGCGCTGAATGGCCATTTGATGACCTTCTCGCGGAATCGCCTTAGTCTAAAGCAGTAATGAGCAACCCCCGGGCCGCGAGCCATTTCATTTGACCAGCTAGCCTTTTCGTATTGCCCACTTGTTTAACTAAAATATTTAAAAAATATTCAACGGTTTCAGTTCTGTTTTGCTAAGAAATTGAAATTGGATAAATGAATGAAAAGGTTGATCATCAATGGTCTAAAGAAATCTGAAATACACAGGGGAGTCGCCAGTTTTAAAAATAATGTTTTCTCACTTATTTGTACCCTGGAATAATGGTTCCCAGGGTTCCATGACTACTCGGACTATGAGATACCCTTCCATTTCCCCTATTTATAGGTGAATTGAAGGTATAGCAGCCAAATTAAAATATATTGTTCAAGTATCTATTTTTATATTATTATTTCGAGCCTCACTTCAACTAGTGTGCATCGGCCTCTTTTGCAGCCATTCTTCAAAAGTTCCCAAAAGTAGGTACCAATATCGAGATAAAGTTTTTCTATACGTGGCAGCACTTAAAGTGCGTCACAATTTTGTCTATGGTTTTTAACTGACATTTTGGAAACACCTTGATCTGTTTGTTTACTAGTGGTTCTACTAACGTTTATTTGATTATTTAGTAAATATGTTTTACAAAGCCACGGGCCTTTTGTTGTTAACATTAGTTAATTATGGTGGGTATTTTTTTCTCATTTATAAATTTATTACATTCCTGTGGTTTTATAATTGCTAAAAGTGGGCGTGGTTGTTATTCGTCACTGTTAGTTAGAATATAATTTATTTACTAATTAAAAATATAAATCAAGCATGTTCAAGGATGCTTTGTGTAATTTTGAAAGTTAACAGTTTTCTAGATTATTAAATGCCTACACGAGAAAAGTGTACCACAAAATTTTTCTGAAAAGTTTGTAAACATGTGCCATTCTGGGACAAAAATAAAAGTTGTTTTATAATAATATATATAGTCCTATGTTTTTGTCTGACCTATCTACTGCTCCCATATACTTCATTATAGACTTGTACCATGTAGGGTTGCGGGACAATTATATATAATCTGCTGTCTCTCCGCGCTCTGCGGAAATCTTTTAACACGTATCAATGGATGTACTCTTTCGGAATTTGAAACAATTCAGATGTCATTATTTATTTACTACTCCGCCTTACAGTTAATACGGAATATTTTTTAGTCAAACAGTTAGATTTAACTTTATTATTAAGAAAGGTGAGTTTTTATGTCGGTGGAGATGAAAAATATGCATTTAACATTTTTTTTTTTAAATTACAAGCCCTGCACAGGCATCAGCATCCTTGTACATAAAATAACAATGTTTTGGGTTATCAGGCACAAGAACTCCTCTTTTCTCAAATAAGTCAATTTGATGTATGTACCTTGGATAGCTTCCTTGCATCCGCATATAGACATACCTGAGGAATCACTTCTGGATTTGCTCCAACTTATCAGTCTACTTCGGTGGTTGCTCAAAACATCACTCACCTACTCCAGCTTTCTTCTCATATATGCTATCAAACAATGCCGGCAGAGCTTCTTGGTTATTAAACTGCTTCTATCCTGATGATGAACCTAAGAAGTAGCAAGACTGAGTGAGCTGCAGTATGTGGTCAGAGAATGTTACTTTGGGATCAAAGACGACACCGAGATCCTTCACGGATTTTACATGTGATAATGTTTTGCCCTTTATTTGTAAACTATACTATTATATTTTCTGTGTTTGTTGATTTAGACTTTGTGATCCGCATTGTGTAACATTAATTATTTACTTGTAGGATCTTCCCTGTATTGTTACCAGTGCTCCCCAGGGCTCCCCGGGTGCAACAGTCCCTTCAACTGGAGAGGGATGGGCTATTTGGGCACCGGATGCCCGGAAGCTAATGACATTTGCGTAAAACTCATCGAGAAGAAAGGAGGTAATGTGGTAACATTGCATTCATAATATAGAAAAATTCAAATTAATCATTATTACTCTCGAGAAATTGTAATGTTTCTCCCACTAAATTAACAGCAATTTTTTTGTTTTTGCACAATCAGTATGCATCGATCTAGTTCGAAAGCACGCAAAATCCTTAATTCAGTTGAGAGTAAGTTATCGATAGCCAACAGCAGTTTTTCGTTATTCAGCAAGGATATTTTTACCGAGCAAATTAGTAGGACACATCCTTTCGCTTCGAAATCCGAGCGTAGACTAAACGTTGCGCCCAGAGTCCTTATGTGGATGGCGTACGGATGATTTTCGTAGTTATAAATTCGTTATGCCTATTTTAATTAACTGAAAAAAAACATTGCCAAAATGCTTTTTTTTGTGAAGTTCAGACAGAAATATTGAAATGTTTTCCGATCATTATCTAAAGAACTTAATTTTCCACATTATTCAATAAAACCATATCTAAAAAAGAGTTCGTAATTAGAAGATTTTGCACTACAAACCATTTTTTTATAGGCCAGATACTTTATTCTAGGCTTATTAAAAGACTTACTCAAAAAAAGCGTCTATAAATATTATACTAAGTGATCATAATATTTTCAAATATAAAAACACATGACCTTGCATTAATTTGCATATCATCACCTTAATGATTCAATCTGATAGCATTGATTTCATATCTAATTATATAATTGTCATATAGTAATCATTCATCTGACTAGATACAATCGTAATCATCAACGTAAAAATCGCTGCATCATCGGTAATAATAATTTCCAGTTAATTCTTTTTTTTTTAAAGTGAATGTTGTTTTTAGCTGATGAGTTGATAACAAGGGACTGCCTCAGTAATCTGCAGGCCTTCCGCACCGACATCCCCGCTGACCACTATGAAGGCTGCCGACCGGCTTCCATAGATCCCCGACTGTCCAATTACGTCAACAATACTATCAAGGAATATGATGTTAAAAGGTAAACAGTTTACACACAAATTCTGATGTAGTATATATAGTACATGCCAAACTTTAATACCGACCTGACGTTAATACAGAAATCGTCGCAATAGGCGAGTTGGCATCATTGGCAACAAATCTTTTTTTTTCTCTCTTTATTCAATAAAATGTTAGTCACATTTCGAATTTTACGACCACCATGCTACATGTTGTGGTGGTCGATTGGCATTGGGTTTGAGATTGTATAAAATGAAAGGAGTTTCGATAACTGTCGATTCAGCATTGTTAATATGCTAAATATGCTATGCCTTATATTATCGTTCCCATATAATAATTTTTGTCACTAGAGCGATATGGAGAGCATCTTCAACTCTGGAGTGGAAAATATTGCTTTAAATGACTTGCTATTTTTAATGATTAGATCCGAACAGCCAGGTACCAATAACCCTACCTTGCTCTTCTGCTTCTCCTTCCCTACTTCCTTCAGCCTCAGATCATTCGACAGCACTGCAATATGTTATAAACGCACCTACTAAAATAAAATAAAAATCTTTATACGTGCACTGTTTTTAAATATTAGCTTGATGGAAAGACCCTTTTCCATAATTTAACTGTGATTAATTATAGTTTTTTTCTTCCAGGGATTACTACGACCAAACAACCTGGTGCTTCTGTTTCCTCGACCATCGCTGCAACGGGAGCAATTCTATTACCATCTCAGCATTAGTCCTCTCCTTGTCAATCATATTTAACTTCATCGTGAACAAGTTATAGTCAGCCTAAAAACTGACAAAACAGGAGAAATAGAATCTCGGAAAAGTTTTATGTTTGTATTTCGAACTGCTAAAATTGCCGTCCAACTACTGTGTCTTATTCTTGTTTTTTATGCAATTTATAGTTAAGTATATAGTAATTATCGTCCTTAGATTTGTGTACAAACACATTGTTTGTAAGCTTAAAAAAATATTATCTCAAAGGCAGATTATCTATTTTGTGCCTTAATCATTTTGAATTGAATCTCCATGATTTTTATTTATTTATAAAATTAGAAATGTGAGAAGTACAATCTCGTAAAATTTTTAAGTTTCTATATCGTACTAACAAAAATTTGCCGTCCAAAAATTTAAAGATATCTTTTATTCACTCTTTTTTTATACAATTTTAGTTAAGTGTATTAATTTTTGTCCTTACATTTTCTGTACAAACATTCGTCTGACTACATATTTTGTGAATTAAATCTCCATGATTTGAGTCGTAAAGCACAATCCAGATATTATTTGTTTATAAAAACTGCTACATATTTAAGTTTTCAGTTTACTGATTTAAATTTAGTTCTATTGTGTTAATAATATATTTTTTATGTATGCATATTTTTTACGTTGAATATCCATGGAAAAAAAAAATACTTCGAAGCCATTCCAACATTAAAAAATGTGCCTTCTTTAACAATGTCTTGTTAATCTCAGTATGAAATAAAACATTGATATGTTCAATGTTCGCATTAAGTGCCTTGAACACATAACCCTTTTCCATCCAAGCCAAAGGTTCAGAATCATTCTTCGCATTTAAAGTCTTCCCTGAAGAATGAAAATAATGTATGATAAATATATATAACCTGTTATATAAATATATAACAGGTTTTTAAATAAAATTACATTGTTTAATTTAATCCATCATTAGTTTAATGTTAAAAAATTTTATATTCATGGTTATGGTAATTTTTTTTTCATGTTTCGAAAGACCAAAATTACCCGAGTTTGAGTATTTAAATAAAGTATTATGCCAGAAGACGGCCTTTATTTTTTTTACACACGGCGAACCCTTTTAACATCAACTCCATTCGCTGGTAGTGGTGGTGCTTATTAGGCTGAAGGATTTTTTAAAATTTAATTTCTATCACTGACATTAGAAGAGATAGATGTGCCCTAATGCAAAATCTGGGTATCATTTCCACAGACCATGTGACATTCTTTTTGGCACCAAGAGGGTTTGAACATTTTTTTGATATATCGACCTTTGGAATAACAAGGTTCCATCTGTTGCGGAAACATCACGTGGTTATGGGATCTATGGTAAGCTACCTGAGCGTTCATTATCGCATGACGTTAAAGTAACAAATGGAACCTTGTTTTTCCAAAGGGTCGATACTGCAACATCATTTTTGTACATTGCTTGCCAGAGAGCGTTCATCGAAATAACCAGACCCTGCACAGAAAAGTAACATTCACTAAAATAACATAACGGTTTACAACTTTTCTGAACATTCTACCGTTCATTTCTAACCATCATCAGGGCAGAGCAACAGATGTTTGTTCCCTCATCATTCACATGTTCATTTACTGCGGTGAGTAAATTATAAAATAACTCTAAAAGTGTCGAAACTAAATACTGTAAAATAAAAAATCATTTTTGGGACCATGCTGAACTTTTTTCATCTGATTTGGGATTAGCAGTTTTGGTTATTTATAAGCAGATTTAATTTTTGAAGTCTAAAATAGTGATACAACAATGCAAGTTGCCTGTAGATTGTCAAATTCATTTTTTGACAAATTACTGAAAGTTCCCACAATGCCACCCTCGATCTTAGTTGGAAGTTTCCCAACGCATTTCACTTATTGGAATTAATAGACACTGCTACGGAACTGGCAGAGTAATAAATAAATAAAGTACTCGCATAATAAAATAATATAATTATATTAAAACATTTTTAGTAACAATAATAATATTATATTAATTCGCATCACTAATTCTAAGCAGAATGTATCGATGATATAAATGATTTACAAAAATAAATATTTTTACAAATTCTCATAATGTGTGGACAGACCTCAATAGGCAAACTTGGCCTCATCTTTGTAGCCTATTTTATCCAAGTTGGGTAAGCACGCAAAGTTTATCATGGGAGGAGGTCCGCACATGAGGACCAGAACATCAGGACCCGGAGGGAACATGTGCTTCCGTAACATCTCTTCGCTTATGTGTCCAGAGCTATATTCCCAATCTGAAATAAAAAAAAAAAATAGTGTTTCAAAAGTATCACTATTAATTGTTAACCTTTGCAACTCAGGCCTCTTCAACGCAATATATCCCTTCACATAGCAAATTTTGACACGGTGAATGTTTTATAGTGAAACTTTCTGGATCACATATGGGACAGCTGCATAGATCAGGGAGGCACAAGTCTGTCTGTAAATAATTGGCAGTATTAATTCAGAGATGGGTAAAGCTTTTGTTACATAGCTTATAAAAGAAAGGAATCCATTGTGAATCCCATTTGCAATGGTTGCTTTATCTCAAGGTTGTAAAGTATAACCCGGAAGATAAAACTCTAACCTCCTCCCCATCCTCCAAAGCACATATTCCAAGCCCTAACCAGTACCCACCGCAGTGCCCCCTGATGTAACGGTTGCACCGGGACAGGAGTGCTGCTGACTGGAGTGGTACTTTCCTATTGTAGCTCTAAAGCACAGTCTTACTTGTTATTTTTTTTTCTTTGTATTGTGACATGCAAACATTTTATGAAAAAAAGGTAATGAAGGTAAATCTTCAACTGACAATTTATGTGTTGTACTTAGGATTAGACACGTAGTTTCAACATCCTTCATCAGATGTCGTTAGTATAGTTAATTATACATAGTTTCTAGGTGTCTCGCAGATGTCAGTTAAGTAATACCTTAGAAGAGTATCATCTATCGTCGTTCTTGTCTAATGCACAAACGGATACGGAAATAGCCGAAGTCATATCATAGACTGCTGGGCTTCGAGAGTGTTGAGCGCCCAACCGCAGAATAACTTAGAGCCTCCAATGGTATGGACGTCTGGTCCAACTGAATTTTTTTATATGAATACCGCACAAGAGTCCTAACTGCTCTCGTATGGAGCCAGTGAGACTAAGACTACAGACACTACTACAGTGAGACTACATCCCCATTGTGAGGCTGAAAGGGGAAAGAGATGGGGAAGTACCCGGCTATTCAGATCTGGTCACCAAATGCTAAAGCGATTTCAAGCAATGTTTCAATTCTGGATGGTGGTCTTACACCAGGGTTATACTGAGAGTATCTTCCACTCTGGCACGTGCCGCAAATATACTATATATTATTTTTAATTAATCAATTAATGGTCAAATCACACAAATTAATCAAATAAAATTTATTTGCGCACGCCGGATTCGAACCCACGACCTTCAGATTGGGAGCTTACCCCTTGACCACATCGGCCGTTGCTGGTGTAAATGCTCATTGTAAACCTTACGATAATGTAAATAAAGCAGCTTGTAATCTCGACGAACCTCAATCTTATTTTGGAGTTTTCCTGAACACATTTCAAGTAAACTTATGGTGGAGTTATACTTGTCTGTCTTGACGTGACGTGATGTTCTTTGTCGTGATGGCCAGCGTTCACATCAATAAGTTGTGTTCTTACGCCTTATTGACAATATTTTAAATCAATACAGTCGTAGCTCTCGTCACTACACAGCACGTGGCACGTACACTAGCCAAGACGCGGCTGTCCCCGGGCCCCTCACCTTCACCGATCTGACGAAAATCGAGATCGCTTCTGACGCATCACGACATAACGCATCAGGACACGACACAACACAGTGATATAATCGTCCCCATACTAAATGTATGAAACCGATACCGTTATGACGCGTCACATCACGTCACGTCAGACAAGTATAACTCCACCATTAAGCACTGGGATTAAAGTACATATAGTATGTAAACATTCATTATTTATATGTTATGAAGTACCTTCTGGTGGTGTGTCCAATGTGTACCACAGCTTGAACTGCTGAGGGTGTTCCTTCTGGACGTCTTCCAATTCCTTCCTCACGAGAATGTCCTTTTGTGTTTGGTTTGCGAAGATCAGACTCATTTCCGTGTCATCAGATTTGTCTTTGCAAATGTGTCTAATTAACTGGAGCATTGGGGTTATTCCTGTGCCTCCTATGGAAAAGATGATCAGTCTATGAATAATTTTCAAGAATAAACAATTTTATTTTTAAATGCTTATACGGGTTGATAAATTTTAATCGACTTATTTTCGTATCTAGCAGAACCAATCTTAGTTTTATGCACAATAACTAGTTTTCACCACGTTGTAATCAACAAATACATACATAATTTCATTGCTGTTTGAGAACTTCGTACTCAATTTCCTTTCGCTTCTTCTTGCTCTTTTTTTTTCAACATTTCAAGCTGCCTTACATTGTCCATCATCACGGCCGATGATGGACTATGCAAGGTTACCTAACCTGTTGGCTCAGGAAGAAGGAAGCGCAACACATCTCAATGCCCCAAAAGTCAAAGAACATACTATTCACTATTAGAATCTTAAACCATATTTTCATGTTAAAAAAAAGTTGCCGTGGAGTCAGGATTAGAAAATGGAATCTTTTAATAACCGGACAAATGCTCTACCAATAATTTTGCTCCTCTGTCATCTTGCTAAATTGATGAGTAAATAATATAATAATCATTAATTATATTTCTCGCCGTCACGGACTAAATTACTTCCATTCAAAAAACAAAATTATGCTCATTCAGCAAATTAACACCTGCCCAACAAAAGCAAAGTTCAAGAATTTTACATAATACTACAACATCCAAAAATAGCAGCCAAATGTAACTGGCATATCTTATACATATTGTCACATAAAAATAGACAAGTTACATCTCCACGCATTAGGTTTGGATCTATTAATATGCTAACCTGCTATCATATTGAGCTTTTTAGCCACAACTTTCGTAGGTGGGTCTTTCCTCAACTTTTTGATTGCAAATTTTCCTTTTCCGTTGTAAACCAATCTGCCAGAAGGTCCACGAACATCGATTGTGTCTCCAATCTTCAGGCTGTCGAGGTGTTGAGTCAATTTGCCCCCGTCAGGAAATCGGGGATGCACATTTTTGTAATAAACCTGGAAATACAACGGCATTTGATATAAGTACTTAAAACATAAGCATAAGCTGTCCAGAAAATAGATCACTGATTAAAAATGAACTAAGAGCCCGAGAATCTAACGGAGCATAAAATCATTGTAAGATATAATACTACATGACAGGACACTGAAAATCATAGCGTAATGAGTTGTGGCAATTCAGTGGAAGCGATCCACAGTCAGATGAAGGAAGAGGGGAACTGACTGCGTGGAAGAAGATTGGAGCAGGATAGGGAGGTCTGAGGACTATTATGGGCTAGTGGCTAGGGATCAGAGCCAACGAAGAACAATTGTGAAAGGGGCCAAATCCCATTCGAAAAACATGGCGTAGTGAGTTCTGGCAATTCAGTGGAAGCGACCCAGAGTCAGATGAAGGAAGAGGGGAACTGACCGCGTGGAAGAAAATTGGAGCAGGATAGGGAGGTCTAAGGACTATTGTAGGCAAGCGGCTAGGGATCAGATCCAAAGAAGAACATTTGTGAAGGAGGCCAAATCCCATCCGAAAAACGGAACGAAAGACCACAGTGATCTTGATTTTTTTTTACATTAGCTCCACACAGGAGGCCCTGAGTAAAAAATTCCCTCAGGGCCTATGTCATCTTTGGGGATGCTGTACGGATGGGTCTTTTTAGGGAAGGGAGGAGAGGAAGTTCTAGGAAGGAAAAAGGTATGAGGGGTAGGAATCTTGGGTGATGTACGCTTGTATTCACATCCCTCCCACTGCGGTGCAAGGCGATGGATCAAGAGAGTCCGGCTGGAGAGGTCGAGGTTAGGTCTCCCTCAATCAATCCCTCCCGATCATCACCATGCAGTAGGTGGGTAAATGCATTGGCCGCCAAGACCTAGACAAACCTCACCTTCTAAGTCATCAAACGAAGCAAACCTTGGACAAGACCTATGGCAGAGGTGTTGTTTATCCAATAAAAGGTTCCCGGGGTGGCGGTACCCGTACTCCGACCTCCCAAATTGAAAGTAATACAATGATGTAATTGGGCTGTTAATATTATGTAGAGTTATAGCAATCATTTAGCATTCTTAGCACGATAAACGAATGTGAAAGAAGCCAGGAGTGGATGCAAGGGCAAATGATTTTAGTTTCCAATATAAGTTAGTCATCTTTTGTCTCCTTGCCATAATCCATTACTAAAGTTTAATTTTTCTAACTGGCGTGTGTTAACAGCAAACATCACAATATGGTATTTATGTATGTTGGCTGTACTCCAAAGAATTCTGACATAATTTTCACAGACAAATTTTTAAACTGTCAAGAACATGAGCGTCATACCTTAACTACTAAGTCAACAAATCCTTGGTCTTCATCGCTAGAAACTGGGGTGTATGATCTGATGACCAAGTCACCATCGATTTTTGCAGATATATGAATATGTTGACCGATTGGTAGACCTGAAAAAAAAATTTTTTAAAGCTCAAAACTAATTATAAAAATTATTTTAAAACTACCAATCACAATTAGTTCTGATGAAATCTTTAGGAGAATCTGTGTTTTGGACATTAGGCAATTTTATGGCAAAAACATACTAGCGTACCTCTTCAAACACAGAACTACTTTCGACAATGTCCAAACTGCTCGAGATACTAAAACCAAAAGGCATAGTCTCTTACTTATTCATTACGCTAAAATAACTTTTGGTCAAAGAAATTTTAGATACTTTGCAACAAAGCTGTATAATGCGCATCCACTGGCCATTAGAAAGAACACAAATTATCTTTACAACATATAAAAATAAATCCCTGTTTCCCTTGGTCACACCATAACTTCAGAACGACTTTACCTATGTCATTCATCTTTTTTTTAAAGTTTTCTGATACTTTGTAGAAGGTTCTTACGGAAAGAAAAATTAAAAATTGGATAATTTCAGAAAACTTAACGACTATTTTAACTTTGTTCATTTGACAGTTAGCGCGTTTTATATATTTAGAGATATTTTCTAAACTATTCATGTTTGTGAAGGTTTCTATTTAGCAATATTTCTATATTAGTGCTTTCTGGAGTTATGAAATTTGCAACAGGGTACATGCGAGTTGTTCGAAAAATGAGTGTATTTTATGGAGTTTAGCAGCAGGGAAAAAAGGCAGGAGGGGGAGGCGGAGAACGTGGAAGGGGAATTCGTGAGGGGGGAGGTTTGCGAGAAAGGGGACAGCGGGAGAGGGAAGGGGAAGGCGGGAAAGGAACGCAGGAGGAGAAGGGGCCGAGGGTGGGGAAGAGGTGACGGAAGGGGAACGGGGACGAATGTGAAAGGACACGCAGGGAGATTTAAGATTTAAGTGGCATTGCAACGCATGCCGGGTATCAGCTAGTTTGAAATATAAATCAGAGATAATCATCAACCAAGACAGATCGAGCATCAGCGACTTTATTAAAACCTATTTATAAGTGTATTCCCAATGGTATGACGCTGATTGTCTTTTGTCTTTTATTTGTCACCAGACTTTAAATTTTAAATTTTCCCCACAGGAAAAACTAAACCCTTCCACACACTTTTCCACAAATGATCATCTAGTAAATCCACACTATGCAAGTGTACTATATAAGTATAATTAATACAAGACAATACAAGAACAACATGTTAACCTACCAAAGAACCAAACGGGACAATACAGTGAAACCCTCTTAAGAAGTTTTCCAAGGGAACGGAAAAAAAAACTTCTTAGGCGGGAAAATCTTACAAGTGGGAAAAATTGGGCCATTTGGTCTTCAATGGACCGAAAAAACCAAACTTCTTAAGCAGGAAAACCTCTTAAGCGAGAACTTCTTAAGAGGGTTTCACTGTAATTCACCGACTCTAGATATTTTCATATCACAGGGTTCGGCTCGGTAGAACTCTTAACTGGACCGATAAATCCTACTGATCCCTCAATACAAATATTTAAAAAAATCTTTCGTAATCCTACATGTATCTAAAATGAGTGATTTTTGCATTTTTATGTATAAATTCTTTGACAAATCTAATAAGCCTAAATTTTGAATGAGAGAGCTAGGTATAATGATAGTTTAAAATAAAAATATTGTTGTTATTATTTTTATTTCTGCGTAAATTGCTTATGTTACGCTTAAAAACTAAAAACTGCGCCTGCTCTGCTAAGGAGTTCAAAGTGAGGCACAGCACATGGCCATTACTGAATAAATAAATAAAATGATGGAGGCCACCGAGGTACCGCAAGACAGGGAAGCCTTAAGCTACCTCAGTGGCCAAGTCTTGTCGATGCGACGGGTTCCCAACCCAAATGGAACAAGGGGAAGAAGATGTATGCCTGATTAATATATGTTATATATTATGTTACTAACCTAGAACATGTTCAGCTGTTGGTAGGCCAAATCTGTACCGCCTTGTATCGTGACTTAACTCCTCTCTCTCAATGAGTGGTAGGGCGTACTTAATGGAGGAGTCTACTAGAGTGATCTTCTTCTTCTTCTTGCCACAGAATGGAATGAAGAATGAGGCCATTATAATGGTTGCTATAACACAACCGATACCTACCGCCAATTGGACATTCTGAAAAAAAAATTATAAAATTATATTTATACATTCAAATTTATTTTACTTTAAATTAGTTTTACCAAATGGTTTAGTTTGTAACTGTGCGGACTTAATTTTGTTTGCATTAATAGGATGCTATTATTTTTAAAAAGACTGGTGTCTGTCATGAAGAACATAAAAACAATATTATGTTTTGGTGGAACAGTTACACGTCTAGCAAATAAACTGAATTGCGCCATTTTTCAGACTATTTTAAATTATCGTCTCATAATACGGAATAAATGGAATTGATTTCATATTATAAAACGAGCATATGTTTTTGTAAAAAGAACAAGACTTTGAAATGTAGAAAATAAATCTTTAGAAATTTTCACAATATTATTTTGATTTTTTGCGCTTATTATATTTTATATGACAAAATAAAACACAATTTGTTATTTCACTTGGAATATTTTAAACGATCAGTTACTTACTAATGAACTAGATGAACTATCTAAAAAAAAGAGAATTCCAAGACTTAAAAAGAGTCTTATCAAACTTAAGTATGATAAAATGCGATAATCTTGAATATATACGGAACGTGCCTCTGATCACAAGTGATGATTATTTTATTACTTGAGATAATTGATTAATTAAATCACTAGAGTTGGGTAAATCAAAATATTATAATCAGTACGTGGGAAAAAATATTTTGTGTATTTTAAGTTCATATTGTGATGAGTCCTGAAATTTTATCTCCAGACGAAAATATCAAGTAATAAGGTCATTTTTATTTATTTTGCAAAAACTGTATAAAAACCAATGTATCTAATAATTAGCTTAAGTTCCCGGCATTGCCCGGTTTTTTGCGTTGAGTTTTTAAAAATCTAATGTAAACAATGACCTTCCTCTAGTTTTGAAGGTCAAGTGTGCAAAATTTGATCAGTCTATTTCATATTTAAACAGTATATTTCCATAAAAATTAAATCCACACTGCCTGCCTGGTTTCCGCCACGCATCCGCCCACCCATCAGAGCTCACAGACACTCTCCCTTATATAAATAGATAGATAAGAGATTAAAAACCCTTTATGGAAAACCTCCAACATTTAGAAATTACATACAAACATTTTTAAATATTTTTGTGGAAATACATTTCTAGGTTTTGGCGGCACATGCGTTTGCCCACGTAGCACATGGCGTACCGGATTGGGAGAGACTGGTTGATTTTACCTCTCCAACCGGACTCTCTCTACCCATGGCCTTGTTGTGCAGAGGGAGGGATGGATTATGATTAGAAAAAAAAAAATCATATTATTCATATTAAATCGCCCTAGACAACTAATTACCAATGTGATTAGTTTTCTAGGGCGTTTCGCAGTTACGGCCTCATAAAACAAGGAGGAATAAAGTTATTTCATAATATTTTAGTAAGAAGTTATTACAATAAACAGTTTCATGCAAATGCAAATAATAATATTATTATAGAATTTATAAATTTTAAATCAGGCCCCCTAGCACACTCGATCGATAACGATTGATAGAATAACTTTCGGTAACTTCTCATCGTTCCCTAGGACAACTGCAGATTGTGAACTGTCACTTATTCGTCAGCGACATTGAGTTAAACGTCGGCGATTTGCAGTCATGCTAGGGAACGAAGAGAAGTTACCAAAAGTTATCGATACAATCCTTATCGATCGAGTGTGCTAGGGGCCCTGGACCAGCAAAGGAAGGTGAACTTTTTTTTACAAATTCATCTGTTAATTTGCAATTTCTGTTTAAAATCTTCTGGCATCAAGATAAAATTCCTATTAAAGAAGTGAAATTTATAAAAAATGGCAGTAGAGTAATGTGCTTATGATAGTACCGGTTTGTTAGAACATGGATTTTTGGATTATTTTTGTATCATAACGCCAATGTATATATCGTATCATTTTTAATGTAGTAAATTCTTTTAAAAAAATAAACCATACAACATTCTACAACTCTCCTAATTGTAGCTCGGGTATCACATGCACCAACGCTGAACTAATTTCATGCAATTTAATATTTGGCAAAGCGTCATAAAGATCTAGAGATAAAACGAAGATAAAATATGTTCAGTTTAGAATATGATAATTGATAATATACGCAGACATCGCATTTGCCTTTCATTTGTATCTAATTTTAACTGTTAAAATAATAATTACTGAAGATAATATTAGCGAAAGTCAATCGAAAATCTGAAACAGAAAAATCAGAAAAAGATACGGATACATCTGGGACTCGAACCCAGGTCCTCCGGCAATCCATTCGATTGACTTTCGCTAATATTATCTTCATTAATTAAAATATTATAATTTGAGGTTTAACTCTTTAAGTTAAAAAGTTTAAAAAAAAAATAAAAAAATAAAATAAAATAAAAAAATAATAATTACTGAATCACAATCATTGCAATGCATCTTTTTATCTTGCTCATTGCTTCATCGTATTCAATAGTCATTTTCCTAATTATACCACCCGTCGTCTCCCGCTAGCAGCAACAGGAAGATGTAAAAGTGTTGTTATTATTTAACTCCGAAGTGCGTGAATTGTTTGTGGTTTATTCAAGCCGAATTTACTTATGCAACTAGTTGCGCACAAGTTGTTTTATGACTTAGTTGCACTGCTAGTTTCACGTGTAAACATATAGTTTCATCACGCATAAATTAGTTGTATGCTACGAAATTAGAATCGCGCTACCGTGAAATTACGGCACCATTGTAAAAATGTGAAACCATTTCAACTAAGTGGATACGTGTGTTCCTTGCAACAACAACATTTTGCATTGCAGAAAAAGCTTTGATGTTGATGGTGCCACGGTTGCTGTGATACTGAAGTTTTCAATGCGCTAAATTTGTACAATTTACACCAACTTTTTAGGGTCATGCAATTATTTGGAACATGCAAAACAACTACATAGTTGCATAATTTAAATTTGGCTTTATGTGTGGAAGTGAAGTATGGCAACCTATGTATGTATATGGTTTCAGTCACTCTTGGCCTTAGACAAACATGCCACTTGTACTTGCCACGGACACTTTTATCAAAAACAATGACATTTGCGACCCTCGACTTTCCATCTTGCTAGTGTACTCGTGCATCATTCATCCAATATCTTGATCTTAATTATTGTTAATTGTAATATATACCTCTTCTGAATTACGGTAAGTCTTATTATTATGTACATTTCTCAAACGCCGTAATAAAAGCTCTACATTACCAATCCCGGTTCTCAAAGGCTATTTATTATACAGGATGCTAAGGGACGTACTTGACTCACTTTAACCAATTCCTGAGATTATTTGGAGTAAGACAAAATCTGCTGTATCGTTTCCCCCACTTTTATCTCTTAGTCGCAAGCATCGAGCTCCGAGCTATTCGAGGGTCACTGTCTCTCTAAACTATAGACATACCGGGTGTGTTTAGAATTTTTTGTTATTCATTGATATTTAGAAATTTCCGTTGAGCGTAAATTTTACAACACGCGCCCTAAAGTGTCTTAACACAATAAAGCCTCTGGACTACCACGAAACCAAAGGAGCGGAGTGGAAACAGTCAACAAAATATGTGGCGCTTATTCGGTCTCTAGAATAACAAAGAGATGGCCGTGTGTAGTTTTCTACATTCTAATGTATATTGACGGAATAAATGCTCAAATTTTATACAAATTTGCCTGTCCAGGAAAGGCTCCAAAGCATTGAAGAAATTTCCTAAAAAAATTGGCATTGACCCTGATAAAAGAGCATCTTATCTTCAGATCAATTTACCTAACATTTATATAAAGAAAACACCATTTACATGGAGAAAACTTGATGACATAAAATTTACGACAAGCGCCTGCTCAGGGGAATTACTTAGTGCGCCCACTGGAAGGTTAAGGGATTGGGGTTGGGCGGATACTCGGCTGAGTGACCAGTGACTACACGTGGAAGAATTTTTTTTTTGTTTGATTTTGAAGAATTTTTCACTCACTCACATTAGAAAAGTCACCAGAGACCAAAATTTTATTAACATTTTTTCCTCCAAATAATGTCAGAAATCACTAGTTAAAGTAAGTCAAGTACGTCTCTTAACACCCTGTATCCATTTAGGGTTTGTCAATGTAAACTTTTTACATGTACGCCTGTAATGAGCCACTAGTTAATCATCTAAATGCCGCCACATCAGGGACCAATGATTTTTGATTTTCCGATTTTTGGCTGCAGTGCGGCTTTTGGAGTTGGAACATTGAGTCTAGAATCCTGCCCGTGGTACCATACCAGAAGACCTGAAAAGATTTGACCACGGTCCAATTGCTAAAATAAAGTGGTTCGAAACTAAGTCAATTTGTTTTATATTTTTATAATGGACAACCACTTATGAGTGTTAATTACATTGATGCAGACAACAGCTCTTATATTTTTATTTGTTAATTTTATTAAAAAATGGAAATGTATATGGAAATCCTACAAACTAGTAAGTTCTGTAAATAGTAGACCTCGCGTCCAAAAAAGTATAATTATTTAAATAGTATAATTTTCTCTAATTTAAAAAACCAGAACAAAAATTTCCTCAAATCATAAGATTTGTAAGTGGGTACTTATTATTATACCTATCTATTTAATTATGAGCCATAATATATTTTATGAAACATTGTTTTAATTTCAAATTCAAAGAAATTATACAATTTGTTCGAAAGAAACGTCTCTACCACAATTACAACCTTTTTCAATTTTTCAGGCAGGTAGGTGCTATAATAATTCAGTCAAATTAGCCATTTAGTCAAAGAAAGGCTTGCCTTAATAATAAAAGTGTATGCACCAGATTTTCGAAACCGGAAACGGAATGTACAAACAAAGTTACAAACAGATGAAATGCCAAACAGTCGAGTTAAAACAAGACTGCTAGGCCTAGTCAAATGTATGCGCACTTATGAATAATATGTGAGTAGGTATGTGAGCATATGTTTGAGTTATATGATACCTCGATGTATAAAATTGAACATGTGTTTGTGTTTTTTCAACCAAAACGGAAATATTTATCTCAAAATAATGGTCATCTAGTAATTACATATATACATAAATAAACCAATAACATTATGTATTGTCTTTGATTTTGGTGAAAGATGAAAAACTCAAAAATATTACTGATTTCGGTAGAGCGGGAACCTGCCAGTAGTGATGGGCATAATCGAGAAATCAATTTTGAAATAATTTATCAAACATTAAATCGAAACATTTCAAAATGTTTGAAAAAATTAGTAGGTAGTGGAATCTGGTTTCTCGACCACTATTCGATGTATTATTGAATTATTCATTAATCATTATTGATCTGAACAATAAAATAAAGTGTTCTTCCATTGCGTCACATAAAATTACGATATTTTTTTTCAAAAGCTAATGCTATAAATAAGTAGCACTGGCGACACTGTGCAACTGTGCACACTTTTTCGTCATATTGGCTATCTAATATCCAAAAAAATTCGGTAAATTTTTAGGAAAATGTGCAAAAGATCGCCACGCGCTTTAGCCCCCTCTTCCCCCCGCATTTATGGCATAATTCCCACGTGTGAATGATTTAGCTACGCCCTTGCAAGAGCCAACTTTGATTAAATTTACAACAGTAGTGACTAGTGACAGCTCGTATAATAGCACTCACTTACGCCACTTATCGATATCGAATTATTCACTTATTAACCGTTATCGCGAAAAATATCAACATTTTCCGTGTAACGGGCCTTCCGTACATTACCGGACGATTAATATAAACGCCGGAAATGTTCGACTTCTTTCTCCTTGAAAACTCCGAGTATTTTTGGTATTATCTGCGCGAGGAAAGTCGCGCCAAAGTTATTTTTATTTTTTAATGAATAATTTTACAAGAACGAAAAAAATATCTTGGCCATAAAGGGGTATTTTTTAATGGTGTTTCTTATATAACTTCATATTTATCTAATGAAGAAATTACTCTTCGTTTCAACTTATTGGCGGGTTGAGTAAGTACGAGTATTTATAATGAAAAAGAAACTTTCGCAAACGTTAGTCCATATTAAAAAATCCAAAATGGCGGCAAAGAGATCGTTTTAGAAAAGAAAATTTGAACTTAAATTGAATAAAAATGAATTTTCATGCATCGTTTACCATCTCTTCAAACGTAATAACTAGTTTCTTGTAGTAAGTACCTAATTAAGTTGAAATGAAGTGTAATTTCCATAATCTATGCCTATTAAAAGTGCGGCGGTCAGGTATATTTACCAACCATTTTTTTTAAAATAGAAAAAACATCTATACGTCTTTTGCACTACCTACAGAAAAGTGTAAATGTAAATAAAAATGTATAAATGCCGTAATTTAATAATGTTCAAAAATGTATAAATAATACCAGTCTCAAGATAGAAGTAACTGGTCAGGTTAATAAAAAGTGGAACAGAGTTAAAAAAAATATTTTAAAATTCAAATAAATAGATAACAAATCAAAAGTATAACACCGCATACCTACAAGTTCGTCTCTGGTTCAAGCAATAAAATAATATGACAACTGAAAATACGTATGAATACAAGACGATTATTTTTGATTGATAAACTAATTTTTAAGACAAGATTTTGTTTATGCATAGCACAAAGGGTAACAATTATTATAAGCAATCAAAGGGGTGCGGGTTCGAGTCCCGTCGGCGACATGTATTTTTTCTCGGAAGGTTTTTTCAATATGGATGAGATACAAGACGAACTCAGTAGGTAGCTACCTATGTTTATTTATTATGATTTTGACAAAAACAAACAATAATAATAGTTACGTGACGTTTTTAAAATTAAACAATATTAATTGAAAGATAAGCGTTTTTATATTATTACATAAACGAAATTCGATCAAATATAATTATGTAATACTGAAGATATATAGAATTCTCGTAGCAAAGAACCACTTTACCTCTGTTAAAAAAAAACTAATTATGCAAAGTCTTGGATGCTGGCGTTTGACGTTGACGTTGTTGACGTTTGACCCTAGACTTATGTTTTGACGGTCAAATTAACGAAAACAAAGCTGAATTTTTCAAAAACCCAAGTTTTTCGTAGTAAATTTAACTCTAAAATAATTTACTTACATTGTTTTCTGTTGAGTCATCCATGTTTAATTTTTATTTAGTGTTTAAACCGAATTTAAAATAGTTATCTTGCTAAGAACGCGTATCAGTCCATAAATGGAGACAAACTGCACGTAGCACCGAACGCCCGCACACGGATGGCTACTAAATAATAATAAATGATTGTTATCAACTGCCGGCCAGGGGGCCTAGTCTCTATCTTTCGGTTTCACAAACAAGCACGTTTGCCGTTTAACCTTTCTTGACGGTGCTGTGAACTAAGCTGTCACGGTTTGTATTTACTGAAATATCTTTGTAAATATACTAAACATAGAGTTAACATTTTAGGTATTCCTCCACAATACATTTATGTATTGGATTAAATAAATACATTACACTAATATTTACTGAGTGTACAGCATCGGAGCGCGAGAAAGTTTTTAGCACGGTCAGAGGAGGGTTAATACGGATTCGTGACGTAGCTAAACCCGCGTTACGGGCGCTGTGAGAGATATAGACTAGGCCCCCAGGCCTGGTTATAATATTATGTAAGGAAATCCTAATATATTATAATCTTTACACATTATGATCATGCAAAAAACTATGTTTCCGTCGTCTGTCCTGCTTACTTATTCTGTCAGGTACCTACTTAAAATGTATTTTTTCATGATATTTCATGACGTTTCGCACTTTGCACTTAGTGAATATCATAAGTAGTCGAACAAAGTAGGTATCTCCAATTGTGTATGTATTGAAAGAAAAACGTTGTATTTTCGTAATGTTATATTTTACAATAATTTAGACCAGCCCTGGCCAATATGCGGCCCGCGGTCATGTATGAAGATTTTTTTTAAGTATCGGGTACTTCAGAATGTCTTTAAAATCACATTTAAGTTATGAAAACTAATAAAGTTTCTATTATTACACCAAATGCTCTTATTCTGCTGATTCATATTTCTCGCTAGAGAAATTTCTTTCCTGATTAACAACAGATGGAGCGCATAACTTCTCGCTCGTGAAGCGTTCGAGAACTCGCAATCTGCTTGCAGCGTCGCCACAGGCAAGCGCGTGTCACTTTTGTAACTACTTAGTTTTGACGGAGTTCGACAGGTTAAAAACCTGCGCGGCCCTTGGAAAATTTTAGGTTGTCAATGCGGCCCGTGGTGCAATTTGAGTTGGTCAGGCCTGGTTTGGACCATGAGTTCGTGTACCTATCCAGCATTTTTCCCTGGCTATTAAAATAACCTGTTTTTGACGATGCCGGGAGATGGTTGGGAATTCGGGAAAAACGCATCCTTTCAACAATTTTTATCCATCTTCTGGTTCATTATTATTATTATTTTTTTTTAATATTTAAAGGTTTTTATTACAATAAATACACAATTTTTACATTTTATACAGTGGTAAAATAGTGGATAAGAATAGCTTTTCCTCACCATAAAGAGACAAGGCTCTTGTGTTTGGTGAGGGAATTAAGAAGAATTAAGAAGTAAGAAGAAACAATAGCGTTAATGAAATAATGACAAAGTAAAAGCAACCAGCAGGTTAGATGTAATTTTAAAATATTAGCCCCATTCGGAAAGCAGTAAAAAGTTAGGCATAAACACATTAAAATTATTATGTCAATCGTCCATTCCACCCAAACCGTCATCCATTCTTATTAAATTAAATAAAAAAAGTTCGTTAGTTCCTCCTTTGGCCGCCTGAAAAGTGGTCCGTGTCAAGCTGTAACTCGATTTTTACCATAATTTAACGCCTGACGACTTTTGCCAGAGCGAGGAAGGCCGAGTGTTATCGCATATCGCGCAGACGGTGCTTGGATTATTATTGGCTGTGTGATAACTTCACTCCCTCTCACGTTCCATCAGAATGGGCTAAAAATGACTTAGTCTGATGTATGCATATATTTTATGATCTGGTCTCACATAATTACACTAATCGGAATCCTCATATCCTGGTTAGCATTCAATTATATCTCATAATCAAAAAAACATCAAAAACAACTTCGGCTTAAACTGTCTTCAAGAACTACGTAATTATTATTTATTTGTATTACCCATGATATCACAATTGATTTAACACGCATTCTGGCAACGATCCATGTGTAATGTGTATCGTTCGTTTTCCTTTTCAAACATCTGAAGGAGTGAATCATCGTAGAAAAATATTTTACTTGCGAGTATGTACAAGACCCTTTCAGCCTTCATAAAATTAATGCAAGACAAATTAATTTTACGTCCCCAGATTTACTGTTCCTGCATTTTATATTATTTGTTTGATAAATCTGATAAGTAGTTATCTAGGTAAGGTAATGCCCCCCATTCACAACCGCTTCAATCCTCGATTTGGAAGGACTCCACGCCATTTAATTTGTCCGTGAATAATAAAAATATATTGTTTTGATTTTATTCATTGGAGTGTCATTTAAACCTGCTGACTAACTAAAGACATTCAAATCAGTTCTGTAGTTTTGAAGAATCATGTTTTTATATAGGCGTCACCATGTAGATTGAATCATTGAAAACAAGCACAACATCGTCCATTCAAACAATTTCGCTTGCCTGATGGTTAGAGGGTTAATTCGTTGAGGAGATTTATATGGGAATATTGGCTCCGTTTTTGCAACCAGCCTTTGGTCCATTTATTTGGTCAGCCTGGAAAGGTGTTGTGTAACGATGCGATCCATTTGGTGTCACTCCATTGGAGCGACTCCAAATGGAGCGGTCGTGAGTGGTTAGCTTGAGATCGCGATAATTCTTTGGTGGGTACCAATTATACACGTAAGTACAACTTTCAAGTGTTCATCATATTATTTTATAAATCTGTGGGTAAAACACTTTTTCGGAAAAATAATTTTCCAAAAGTAGGTAAGCTAAATTAACAGATAGAGCAAAAAGCTGCTATTGGGTGAATAAAGTATCATGTATTTTTTTTTTCATTTAAACCCAGGTGTCGTTTTACCCCTAAGTTGAACCAGGCTTTTATGATACCGTAGCTATAACATTAACATGGGGAGGAAGGGAGGTTCCCTTAGACACTTTTTTAAGAAAGTTTTTGGGAACTATATGCACTGCAACCTATTATTTATTTACAAAAGCAGATGGGTGTAAATATTTATTTTCCATGAAAACAATATATTAATACTACTACGATTGTTTTCGGCGCTAATGGGGGGGGGAGGGGTGTAGAACCGGAACATTGTCACTACCGAATCAGCTCGATGGAACGACTTCGGCTCCAATATAATAACGCCTGCAGAATTATACTTGGATACAGAAGGTACAGCAGCGCATCGATAATGTTTACAGAACTAGAATGAACGAATACGCCGGCCGATGAGACACCGGGCCTTCGACAACACGGTGGTGGGCGGTGAGTGGTGACCGCAGCCTTCCAGCACCAACAAGCGCCACTCCTGAGTGAGCGCTGGGCCTTAGCTCACTCAAGACCACGCCCTACATAATTCATTACTGTTAATTTAATTGTTTTTCTTAATATTTATTGGATTTATATTTTATTATACTATCATATGTATTATTATATTATTAATATATGGGACGTCTCTGCCGGGTTACATTAGATGGAACTAAAATCTTATATGGAAAAACTACTACAAACCTTTATTTTAATATTCGTACAACCTCTGTGCTGTGGTCAATGCATTTCGCTTGGTGAAGGATGATTAATTCATTATCGCAGCAGCGCTAATAAAATTAAATAATCTGACATTGAATTTTTCATTTAAATTCACGCTCCAATAGTTAGGAATATTATTACGTGTGGTTGTGCTGTTGAGAGAGCTCGGTGGGCCTTGTAAGAATTGCTTACAGCTTTCGTAGGGCAGCCGTTTTAAGCGGATATAATTAACTTTATTAGGCAGGTACTGATAAAATGGGGTATATGCAGTATATGGAATATAGTGTTTTCAATGCATTTAATATATGTAAAAAAGTATACCAAATTTGAATATCGTACTCAAACCCCACAAAAAATTATTTAATTAATTAATTCACTTTTAAAGTTGTGTGAAAATTCAAATATAAAAAACGAGTATCATTGACTAGCGACATTGTGACGTCACACTGTTTGATGTCGAGATGTTGTATTTTACATTTTGATACTATACATTATTTATAAACGGTATTTACGGACATTTTTTTCGACAAACAAATGATCAACTGAAGATTGATTACTGGATTACATTAGGCTCGACTATTGGCATCTGACATGGGGTGCGCAGTGACGTCAAAAGGTGCGCAGTGACGTCAAAAGGTGCGCAGTGACGTCAGGTGGCGTTTTCGTCCTAATTTGAAATGTGAATTTTCAAAACGTTGTTGAAAGACTATTCTTATCGTAAAAAAAAATGGTTTGAATATTCCAGTTTGTAATTTTTTTCTTTAATTTTTGGTAAAAAAAAAGTGTTTTTGTTCCCTATTGTACGAAAAATTCATAATCGAACTCCAGAGACCAGTTAGGTACCTAGCACCTATGTTGTAAAAATAAAAGTATGGAAATTTCACGGGTGTAATGTACAGCGCCTACAGATCCTTTAATAGTAGGTACAAAACTGCTGAACCTGTACAAATCGTAAGTGCTTCCCACTGTTGAATTTGGCAGCCACCTCAGAGAACGGGTCGTTTCTACGACTCGTTCTTGGGTTCAACAGCTCGGCTGTGGAACTATTTGGCGGCCTCTGTGTTTCTTTCTTCTATAACAAGGGTTTCTTCAAGGCCCATGATCGCTCCTGCCTTTTCTCAAAAAGACACAGGCCCCGAGGGAAATCATTTTCCTCAGAGCCTTTTGTGTGTAGTTAATAAAAAATGTTAGTCAACTTTAAATGTTATTCGTTGTTTTCACGTACCTTTACGCTAAAAGTACAAGGTAGTTATTGTGTTGAATATTAACGATCTTGTTCAGAATTGTTATTTATAACCGGCTAAACCTGTTCACGAAAACTAGCGCAAGGCCTTTCTGCCTACAAATTGAACTTTTTTCGAATTAAGTATATATGTATAAAGGTACTTCGCTGTTTTGGTTCTACCGAATGACCAAATTAAGGAATCATATGGTTTTGAACATTTGGTAGTTACGTATTCGTATAAAACGAACAGACGAAAGATTAATATGAATCTAGAATAACGTCCAGCAACCTGTTTTCAGTGCATTTACTTTCGATTCATTTGTTTTCCTTTCGCTCATCATATTTTTCGCTTCGAAAATAATGTCGAAGATGGGGATGTACCACACTAGTGCTTTGCTTTTTCTTTTAATGAACTGAAAATAATAATAATATTTTTAATGTATTTTTAGGAAACGAACTCGTCTTGATCTGACAATACGATCACACACAATGCTACCGTTAACCGGGATACCGGTTACCTAATCGTTTCTCGTTTCTAAAAGAGGATATTTACATTAATCGAAGCGGTAAACTTTTTTTATACTCCCCGAGATGTTATGTTATTACTTCGTAGGAAAATCACAGTATAAAACATACCACAAAAACGTTATCATGAATGAAAGAAGGCAATTAATTTGATAAAATGTTTAAAAAATACTGTTAATTTTTAAAAGCAGCAACATTTTGCAAAAATAGTTAGTATATTTTAGCAGAATCCATAAATATTATTACTTACAAGTGTCATTTTAGACATGCTGATTTTCCAACTAGAAAATAACACTGGATGAATTACAATCTAGCGGATATGAAGTTAGCTTTTACAATTTAAGCAGCGAGCACAGTAAACTGTATTTTTGTGGCATATTATTACAAACACAAACGATCCCTTCCATAAAGAAAAAGTAACTAGCGGTGACCAGCGGTACAAAATTACGCGATCTGACCATGATCTGACAAATCTTGGTAGAACGCGTAGAACCATAAATAAACCATTACCCGTAGAACGAAAATACACTGAAATACACGATCCATGCTCGAGTGCTGCCATATTTAAAAAAGGCATGTTTGAAGGGAAAAAATCATGTTTCACCATGTTTTGAAGAATAATAACCATGTTTTTCTCAAGCTTTTATTGAAAAATTAAATACGAAACCATCGGTACCAAAGTAAATTATCTACAATGCTTTAATAAAAATAAGCATTTCATATTTTTTCTTTGAACGTGAAACAAAATATCAAGTTAAAAAACCGTTAAATTTTTTTCAATAACCGGGCATCTGGTAACATTACGTACCGGAAACTAGTGAGCAGGGTTGCCAACTCACGGGGAATTCCCCAAATTGCAGGGAATTTTTGATATTTTTCAAGAATTGGGTATTTTGCGGGGAAAATGCGGTGGTTCTGGGCATTTCTTGATTATCCAGCCATATTGAAACATACTTACGTTCGGTGGAAGATTTCAACTACCAATGACGGAATCAGACAGTTCACTCGAGTGACGCCATGTTTTTTCGGCCGAATGTTCCATCTTCGTTTCATTCCATGTTCAGACGGCGCTATAGAAATAAGCGTTCACTCGTCCATTCTCACTACAGCGTCGCCGAGCGGGGTCGTGCGCGCTGGAATTCGTTTGATTTCCAGCGCGGTCCGGCCTCGAATTTTAAGGAGAAACATGTCAGATGCATGGATTTTTACGCAATTTAATTAAATTTAGAAAAAAAGTGTTGTTTCGTCTTATAAACCTTTTTATTTTTTATGACATAATAACACAATTTGATTTTACTTTTTTATTATGAATATTTACATACAAATTAATAATCTTACATACAATATTTAAAAATGTATTATAATACGTGATTGTAAGGGAGATTCAACAATTTCTATGAGTCGTGTTCCAAAAGCAAACAAATTAGCCGAACGAATACTACCATTTTGACGTTTTGCGTGGGACGTGATAGCGTCCTTCCAGTACGAGACGCGAGACGAACTGATTTAGATTTCACTCCGTGTTCAGACGTTTCACTTTGTTGTCATCCGCGCGCGAGTGAAGGATGCCAAATGAAAATATCCAACATTGTTGGATCGGTTCACTTGAAGATTTCATTCGGCAGTATTCGGCACTTTCGTTTCATGTCATGTTCAGACGTGTCATTCTGAGTAAAATAGGCCGAATGTAATACAGAAATGAACGATTAGTGAACCGTCTGAATCAGCCATAAGGCGCTCCGCTGACGAGGCAACTGAAACCAAACTAAAACCGGCTGGTTTCTATGTCTTGATTGGTCAAAAAGCTTGTACGGTGGGTGGCGAGGTAGGGGTATGCCGGTGTTGTGGACAGTGACGGGGTGTAGAATTTTATTTTATTTTAAATTTTTTTTATTGAAAATAAACGTTACCGGAGAGCAAAGTCGCCATAACATTTTTTACTCTAAATATGATCAGGAATGAATTAATATGAATTGGCCGGGGCTGCTATAGAGACTACACTGAACAAAAACTCAAAACTAAGTACAAAAATGACACGCGCTTGCCATGGCGACGCTGCAAGCAGATTGCGATTTCTAGAACGCTTAACGAGTGAGAAGTTATGCGCTCCATCTGTTGTTAATCCGGAAAGCGATTTCTCGAACGAGAAGTTATACGCGGGAAATATAAATCAGCAGAATAAGAGCATTTGATGTAATTGTAGAAATCTTATTGGTTTTAATAACTTAATCACAGGAGACCTATTTGTCCCAGCTCACATAGCTCTCATAGAAATCGTTGTGTCTCCCTTACTATCATAGTGAGAAGTATGATCTAAACTATAAACGGTATTGGAAAGAGAACACAACACGATATATATTCAAATCTAAAAGTTAACCACAAAAAATTACAATGTACACCTTTATGAAACCAAAGTTTCCGGTCGCAAATTGAAAAAAAAGAAACTTTGTGAATTTTTTAAGATTTTTTTTACATGAAATGACAAAAAATTAGGTTACAGTAACGTTTGTAATTCATTTCTTCAGCCAGGCTGGAATCAGACGGTTCACTCGAGTGAAGGTTTACTCAATGGTTATTCGAGCGAATGTTCCCAACTTCTTTTCACTTTTGTTTCATTTCTTGTTCAGACGTATCATTCCGAGTGAAATAGGTGGAATGAAATACAGAAATGAACGATTAGTGAACCGTCTGATTCCAGCCTAAACTGAAAAATTATTTTCCATAGACTACGTAATTATGAATCTGTTGTGATCGGTATATTGGTTGATACGTTATTTATGGTTGTGATTGTCGGTTTATTTATGGTCAATGGTTGTCGTGTGTCAAAAGATGGATGTTGTTAGCGTTTAATTGTCTTGAAAGTTCTTTATTTTATGAAATATGTGTACATTCAGTTATTTATAATATTCATTGTTAAGTTAGCAATGTGTTCATGTGTTTTTATGTAGTTTATTTTGCAGTAAAGCACACAATACAGCGTCTATTTCTTCAATATGACCTTGGTTTATCAGCTGTCAATTCGCTACAGCGCCAATTTTGAACATTTGGTTGAATTTGTGTTAAATAGTTATTAAATGTAATAATATAAAAGTTCCTAAAGTATGAAGTTGAACATGCGCACCATTGAGGGAAGCTTACTGGCTGAAGAAAAAAATGTTTCCCATTACATTTCTCCTCATCACCCTTCTTCGGAGGTATATATTTTGTTTTTACTTGTAACAGCTTAGAATTTATTCGCGAAGGCCCTTGTCATTTAAATTTCTTGATTTTATTATTTTTTAAATCAGGTCTCTTAAATTTTATGGCTTAGGGAAGTTTTAACCGTCTGGCTATTCCAATTCGGAATTTAAACGAAAATTTGATGAAATTATCTACATTAGATTTCAATAAAGTAGAAAGTCAATATTTTAAGAACTTTTGACAAATGTGCATTTGCTAAGGAGGTTTTTACAATCTTGCGAGTTGTAGTTCGGCCCCTAGAGTCAAAGAAACGTATCTAAATTTTTATCGATTTTGAGTTGCGGATGTTACTAGCCACAAAATAACACTTTACGTTAAGTGACAAAGAAACATATCCATAGGTTCAACGGATAAAACATATACATCGATACGTATCTGTAGAAAATCACAGATACTGATCTCAACATCACAGATACACAGATCTGTAAAAAAATGAGATACGTTTTTTGACCCTAAGGGGCCGAGTTATACTCAAAGGCCGGGAATTAATAATTAGGTTTCTTATATTGTTTTCCTTCCTGGATGCAGATTGTCAGGTTGAACAGAAAATGAACGAGCACCACAGTCCACTTTTGGAGGAGAAAAGTGGGGAATACAAAACCTATTCAAAATATTAAAAACATTTTCCATTTTATTCCTGGAAAATCTAGCTTAAAACATTATTGATGAGAGCGGCTATGCAGGCGATTGCGCTCTCTGGGACATCTCTGTTTACGACCTAAAATGCCTACGGTTACCAAAGTTCAAAACATTTGTACAAGCGTGCTATTTGAAACCAATATTTAAATTTTATCGAAGGAATCAAATACTTTGTGGTGTGACATTATATATTAAATGAAAAAACACACTTTGTAAAACACCACTTTTATTTTGAATTAATATTTAACAGCCAACTAGGTTTCGCTTAGCTCAAGCTTCGTCAGGACTTATTATATCAACTAAAGATAATTACTTACATACACATATAAAATAAAATAAAATAATAAGTGAAAGAGATTTAAATAGAAGAGAAGACACCTTGGTGAGACACCAAGACATCGAGATGCTAGAAAGAGATACAAAAAAGAAAAGAGGGAGACAACATTATTAGGATGGGTAGGTAAGGGGGAGAGGGAAAGGAGGAAACAGTTTCAGCAGAAGTTAACGGAACAAATTAAATATGGGACTATCAGTTAAATTGATTTGATTATTTGATTTATTATTGACGGCTTTTTTGATTTCGAGGGCTTCTAAATTGTTTAACCTAATTCCAATTCCATTTTTATGTAATATTTTGGTCCCAGAGGTTTTATCAAATGAGTAATTAGTTTTTAGTAGATGGTTCACGAATTCTGAAAATGCATTATTATTTCAACATCTTAGATGTTCTTTTACTCTTATGTTTACGAAACCTGGTTGGCTGCTAAATATTAATTCAAAATAAAAGTGGTGTTTCAAAAAGTGTTTTTTTTTCTTCATTTAATACGTTATTTAAATGTTCCTATTACAGATTAGCGTTAAACATTTCAATTGATTGGTCAAACATCTCCGAAAAATCGAATTTTGAGTTGAGTATGGAGTTATGTAAAAGTGTACCCTCTATTTGGTACAATACTCGGATTACTCATGAATACCATGAAATCAATTATAATGCAGAAAACCTTGCAGTGAATTAAACAAAATATTGATCTTGTCTTGTCGACCCCAAGCAAGTCTGACCATTTCCGCTGCTCGGGCGACATCATAAATAAACCAATCCCGGCGACACAAAGGCGGAAGGGGCTAACGAGCTAGGAAGCTAGCAGAAAGTTCAGCCTGCTAGCTTAAATAACTAAAAAATAACTCCAGTTGAAGATCACTTGGGGTCACGGGGACCTATTATAACTATATGACTATATTTTCGTTGTTTGTTTATGGGGTGTTATGCCGTGTTGTGCTACCTCCTTCTTTAGCCGACGTTTCGGACAGCGTTGCAGTGTCTATCATCAGGGCAGATCCGGCAGATCCGTCGATGTGATCTGCCGGATCTGCCCTGATGATGGACACTGCAACGCTGTCCGAAACGTCGGCTAAAGAAGGAGGTAGCACAACACGGCATAACACCCCAAAAACAAACAACGAAAATGCTTTTGGCCGTGAAAATCTAAAAACGTATCTATATGACTATAACCTATTTAAGGGTTAAATAAATACAAACGTAATTTAACATTCAACATAACTACAAATGTAATTCAACGTGAATAATTTTGCTAAAATATATATATATATAAAATATATATAATATCTGGCATCAAAACACGGGAAAGAATTTTGAAAAAAATTGGAACTTAATGCATATTTTACCATCTCCCCCGAGGTAAATAGTTGTTTATTGTGGTAATTATGTTGAAGCGAAGTGTAATTTGTGTGTATTAAGAACTAAGCTGAGCAAGGAATTTTTTCCACAATTTTCAGACAGTTGTGCGATTTTAAAAAAAATAAAATATCCTACTAATTTCTCACTAGTAATCCAATGTGCATTTTCTGTTGAAAATACACATCTAAAAAAGTTGAAATTTAAAAAAAAAAAAGAAATTTATTTTCAGCTAACGTTATGATTTTTAATCTTAGCACTCTAACTCACGGACCGCCATTGATACCTATATAATATTTAAGTATGTATTTAAACATAATAACCTCTGTTTTTATTCTTAGCTTGGAAGGCCATACATATTTTCTATGTTGTATTCTTTTTTATATATTCAAAAGTACAAGCATATAAACATAATCCCATCTGTTTTAATTTATAATGGATAAATTCCTTATTTGCATATGTATCTTATTTACACATGTATCATATTTATATGTGTCATATTTACATATGTATCATATTAATTAGAGCATGCTGAGGACAGAACTTTTAGAATTTTTGTAAAATACTGAATGTTATTGAAGTTATAAACTGTCAAAATGTTGCTATTTGCGTACGGCCGATAATGTCAATATGCATGATGTCAAGGTATAAGGTATACAGCGTAGTATCCAGCGCATGATGTCAAGGTATATAGCGCTGCTACTGCTATTAACGCTAACACATTGATGAAAGAGATGGTGCAAATAAAATTAATGTTTTCCAGGAATGTAATCTTCGATTTCTACTCTCTTTTTTTCTTTACCCCCCTAGCCTTGGTTTTATCCAAGTTCACTTTGAAAGATGATAACTTAAAAATTTTCGGAGATATCAAAAAACGAATTTTACTGTATGAGCCAGAGCCCTACAATAGCAGTGTTGAAGGATTACGCCTGTGCACGGTGCGAAGCACTGCAATTGTAGTGTCAAACTTATATTTTTATTTTGTCTTTGGATATTACCTCTACTAGGTTAGTTAAATTTAAAAATATAAGTGTCACTTTATCAAGAATGGTATTGCCTACTTGTTGGCTTTAACAAAAAAATCTTTTTATTTATTGAAATTTCTTGCCCTTTAATTTTCTTAACCTATAATTGGCCGTACGTACATCGGTGTACCATTGATTTTGGATGCGATTTTGTCCCTTATGTATAAAAAATTGTATCAAGAACAAGGTCAGAATTGCTTGGGCCATTCTCATTCTCGACGTACCGAAATACTGCATAGCGTCTAGCCTCTCGGAATAATTTTAATAAATTGTCGATGACACGGCGGGCTAGAAAGATGGCCGAAAAAATGTCCGCCGCGTCAAAATACAGACGGAGTTGGTTTAGAAATTTTATATTCTTTCATTGTTTTTGATATAACTTCATTGTGGAAAGAATAGATTACAGGTCTTATAAGAAATATCGTTTTATCTACATTATTTTCATGTAATTTTTGTAATATATCACAAAAGAAATGTTATAAATATTGGATTCGTATGAAATGTCAAATTTCTTACGTCGTAATGAAAAAATATATTTTTTCCTATGCTGGCTTTCAAAAGGTTAATATGTCCGACAGGTTAATAACTTTCTCGATAAAAAAGTAAATTCCCGACTTTGGGGAATTCATATTAGATTGGGGAATATTCCCGAGTGCTCGTCATTAGGTGCTTGATCTTACAATTTAAAGTTGATAGAGAGAAACCAAGACACCTTGTTTCTCAACCACTGAGAAAGGTTGGAAACCCTGGCTTTCAAAACCGAATCAACATTTTGTATTGTTTTTATTACAGGAGATGACTGTCAATGGTGGTGCCTTACACTCTAATAGCTACACAAATCAATCTCTGTGCAGGTAAGAATGTGTCATGTGAATGGTACAATATCTCGTTGAATGTTATGAATAATAAAAGAGCATTTTCCATGTATTATAAAAGTAATTTTATCTTTTTTCTATCATGCGGAAATATGTGATTTTTTTCAGCGTATAGAAAGGGAATAATAATTTAGTTTATCTCAAATATACGAGGTGTGGCTATTAAATAACGAGATTGAGACGCCAAACGCCAGTGACCGACAGCTATGTAGCGTGAAGCCTTCTCTTTTGAATGCAGTACCTCCCGCTGCTGTAAATAAATCCGTACAGCCATAGCCTTCATTCACATAAGAGTTTTTTTTGTTTTCCCGGAAAAATGATAAGTTTAAAAAATGATTCAACGAATTTTTGTGAAATTTCACATGAAACTTGGAAAAACCGCTACTGAAATTTATTGAAAGAAGTGTATGACAATGAATGTTTATTGCGTGCACGTGTTTTTGAGTGGTGTAAGCGTTTTCAAGATGTCTAAGAAGACGTTGAAGAAGATTCACGCTCAGGTCGCCCTTTCATGTCAAAAATGGGTGACAATATCGAAAAATCAGTAACCTGGTTCGATCTGATCATTGGGTAAGTATTTGTACAATTTTTTGTGAAACTGTAGGAATTGACAAAGAATGCGTATGGCTAATTTTACATGACAATTTTTATCATGCAAAAAGTGCGTGCCAAAATGGTGACTAAAATTCTCACGTTTTAACAAGAAGAGCTTACAAAAATGTTTGTTCTGATACTTTATACTGCCTTATTTGTCGGATCTTGTGCTGTGCGACTTTTATCTGTTCCCCAAAGTGAAATCTGCATTAAAAAGAACAAAATTTGATCCATTTTTAAACTTATCATTTTTCCGGCAAAACAAAAAACAACTCTTATGCGAACGAACGCTAAGGCTATACAGATTTATTTACAGAAGCGAGAGGTAATGCATTCGAAAGAGAAGGCTTCACGCTACATAGCTATCGGTTGCTGGCGTTCTTCTGCACCAGTGTCAATCTCCCATACAATGTATGCCATGAATTAAATCCTAAAACATCAACCCTTAAAAAACAAAGTTAAAAATAATATTTTTTGGTCTGACTGAATTTTCTTCCTACCTAGTGATCGGAATCAACCGCGCTACCAACCGGGCTAAATCCCGAGCTGGTAAGACAGACATTTATTGAAAATACTATACTTTCTTTGAATTTCAGAAAAATGCATATATGTCTGCGTGTGTGTGCGTGATTGCCCCCGAAAGTTGATAAAATGCATTGTCATAAACCAGTCTGATGAGTTTCGGCTCGATCGGATGTCGGGAATTGGGTTAATTCTCCTCCTTTAATAATCCCCTTCATTCAAACAAACAAGTGAAATTCAAATAGATGTATTTAAAAATGGCCAAAGTGAAGAAATCCTAATTTGCGCCATTACTTTACATTCTGATTTTTTTTTTTAGGGTGTTTTGTCGTGTTACGCTACCTCCTTCTTTAGCCAACGTTACAGTGTCCATCATCAGGGTAGATGTGTGCCCTCATCACACATTTCTTTTTGGGGTGTTATGCCGTGTTACCTACCTCCTTCTTTAGCCAACGTTGTACGAAACGTTGGCTAAAGAAGGAGGTAGCGTAACACGGCATAACACCCTAAAAATAAATAACAAAATAACTTTACATTCTCTTTAACTCTTTAAAATTTCTCACAAATTCCTCAAACAAATGGTATCGAAATATTGTGTTCTGTCAAATTTTTATACTTTTGGAGTAAAAAATGGAGTAAAAATGTGGTAAAATTTGTTCAATATTAGAATTTTATAATTTAGAAACAGCAAAGTATATTTGAAATACATGCACAAAAATATAATTTTATAAAGTGTCTGAACAATATCTTGTTTTTATGAACAAAATACATCAGAACCGTTGCAAACTGAGCAGAAATATTGATAAGTCCGAGGGTTAATTCAACTCCTGAATGAAACCTCAAGATATCTATGTCATCTTTTGAGATTCTGTGTGAAAAATTTTAAGGGTAGGAAGGAGTGAATCTTGGTTTTCATGATGTAGAAGGAAGGAAAATCAGAAATCGGGAAATCATTCCACAGCCAAGCTGTTGAGGAAAAGAATATATAACACATTTTCATATGACAAATGTTAACTGTGGATGTACAAAAAATGTTGAGCCTCTTTGCAAATTAATGATTTTTAAGGATTTTGATTTCTACAATGTAATCAACATCCATAACATAATTTAAAAGAAACCAGCTAGGCTTCTGATGCCTGTACATCTGATACGGAATATGAAGTTTTTAGAATAATATATTTTTTTTTAATATTTAGGCAGGTGAGTGTGAGTGAAGATGGCCAGCTGTGTGCGTGGAGTTCGGACTTGCTGGGCGGGGGCGAGGGGGACAATGTGGGGGAGGGCGAGGCCCATGGGACAGAGCCCCCCACCGAGGATGACCGGAGACTAGCAGCTGCTTTAGTGGCCACGCAGTTCGTGCATCATCACAGTCTGAGTCCACGGATGCACGAATTAGGGAATATTGCAAAGGTACTTTAGAATATCTCTTTTGTTTAATTATTAATCATTTTTGTTTTCAACACAGCTATAATATGTAAGGTTTATTGCTTTTTATTCAAAATCACGGAACTCCCAATTATTGTTTCTGAAAAAACAAAACCATAGTGAGTATAAAACTGTTGAACATAATGTACAAACACTTTAATTTAATTTTAATGTTAGACCACGGTTTTTGGCATACAAATTTTAGTTGCCTCTAACGTTTAAAGTTATATAATGGCCACTACACATGGTACTGCGAACAGCCGGCTTTTTGCAGATGGCTAGAAATCGCATCGTTAGTAGGCAAAACCGGCTGCCGAATTGTTATTATTCGTCTGCCGTATTATTATTTCTTTACTGCCGGAGCGATTGTTTCCACTTTCTGCCGCATTTGCGCGCAGAGTATTATTATTTTACTACTGCGGCGTCCGAATTGGTGCTGCCGCAGACGGATTCTGGCTGTTTGCAGCCAGAACGACATGGTCCGTACACGTGATCACAGCGCCCGAGAAATCAACTTACTCAGTGGCGTTTCTTCACAAGGGGACCATGGGGACAGTCCCTACTTATAAACGTTTAATGTTAATGGTATATTTATACCGTAGAAATGAAATAAATAAACTACTATTACATATACTCTACACTATTCCTGAAACCTAACAAGAAAAAAATTGACAATTCTTTGTGTTCACAAAAATAATGAATGCGTTCTGAACATAAAAGTAATTGCAGAAATATAATCTAAAAAATTACTTCGGTTAAGTAATTTTTAATTTCTCTCCTTCCTTCCTCGTAGCATAATAATAATTTATTGCATATGACGTTTTAGTAAAATAATAATATTGATATCGATTGATCGGATTATTTCTATAGCGCCGTTCTCGTGGTTAAAACACCTCAAACCGAAGTACAATTTGTCTTGTGCTATTTTTATTAAACTTCATATTTACATAATTGTAGAAAGCAATCACTTTGTGGTTTGACATATATAAATAAAACACTTGTTTTGTTTAAACCACGAGTTTTTGGTTGTGAACAAGTGTTTATTTTTATTTAAACTTAATATTTATTTACGCACCCTATTTGATGGTTCTGGTTAGGTGCGTGACTTATCTTCGTACCTCATAAAATTTTCTGTAAGAAATTATATTATTACTATTTGGGTATACCTATATTTGTATTGAGTCTCGTATCGTTACTTTCTGGCAGTGAGACGTCAGTATCTACACATAAAAATGACGGTCCCCGCCATCGAAAATGTGCTCGACCCGCCACTGATCTTACTGCAAATAGCATGGTCTAGTGGCAACCACCAATCTGCAGAACTTCTGTAGCACATTAAGCCGGGTCTTTTGCTTCAACAAAGGTTAATAAAGTAATAACAAAGCGTGATAAAGGTTTGTAATTTATAATTTATAAACAAACTTTACAAAAACTATTCGTGTTTATCGTTTAAATATTTTAACGACGTATATACTGTTATTCATATTTTAATTTGATTATAATTAGATGCTCTGTTATGTTATATTATCGAACTCGTATGTTCTTTCCGTAATAGTATGTACCTTATCTGACATTATTTTTTTAAACCTGAAATGTTCCATGGTAGCAGTATCAAGTATTTTGTCTTCTGAAATTGACTTCTTTTAGCAGAAATTCTGACGATAGTGTAATTGGTCAAAATGGAATCTCTTTTAATATTAATTTTAGTGCGTATTATACCTAACCGAACCCACATATTATATCGACCCATAATCGGCAGAACAGCGTAAGCGACAAACAGCAAAGTGTTTAGGAGAAGGTTTTTTTTTAAATAACTTTCTTAGTTGATTCAAAAAATGATTTTGGTTAATTACGATTATTGATATTTGGTTACTGCCTGTATAGAACTGATAATGCAATTATCTGAATGCCTTCAGTTGTGGAGATAGTGGCGGTTACGCTGTTTTGCCTATCACCCTGACAGATATTTTCCCTTAGAAATGTCGCTTACGCTCTTTGGAGTACATGGTTTTTTTATATTTATTTATTTACACATATACTGCACAACATGTGCCATTAACATAATTGACATACAATATAAATAGTACAACAACATGAAGAATGACTAACAGTATATTTGTAAGTTAAATATAAGAAAAAAAAAATGTAAAAAGTAAGTAGTAAGATTATAAGTAGTAGGTTAAGGGTAAAATATAAATGTAAAGTGAAAAATATGGTATAACGTATAAGTATAAGTATAAAGTACAAGCTTTAAATTATTAAGCAAAAATAAAAAAAGTTAAAAGTGAGAATAAAATAATAATAATAAAAAAAGTAGAAATATAAGATATCTTTTTTTTCAAAGGTACAATGATTTAAATATAAAATATAAAGTAAAAAGTCCTCATAGGAGCAATGAAAAATAAAAATAAAATAGAATAGTTAAGAGGTCGATATTATGGATTATAAATATTAACCGATATGATGAATTTTACAAGTACCTATGATTTCTAATGAATTAATGTTTTGCAAGTACTGGTAAGCATATTATGTTTACATGGTACTAGAAGACAAATTTTGTTTAATGCATCTTTTGTATGATGCCAGATTACCGGCGTGATCGATATTAGCATATTTATTGCCAAAAGTGTGTAAGCGATTTATTGTTGCATTTTGTTCTGCGGTGGTCCCAGAGTTATTACAATAAAAAGGTGTTTGGAGTCGAGTAGGTCTAAAAGGAAAATTAGCGGTGGCAAATATTTTTCTCAATGGATTAAAGAATGAATATTGTTTAATTATTTTTGCTGTTATGAATTTATTCCCATAATTAATTAGGTATGTGTGGTCGATTAACGATTAACCATTGTCGATTTCGATTAACAATTAGTTTTATTTTCACTGAAATAAAAACTTATTTAAAAAAAGTCGCAGGAGGCGACAATGTTGAAGCAAGAGACCCGGCTTAAGCATTTCGCAAATTCATTTCGAAAGTGACCGAGTTCGGGAGCGCTGTGAATACGTGTTCACAGAGCAAAAGAAACCAACTTACTGCAAAAAGCATCGTCTGGAGGCAACCTCCAACCTGCGATTTTTAGCCAGCTGCTAAAAGCTGCTAAATGTCGGGCTGTTCGCAGTATAGTGTGTAGACCACTTAATTCACTTCCGATTTTTGTGCATAATGAGTGTTTCAAATACATTTGTTGTACATGGATATTTACTTTTGAAACTTCAGTATTTTGCATTTACTATGGTTTTAAACTCAGTGTGCAAGTAAGTAACCCATTCTAAAAGAGTTTTAGAGTTTTATGTGATTTTTTAAATCACATACTCTATAATTTAGGTAATCCTAAAAAAAAGTATTCTTTAATCGGTCTGCATTTAAAGAAAATTAATCCTTTTACTGTTTTTTAATATATTAAATAATATTTATCAAATTCTGACGAAATTACTCTCCATCCTTTCCCCCACGATTCGCAACTTCTTCTCCACCGTTCCACAATTTTCATCACCGTATATAAGACGCGTGCGGACATAAAAAAGAACCATGGAGTTTCTCTAAAGCACATACATTGTGTCAAAACCTGCCACGTGTTGGGGTAGATTGTTTGCATTAAAAGGCCAGCATTGAAAAGGTTAAGTCATGTTCGCTTTCGTACTAATGTTTTGCATTATTTAATGATTGACTGCTGGCTGAAGGTGGGTAATATTCAGTTAAAACTAAACTAACTAATATTTGAGTGTTGCTGGAAAGGGCAAAAGGAATATTATGAGTCGTGGTCGTTTTGCAATGTTATGGGGGAATTTAGTGACTCCCTTTGTATTGCTATTAATCTTTGGTTCTTGTCCATTTCTGCTTTATGGCAAAAATAGTTACTTTATTTTTATTATTCTGCTTTCATTTTCCTTATTATTTATGAGTCTCCTATTTTTCAAATAGTCTCTATAGTTTTGAGCACATTCTATTCAAATAATGTATGCTTGTGTTCCAGTTAACGAGTCTGACCTACTCCATTCCAAATGCTCTACTTCAATATGTGCAGAGAATTTAACAGAATAAGACAATACTATTCCTTTGTATTTTGCAATTTAAAAGCCATTTACTTGGCGCATGAAACAGTTGATTTAAGTAGTCCTAAGAATGATGTTATAATATTAATAATTTGTTTCAGATTGTGTGTGAGGGGAGAACAGTGGAATCATCCAGTGTTCTTTTGAACAGTTCTATTAGACTTTATCATCACCACAATGGGGTAAATAAATCACAAATCTTCAACAGATACTTACCTACCTTTCATTATAAATTACCCTTTCCTCCAATAATATACATAAATCAACATGCTATGCTATAATTTACCACGGTCGAGATTGTTTAAATTTGTATGTTAGAGATTTGTCTGGTGAGCAAAAATGTTCATAAACAGAGAATTTAAATAATAATGATGCATTCTGTTAAGCATTTTTATCAACCTTTTAAATTTATCATCTGACTGCTTAAGGACCAGTTGTTGTCCTTGTTGTGAATGACGATGTGAATTTCCTTCAAATCGTCATTCACCAAAAAATTGGGTAGTTTCAATCTCCGTCAGAAGAAAGTTCAACGAAAATTTCATAGAAATGTTTCAAAAAATTAAAAGATTCTTTTTTTTCATTTCAAATTTGACACGCAATCACGTCTTCCTTCATTTCAAATACGAAATGGGTTGTTTCAACTCCAAAATAACATTCGATAAATTTGAAAATTTCACTCAGTATTCCCCGCCGAATCACAATTTTGATTTCTGCGCATGCGCCTCCCATTATTTCGCTAACCGTCTTAACTCGGCTGATCACATTCACATCACATTTCTATGAAATTTTTGTTGAAATTTCTTCTGGCGGAGGTTGTAACAACCCAATTTTTCGGTGAATGACGATTTGAAGGAAATTCATACGTGAAATTTTCCTAAACAACTAGCCTTAAATCATTTTATGTGATGTTATTGATATGTTCAATCGTAATTTTGTATTTACAGGATGGACATGTGGAATTAAGAGGATCAGACCTAGTCGAGGTCCCCAATTTGTTGCCTCCGTTACCTCCATTGAAAAGAGAGCAGGTCTCCCAATGGTACCAGGTCAACAAAGCCAATGAGCAATATCACACCAAGAACTTCAAGGTGAGTCTTCTCGCCTCTTACCAGAATTTTTGCACTATTTACTCAGTGCTGAGATTGCAAATTATGCAGTAAATTTATCACTTAAAAAGTGGGTTACCTTGCATCAAATGGGGTGGTTGTACATGACGGAAGCTTAATGAAAAAATAATGTTTTTGACCTCGGCCGACCTCTGGATCTTTGTTAAAAATCCAAAAAACTGTAAATTTTGTTTACGCTTTTTCAATTATTGCCAATTTTAAATTATATAAAATTTGGTCTGCAAGTATTGAACAACATTCAACAAATTAGATGTTCGGGGTCAAAATTGACAATAACTGAAAAAAAGGTTAAAAAAATTGCAGTTTTTTGGTGTTTTCACAAAGATTTGGAGGTCTGCCGAGATTGAAAACATGACATTATTAGAACATTCCAAAAATTCATAACTACACCATTTGATGCAAGGTAAGATGTATAAATTTACTAAACTAAAAAGGTTTTACATAATATCTGCCTTTGACACACTTTTAGAGGAGAGTATAAACTACGACATATCAAAGAATAACATTTTTTGTAAGAAACTTGATAAGAATCACATCTATCGCTTTTGCTATCACGGATCTATTTGTGCCTCACCTGTGAATGTTTACTTGGAATTTATTTTTGTCTCATGCTTTTTTATTTATACACTAATTGTTACTAATGAAAAATCAGGAAATAACTCGAATTGCATAGTTCCATTTTAAACATATGCAGCAAAAGTAAGCACCTAGAAAATATAAGAGCTCTCTGTTTCAACGGTTGCTAGAGTAAAAGCAAAAATAAAAGAAATTGCTGTTGTTAAATATTACAAAAATCTATCAGTTTATCCGCCTGTTTTACGTCACTTTTAACTTTTGCTTTCGTTTTCTGAAAACCGATAGTTACTCTAAAGTTACTCCGCCATTTTGACATATTTGACTTATCTTTTATATCTTTTGGAGATATGGTATGAAATTGCGCGCTTCAACATTGATTTTTAATCATGATTAACATTATAGAAGATGATGATAGTGACTAATAGTAATTCCTTATCCAATATGTCTTGCAGCAGAAAAATATAATACAGTTATTTGGGATGATCCTGAATTTTTGGCGTTGTATCTCATGTCGAAAGATCTCGTAAAATTTTGTGACACATCAAATTCAAGGAGATATTTCAACAACTGGAAAGTAAATATTTTTTTGTGTAATATCGTAAATGTTATTAAAGGTCACCATTTATTTTTAAATATTCATACAAATATTTTTATAGGAACAACGCTGTCAGATCCTACAACGACGCAAAACAAAATAGAGGGGGATATTTTGACAGTTGTTTTTTTTTTCAAATTTGAATTATGCCCCAAAAAATAATGTAGTGTATTTTTTCACATAATTTCGAGGAATATTCTGCTTTTTAGTCTGACTACATTAACAATTATTACTTTAGCAAAAGTACACTTGAAGCAGCATGCGGTCCTATTTGAGATCCTTGCTACTTTCACTGACGGTTAAAATTTAGTTCACAATAAATTGTTAAGCTAAAGCTTTCTATTGAAACAGACGGTCCTAAATATTGTACAATTCAAATAATTGTCTGCTATAATGCATTACCCATAGGTACTTATTTAAACATATTTAGGTAAAGATTCTTTTTGATAATCTCCTCAACACTTCCATCAGTTCCAAAATTGAAAAGCTAACGTGCGTAAAAAGACGCGTGACGTCATTATGACTTCAAATCTTTGTATCCCATGGCAGGCGACTTGCTTACCGCCTAGAGCCTAGTGGCTTCCACTCTGACTACTTGCTAGGATACACGGTGGCCGCACTGAAGGTGGTTTGCATGGTGGGTCGTTAGGTGCCTTGGTCATTTGCTTGTCGGCACTTTGACGAGATGTCACTTTCAAAAATATCTCTAAAACTGCTACTTAAAGAAAATTCATATTTAAAATATATCTACCATGTTCGGTTAATGACATAAATAAGTTACGGTCAAGTCATGGGGAGTTTAATGTTCTGTATAAACAATTCTTATAAACGATTGCTAATTCTGTATAAACCCATAGTTTCTTTAAAACAACTGCATTTTTATGGAGTTCATTAGTTGCATTCCACAAAGGTCCATTTTAAAAACTGATGCAATTAATATGTCATCCATTTTTTCTTCTAAAATGCCTCGCGCCTAGTGTCAAAAAACCAACACGTTTGTTTACTTCGATACACGCTAAGCGAGTAGCTAGGCGCCAAGCGTGCAATGCGGCCGGTCGCGAACATCCTAGAATGTTCGTTTTACTAAGCTACTCGCTAGGCACTAGGCGCTAAGCAAGTCGCCTGCCTGTGCGTACGTAGCCATAGAGAAGTTAGATGTCCGTGGAAGAACTGAGTGGCATTTTGAATTTCCTCTATCCTCGTCTATGGTGTGTGATGATAATACAGTTGTTTTTTTTTTGTTTTGGTAAAATAGTGTCGAAAATTGCCCATACAAAAAGCCTGAAGATATTAATTTTATGAGTGGTTTATTTATGGCTTGTACAGATGTACTCACAAAGGAAAATGTATTGTTTAATTTTACAGGCAATCGATGATCACGGTCATGAGCACGATGAATCGCAGTTAAAATCTGATGATTGCGAAATTGAAATGAACAATGCATCCCTCGCCCACAACAAACAGCAGCAGAATAGGAAAAGCCTACCGCACAAGAAAAGAATCTCAAGAAAGTTAAAGAGAAGCACTATTAATATCGGCCAGAATATGAATGATGACGTTCAGCAAACTGTGGAGATTCTGCAGGAAGGAGTCAACGAGGAAGACCTTGCCTTGCCTGAACATCATTCCATGTCTTCCAATCAGATTGTTGATAATTCGGTGCAAGGGGTAAGAATCTAATTACTTATTTTTCCATTCTATGATTTATGTCACAGATTAAAGAAACAACAGATGCCATTAACGGTGAAGGGAACAAACTAACATGAACAGGGCGATGGGGTGGTCGTTCTGCAATTTGCGAATCAATCGACCGGTCAGTGGTTAAGTGGGCATCGCGTTTGGGTCCCCCCAGGCGTTCCGTGTTCGATTCCTCGGCCGGCTAAGTCCTCCATCACAACACAAGCAACATCTTCTGCTTAGTGTGGTGGTAGTAAGAGATTTTCAAATGTTTTTGGGTTATTCGTAAACCGGGAATGTCTTTCTTTTAAAAAAAAAAATCTATCCGACCGCAGGCAACTCGCGTTGCATTATATTTTAATCTTCAATAATGAAATCTGCTGACGAACAATACATTTTTTACAATGATGCATGAATTCCTCACCGTCCCTAGCCGTAACTAAAAATCTCGATATCATAAAAAAGGTTTTATTATTTCACAAAAACTGAATATTTTATAAGAATAAATAGTTTTCCCTTTTTCAATTCTCGTATAATTTACTCACCGCATAAACCATAACTTTGTTTTTTGCAACGTTATATTTATGCTTCGACGGTATATGTGTCACTCACTGAACTTAGAAACTGTTCATGTAAGCTTGAAATTAAGTAAAATAACGCATACCTGTTGAATAAAATGCGATATTAGTGATAACTCTATTTAGCATTTATATATTTATTTGAATGCACAGGAAACCATAATTGTCGAGTTATTCTGCAAAATTTTCCAAAAATACACAAGCCGGGGGTCAAAACAAGAATGATGACATATTTTATTAAATAAATGCCCGAACCCCGCTGGTGCCAAAATAGGTTGTCACGTGGTTGCCTCCAGGCCATCAAAATGATACGCAAGTTTGGTATTAGGGCAGGCCTATGACGACTATGTACGACTACAAGATGTAGTCGTACAAGTTACTGTTTGTATTCCTTTTATATTGAATTTTTTACCTTTTAATTTAATTTTAACCAATCCATCCCACCGTGTGGAATTTTTTTGCAATGTATGTATGTATCAAAGTGAAACTTAGTCCGTTGTCCCATTGGGTCGGAAACGGTAAGGATTCGTCATAAGCTGAAGACTCTGCGCAGAAAAGTCATGCAATAGCTGCACTGCAAAAATTTTTCTTGCAGGGATCAAATGATAAGGTTAATAATTATCAATTTGTAATATTTTTTCAGGAGCGTGCTTTATTCATTTGCCAGCTGTGTGGAGACTACTATGGCGAGGACCAATTACAATTCTTTCACCATCTCAAACAACATTATGAACCTCAAAACACAACCATTATTATAGGAAACCACATGGGCCAAATGCAACATGACAACAGTAACATGTCAATGGAGAAGGTAATAATTTGTTTCATTTAAACATCATAAGAAAAAACCAGACCACGGACTAACTTAAAAGGGACATGTTGGCCCTCTGGCTAAAAAGATTGATCATCACTGCTATAAAGAGTTAATAGATCAATAATTAGTTATATGTATTGTGTATTTCAGATTGCAGAAAGCATGGTCGGAAACTCACAATTACCTGAAGCGCTGGTGGAACTCTCCCTCGAGAACACGGAACCCGACAAGTCCTCCATGTATCACCCGCATAACAAGATGCCCGCCTACATCAACGCCGACAAATCCCTGTTTAGTACAAATGACAAAGAAGCCTTGTTTGCCACCGAGAAAGCCTTAATTTATCAGCAGACCCACAAGCCTCCGCCCTTATATGCCGCCGTAGAGAAGCCTTACTCTTGCCACCACTGCGCCAAGACGTTCAGAAGGCAGAAACAGTATGAAGCACACATTAGAGAGACTCATGCTAAGGTTACTAATTCTGTTTAATATATATCTGCATAGAATCTTCTATTTACGTGGGTTCTCTTTGCCTCAATTTCTAGTCTTCAATTAACACAAGAAGGCACTCCTCCTTGGGCTTTATTTACGTGTAAGTGCTCCTAATAGTTGTAAATTCACTTGATAAGGTTCATTAAACTTAAAAATAACGAACAAGCTTAACGCCGTCCTTATTATATGAATTGAAGCAAATCCTTTTTTCTCTTAAATGATGCACATTCTAGCATAATCTCTCTATTTTATGACTATCTATGAGAAAGAGTTAAGATGATAGACTTCGCTTTTCGGCCCATACAAAAAGAATGCCCGGGAAAAAACACTTTTCTACATCGAAAATTGCACAAAATGAATATATTTTTTTATACTGCCTTCTAGAGGGTGAAAACTATGTCGGTATGTTTTCGAATTTTCGATGCGTTTCGTATTAACGTAAACATTCACCGTCAAACATGCACGATTTATCAAAAAATATTATTTAAGGAAAAAGTGCTGCTAACTCAACTCTCATAAAGAATTATAAAATTATAAAAAGCTACCGACGTAGCTTCTTCTTTCTAAAAAATATATATTTTTTAAAATTTCAATTTCGTGAAAGTTTCAGTGTAGAAAAGTGTATTCTCCATAAACCCCTTTTCGAGTGATTTCTGTAGGTAAATTTGAGCGTTGTCTCATTCGCACATTTCGCATTCGCATGTATTGTAAGTGTGCGTGTGCTTATTGTGAGCGGGACAGAATGACAGACGCGGGTGTTCCGCGTGTGGTTCAAAGTCTAGCCTTTTAAGTCATGTGCATTGTACGACAAAAGTATGAACACTTTATAAAAGCCACACAAAGCCTTATGACCAGTGACCTATACTATCAGTGGTTGGCTATCATCAGGGTAATGTTGACCCTGCAGGCTGCTGCTTGCTGCCTAAAATAACTCAGTTTGTATTTTATTTCAGGTTGATGAAATGAGTGAATTCAGTGAGCCAGAAGACTTAATGGAAGGAATCCACGTGGTGGTAGAGCCGGATAACGAGGAATACCTTCGTGAGGACATGTCCAGCGACCATTCAAACCCCGTGTTCATTCAGACCCCGCTGGGCCCCAACGACCAGTACATACTACCTCATCTTACCATTGAAAATGGTCAAGTCCACCAGTCACATGTTAATTCTAAAAATTGGTAAGTTAAATGCAAAATCTATTTCAAATCGACATATTTTTGTTTAGGTTTCCTCTGTGCCGAAGTATAAGATATCTATAATAAACTGTTTGTGTCATTTAGTTATTGCATACTACGAAGTGCAGAAATTCATGTCTTGATTTATATGTTATTTTGAAAGATCACTTTATACAAATGCATGCAAATCAAGGGCTATGATGGTCTCCTTCCGGTACAAATGCTGTTGCCATAGGAACTCAAAGCACTATACAAACTTCCGACACTTATACCAAGGTGTAAGATATAATGTGGGTTTGAAATAATTCATCTTTTCATCTGACTTAGAGCTGCTACAGGCAAACTCAAATTGCCCTATCAAAACAATGGTATAGCCTGAGAAGTGAAAAATTGTTAATTAATTTGTAGTTTAACCTGATCTAAGCGTCTATCCCCGTACACTGATATCGCGTATCGACCGTGTACTGCCAATACATCCTAACTCGCAATTCTTATGATTTAGGCCGGTTACAGTACTCGACCGACCGTCGTTGTGTACTTCAGTTGCGCTTGTCATTAATATAAAAATTCATAAATCGTTCAGTGCTGGACCGATTATACGCTCGCGTATATTGCTACGCAGTCCGTACGAGAATCATCGGTCGAGCGCGTGCGCATGCAGGCGATCGGTCGACCGACGGGCTATGGAAACAAATGATAGCATTTGGGCGACAATCGGGTCTACGTGATATCTACGTCTTCTGTTCCTAATACGTCTACGAAGATAATAACTGATAAAACTATTCGTAAGGTCGAACACTGAGACAAACTGACAGTCGGTCTGCGTATCGTCAGTACGGAGCGTACGCACCGACGGTCGGTCGGGTACTGCAACCGGCCTTAGCATTTTTAATGCCATTTTGTAACGGTTTTGAAATATACAATGTGACAATACATCGTAAATGTACCATTGTCCTAAATATTTAAATATTGTTTATTGAAAGACATATCTGCTAAGTTCATCCACCACAGACAATGTGAACAATAACTCCTAACTTCAGTTTGACAATTGATTTTGTGCGGGAAACATGTTGCATGCGGTATTGAATGATGTTTTTTGTTCCTCCTGAAAAATTTACAATTATGAAGATAGCAGCTATTGAATTTTATTTATTTTTATTTATTTATTTACATTTGATACATTTAAAGCCAAAATAACAAATAATATTACATAATAAGAGAATATATTTAAAATGAATACAAGTGTTATTACGTATTCACGAACTTTCACTAAAACTCATACATTGGATCGAAACGTCCTGCGCCATATATTGCATTGTAAAAGTAAATTGTTATTCCAGGTACCTGAAACATGAGTTAGAAGTAGACCCCGAGAAGAACTGTGGCCAGAGCATGATGTCGGAGGGCCTGAGCTCGGAGGACGTGGCGGGAGACAGCCTGGGAGCCCCTGAGGGGGAGGAGGGGGAGGGGGAGCAGGTGGAGTGCCCCCTGTGTGGGGAGATCTTCTCCTGCAGGAAACACTACTCCGAACATGCGCAGCAGTGTTCCTTGCAGCTTAAAGGTAATGTATTAATTATCCCTTCGATGTTGTTGGAATTTTTTTCTTAAGGTGTGTCCCTGCCGCTGAGATCCGTTATTATAGTCTCTCTTTTTATTAAATATATTGTTTATAAAACAGTGGAAGATGTTATATTTGACATATGACCAGTCAGTGGCTGAGTTGGCATTGCATCTGAGTCCCACCCAGGCATCAATTCCTCGGCTGGCTAAGTCCTCCATCGCGATACAAGCAACATTTTCCGCTTACTGTGATGGTAATAGGGGATCTTCAAATTATTGTGTGGTTATTCGTAACTTGGAATTGTGTGTCTTTCTTTAAAAAAAAAAATTAAAAAATATAATAGCAATATACTTTAAACCTCTGGTGTGCTGGCGTTGCCTATCGGGGAAATATAAGATTTGAACCCATTGTTTGCAACGTATCCTTAAGGCTATGGCATCTAGCATTATATTTTTATGAGTTATTGAAAATGTTAACCTGTTAGTAACATACCTTTTAACCAATCAATAATAATCTTTTAGCCTGTCGATATAATAACCCATCAGAAGAAAGGTTTTGTATTGCTTGAACAGTACAAGTCAGTTATTTGTTGATAAATTTACAGTTATACTCTCATATGATAAGGGTTTCGAGGGACTTTTACGTGGAAAACTTAATAAAATGTGGATTCTAAATAAAACTTAATAAAATGTAGGTTCTAAATTCCAGAAAAAAACAAGTCTTGAAAGCTTCTTGTTTGTGGGTTTAACTCTATGAAGTAATCAGCATTATTAATTTGATTTGATATTTCAGAGGAAGTATTACAACAGATGATGGAAGCCGAAGTGGACGTGGACAGTGAGGTGGTTGTAGGGGAGATCATCACCGACAGCGACCTGGTGGTGGGGGAGATGGAGTCCAACCAGTCTAGAGATAGACCCGAGGAGGCGGCCGCCATCAAGAAGAACTCCAAGGGGATGCTGCCGTGCACCAAGTGCGGGAAAGAGTTCAGGCACCGCAACTCCCTGGTCTATCACATGCTGTCCCACGAGGGGACGCGGCCTTATCCCTGTGATATTTGTAAGAAGAGATTCTTCTCCGTCAGTGCGCTAAAGGTAAGAACTCATTTTGGAATATTTTCTATTATGTGTGTACCGTACAAATATATTTTAATTATTACATAAATATTATTATACACTAATGAGGATATTTTTGGTATCCCAGTCACCATTATTTCTGGGACAAAAACCACTTACAAAAATTTACATTGTTACGTTGCAACACAGTTAGAGTAGGTTGGTAATATCTGTTCGAACGGACTATACTCGCCAGCTGCAAGCCATTTGCCTCTCCCTGCGCACCCCACTTGCCCCACCGGCCGCTAGGCAACAAACACTTCCCCACCCGCCAGTCACACACCAGCAGTGGGCTCATCCGCTCGCTGCTGAGTCTCCGCCCGTCAGTCAGTCCCGGCACTCTGTTCAAAACAGTTTACATGCGCTCGGCGCTTGGATTATTTCCACCGAACAAATAACATAACACCGTATAACGGGATTGTGAGTGTTCGTCCTGTCATGAATGTACGTCGCCAACGTACCCGCGGACCCATTGTTTCGGATAGCTGTCGGTAAACCAAGTTCGCCCCCCGCATTATGATTCGGCAGTCACCGCATGTCACCGGGACCCCCCACAAGGTTGGCCCGCAAGCCTTGTACCTGCTTTGAGATTGCTGAATAACTGCAGGATCCATGTAAGCACCTCCACCTTCTACCCTCTTGTTCAATGTTCTCGTGTTCCCTAAATGCTCGCGAAAACCCCGGTATAATTGTTCAGAGAGAAAGAGAACGTCCGTCATACCTGTGTTCTCCCGTAAGATAACTTTTGCTAAATATATGTAACTTGTATGTTGTAATCACCTGCTTTGTACGTAATATACCTCTTACAATGAACTACCGCCCCATTATTGAAAACAACCAGTTTGTGTGACCATCAGAGGAGAGGAAAGTAGCCGAACCAGGATAACTCCCCCTTAGATAAAAGGTATCAAAAGCTTGTGCCGAGGAATGAGCTAGCCTCCAATCAATGCATTGTTTTAAATATTTTAACTATTAACTACCGTCAACGTTTGGCAACATAACTTGTACTTGACAACTGGCTTGCCATACTTGGGTCACCAATGAACACACTTTCTTTAATTTAATTAATACTTAAAAAAAAACATATATTTTATTAATAAACGTGTAAACTTTATTAGAAATCTCATTGAATAAATTTAAATATGGAATTAACAATTTGGTGTCAATGGTTGAAATGACATTACAAGCTGAAATAAGTTGTGTTGATTTAGAAATTACAGATAGGGAAAACTGCAAATTTCATGATGCCAGAGTTAACCATTTCACCACTTTAAGGGGATACCCGGCGGTGATTTTTCCATACAAACGTATTCCCTATTTATATCTCTGGATTTTAACCCTAGAGAAAATATTGTTTTTACATAAAATAGATATCAACTACTAGCGTGTCGGTACTTTTAGTTTTTTTTTATAAGTTACTTTTTATAGAAGTTATGACCTTCCAAAAATAAATAAAATTGACTGGTTTAAACGCTGTCAAAAGACGTTCAATATACAAACTAGAATATGTTTTTAAAAAAAAATCAAAACGTACAGACATAGAATAGTTTTTTCTTATGTAGTTGGTAAAAAAAAAATTGAAAATCAGTCCACTTTTGGAGGAGAAAAGTGGGGAATACAAAACCTCCATTTTAGTTAGGTGTCAGTAGCCCGAGGTGCATTGTCCCTTTCGCTCAATATCCGGTGGAGTAAGAGCAACAGTGACAGCAACATTTTAGTAAAATCTATTTCTGCACCACCGGGTATCATCTTAAGGTTTATGATTTTACAAATTGTGTTTCAGGTTCATACAAGACTACACAGTGGCATTAAACCCTACAAGTGTATGGAATGTGGAAGATTGTTCCGCCAGTGGGGAGATCTGAAGTATCATTCCATATCCATTCATTCTAATGAGGTTTGTTATACAACACTTACAACCAAAAAAAAAAATTCCTATCCAAAACCAATTTTGAATATTTTGTTCAGTTAAGCCATAACTATTATTTCACCGCTTCCCATTGTCAGATTTTTATGAAATTTGGATGTGTGATTTATGGATGTATATGAAGAAATGACGATTTCTTATAAAATTCTCAGAATATGGTCCTGCAAGTTGGCCGATGCGTTTTCGCAACGTCAGCGAAATATAAGTTAAAAAAATACAATTAAATTCTCAATCAACTCTAAATCATATACCCTGGTTCAACTTTTTTTATTTTATTTACATTAGCTCCACATAGGAGGCCTATGTCATCTTTGAAGATGCCGTGTGGAGGGTTTTTTAAGGGAAGGAAGGAGAGGAAGTCCTGGGAAGGAAAAAGGTTTGAGGGGTGGGTAGGAATCTGGGGATAAATATGTCCAGGAGTGATGGACATGTGAAGCCATCCCTCCCACTGCGGTGCAAGGCGATGGGTCGAGAGGGTCCGACTGGAGTGATCAAAAGATCTACCTCAACCAGTCTCTCCCGATCCGGCCTGCCACGCAGATGGTCGGCAGACGCATCCGCCCCCAAGTCCCGGACAAATCTAACCCCATGAACCTGGCCACCCCTGCTAAGTCACCAAATGTAGCGAACCACTTGGGTTGACCTGTGGCAGAGGTGTTGGTCGTCCAACAAATGGTTCCCGGGGCGGCGGTACCCATACCCGCCTCCCAAATTGTATTAAAAATACAAATTTAAGCCTCTGAGATTGTTAAATATAACCCACACCACTTATAAGACAAAACTCATGGTGTTTCCATTGTTCACATATGTATGTAATTATTTTGCAGAAACAACATCAGTGTGAGTATTGCGGAAAGGATTTTGCACGGAAGTATTCGCTGATAGTTCACCGCCGGATTCACACCGGGGAGAAGAACTACAAGTGTGACTTCTGCGACAAGAAGTTCCGGGCCAGCTCCTACCTGCAGAACCATCGAAGAATTCACACCGGTAAGTTAAGCTATACACATAATATGTACATTGTTTTAAATGTTTTTTGATACCACAGCCAATTAATTGGATCACTGATGGTGATGTCATTTCTGCAAGGCTGCGTAAAACTTTGACTTAGAAGAAGGAGTAAGTGCAATATGACGTTATTATATTATTATTATATTATTATACCGTATTATAATTATATTAACTCTGTGTGCCGGAAGCCGAAAGTGCCAATCGGCCACAAAAAATTTTTACATCTTGAATGCCGCCATGGTCGATAGGCACGACAATACTCTTTTTCTTTTTGTGGCATTCCGCATACTAAAAAATGTTTTTAGCTTACTAAAATGAATCTTGATTGGCAACAAAATAAACAATTGACTACCATAACACTGGCATGTGCCTAGCATGGTGGTCGAAAAATTCTTAATTAATGTAACAAACAATTCAATGATTTTGAAGAAAACTTTGAAAAAAAAGTATCTAGCTTTTTGTTTCGTATTGAGCAACCATTTCAAAATAATAACAAAGTTACTACTGCGTCATTCTTCAATGCGCCCGTCTAACGTGCAGTTTGTTTAGTTTGTTTTCTTTATATTGTTATTGCCAAAAATACTCACGGAAAATATAATATTTAAATTTCTTTAAAATATTTTTTTATAAATTTTGTACATAAATATTATTATGTTTATGTATTGAATTAGGGCTGTTTTATCCATTAGGTATTATAGCAGTGATGGCTCATGACTTTTTTCGTATTACTATGTTTGATAATATGTAATGATGTTAATTAAAAATAATAATCAAATTCCAAAACATAAAAAAAGATCAAAATCTTGTGGCTAAAACCACAACAATTATAAGCATATGCCAAATATGTGTCATTATGGTAAATAGAGCCGTAAAAAAGGACAAATAAAGTTGTCTTGCTTCTAATTTGATTTCCAGTCTGCCACTTCCATTTGGGAACTGGCAAACTGGATAAACAAGACTTACAATAAGCTAACTAAGTTTTACAATAATAGCTGGTCTCAATTATTATTGTAAGACTTAGTTCGAATTAGATCAAATTATTCATCATGTGTATGTGAAGATTTTCTTCACATGACCGGTCAGTGGCTGAATTGACAACGCGTCTGAGTCTCACCCAGGCATCATGAGCTCAATTCCTCGGCTGACTAAGTCCTCCATCATGACACAAGCAACATTTCCGCTTAGTGTGATGGTATTACGAGATTTTCAAATACATATTGTCAGGAAATTCATAACCCAGAATGTTTGTCTTTAAAAAAAAAAATTAAAACAATATTTGTTGTAGGAGAAAAACCACACACCTGCGAAACATGTGGAAAGGCATTCAGAATGAAAGGAGATATGAAGCGCCACCTCAACACGCACGCCAAAGAGAAACAGAAGTTCGACGACAAAGACAAAGACAAATCATTGGAAATGGAAGAGAAGGTAGTCACTTCTAAAAGATCCAAAACCAAGTCTGGAAATTCTTCCGGGAAAATAGCTCAAGTGAAAGAATTGAAGATTGAGAAACAGGAGATAGATTTGAAAGACAATGGCGACAGCAATGGCGAAGGGAAGGATGCCACTATCTCTAATGATGGAATTATGTCCTCCTCTTCTAATGATGCAGTTCTTCAAGATGATACACGCATAGGTTCCAACTTCCCCCTGGAGAGTAGCGGGCCTATGTATAACTGGCCTGTCTTTATTGCCTAGCACTGACGGTTATGGTGTTCTCTAAGATTTTATCTTAGATTACTTTATTCTTCTTCTTGACCCTAATTGGCTAATTTCTATAGACTTCACAATAACATGGATCAATTATTATTCTACGGGCATATTCTGAAAAATTTACTTAAAATTTATAATGCAGTGGGATTGAGTAATAAATATTTCAGAAAATTAATTTCTTTACATATTTCTTGATGCTTTACCTATACATAAAATTATATTCGTATTAATCAGGCCAAAATTTACAAGCAATAAATATAAACAACACCCGACAGGCCTGCGGCTGCACTACCTACAGCAAAACTGATTCAATAAGAACCAAAAGTTTATGTAAAAATAAACCACATAATGAAATTTAATAAAATGATTTTCATTGATGCGTGCAGCTATTTGTAAATATGTAATAACTATTTCAACAGAAAATTTATTGTATTTAAATACCTTCATTGTTATAACAGTATTGATGGCTCGGTGTAAATATTAATACATAATTAGTCATTAGGAATGTATCCTTAAAAAATCTCCATTTCTTTTTACTTTATTCTTCTTGTCACCCTTCACCGGTGAATTTTTCACAAAATGGCTCCAAAGGTGATCATCCTTTTACTGTTATTTTTTATCTTTCTCTTTAAAACTAGCTTTTACTTACAACAGACAATAATATTTTGTATTATAATATCATATTGAGTATATTATTTCATATTCATTCATTAAACTTGAATCCCAACAGTCGTTTACTTTTATTTTATGATCGTACACATTTTAAATTGATTACCTAACAATAAATATTTTATACATCATTGACCAATGACGAGGAAATCAGTTATGTACATGCAATGGACTCTGCTTAGTCAGTTTTGATTTATAAAAGAAAAATGTATTGTCGGTTTAATCATCAAAATTTAACATTGTTACTCTCACCTCTTAAATATTACATATTATTATTTACAGTGAATAATCCTTTTTCTTGTGTTGATACAACTGGATGCCCTTGAGATAAATTTATTAGTAAATGTCGGCAATATTAATCCAGTGGACAGCGGCTGATTAAGCCGATTAGAGGCCCCTTGTGGTAAATATTCCGAGGCCCTTAGATCAGCGGTTTTCAAAATCTGATCCAAAAATTATTACTGCCAAATGTAGCTTATGCCTTGTTTTTTATGCAACATATACATAATATACATTTTTACATTCGTTTTGCAGCTACACGTTTCATTCTTATCATTTTTCATTAAAAATAAAATTTTACAGTGGAAAAAAGAGAAATCTCTTTATTTGTATGTAACTAAACTTGTATTTAATAAATAATTATGTACTTTCCTGTGTATTTATTACATAATATGTAGATGTTAAAAAAAAGAGTTTGATTTGAAGCAATCAGTATGAATTGTTTTCCTTTTTACTTTAATCTATTTTTATAATTTATTTTGTAGAATGAATAAGTTTAGTTAAAAAGTGCAAATTTATAAAAATTAGTGCAATTTAAAGAAAACTTTTTTCCAATTTGTCGCTCACAAAACAATTAGGAGGATCTCATGTTTGAAAATTTTTTAGGAGAGCCAAAAACTGTTTTTTTGCCAAATTCATAAACGTTTTATCAAATATTTCGCTAATTGTCAAAAACCCCATTAGCAACACATATAAAATGTATAAAAATTCGGCAAAAAAAAACCGTTGTTTTGTTCTTCTAAAAATTTCCTAATATGAGATATGTCTCTATAGTTTGCATTGTGTGCAACGGATTGGCCAAAAATATTGATTCATGTATTAACTAAAATTTATTATTAATTAAAATTTTACATTGAAAACAAAACATAATTTTCTAAATCCAAGAAGTGACATAAAGGGTCTTGATTCTTGCCAGTTTACTGTTAATTTCCTGTTTATTTTATTATGTTACGATATTTCAACAAAAACTGTTCTATCCATAACGTCTTCCATGTTATATTTAAAATTTTAACTGAATGTCCCACCTTCATGCCAAATAATTTTTCTTATTTCTTCACCTAATGCCAACTGCCGGAAAGTTGGCTCAATTTCTGCTGCTATTGATATTGATTAATATGAAAATTAATATTTTCCGGATGTATGGTGCCCAAACGTAAATGTAACGTTATTCCATACATTACCCAGGTACTGAGACTGATTTTGTATAATGGTTATGTATATAATAAAAATGAAATCATATAAAAATCTTGTGTTTTATTTTCAAATGTGTACATTTCTCGTGTGCATATAGGTAGAGGAAAATAATTTTAAAGAGGATACGTCATCGATATCAGGGCCGGTTTTGAGCCGAACGGCGTCTGACCCTAGTAAAAAAGTATTATCAGCGCCTTGGCTCCTAGGCTCCTAACCAAGTTGGCGCCCGGAGTGGACAGCTTCAATTGCGTCGGCTCAGGACAGGCCCAGACCTATTGTATCGAATGTGTGAAAAAAGTTTTTCAAATGATAAAAAAATCCATACAATATATACACATTTTAAGATACTACAAAAGATATAGAAACATTTGCAAAAAAATTATTACATATACAAAAGAAACCTACTATAAGAAAAAAATTGTAGATTGTAAACAAAATCCCCGGAAAATGTGGCAAATAATAAATGAAATAACCAGTTTTAAATCTGCTAACGTTACATCAATTGACGTGCTGAATATAAACAATGCTTCCAGGACATACGTTGAAAATCCTGACTAAATTCTTGAATATGTCAATAAATATAGGATCAAATCTAGCAAAGCAAGTTACATAATGTAATGAAGATATACAAATAAATGAACCGCCTGAGCAAGGAAATCAGCTCGATTTTAAACAAATTACAGCTGAAGATATCAAAAACACGATTTCTTCTCTAAAATCAAATGTTTCTTCGGGGGAGGACTTAATATCAACCAACGCAATAAAATATCTCTGAAAAGAACTTATCTTACCACTAACATACTTATGGTAGATTCAGACTGGGTCGACGTACGTGCCCATCGCTACGCCTAACAATATCTGGACTGCTTAGCAACCATAGATTTTCAATGAAAATTTATGTTTTAGAATCACATTGGCCACACGCATCGCGACGTGCGATGTCTGTGACCATTTTCATAGAAAATGTATGGGTTGCTAAGCATTGTTTGAGTAGCGATGCGTACGTACGTTGTCCAGTCTGAACCTACCATTAGTCAACATGTCTATAAAGGAAAGCATATTCCCTACGGCCCTCTAAAAAGCGATTGTTATGCCAATATTCAAACGAGGATGTAAAAATGACATAAACAATTACCGACCAATAAGCCTACTCTACACATTTTCAAAAATATTGGAGAGAATACTAAAAAAACAACTCTTATCCCTACTTAGAAGATAACAAAATATTATCGGAAACACAGTATGGTTTTAGGAAGAACTTAAGTACTAGTGACGTCATAGAAAAAATTACCAATATGATCACTAAAAGTTTAGACAGTGGAGAAAAAACTTTGGCAATCTTCATAGACTTACAAAAGGCTTTTGATACAATAGATCACGAAATACTTTTTGCAAAAATTTCAAAAATTGGTATGTCAAATACAACACTAAACTTACTAAAAAGCTATATGACGGAGCGTACAAATTAACAAGAGAAAAAGCAAACCTCTCCAAATCAACCATGGAGTACCACAAGGAAGCATACTAGGACATTATTTTTAGATATTATTTTTGATATACATTGATATCTGTAACCTAGAAACAAGAGGAAATTAGCTGATACAAATTAAACTTTGACTTTTGCAAATTAAAATTGATTTTTAATTTAACGGTTTATCAAACCAAAAAATATAGGATAAGCAGTGAAATCTAGGTGAATTCGTTGGCTTTAAAACAGTAAGCGGTTCATATTGTGTTTCCTTATTAATATTTCGAGGTATGTTATTTACTAAATCTGAATGAATATTGGCTCTGTAAGATTCTTAAATATCTATCTAAAATGAATATTGGCTCTGTAACATTCTTGTTCACAATACAGCAAGGATTCAAACCTAAATGTAATAGCTTATGTCTATACTGTTAGCAACGTATTTGAATATTGCCGCCAGAGGTACTGCTAGCGCCTCTGGCGGCCAACTGGGAAACTACTACAGCCCCTGCGGTCGGTAAAGAAGGGATTGACACCGTGGGTTGGCAAGACTGCTCGGACCTGCAACTGCCACGGCTACCAACTGCGCGGACTGGTCCAACGTCTGGAATTTGAATGGCGAGATGTAGTCTTGTCGAGGATTGGATATTATTATTATCATTTACCGTGGAGACAATATATTTCATTATAAACATTTACTTAGCGTTTCATTATTGCTAACAATACAGGGTGGTAAGCAACCTACTTGACTTACTTTAACCAGTGATTCCTGACATTATTTGGAGTAAAAAATGTTAATGAAATTTTGGTCTCCGGTGACTTTTTAGATGGCTTTTTTTTTCAAATACTTTTTCTTCAAAATCAAAGAAAAAAAAATTCTTCCAGATGTTGTTTTTTACTGGTCACTAAGCCAAGTAACCAACCAACCCCTCACCCCACTCCTAACTTCCCAATACCTACTGATTTTTATGTTTTTGTGGAAAAAAAAACTTCAAAAATGTCACCGGAGACCAAAATTTTATTAACATTTTTTACTTCAAATAATGTCAGAAATCACCAGTTAAAGTAAGTTAAGTCTGTAGAAAGGAATTTTTTAACTTGCTGGCAACTCGGCCGCTTGGTCCTTCAGAGAAACGGCGATAGACATGCTATATTTAGTACAGGGTTGCAAATAGCGCTGCCTGGATAATTCAAGACTTGCAGCAAATACGGGCCATGCGCATTATAGTTTGTTAACTTCAGGACTCGCTACAAAAACAAGCCTGCCTTCCACAGCTTTTAGAACTGTCAGGATAGCTCCGCAAGGCTATCTATATAAACGCCACATCTGCCGCCGGCTAGTCAGTCAGTCTAGCACAAAAAGTCAGTCCAGCGGTACTCACTTGTTGGTCGGAAGCCTTCGTAAATAATTGCATTAACTAATTTATTGTGGAAGTTTTCCATGAATGCAGAAAAATTCCCTTTTTTATTATTGCAACTATGCATTTAGTCTCCTACAGCTGGCAGTGCATCTTGATTATGCCTATTGTAATTCCAAGCAGTGAAGATTTTGGTTTAATTGTTTTAAGAATTTCATTAAATATTCACTAAAAATATTATTATTATCTCTTCTTTCCGTTGGTCGAGAAGAAGTTTAGTATCTATGAATAATGGAATGCTCTTAATTAATGTTTTCGAAACTAAATTCAAAATTTGTGTTAAATTTTTGTGCTTTTTTAGAACTTCCTTGAATGTTTTTTCTCTGTTCCCGCTGGTCCACAATTTTCTTGAATCACTTTGAGAGGTAGTTAGTTTTTGCCTAATACGTAGCTATATGAATTTTGAAGTATTAAGTGTTAGGTATTATCAGCGCCTTGGTAGTGAGCGTCCAAAGCGGATTGCTCCAATTTCGCCTGCACTATGGTGATGGATATAAACAGAGATGGATGTCAGTAAATAATAAAATATTTTTTAAAGGATGAAAATGTTTATTGGTAGGTAATATTACAGTTCCTCACTTTGATAACATGTAAATCATTTTGGAATGTAAGGTACGCATAAGTATTTTGTGACTTAATTGAATAGTGAATATGTATATGGAAAATACCGGCATTGTAAACAATTAAAAGAAAATTCAATGTTAACAGTCAAAATAAATTTGGAATTTCCTTCACCGCTTTTCAGTATTATTTTTTAATATATTCATGGCGTATTATGCAATAAGATAGTCCGCAGTTTGGACTTTTAGTGGTTAGATTTATGTGTGATGAATATTTGAAGATCTAATGCTTTATCAATACCTAAGATATTGCCATACCTACTTATAATATAAACAGACTAGTCCACTGTGTTTGAATCACAGAATCAATAATTTGATCTTGGCAAATAGGAAAAGGATTTTATTCCGACAAGGGAGATAGAGAGATACAAGATTCCATATAAATGTATGTATTTGTACATACTATTATTTTCGCGACCATTTTTGACAACATAAAAAAAAAAATTGTTTACGAAATTAATGTTAAAGCCAACAAAACCACATTGTTTCATGATAATATAATAAACTTGTATGAAAAGTGAATTACACTTTAAAATTTTGTCTTTATTAAAATTATTATGCGAGCCTCGAAGCCACAATATTATGTATAACCACAATTGAAAACAAAACCAGTTGAAAGTTACAACGTGTTATTAAAGGTATTTTTAGTTTGCCTCTCCGTTTAGACAACCACGGCAGTGGTGACAAGCCTCCGAAGCAGCCAATGTAAGACGTAAACCTGTGGGATTCAGAGAGTGTTTACATGTTCTGGAACTGTCCGTCCTTGTCCAGCATGAGGATGTTGGGATTCTCCTTCTCGAACTCGGTTGGTTCCCTGTTGCGGTCACTGTGGAGCCACTCCCCGGCACCGCCCACCCCCCACTCCCCCAAGGGCTCCCCCATCACATCAGGCATCCCCTTCGCTGACAGCTGCTCCGTCTGAACACACATATACATTCATTCATTACACTACACTGAAAGTGCAAAAACAACTAAACAGTACACAGAATCTCGCAAATTCGGCATTCATTATTGGCATTTTAAAATTTATTTTTAAGAGTTGGGTTTGATTAGCAAAGGGAATCAAATATCAAGTGCGAAAATTCATTAAACAAAAACTATTTGTGAATATGTTTATTTAGCGGAAAATTTAGCCCATACTTTGATTCTTGACAGCTCGACTTGCTTGTTCCAGTTGGACAGATTAATTGGGTTCATAATAATATTGACATTGTTAAAAGAGAATAGTTTTGAGAATGTCAGTATAATGTTTTTAAGTTTAGAGCTTTATTATCATTGGGGCCATTATTAAAAAAACATGCCTTAAATTGGTAAAAATAAATAAATATTAGTATTCCAACCTGTGGTTACCTCTCTATCCCTCTGAGCGAATTTTTCAAACATGTTTACATAGATCTTCTTTTCCTTCTCTGCCTGTTTCCTGATCTCTGTCTTGCAAATTGAGATCTGGTTGGCAGCAGCCTGGAAACAATAACAATTTGAATAATTACTGATAATACAACATTGCAATTTAAGATGAAAATCGCTTTTTGATATTTTGGTGACATAGAACATAATAGCAGGATCCGCAACAATAAGGAGCTATATACAGTTGGACCAAAAATGAAAAGACGTTTTTCCTAGTGTCATTCCCTAATGAAGTGTGGTGCGGAAGGCGAGCCACCAACAAGCGCTAGCGAACTACTAATAAATAACACCCTTTCTGGGCATAATAATGATAAAAAAATACGGGAATGAAGTCTGGTCCGATAGAGTGAGTTCTCCACGAGTCTTATGGCACTCATAACGTGTAATACATATACCTAAATCAACATTTGAAGCTCCTCTGGTATTAAATGTGGGGGTCTTTATTGTAGAGGGATTGAAAATAATCAGCAAATGCAATAGCCACATCCAAGCCATGAAATTCCTCATTAAATTTCATGGGCATGGCAAGAGACGTGCATCTGCAAATACTTAACATATATTTACCTTATTTTCTGGTTCTACTTCAATGACTTTCTGGAAGGCTAGCACGGCTCTCTCAAGGTCTCCGATTTCCTGCAATGCCTGACCTTTTCTAAACAGCCCTTTGACATTCTTGGGGTCCAAGTCCAGGGCTTTTTGGGCATTGTCCTTTGACTCCAGCGGAAGGATAGGTTTACATTTTAGGTAGCAAATGGAAAGATTTAAATAAGCTGATAAAAGGAGTTCATTGCGTTCTTTTAATCCTTCACCTTCGTATCCTACAAAAAGAAAAGAAAATATTTCAAAGATTCAACAAAATAAATAACTTTTATAGAGAATGAATACTCTTTCAGCATATTGCCACTTTACTGTAAGTTTCAGTTGAAGAAAATTTTCAAGGGATGATAAAAAAGATTATCATAATAGGTTATGGTGTACATGTTGTATGTATTTTTTTCTCAAAAATAGTTTTTTAAAACTTTTTTATCATCCCCTCAATATTTTTTTCAGAAACAAGTCTTGAAACTTTGGCTTCAGTCATTTTATGAATGAATTTATTTCGATGATAAAAAAATTCTCCAATAGACTTTCCTTGCTTCACATATTTCCTATTTCATTGTCTTTTGATGAATGATATATAATGTCATCTTGAAGGGCATTTCGGCAAGGCCTTTAGCACCGAATAGATTTTTTTTCTTTAATTTTTGTTTATTCATTGCCTCGTAATTTGAGGATATTTCGACCACCATGTTAGGCACATGCCTGTGTTGTGGTGGTCGATAAAGATACGCTGTTACATTAGCGCTGTGAGACTATGGTTGACAGTAAGATAAAGAAATCCAAAAATATTTTTTAAAAAAATAAAAAATTCACATACCAAAATCAGAAATTAAAAACTCCACTGTCTTCTTGTACATCCTAATCGCTAGCACGTACTTGGCTGCCTTAAAGTAATTGGTGCCCTTTTCCTTAAAGATCTTTGCTTGCACAGTTCTCTCATCGCTGTCCAGCGACCAGCTGTCCTTGGCCTTCTCAAAACTCTTCAGGGTGACTGTGTACTCCACCACAGAGTTGGCGGGCACTCCCAGGTCTTTGTTGCCCTCCGATTTGAAGGCGTACTTGGGCTGGATGACGAGACGGGAGGTCTCGCCGGATTTGAACTTCTCCAGAGCCTTTTCGACGCCGTCGCACACTCCGACCTCGCTGCCTTCGCCGAGGTTGAACTGCAGTGACTTGCTTTCAAATGGAATGTCGGTTCCAGGCAATCGGCCGACGTATTCGACTGTAATAAAACGGGAGATTTAATTAGATTTAAGAACTAGTTCACCAACAACATTATTTCTCCATATTAAAGAAAAACAATAAGGTTTGTTAATTTGTTGACAGTTAAATGGCTTCTTCATAGCTCATGGAGTTGCGAGCTGAAAGCGGTTGCATTGAAGTAATTGACATTGTTAACAGAAAAAAGCTATTCTAGCGGATTCCAAATTTTATAACCTGCACAATTTTTTCCGTTGTAGGATGTTTGGAGGTGAACTGATTTAAATTTTAGACCTTTAAATTTTTTTTTTGTGTGCTTTTGCGCATTTTGGGATAATGACTAACTAGGAGAGAGGGTAATAAACTAGTATGGTTGGCAACCTTAGGTTATATATCTACAAATTAGAATAAAAAGATATTGAATAAAATTACCATCAACATATGCTCCCTCCGTAGGGCTGTCCGAACCAGATCCCCCCGTAATATTGTATCGTAGAATCCCCTTGTTCTTTTTAGGACTCAGGTCTTCTCCCTCCCAACTGATCATCTCAATCTAAAAAAAGTTAATGAACAATGTATCATTGTAATAAATGAAGGTAAATTATTCCCCTAACCGCCGTACTTTTAGGCACAAACTTTGGAAATTACACATGTTTCAACAATTACTAAAAGAAAGAACTATTTACATGAACAAAGTATAGAGGCTATTAGTTCTTAGTTTCGGTTAATTAAGAAATTCATGCATATTTGGATTGAAACGAGACTCATGCAAATGTCAATCCATACAAAAAAAATCGAAAACGGCGGTAAAGGAATCATTTTATACAGGAATTTTTTTATTTTGAATAAAAATGTAATTTAAAAGCGCTTTTTACCATCTATCCAAATGTAATTAATTGTTTCTTCTAGTAATTAAGTCGAAACATAGTGTAATTTCCAAAATCTGGGCCTAACAAAAGTGCAGCGGTTGGAGGAATATTTACCCAAATTAATTATATCTAGAAGTTGTTTCAGAAAGTAATGTTTTAGAACTGTAATTCTTTACTTCTTTGCTTCACCTCAACACAGAGTAATATTTTTCCCGATAAAAACCTTATTTAGCAATAAGATCCTTGAAAATTACCTCGAAGAGCAATATGGTGTCAGGGGGGATTGAGCCGGAACCATTTTTTCCATAAGCGTATTCAGGTGCGCAAGTAATGATGCAGACTTCACCTATTTTCATGGTAGCTACTGCAATATCCCATGCTTTGATTACAGACCCTGAAATAAAATAAAACAATTCGTACATTAGTGCAAATATAAAAACTAATTTACTGTTCGAACATGGCAGTTTGAAATTGCTTTGTTTTCATTTAGTTTATAATATAAATTGTGTGTAATGGGAGGTTAGAAGACACCATGGACAATGCGCAATAATTGAGATTTTTAACTTATTATCACCTTTTCCGAGATCGAATTCGAATGGAGAGTTTCTATCCTTGCTAGAGTCGAACTTCTTTCCATCTTCAAAGGTGCCGGTGTAGTGGACTGTAACTTTGCAGCCAGGGGAAGGGAGTTCAGTTCCCTGTCCTTCTTTAATTATGGTCTTAAGTACTCCATTGTCTCTCGCAGGCGTAATATCGACACCTTCGCCTTCAATCCCATCGCTTATTACGCTGTCACTCGACATTATTTCCTTCAAGAAAAATTACTAATAATTAAGTCGGTTTGGTCAGTCGACGAGCGAAGGATGACTGAAAACTTAAAAATATGTACTCCGGTATTATATATCTGATATTATCAAATATTTAACCGCAAAATAATCTTTCATAAACAACAAAAATCATGTAAACAGGAAGAAACTCCAATACACCGAAATGCGCCGAAATGCCTTCGAAACGTAGGAAAATTTGCCTGTCAGCGGACGCCGTAGATATTTTTTGTTTCGGAGCACATGTATGTAGAGATGGGAAACAATCAATCGTTATTCTGGAACATTCTCCGACAAAAAATCGGGGCATGTTGTGAATTGTATTTGATGCGACTCGCCATTTTTAAATTTAAAAAAATCTTTCGGGAAAAGAAGTGAGGCCCGTTTTCAATTTTTTTTGCACATTATTAAATGAGAATAATTAATTTCAAAAAGTTATGTCCTCAGTATGCTCTAATCCTCTAATGCTAGGTAATCTGAAACGGCTGAAATAGTCGGTGGCGCTGGTGTATTTGGATATCGTGCCAGGCATTATTTTGACAAAGAAGTTTAAAATAAATAGTTATTAAAATGTTTCAATGCTGTATTGTGCGTTTAAGCTACTCGAGAACATCTAGACATAGGTTTCTAAGTGATAAATAGAAAAAAGCGGCTTTAAAAATGCATAAATACAGACCTATATAAAATTTCGCATTTACAATAAATATTTTGCGATTTCAGACTATGTGATGGAATCTGTTATAATTGGAAGTATCTTTTATTTTGAACAAAAAACAATTATAATACCAATATAAATAAGCACAATTCCAAAACTTGAATTAACCTCTATTTTATTATTCTATTTGATTAAAAAAACCGCGATAACTTTTGCGAATTCTTCTTTTATACTCTGGCTAATCTCAGTCGGCCCCATAAATAAACCAATCCCCATTGGGCCGTTGGTTCATTTATGGGCCGTTGCCTCTGCGACAAGCGGTAGTGCGGACGGTGTAAATTTTCAAAATGCAATATGCACTTTTAAAATCCAATGTGACAATTGGCCAGAAAAAACTTACAAGTGTAAAGCTAGCCAGTTTAACTTTTACTGTAGCTAGCTTTGAAAAAAACGGCTCTCAAATACCAACATTAAAAATGTTACAATAATTGTAGATTTTGCATGAAAACTATGATTTCATTCATAAGGCTATTGATTAATAAATTTGATATTTTTGTTTATCTAAATATAAGAAATAATATAAATAAACACTGTTCATTAATAATAAAAAGAAATATGTACATATTTTGTTTTAATAAAACCCCCTTTATTAATTAAGATGATACCCGGGTGGTGGAGAAATTTGAAAAATAGATTTTACTAAATTGTTGCTGTCACTTTTGCTCCTTCTCCACCGGATATTGAGCGAAAGGGACAATGCACCTCGGGCTACTAATACCTAACTAAAATCGAGGTTTTGTATTCCCCACTTTTCTCCTCCAAAAGTGGACTGATTTTAATTTTTTTTTTACCAACTACATAAGAAAATACTATTTTATGTCTGTACCTAAAAACCTCGTCTAGTTTGTATACTGAACGTCTTTTGACGGCGTTTAAACCAGTCAATTTTATTGATTTTTGGAAGGTCATAACTTCTATAAAAAGTAACTTATCAAAACAAACAAAAAGTACCGACACGCTAGTAGTTGATATCTATTTTATGTAAAAACAATATTTTCTCTAGGGTTAAAATCCAGAGAGATAAATAGGGAATACGTTTGTATGGAAAAATCACCGCCGGGTATCCCCTTAAGTACTTACACCAGCGCCATCTGCTTCGAGCTTTCAAGATAAAAAAATATGAAATTTCAATGTACAAGACGACCTGAAATCGGGGTGAGGTCGGACCCCACCCCGATTTCGTAGTGAAAACAGTTAGAAATCTGACAGTTAATTTAGGAGGGTATACATTTTTTATTATGTAGGCTTGCCTGTTAGGTATAATGATTTTATTTTCTAAAATAACAACTCACGAGAGCACCATTGTCAGCACATAAAGATAGGGGAACCTGTGTTCTTGCCCACCCGGTTGAGCAGAATTGTGAGGCGGGTTAAGGTAGGGGCTGTAGAAAGGGATTTATTAATGCAGGTCTTGAAGAGGTCCGGATTATATGAAGGAGGAAAAACAGATGTCGGTATAGCACAAGCCAAATTTTAAGACCGGCCTGAATGTGATACAGAAATGGTCGCAATGACGAGTTAAACCCTCCGTCGCAATAACGAGTTTTACCCTCCTTTGCAAAATCCTAAATCAAGTAGATTTATTAAGGACCAGTTGTTTTGGAAAATTTCACGTTTGAATTTCCCTCAAATCGACATTCACCGAAAAATTGGGTTGTTTCAACCTCTGTCAGAAGAAATTTCATCGAAAATTCCATAGGACCAGTTGTTTCGGAATTCCCTTCAAATTTGAATTTCCTTCAAATATGAATTTCCTTCAAATCGTCATTCACCGAAAAATTGGGTTGTTTCAACTGGTCCTATGGAATTTTCGATGAAATTTCTTCTGACGGATGTTGAAACAACCCAATTTTTCGGTGAATGTCGATTTGAAGGAAATTCAAACGTGAAATTTTCCGAAACAACTGGTCCTAAGTATTTTGGGGTTCAAGCCCAAGAATGGCTTCCAAATTCAATTTTTGGACGTGTACTTGAGATTTGTACAGGGATAGCAAATGGGCACTTTTGAAGAAATTGCTATCCCTATACAAAAAGTCCCATTCTTGGAAGCTAGATCCACGGCTATACAGTAAAACCCTCTTAAGAAGTTCTCGTTTAAGATGTTTTCCTGCTTAAGAAGTTTGGTTTTTTCGGTCCCTTGAAGACCAAATGGCCCAATTTATCCCACTTATAAGGTTTTCCCGCCTAAGAAGTTTTTTTTTCCGGTCCCTTAGAAAACTTCTGGAGGGTTTCACTGTAATATGCCACATTTCTTCCAAAAATTAATTTAATTTTCTTTTTTTTTCGTCGTTTGTTTTTGGGGTGTTATGCCGTGTTGCGCTACCTACTTCTTTAGCCGACGTTTCGGACAGTGTTGCAGTGTCCATCACCAGGGCAGATCCGACGATGTGGGATCCACACGTAGACACGGGTGGCGGTTTCCCGCTATCTTTTGTTCATTTTTCAAAATGGTTCCGCCAATGATCACCGCTCTTGCAGCACTTAATTTAATAGAGTTATTAAAAAATAATAAAGACCGAAGTGTTTGGGTGGTACCAATATTAAGTAATCGTTTAACTTCAGGAATATTTTACTTAATGTTTAGTGTACGTGGCCATACAACGTTCATAGTAAATTGTGCCTGCGGCGGTTTACAGGTTTCCCGTGGCGGTAGAACCGCTCGTGTATCCTGGGCCTTAGGGTAAGGGGTATTTTAGAATTAATGTTTTTTATAGATTTTAACGACTTTTTAAAGAGTTGTTGAGTTGAGTTGATTCTGAGTTGACATGGAACCGTTGAAATCATCTGAAAATTGTAATTTCTGTCAATTCAATCTGAAGCCGTAATTAATGACTAATGATATACTTTGAAGGAAAGGGATTCAATAACAAACAAGGAATGATTTTAAAATGTTACCTTTATTTCACGCACTGTTATAATACTAAACTCAAACTTTTGTAAAAAACAAATCAACAATTTTCTATTTTGCGTGACACTATTTACAAATCAGCATGGATTTCGTGTTAATTCAATAAAAAATATCTTTCTTTAGTGAACACAGTTTATTTGAAGTACAAAAAAAGTGACATGTACCATGTAATCAGTCAACAATAACTTATAAATAAATTGAATATATTATTATCATTATTACATCATTTTTGTTAACCTAGCTCGTTTATGATCAAAATATAGTTTTCAAACACATTTCAATATAATATATTATGCAGAAAAAATAAAATATACATGTGGCAAAAAAAAACATTTCGATAATGATCTTTTTAAAATATGCATTCAGTTTGTCGATTAGGAAAAGTAGTCTGCATTTTGGAATGCATAGAAAGTTTAGTTTTACAATATGTAGATTTAAAATGAGATTACAGAAAAAAATAAATGATCAGGCCCCCTAGCACACTCGATCGATAAGGATCGATATATATATATATCATCGTTCTCTAGGACCACTGCAGATCGCTAACGTACAAACAACAGTTGATGTTGAATATATTAAGGACACTTAATCATTGTGAACTGTTACTTATTCGTTTGCGATCTGCAGTCATGCTAGGGAACGATGAGAAGTTACCGATAGTTAGCCTATCAATCCTTATCGATCGAGTGTGCTAGGGGACCTGGGCCCAATAGCCTCAAAATAATAATAAAACATGCATCTGAAAATAGTACATTTAAAATGCATTTTTTTTTCAATATGTGGTAATAGGAAAATGTAACCTATGATATTTGCATTTAAATTCAACCCAAGTATGTTTTAAATAATTTAAATGAAGTCAGAATTGAAATAACTTTGAATTTATACATTGTAGTACATAATAATATTGTTAGTTCAAAGATAAAACTCATTGTGTGTAATATAAGTACATATTATGGCAATTAATGGGTTTTACTGTTGTTCTGACAATATTATGTATACTGGTTACAAACATAGATATGTATAAATACATAAATTAAGAGGACCATTCATACCACTCAGCCAATAAAACTAAATACAGTGAAACCTTCTTAAGAAGTTTTCCAAAGGATCGGAAAAAAAACTTCTTATGTAGGAAAACCTTATAAGTGGGTAAATTGGGCCATTTGGTCTTCAAGGGACCGAAAAAACCAAACTTCTTTAGCAGGAAAACATCTTAAGGGAGAACTTCTTAAGAGGGTTTCACTGTATGTATGGCTTTGAGTTACTACAAGTATGTACTTTCATTACCACTGTGTTCAATTTTCGGTAATGTATTTTAGTATGTGTACACACAAACAATAATAAGCATTGGCCAAAAATCAACAAAACTATTAATTATTATTACAAACATTTTTTCTGCGAGAATAAGCTAAATAAAATGCAATCAATAAAGTAATAAAATAAAGCATCCAGTAAGGGCGTTACTATATCATATTAGAATTAAATATGGGAAAATGCAGCTGCCAAACCTCAAATAAATAATATTCGTTAGAAAAAAAACAATTTCGATAATAAAAAGTATATTTTTCAATCAGGTTTTGGTAGATTTTCTAAATACTAAATGATCTCCCAAGCACAGGTGAACTTGTGAAGCTGTAGATAGGGTGTTAACATACAACATTATTATTAGTAAATATTCCATATTAACTACTATCTATCTACAACTAGTAATAGTACAAGTTTTATTTCAAACTATTTAAAATAGTGAAATAATATCAATAGTTGTGTTCAAGAGAGTGATACAATATAATCTTACTTAAATTGCTGTCCGTAACCTAAATAATTATACTATCTAATTAGTAGGTGTATAAAATCCAAACAGAAATTGAGGCAAACCATCAAATATGTTAAATCGACAGACAGCAAGATAAGTTTTTAAAGTACGATGAAAACAAAAATAAAATAATACATTTCTCGCATTTCTTTTTGGTGAAAAATGGTATGATGATGAATGCGAAAAGACTAGTGGTGGGTGATGGCAGGCGGTGAATCACTCCTTGCGCGGCTTCCTCTTGCGCAGGTTGTCACCGGCTCCCTCGGCGGGCTCCGATTCAGCCTGAGGACATACACACACACCAGTCAGTCAGAATACCTATACAATTAGAGGCGACATTGCATACTAATATCTAGTTGAAAAAGTTTATTTGAAAATACCGCACAAGAGTCCCAATTGCTCACGTCTGGGCCAGTGAGACTGGCATCCCCAATTGGGATATGTTGTGAGGCTGAAGGTAGTGGGGAGGGGAAAGAGATGGAGAAGAGGTAGGTGGGGAAGCATTTGGCTTTCAGATCTGGTCACCAAACATGGCTAAAGCCATTACAAGCAAAGTTTAAATTGTGAATGGTGATCTTTCACTAGAGTATTCTTGAATGTGCAACAAATACTATATGGGTAATTCTACAAAAAGAGATAACGTGTGCGGCTAGTTTAAAATAGATTAAGTGTAACTAGTTTAAAATTGATTTTTTATTCAATAAGTTGTTATTTTTTGCATTGAATCACATCATCTTAATGTACTTTATAAAATACATCACGATTAAAGGCCAGTTGTTTCGGAAAATTTCACATATGAATTTCCTTCAAACCGTCATTCACCGAAAAAATGGGTTGTTTCAACCTCCGTCAGAATAGTGTTGGGTAGGACACGATATCAGAATGAGTTTGTATGAGGTACTCAAATACTGAAATGAGGTGGTGAGGTGTCCCACCTCTTTTGAGGTGAGGTATTGAAATATTTGCATATCGGGGGGGGGGGGGGGGGGGGGGGGGGGGTAGGGAGAAGTTAAGACTATTGTGCGGCATAAAAAAAAGTCGACTACCCCCCACCCCTCTCAAAACCCCACCTCTCACCACCTCGCCCACTCACCACAGTTGGGACTCTTGTGCGGTATTTATTTATTCAATTTCAACGGTATAAACAAGATTTACATGTCACATTAAAAACCAAAAGCAAATATTAGGAATAATTAAAAAACAAAAAAAGAGAATAACAATTGATTGTGGCTAACCATTTATTCACATAATATTAATTTAATACATATTTATAATATACTAAGTCCCAAGACTGTACGGCTCTCCTCAACTCTTCACGCCTCGCGGCTCTAATACAAATAAGTCGCATACACGAAAGTACCACTTCATCAATTCACACCTCATACCTCGTGGCTCACTTCAAATACGTCCCGGATGCGAAATGAAGTGGCACTACATGAACCAGCTCGCACCTCACACCTCGCGGATCTAATACAAATAAGTCGCATACACGAATGTACCACTTCACCAACTCGCACCTCACACCTCACACCTCGCGGCTCACTCAAATATGTCCCGGATGCGAAATGAAGTGGTACTAACAACTCGCACCTCACACCTCGCGGCTCACTTCAAATACGTCCCGGACGCGAAATGAAGTGGCACTACCGATGTAACGCTACTACCTCACCGCCTCATATTTGAAGTGGTACAAAAATGAGTTGGACCTCAAATACGTCCCATGCAATGTAGTAAACTACACCAACTACCTCACCACCTCATATTTGAAGTGGTACAAAGAAAAAGAGTTGGTACAAATATATTTTGTGAGGTGACGGGACATTTTACGCCTTTGTATGCGACATTTGTAGTGCATCTTGTATGAGGTACTCAACACTACGTCAGAAGAAATTTCGAAGTTTTGGATTTTTATAACTTAACTTTTGTCTCGATTTTTTTTGTGTAACTACCATAGCGAATTTCGTTCTGCTACTACAAACATAAATATAAGATGGCCATATTCCAAATAGCTCTCAAGTACATGAAGTTAGCAATACTTGAGAGCTATTTGCTATCTTCACTAGCTCAAGTGGCGTGAAGTTAGCAATACCAAACACACGAGCCGTTAGAGCGCCGCCATTTGTTAGATATTTCCCCTGAAAGATAACTGCCATATTGCTGATAAATTAACATAATATTTTTAAAGTGACTTTCCCTTACGTGAGAAGGTTCATAAACGGGACAAAAGTCATAATATAAAAATTCCAACTTTTTTCTTTGGTCGTATCCTCTATGGACCTCAAACCTCTTATCGTAGAATTTCCCATATATTTAAAAAAATCTATTACCTAATTGTGAAACAACACAAATTTATTAAATATGTACAATTTACTTGTGCATGTTGGGATTTGAAGCCGCGACCTCCGCATTAGTAGCCGAGAATTGCAACCAGTCAACCACGGAGGCTGTTGTACATATTTTGAAAGTAAATAAATAAAAGACAAGTACCTTGGTTTCTGGTAGTGGCTCCTCGAGATCCTGCTTTGTACTTGGCTGGGAGTCTTCCTCTTCATCCTGGGATGCATCCTCGTTCTCCACATTCGAGTCATCATCAACTTCTCCCTCTCCTTCCACTCCTTCGCGGGCCTCCTCCGTTACTTCATCAGACTTCTTCTTCTCAGCCGCCTTCTCTAGTTCTTCTTTTTCCTATTATACATTTTGACACAGTTACAATAAACTATTTCGGGAAAATACATCTAAATTAACTGATATGATTTCAGATTTTCATGGTAAATATTCTTGATAAGTCAAAATTAGACACAAGTAAAAAGTTTTGATACATAGAATTGATTAATAGAATTCTAACTGCCCAGAACCAGAGCAACTCCTATTATGGGAATATTGTGAGAACTTTGAAATATAGATGTAAAAATAGTCAATGAACAAACCTTAACCTCTTGGATGTCGGATGACAGTTAAGAGATTAAGGCCGTATTCCATAGAACATTAATATCAGAGCATTCCGAGAGGCTAGAGTACTGTAATAAGAAGCAAAGTCTGGAATGATATTGGCACAACGCGATTCTGACCTTGTCCCTGTACAGTTTCTTTATACATAAGGGTTAAAATCGCATCTTATTTTTTAACCTCTAGACTTTCGCCCGCCCGCCAGCGGGCTTACAACAAATGAGAGGTTAATACATCAAACAATGTTTCAAACCTGTAAAGCAATACTTAAAGAATCTTCAAGTTAGGAAAAGAAGTAGGAAAAAATATGAATTGAAATTATTAAAATTAATCATTTTTGTAATAATGCCTTGAAGGACTAATACTTGCTTACAGATCAAAAAATACCTTAAATATAATTTATATGTACAGTACACGCCAAACATTAAGACCGGCCTGAACTTGCTTTGATTTAATCTTGCGCAGGTACTGACTTTATAATGAACATAAGCGAAAGAGAAAGATGCGTAAAAACATATGTGTGACAAAGAAATATGTGGGCAGAAATGCATGCCACTTTTAAAAAAAACTTAAACTCATTTATTGCGATGATTTCTGTATCACGTTCAAGCCTTAATGTTTGGCGTTAACTATACTTATTATTGCTGAAGTATCATTGATAACTCCATTGTTAACTCTACCTTTCTCGCAAACGATAGACGTAACAGAAAGAGAGGTCACGACGGAGCTCTCAGCGGCGGGGTCGTAGGATCTAACTAGAGTAATATTATATTACCTGTGATGGGAAACAGCACATAAAGATGAACAACCCGGTGAGCAGGGCGATAATAAGCACGTACACGCCCCACAGCCACGGGTTCTGGTCGGTGGTCTTTACTAGCCAAGTCCAAGCACTATCCTATATAGGCAGAACACACCACAAATAATAGTTACAGGAGCTAGCCATAATCACACAACTAAATACACAAGGAACTTTGCAGCGTAACCATAAATACATTATGGTTTTGGAAAACATCTAGGGAAGTCGGTGGCTACAGTGATTTCATAGTTATTTCTTCCTCTGATATATTATTTTACAGACAACATAATAGGCTTGCAGCAAAAATTCACCAACTAAATGAATGTATGCAGTGACGGTACGTGACTTTTGAGTGAGCTAGAGCACTAAAATTGAATCAGTTACCACTCACGGTTTTAGAAGAGTTCAGGTTTGTTGGTTAGTTGATGAATTTTCAAAGCAAGCCATCAATATACATAACAAAATAATATGACTGAGATTCAGCAAACTACAAGTAGGAACAAATTACAAGTATTGATCTACCATAATACCAAAATACAGGCTGTACAAAATAACATTACATCAAATTTCTAATCCTCTCAACTCTGGCTACAAAGGCATTACGAGGTGAATGGGTCACACGAGTAGTGTATGTGCTTGTTGTTGAACCTCCTTGACGCGTTTGCGCAGGTACCACACATAGAAGGATAGTGGCACGGAGCAGTACACCAGGTAAATGGCCCACCAGCCTGGCTTATAGTTTAGCTGTTTCATTAGGCGTCCCCACAGAGATATCTGATGATGATAATTGATTCATTATGATGGTAAATATGTTTCAACATACTGCATCCATGGAATTTACTTTTCTCTAGAAGAAAATATAAATATGGCGACGAGTTTATTATGTGGGCTATGGATGGACACGTTTCTTAAAAAAAAATCCTAATAAACTTATCCATGCAGTCGGATCAGCTGCTATTGTAGATTTTAGGGTTACCAGTGAAAAAAAACATGTTTAATTCATTAGTGCATGCTCTAAAAAAAAGTTGAGGGGAATATGATAGCAAATTAAAAATAACACATACGGATTCCTTGTCGAGCTTGCTAACTTTCAAGTCGAAAGTTTGCGCAGCCCAGTTACGGGCATGTTCCACACTGTCTGTGACCACAATGTTGTCAAACAGAATTGACGAAGACATTGACCAGAGCTCGAAACCAACAGCAGCCTGCAAACAAAAAGAAACAGATTAAAAATGACGTTAAAGATTGACAATGCGGTTCATGGATTTATGTTCGGTTATATTTAGTAAGATGTAAAGACCGTAAGAAACCCCGGTCTCGAAAAGACCGATTTTGTAAAAGCTGGTAAGTCATTCACAGCTGAGTTGTAAGACTGGCTTTACACACATAAGTTTTTCGAGTAAGTCGCTTACGTAAGTTCAGGGGCCCTTCGGTCTATCATGATAGAGTTGCGTAAAATTGACAACAGCAAATCGTTTTTGACAGGAAGTCATCTGAGCTGCGAATAAACTTACAGATGTATCGGTCGCTATGTGCGCTTACATAAGTTAAACTTTCAATCAACTTCCGAGAGCATTAACCTCTCGCAGGCCACAGTCCTCCCGGCGGGTCCAGATTTTTTAAGCGATTTTGCCCCTTATGTATAAAGAAATTGTATGAAGAACAAGATCAGAATCGCTTGGGCCATTCTCGTTCTTGACATAACGAAATACTGGATAGCATTTAGTCATTCCGAATAATTCATATTAATTGCCAATGACGCGCCGGGCACCAAAGATGGCGGACAAAATGGCTGCCGCTTGATAATATGAACGTTGTCACATTCGAAGTCTATATTTATTCATTGTTTTTGATATAAATCCATTGTGGAAAGCATAGATTTGAATGATTATTAGGAAGTTCGTTTTATCTACATTATTTTGATGTAATTTTTGTATTATATCACAAAAGAAATGTTATAAAAATTGAATTCGTAAGAAAGGTGAGAATTGTCAAATATTTTACGTCATATTGAAAAAATATATTTTTTATATGCTGGCTTTCAACAAGTTAATTACTATTTGTTGGATGCGTAATATGTAAACAAACTTGTGAGTAACTCATCATAAAGTAATATAAGTCGTTTTACCTATGAGTGTAAAGCCAGCGTAAAAAGGATTGATTACCAGAAGTTCAAAATCAATACTGAACCTCAACCCATGTAAATTTTGTGTGTAAATGGTTGTTATAAGAAGTTGTAACAATTATTAAGTGTAAGGCAAGTAAGTGTGCATTCCTGTGCAGCAACACTAGTTGTAGTTAATACAATGATGGCTGACTTACGATGGGGGTCATCCTGAATGGGTGCTCGTCGTGGAAGAAATGTGGGTTAGGGATCTTCTTGGGTGCCCATTTGCCTTGGTACTGTGGGTTTGGGATAAGGGGCGCCCTCCACACTCCCTGAAACCAAATAAACAATTATTAATAACGGTTGAGACGATTTTCAAGTTTGATTGACTCAAAAAATACCAGAAGATTATGAAGGTTCATTTTTTTATAAGAAAAACTCTCTTTTTAACTTTTGAAGGTTATTCCCATCAATGTAATATATCATTGAAGAAGAAGACAACAATAATAATCTAAATTAAAATCTGAAAATATTGTCTATGGTCACGCATTTTTAATTGGTTTCCTCTACCCTCTCTGATGGTGTGGTGTGATGCAGACACTGCCCGGGTCGAAAATTTGTCTAAATATTGGCAGATCTATGGCTAACTAGTGCGCAAAACTTTCTTCATATAAAAGCACGAAATTATAGTTGAAGTGCCAAATGGTTGAGTTAAAACAGGACTTTGTTACGCTCAGTCAATAATGTTAACTGTCTAAAAAAAATCATAGAAATAAAATTATGTTCAAAATTATACAAGAAAAATACAACTAATATTGCCTGAGCATTGCTTTTTATGAATTGTAGCTAAAATTTTCCGCAGGAAAGAAGATGGCTGCTTCCTAACAATGATACAGGAACAAAAAATAAGTTGTGTATAATCAATAACTAAAAACAATAAGAAAACTAGGGCACATTGTCAGAGCAGAAAATCTGTAAGCATGAAGTTTGAGGTTGTGTTGAAATTTCGAGCTAAGGGGGTTGAGGAATGGTTGCAAGTCTTACCTTGTAATCGGGGTTGGAAATGAGTGGAGCACTCCACTTGCCGCAGCCGGGGGCATTAGCACACAGGGGGTTCTCAATCAGGGGGGCCTCCCACTCTCCGTCCATATCCACATCCCAGTCTTCTGGTTTCTCTCCAGTTGAATCTGATCAAACAAAATATAAATAATGTAATTGAGCCCTTATGCGGAAAAAGAGCATTATCAAAACAAAGCTGTTTTTTTTTCAAATCCATTAAAATTACATGGCATATATCCATATACTTTCAGTGAAAATAGTTAAATTTCAACCACAGATGGCAGTAAAAGCCCTATAGTGATGGCCGCTAGAGAGCGCTTTTTCCGTAAAACGATAAAAACAAGTCATCCATTACATTGAAACGATTGTGCAAACAGATTGTGCGATTGGCATATTTGCCATTATTATCAGCATGGTGTTATTTGTTATGTCATATACACAGGGTCTATCGGCACGTACCCGACAAACTTTAACCAGCGATTCCTGATCATATTTAGAATAAAACATGTTATGGTGACTTTGCTCTCCAGTCACGTTTATTTTTCAATAAAAAAAAAAAAAATTTCACACTCCGTCACTGTCCACAACTCAGCGCTACCCCCTCCTCGCTACCCGCCGCGATGCTCTATCGCCTTATTGGTGCGGATAGCGAGGAGGGGGTAGCGTGGAGTTGTGGACGTGACGGAGTGTGGATTTTTTTTATGCCCGGAATGTTGAAACGCTTGCGATGACAGAACGACCGTTTTGTAAAAAAGGTGCGGCGACGAAGCCACGATGATCTCCGGTCCAAACCATGATGCATACTGAAAACGGTAGAACGTATCGGTCACAATGAGACCATGCCCAAAGCCCTACCCCCTCCACCGCCCGCGCAACGGATTTTTTAAACCCAGGCATACCTTTTGTCCCACCTTTTATATAAGTCCAAATCAAAATGAAGATATTCGTGGATACATATTTCACCATATGTAGTAAAACTGATGGGAGGGATTTATAAATATGTAGTATAAAATTGGCGAGGGAGCGATTTGTGAATGGTTCGATTCTCACCGTGTCATAGAAAAGCTGTGGGCTTGAGGGTTGTGATTTCAAGTTGGATGAACTTTTATAAGAGACATTGAAAAATTCCGCACTTGGGTACTACATTATTACATTGAATGACATTAATTTACCTGGGATCATCTCTGGTTCATCATCCAGCCAGCCATCGGGTTTGTTAGCCTGAGGGTCTGGCACCTGGGGTGGAGCTGACTCATCCCACTCATCGGGCTTGCTCGCTGTTGGGTCAGGAATCTACAGAAAACAATGCATCAAGGCAATATTAAAACAGGAACAAATATTTGAAGATTTCACGGGTACGCCTAATAGAATATCCAAAATAATACAAGTTACTTGAAATAAATGGCTTCTCATTTAATACCATAAAAGAATCTTACAGTCCAGAACCAGGAGTTCAATACACAATGAGGGGAAGGGGAGTTAGAGAAGCATAGTACGGCTTTATACAACTAAATATTATATATTCAAATCATCACCGAGCAAGTTATATTTGGCCACCTTCCAAGATTGACAAAAAATGGATAAAACACGTCATAGAAAAGTTACAGAAATAAAAATTTTCCATTTTCATCTGACCACATATGTAAATAAAGATTTTAACTTCACAGTAAGCGACGTGTGCGACAATATGGTTTTCTGAGGAGTTAATAACTTAATTCAGTTCTATGTTAGTGGAAACTTACCCTTTCCCTGTCATCCCAGTCGGATGGTTTCTTGTCGCTGGGATCATCAATTTCCTCCGGAGGGTTGACTGCAGGGGTGAAATCTTCCAGCAGAGATCCTGAATTGACTTCCTTGTTGTCCAGCAGCACCGAGAAGGAGTTATCAGGCTTCAGGATCAGAGTGTACAGATGAGGACGCTTGTCCTTGAATGGCTCTTCCATTCGGTCACTGAAAATACCACAAAATTAATACATATAATAACCATATTTACTCCAGTGTGGTTGTATGGGGTGAGCAATTCACAATCCATCGTATCAAGTAAATATGCATAGGAAAAGTTATCTGTTATTTATAATAAGGTTTATCAATTATAAGCACGAAGTCATCTGGTGTTACATAAATATTATATTAAAATGTTTATTATAAGTTATTAACATAGCTGTAATGATTTTTCACAAAAATGGCACTATACAAATCATCCAAGTGTTGTTATTATTATTATTTTTTTTATTTATTTATTTTTTTTTTTTATTTAAAGTTATATTTAAAACAAAGAATAATACATACATATCAAATAAAAACATAATACAAAAACAGAGAAAAAGTCCCAATAAACTACTTTTAAGTAGTTTGGCAAAGGGTTCTTTTAACTTAATGGATTATTACAAAAATTAAATTAATTATTAAGAAAATAATTGTTTACATTCATAAAAAAAATATATTGTATACACTCATACCATACGAAATATAGCCTAAAAAGGTGTAACATAATATAAAAATAATTTAAAAAATTTTAAAAAATGATATAAAAATAAAAAAGAGGTGTAACATGATATAAAAATAAATTTAAAATATATATAAAGTGTATGAAGTTATAAATTGTTTGTCTTAGAATCTAATACAAACTATGTCTTTCAGCAAGCCAATTTTTTAACATGATATTTATTTTTGCGTTTGTACATTTTTTGATTGCTGCAGGTAACATATTTAAGCAATTTGGGATCATGTAGTTATTATGTAGTTATTACAGAAATGTTTTGTAAACAAATAACATTGATTTATTCTACTATAACTTGACTTGGTCACCGAGAAAAAATACAGTTGCATTGATTGTTCATGAAACAATGGAGGAAATTACAACCGATTTAATGACCAATTAAATTACGTTGCATGTAATATTGATATATTATGGTTTAAAAGGAGCTAGTGTACACAAACATATTATTATGTATTACATAACAAAGAAGCCAATAACTATTAGTGTGCTGACGTAAATTTTCGCTGATTCCGATGCTGATTCTATTTTTTAGTAACTTACTATTTTTTAGCAAAATTATGTTTTTGTAAATTGTACCATCTTACCAAATAATGTGTTTTGTATTGAGTATATAAACTACCTTAAGTAGTTTCCCCAGAATGGCTTAGAGAAATGATATTTTTTTGCCTGTCGGCAACTGCGACGCACAAGAGGTAAATCTTGTTTCATGAGGACAGAAATGCAACTAATGATTAATGGTTTTGTTCTTGCTTACTTTGGCTTCTTGCAGTGCTTCTCTTCGAAGGTTCCATTCTTGGGATTCCTATGCCTAAAGATGAAGTGGAGTTTGTGATCATTTCCGCACTTGTCCGGGCCAAACATGATTGTGTACGGAGTCTTGTCGTGGAACTGTTTCAGATCCGTTGATTCTTTCCCGGATGAAATAAGCTTAATGTATGAACCACCACATTCTTGGCCCTCCTAAAAAGATAAATATTACCACAATTAATTATGCAAAATATATAAATATTAAATCTTCCTTGAGAGATTAAACTAACGCTAACTCCGTTAATGATGAAATAATTAACCTCAATATGACTAACAAGCATTCATGTCGTATATATTTGACAAAATGAGGACAATATTATGTACATAATTCAGAGTTAGGCGTAAAATCATAAGGTTTCTCTAAAAGATAAATAAAGCATTAACGAAATATATCACGTAATGTTTAATTAGCATATGAATGTATTGAACAAACCTGTAAGGTAACTTCATATTGAACTACGAATGGCTTATCATTAAATACGAAAGGCCTGTTAAGACGAGCTGAAATGGCTGCGTGCTTCACTTTGCTTTTCAATACTAATCCTAAATCACCTTTTAAAATTGGTCTCGTGGGTTGCTCCACCTGGAAAAGAACAAGAAAGTGTTACAGATAATCCATTATACAAGCTTGCAATAAATTATGTAATCTTGGTTCCAGATTACAGAAGTAAATTATAATTATTACCAGCAAGCAGCAGTAAATTTTAAATGAAAAGAAACTGGCAAAATTTTTACCAATGATATGAAAATACAAGAATGGTCTTGGTGAAACCAAAGATAATGTAATATGAATTGATTGTATGAAAACTATTGAACATGGTTATACAGTGAAACCCTCTTAAGAAGTTCTCGCTTAAGATGTTTTCCTGCTTAAGAAGTTTGATTTTTCGGTCCCTTGAAGACCAATTGGCCCAATTTATCCCACTTATAAGGTTTTCCCGCATAAAAAGTTTTTTTTTTCGGTCCCTTGGTAAACTTCTTAAGAGGGTTTCACTGTAGTCCAAAATTGCGCTAACTGATAGTTCAACTAATTCCACATCTAATTCCTTCTCTTATCGGAGGGCGACTTTCTTTACCCTTCGGGCCGCAACCAACAATTCGGAAGTAGTGCAATTATATCAATTATGTAGGTTTCAAATTCATGAGGTGTGGCATCAGTAGGGTAATATATTTTATTTATCATTCTTCATGGTGTTTCCCTTTTTTACATAGTACAAATTTTGATTATTTGAGGTTGTGCTTATATCTTTATCAACATTCAATGGTTTTTATCTCCCGTGGTTGGTTTAGTGTCCACTTTACCATGTCATAGAGTTTTTCCATATTAACGGTTATTATAAATCTACAGGTAAGACAAAAATAGATGGTTTAATTACCTGCCATTCTCCGTCATACTTGGCGATCTGTTCATCAGCACCGTCTTTCTTAGTCGTGGACATAATCCATCTGGCTTTCACCTTGTCTGCATCGTCAAAGTGTTCAGCAAAATAGTATTTGGACGGAGTCACCACTGGACTTGTGTAGTCCAGTGGTTCAACTTCCACCGCGTCCACTTCCTGGGGAAACAAAAGATTGTTACAGAAAACAAAACATTATTCAAATCAAATATATTAAATTTAGAATGGTCGACTAGTTTTCACAAACAGTAACGCCGTTCTTCCACGTAGCTACTCACAAGCAACGCTACCGCTACCTGTCATACTGTTTTGCTAGTGTAGCGCCTGGCGGCGTTTTCAAACACTAATAATGGTATGGAAAACACAGACGAGCGGCGATCGCGTCGCTTGAACGTAGCTCCATGGAAGAACGGCGTAAATTGAAGAGAACTTGGAATGCATACATGTCTGCAACTTATACCATCCTCACAGAATGTTTTTTTTAAAAATGTTTATGGTATCCTTGACATATCAGGGGAAGTAATTAAGAAGTCCGGCTCTGATTTACAACATAACTAAACACTTTACACAATGTTATTGATTTAATAAACGACACACACCGGACCGGTCACTCGTAATCCCAAATTAACAATAGTACTGTTTATTTTGCTCACACACATTCGCGTCCTCATTCTCGTATCACCTACAATGTTCATGGTAATAAATTGTAGAATCTATATGGTTACTTTAAGAATCAGTAAAATGAATATCACCATTGCAACAAATGGTTGAAGATGACTTGGATATACAAAAACTTATACTGAAGTTCAGAAATATCAGACTACACTTTCTATGCGTCGCACTGGGGTCAGTCTCCAGCAACAAAATTAAGAAAAATTATTACAAAAAAAAATTATGAAAAAAATAAACTTACTTCAGAGACTACGCCATCATCAAAGTCATCATCGTCCTGTGCATTGACATTGTGTACGGAAAAGGTAGACACGAGGAAAAGGCTTATTAAACCTAACAATACGTAGTTAGGGTTCATCTAGAAAAAAGTAGATTAGTTTATTGTATTGGTAGGTTCTAATCGTCATTTAAAAGCCAAAGTCTAAAGTTCAATACTTAGATTAGACTAAAAAGGCTTAACATTCTAATTCGAAGAAGAAAAGCAAATGAATACATTATGTCTAAAGAAGGATGAAAAGCTTAAATTAAAATAAGTTTTAACAGGAAAAAATGGCAATATAAGAATGATTTTTTGTGTAGTTTATTATAATAAATTATTTCTGATTTTTCTGATTTCCGACAAAACAAAATTCACACTTTAAATTAACGTCATTGCATTTTTCTAGAATAATATAGAAGTTGGGTGTTTTACTTTCGAATTGTAAGATGATAAATGAGATCGCGGTCGATCGTGAGAAGGTATAGACTTATTTGAGTGATGAAACTAATAATTTAAAAAGGTAATGCACATCCTGCTTTCGTTCGTCTAATACCTTAATTGAATTAGAGTACCGTGAAACCCGACCTTGCCGGCAAAACGTGCGGAGCTGACGATGAAGAACATTAAATTGAATGAAAAATATACTTTACATTTGTACAAAATTTAGAATGTTCGTAAACAAATCGAGAAATAACCAAATTAACGTCCGAAATACAAATTTTATTTGGTATTTCCTAGTTTATAAATTAAAATGTGAAACTTCTCAAATTGACAAATGTACGGAAATTTTATGAAAGCCAAGTCACTACGTATAATTGCATGATTACTTTAATAATAAATTAATGTTTTACGAACAAAATAACCAATAAAACGAATATTCATGCAAATTGACATACCTTCGGTCCCGTATCCAGCCTACGATTTTTTCTGAAGCGATCAAAAATTTCACCCAATCATCAACAAACAGTTGTCATAGAAGTGTTGCTATATCAAAAACAATATCATAAGGTTGTTGAGTCAGAATATTTTCTGAGTAGGTCAAACAATAATAAACTAATTCTACATTTTAAAGCAATTTAAAGACAATCCATGATGAATAATCAGAGAAATATACCTTTGTACTGCATTAAATCTAGTTAAAAGACATTATATACGTTTTTAATGTAGCCGAAAATACATAAAAGAGATATGCACAACCCTCCCCGGTATTCGAGACACCCTAGGAATATCAACATTTTCTGAAGTACGTAATCGATTGTGATTGGTTGCCAATGTCATAGATGAAAACATGATAGATGAAAAAATTTACCGCCATATTTAAAAAAAATAATAGTTGTGGTTTGTGGTTGTTTCTCCAATCTCCGTTGAGCGGAGCCCCAGTAGTAGTTTATTTATGGCCAGTGGTTTGGCCATGGTTTGGCCAAATGCCATTTAATTTGACTGACGCACGTAGCAGTCCTGCATTTGTCAATGGGCCGTATAGGCCGCGGCCTAGGGGCGGCATATTTAAGGGGGCGGTTCGTTCACTTTGGTGGGCGATTATAAACAAAAAACAAGTCAATGCGTATATACAGAGTTTTCTATCTATTAAATGTTAAATCTCATTTGGTAAAAGTCGCTGATTGATAATTAAGCGGTCTACACACCATGCTGCGAACAGCAGCTATTAGCAGCTGGCTAAAAATCGAAGGTTGGGGGTTGTCTCTTTTTTCCTCATGCGAACCCGTAAGGCGCTCCGCCCACTGAGGCAACTGAAAACCAACTAAAACCGGCTGTTTTCTCTGTCTTGATTGGTCAAAAAGCTTGTTTAACCATAGATGAAGAACAATCAGCTGACAGCTCGCAACCTAGCAACGGCCGCCCAGGGTAATCAGCCGTGACAGTCGCAAGATGGTCGCAAGTCACCGCTTGCGTTACCATCGACAACGGGGTTTTGTGTGATTGTGTAGTGTGCGGGCCATCACATTGTCATACAAAGACATTTGGCAGTTGAGAGTTTTCAGTTGCCTGAGTGGGCGGAGGCGCTAACACTCTGTTTCACGTTGACTGCAAATTGGAAGAAACCGTGTGCCGTTAGTACCAACCGATGCGCCGCAGTGAAATGAGATGGTGATATTGAATTTGTTGTGTTAATAAAAGAGACAGAAGACAACGTGAATCAGAATGTTACGGATTCGCACGAGAAAAAGGGAGACGGGAGACAATAGCCAGCTGCTAACAGCTGCTAACAGCTGTTCGCAGCATGGTGTGTAGATCACTTTACTTACGATTATGTTACTGCGAGGGCGGTAATGGTGGCGGTCACAGAAAAATCTCAGTCTCTTGTTCAAAATATTATTACAATGGGTTAGAAGACGATTTAGTTCAGGTCTGCCACAGGCCACAGTCACGTTTCCTCTAATTAAGACGGCAGATAAACCTGAATCTACATCATTACTGAATCTTTTTACGTTTTTGAGGAAGCAGTATCTGTGCAACGTTTACCCGAACTTGGATATAGCTCTCCGCATAGCACTTTGCACTCCGGCCGCAAATTGTTCTTCAGAAAGGAATTTTTCCTATTTAAAACTAGTGCAGAATTATCAACGGTCTTCATTGTTTAAATAAAACTAAACTCTTTGTCTCCTCTATGCATAGAAGCAGACATGATGAACAGAATAAACTATGAAGATATTATAGATGATTATGTCGATAAAAAATCCCGTAAAAAATGTAATTCTTGTTTCATATTTTATGACTAATTCATTTGTTTCTTTCATTTTTCAATACCTACTTAACCTATATTTAAATACCTGCTTTTGAAAATTGTGTATCACCTGTTAAAGCCTACAAGTGAGTGATTATGATATGTGGCAACTTGTAAAAAGGAGGAAGGAGCGGCACAAATGAAGTGGCATATACCTATGAAAAGTATAAATCCGGCACTGGCACGCAGTGTGTGAATAAGAAACTCTGGCTCATTAAAAAGATAAATAATGAATTCTAACTTATTCTACACTTTTTTATTTTTATAGTTTTAATACTAAAAATAATTTTCAAAGCTTTAATTTTTCACGGCTCGCCAAAACGCTCCAAATCTGTGGTATATCGGGTGTAATGTCACAGCGAGCTTACTTTTTAGTTCGTCGGGGTGAATTGTTAGCACAAACCGAGACTTTTTTTATTCTTAAAGTTATCCGCTTCAATGAGGAACTCCAGTCCCTTTTTATACCTTCTAACTTAAATACCAGTTTATATGTTTTATTGTTAAGGTTAATTTTACTAGCTAAAATAATTTAAAAAAGTTAAGGTCTCCCGAAATCGCAAATAATCAGTGGTTGTCTGTGTGACGTCACAAGTATCAAAAAGCCCACGTTTATTGCAACCAGCACTGTATTTGTATCTGTATCCGGGGCAGAAACCCCCTCTGATGCCCCTTCTCTGGGGGGGGGGGGGGGGATTTCCACCACGGTAGTTTAAATCTACGACGTCGCTTATGTTTTTAACGCTATTTTGTCGCACTCTCGCAATCAAACCACATAGACAAACAGTGAGGTGAGTGATCGTCACTTCGTTTGATGTTTGACCGCTCGGGTTTATTCGGCTCAGCTCGTATAGCCCTTAGTTCTAGATGTGGCGGGGATTCCCCATTCATTATGCACGCGTTCAAAATCGACTTACTATACGTTCATAAATCAACTTAGGATGGATTCAAAGACCAGCTGCATTTAGCTGATTTTTTACGGCAGCGTCGAGATTCCATAAGTTTTCATTTATTTTTAAGTTCAACCGCTTTTAATATTTGCCTTTTTACCTTACAGTTCGAACCCAAGCCTTGCATTTCGGCACGTACGAATGATGATTTTACAAAACACACTCTTTAGGGAGAATTGCCTACTTAAAAAAAATGATTGCCACGAATGCTACTTTTTCAAACTTTGTGAATGTATCCTGTTCAGACCATATTTTTTAGTAAGATTCCGCGATGCCACGGAGCCTGAAAAAATGGGTTTCAAAGTTCAACCCCCAGCCTTATATCGCCCCATAAGTATACACATTTTTGACAAATGCTGCTTTTTGAAGACTTTGTTAATGATTCTTCTGCTTGAAAGAACTTGCTTGGGTTTCAAAGTTCAACCCCCAGCCTCATATATTATAGGGTTTCAAAGTTCAACCCCTAGCTTTATATCGCCCCATAAGTATACACATTTTTGACAAATGCTGCTTTTTGAAGACTTTGTTAATGATTCCTCTGCTTGAAAGAACTTGGTTGGGTTTCAAAGTTCAACCCCCAGCCTTGTATATTATATGGTTTCAAAGTTCAACCCCCAGCCTTATATGGCCCCATAAGTATACACATTTTTGACAAATGCTGCTTTTTGAAGACTTTGTTAATGATTCCTCCGCTTGAAAGAACTTGCTTGGGTTTCAAAGTTCAACCCCCAGCCTTATATATTATAGGGTTTCAAAGTTCAACCCCCAGCCTTATATCGCCCCATAAGTATACACATTTTTGACAAATGCTGCTTTTTGAAGACTTTGTTAATGATTCCTCCGCTTGAAAGAACGGCTTTCAAAGATTTCTTCATACAGCAGGAGAGGGGGTCAGTTGAATTCGGGAGTGGCCGCGGAATATCATTTCTTTGAACTGAATCTGTCAACTTGATGGCTAACAGCGGCTTGAGCATGGGAGCTCCATAGACAGCGTCATCATAGATTATTCTACCTTCCTGCCTGTAGAATAAACCTGCCGATGGTTCGTTGGACATTATTTCTTACATGTATTAAATTAAAACTTGTAATTGTGTAAGAAATCCATAATTTTTTAAAATTATTATATATAAAATGACCCCTCTCCTGTTTACGGCGGAGAGGGGGTCGCATAAATTTTCAAATATAGCGTCAGCAGCGGTAACGGAGAATAACGGCGAATAGCCAAGACCCGAACCGCGCTTATAACGCATCATCTTTTTACGTATGGCGGGTCTGTATGGGATTGTATGGCGAGCGCTATTGCGTTATAAAGTGAGTCCAAGGCTTTATAGACGTCTTTACTTTTTTTTACATAGTCATTAATGAAATTAAAAATAAATAAAAACAATTTATTATTCAAATTTATTTGTGGAAAACAGACAATGTTCAGTTTTTTATATATAGTAGATATATATTTGACCCAATAATTTTTTTATATTATATACCTAAGTATAATATATTTTACCAAGTACCCAAAAGAATGATATTCACGGTCATCTCCACATTTTTCTTCGAAATAAAACAGTATTATAGCTTATTTATATAGGTACTTATTTAAACCGGGGTTTTAGGTACGCGTATGTATTACCACCACCTCTCTGTACTTCCCCCTTCCTCCCTAACGCACTCATCTTGTACATACGAGTATATGCGTGACCGTACCTTTAATTGGGAATCTCTGCTCTAGACAGCATATAGATACAGATAGTGTAGAATCTGTTTAGCAAATAACCACATAAATTTCTTGAAACATGTTGTTTTCAACATAATTTTTTTTTCGGTTTTTTGCGAAAATCAGTCACTGCATCTGGTAGTAAAATTACTTACACCTTAATTACTTGAAGCTAGAATAAGATAACCACCCCTATTCGAATTTTTCTTATTTCGGTGGCCTTTCATGCTGCCCTATCGGAGGTTATCTATCATCACACCAGGATAACCGGGCTCCAAACCTGGTACAACTTACCCATACTGCACTCATAATATTAAAATGTAGGTAGGTTTTTCTCTTACCGACTTTCTATCTAAAACCCGCTAAACCACAACCACAAAAGTTCCAGACTTAGGGCCGGTATATCAGTACTTGCTAGTATTTGCACATTCCTCGCTCAACTTAAACCGCCGAAATCGGCCGCTTAAGCCGTGGTAAGCCGCAAAATAGGTCCTTTGATAGACGCTGTAGCGCTATTGGCAAAAACACATCTTCTGTCATCTGTCAGGTTTCACATTGCTTCGGTTTTCTGCTACGTACGGACGCAATAAATTACATTGGAGGAATAAGTTTACCTATCAACATGGAATTCGAACTTTCTTCGAGTGACGACGATTTAGACATCGTTTGACGTTTGGTTGTTTGATAATAACCATAGAGTGCATACATACTTAGAAATGACTAAAATTATCATAGACTAAACGTTTAAAATTGGTCAACTCTAGGATTACGACTGATATACGGATTGTGTGCTAAGTCATGCTGAGCTCCACATTCCGTCAAAGCCGAGCTTTAGACCAACTGATATACCGGCCCTTATTAATTTAAATATGTAGATATGTGGTACTCGTACTACCTACATTCCCCAGCGTTATCCAGGTTTAACGAAGATTTTTTTTCGAAATCAGATGTAGATAGTAATTTTCCTCTGATTTTGAAGGTAAAGTGTGCAACTTTTCATCAAGAAGTATCAATTCTGCTGTTAATGGTGGGACAGGTCGGTGGCTGAGTTGGCATCGCTTTAGTCAACATCAGTGGCTGCTCGTGGCTTTTGGTAAGCTATAGTGCTAATATTAACAAAAATGACATTATTGATGTCGTTGTAGCCAAACAATTTTATTTTTTCGAAAAATCTGTTTTTTTGTATGAAAATTTTCAGCAAAACTGAAATTTCCTGAAAATCTTCATTCAAAAATTTTTAAAAAAAAAATTTTTTTTTCAACTACAACAACATTAATAATGCATTTAAAAAAAAAATATTAGCACTCTAGCACATCCAACAGTCACGAGCCGCCACTACTCACCATCCGATAGCGTTGCAGAAAACTTAGAAATAAAGAATCATACTTTGATGAGAATAATTTGTTTAATCGTAAATGGATTTTTTTTCTTCTCTTTGGTACCTATTTTGAACGATCGAAAAAAATACCAATTTTCTGTGGTTGTGATAGGTGCCTTCTTAGCGCCTCCGCCCACTGAGGCAACTGAAAACTCTCAACTGCCAACAACTGTCTTTGTATGACAATGTGATGGCCCGCACACTTCACAATCACACAAAACCCCGTTGTCAATGGTAAGGCAAGCGGTGACTTGCGACTTGTACTGCTGATTGCCCTGGCCGGCCGTTGATAGTTGCCAGCTGTCAGCTGATTGTTCTTCGTCTATGGTTAAACAAGCTTTTTGACCAATCAAGAATGAGAAAACAGCCGGTTTTAGTTGGTTTTCAGTTGCCTCGTCGGCGGAGCGTCTTACTTGCACCACCTACCCATCTAATCTCTGGTTCCAATATCCCAATGAGTTATTCCCCGCGGAGGTATAAAAGATCACCCGATACGTTCAGATAATCAGATGCTGGCAACGAAATATGCCATCAACCACGTATAAATTATATGATTGCGGCATTTATGGCATACTTTGAGGAATAAAATTGCGACAAACTACGGCTAATTTAGATAATGCTGGATAAGACTCGTTCTTGATCATTCTAAACTAGATATTTCCCATTTTAATTACCTAAGTAGTTTCACATCACGTTTGAGATTCCTTTAACCTTTCAAAAATTTGACGTATTTTTTCAGAGGCCAAAAATAAACCCGCTTTGAAATAAAATTCAAATAAAAAGAATATTTGTTATCGTATCCGAAAACTAAAAACTGTTTTCGAAAGGTGATAAAATGGGCTTTCCAATTTCATGAAAAACATGTAATTTTTTAAATATAAATTTTTTTGATGAAAATTTTTAAAAGTTTTAAAAATGGCTCTCTGTTTTTTCTAACGTTCTTTCGAAAAAAAATTAAATCACATACATATTTAATTAGACAAATGAATAATAAACGTTAGGTACTGTCACCTAACTTTTTTGTCGTTTCATGTAAAAAAAATCTTAAAAAATTCAGAAAGTTTCTTTTTTTTTTTTCAAATTACGATCGGAAACTTTGGTTTCATAAAAGTGTACTTTTTAATTTTTTATGGTTAACTTTTAGATTAGAATATACAGCGTATTGTATTCTATTTCTAATATGGTTTGGATCATACTTCTCACTATGATAGTAAGGGAGATATAACGATTTCTATGAGACCTATGTGAGCTGGGACAAATATGGTCTCCTGTGATTAAACGGGTTAAATTTGACGCCAACAAAAAAATGCTTCATAATTAAATCCACATTGTTTAAACAAATACCTCATTAACATTATGTACGTTACATTCTAGTATTTTACAATAGGTGACAAATTTTATTTCTGAATATATATATGAATGTGCCAGAAAAACTTTTTTATCTTTATGATTAGGTAGGAACTATTTATGTAATATACATATTGAAATGTTGATAATTTTATTTTTATATGATTATGTTTTAATTGTTTTATTTCCTGGCTTTGCCCAAGATTATTATTATGCGTTTCCACCTCGCCTATTTTATAATCTATTTTATTGAATCCACGAAATAGATTAATTAGAACAGATACCTTAGAAATTAGAATCTGCTAGAAATAGAAACCCGTTGTTGAATAAACTTAAACTTTCAACTCTCGTTCTATTTTATATATAAATACTAGCTGACCCCGCCACGCGTTGCTGTGACTAAAGAAATACAACTCTATCTACTAAATGATTACCTAACCTAGATAACCAAGTGTTGTTGTGTGTTGTGTCAATAAATTAACTCACACCGCCGTCTGTCAGAAACTTATGGAACTTTCAAATATTTTCAAATAATTATCCCATAAAAAACATTTAATTCGCAATATTGAGATCAATAATCGAGATAAAAACAATCATATCATGGGAATGATGAGAAGTTACCGAAAGTTATCCTATCAATCGTTATCGATCGAGTGTGCTAGGGGCCGTGGGCGGTTTTCGCGTGCCAATCTGTCGTTCACACGGTTTTATTTTACAGCCAATTCCACATATAATAGGACGAAAGTTGGAAAGTCAACAATGGGTTTCTATTAATTTCTATTGGGCGTTTTATGCCATAGAAAACCTGTTCTCATTGATCTGTTTCATAGATTCTATGAGATAGATCACAGGGAAAATGAGGTAGGTACATAATATTATTCTAAATTTTCCGGTAGGTAGCTACTGTGTTTGAATAAGAAATATAGGGAAAAGATATTATTGCGTCTTGTTTTATTATTTCATAGTTAATTTGATATTTTATAGCATTATAGCTCATGATGGAAATTATATGACTGAAAATAATTGTTTGAATAATAAAAAAAATTGTTAAAAAACATATATAATTCTTAAGATTCTAGAAATAAAAAAATTGTGGCAAATTCTTTACGCGAGGACTCACTAAATCACAGGTTCTTTATATTTAACATAACTTCAGTTTTTGCTAAAAATGCTCATAAAAATGCTTCAATCGATATTTCAAACGATAATACTGGCATAAATGAACGGAATGACATGTATTGGTGTTTTGCACATATTTGCAAGCACTTGAAGGGAATGCGTGTTAGATTTTATCTTTGAAACTTCTAAAGTAGAAGGTAGGTACTCGCAGTTAAAATTAATCACAATGCATTCTTGATATATGTATAAATATGTAAAGCAGTTAGCAGTGCATTATTGTTGACTCGTTCAAGTATTCGAGTTCCTACATAATATAATATGTATAATATTTACGCGCAGGTCGTGGAAAAATAAAACGGGTCATACGTGGAATAGTCAAGTAGGTAGGTACCTACTTGAGGCGTTCATGATGTTATAATATGATCCTGTGTAAGTAGTGGCTTTTCATTAAGTACCTACCAAATGTAATGAATGCTTTGAATAAGAAAAAAGAAAAACAATTTACACGGTGTCCGGAAACTCGTAGTACAAGCAAGAAACTGGTGAGTCTATATCACATAGGAAAAACAAAAAAAACTTTATTTTAAAAATTAAAAAAAAAAAATCGGCAACTAGAGGGTTTAAAAACTTTTAAGCAGGGTCGATGCTTCTACACACTTTAAAATATGTACATTAAACAGCTGATATTAACATTTTGACCATTTGAAATTCCGATTTTACCTGAAAAATTCCAACTTTGGTCTCGATTTATTCGAAAACGAAAGCTCAAATCAAAAAGTTGTACCATAAATTCGACTCTGAATGTGACGTAGATTCACTAGTTTCCTGCTTCTACTACGAGTTTCTGGACACCGTGTGTAACGTAAAATTCGTAATAATATAAAGAGGGGGCCACAAACCTTCGAAAGTCTGATTTTTCCATCAACGGATGAAACACACAAACAGTGGAGTGTAAACAACGTGCAACAACAATGTTAAAAAAAAAATTGGTCGTGTGAAGTTACTTACTACATAACCAGATATGATAAACTTCAAACAAAAAAGTCTACTGTTATAAAAAAATGTTATATTTTCTTTTTTTGTTTTAGAAAATCGCTACAATCTGATTAGTGAGTAGGTAACTTGCCCACCGATTTAATGCTAAGTGCTTCCGCTCACGGGCAACTGAAAAAATACCTGTTTGCAATTAAACTTGCTATCCTGTGTATGTCAGTATGATGGTCAGCACACTACACAACTTCTCAAAAATCCTTTGTCAATGGTGACGTAAGCAGTGACTCGCAACTCACTGTGCTAGTTGCCGTGGCCGGTCGTTTCCATGTTGGGCGGTTGCCATAGACATAAATATTACTAGACGAGAAAATACAGGCCAGGGGTAAACAAACACCAACTGTAGCGGGACGCGGAGTGGTGAGTTGACTGTGATTCGTCAAAAAATCAATCTGACAGTATATAGGCATCTCGCATATTTTCAGAGTCGAATATTTTGTTGCTGTATTTAGTTAAGACACTTTTACAAATGTTTCATAATTTTCTTACCCCAGTAAACAGCGACGAGCACACTCGAGAAATGCCTCGCCAGATATATCGCGATGTCGTAGTATGATCTGAATAAGCTTAAAATGTTGTAAGTCAGTTTTCGAGTTTTTTGTTTTGTTTTTAGTCGCCAGCGCCAATATGGCAGCGACAAAAGAGTGAGATGACAGCTGAAGTGTTCCTTTCTATGGTTAAACGAGCTGAGATAATTACTGAAATCGTTAAATTGAGTAGGGCCGTGATAGAAGTTTGGTTGGGAACCATAGCAACCCGCCAGTTTTAGTTTAGTTTCAGTTTCTCCATGAGCGGAGATTATTGAGAATTATTTCTAGTAACTTCTGAGGTGCGGCAACTCTAAAAGTCAATCTAAAAACCTTATATAGGTAAAGTTCCTACTTAAATACTATCTACCAGTGGGTATAGAGCTGTAATGCTGTGAAAAATTAATCCACTAAAAGGTGAAGCACTTTTAAAAAAGAAAATAATAATTTCACTGAAGTTTTATTGTTTTATGGTCGTTAGTTTTCCTGCCCTACCTGTCATAGCAAAACCATCTCAACCTAGGCCAGGACACTAACTCAAGTTGGCCTGTTATATATATATGAGGTCTTAAGAGGTGTACCTGACATAATTTTACCAATGACCGGTCAGCGTTTGAGTGGGCATCGCGTTTGGGTCCCACCCAGGCGTTGCGTGTTCGATTCCTCGGCTGGCTAAATCCTCCATCACAACACAAGCAACATCTTCCGCTTAGTGTGGTGGTAGTAGGAGATTTTCAAATGTTGTTGGGTTATTCGTAACCCGGAAATGTTTGTCTTTCTTTTAAAAAAAGTGTAAAAAACAAAAGTTTATTCGGAGTAAAAGCTGTAAACGGCATTATGGTCTTGGGTGAATTTTTGTTAAAAAAAAAAAGTTTGGGACAGTTGGTGTCTGGTGGGGTATTGTAGGTTATTCGTCTGGGTGACGAGTGTCGAGGTCTTCTTCTTCTCGTGCCCTGTCCGTTCAACGGACGTTGGCTATCATGTTGGCTATGCGGACTTTGTTTACTGCTGCCCGGAACAGCTCTACAGTAGACGGGCCAACCAACTCTCTCAAGTTTTTCTTGTGCTTATAATTTAAAGTCTTGAATAAACATTGGACCATTAACAAAGACCGTGCATTAATTCGTCAACTCACACAAATCCATATCAAAAGTTCTGTAATTCAATTATGGTTACCAATAGCAACCTGATTTACCTAAGTCTGTCAAATATTTTAGCTTCCAATATTATCAAAAAAATATGACCATCGAAATTAAGCGTATCGAATATTTACTGATTGTAAAAAGAAAAAGTTGCACTGCATTATTATGTAAAAGCCCTATTGGCGTTTAAATATATAAAACAATTATCTAATTCTACGTATAGGAGAATCTTATAAAAACTAACTCGACCACCCCAACATGGGCATGTGCCTAGCGCAGTATGACGGCCGGCGTGATCGAGAGGCAAGACTCTCGACTCCCAGTCCGAAGGTCGCTGGTTCATGAGTGCGCAAATAAATTTTATGTGATTAAGTTGTGTCGTTTCACAATAAATTGATTAAAAATAACATGTAGTATATTGACGGCACGTTCCAGAGTAGAAGATACTCTCATTATCGCCCTGGTGTAAGACCACCATTCAGAATTGAAACGTTGCTTGAAATTGCTTTAGCCGTGTTTGGTGACCAGATCTGTATAGCCAGGTACTTCCGCACCTTCCTCTTCCCCATCTCCTTCCCGTCCACACTACCTCCAGCCTCACAACGTACCCCAATTGGGGATGCCATAGTCTCACTGGCTTCAGAAAGGAGCAGTTGGGGCTCTTGTGCGGTATTATATAAAAAAAATAGTTGGCGAAAAATCCTCGAAATATGTCATTAACAATGCAAAAAATAAAGAAAAATAAAAACCAAATGAAACAAATAACTTAGTTTTAAACCACTTTATATTTATTTTTATATTTGTCGACCGGTTTCGATTGGACTCATCAGGACAATAAAATAAACTAAATCATAATACAGAGAAACAAAACAAAATAGAGAGAGAAAGCAATATATGGGAGAGGGAGAGAACATCATAGACTTGTTGGTGGAGGGGTAGGGGGCGGGGTAAAGGAAGTGCCTTACTCCTTATCTAACCCCCACCCTTCCTTTACCCCGCCCCTACCCCTCCACCAACCAGTCTATGATGTTCTCTCCCTCTCCCATATATTGCTTTCTCTCTCTATTTTGTTTACCTTATATTGTTTCTCTGTATTATGATTTAGTTTATTTTATTGTCCTGATGAGTCCAATCGAAACCGGTCGACAAATAGAAAAATAAATATAAAGTGGTTTAAAACTAAGTTATTTGTTTCATTTGGTATAATGTCAAGCCACAAAGTGTTTGCTTTCTTCGATAAAAATAAAAACAATGGAAGGCCAATTTCATTCAGTGTCCTGGCCTGGGTGGAGGTGGTTTTAGTAACTGACAATGGCCTATTCCCAGAGCAGAACATGACAGGAAGTGTTGTGTGGTTGTTATGAACGCAATTACGTTTTAGCGAAATAATCATCAAATCCGTTTCGCCATTGTTCCTCAATGGAGATGGCCTCGGCGACAGACTGGTTCAGAAGTCGCCGAACAAAATTTAATATCATCAATCGTTATGTAAAAATAATTATTGTTAGAACCTTGCCCGCAAGCTTTCCAAAAATGTGTGTAGATAGGTGCGATTCCACGATAGTTGATCACCCGAAGACGGCTTCCCGGTATACTTGTATACGGTATACTTGTATACGAAATATAACTAAGTGTCCCAAAGGGGTTTGAAGAGAGGGTGTACCTCCGAATAATCAAATAATAAAACATATTTTCATTCAAATGCATCAAGAATAAAACTACTTGTTTATTTAATATCTAAGTGTCTATGACAGCGTATTTATTATAAGTACAAAAATCTGCACTGTAAAGAAATTCGTTTGATATTCATACCAAATTATGTATTACTAGATGAACCGGCCACGCATTGCTGTTGCTGTCCCCGTTCCCTTCCGCCTCATCACCCCCTCCCACGTTCCACTTTCACCTTCCCTCTCTCCTCTCCATCTGTCCCATTTCTCGCGACCCCCTCACGCATTCCCCTTCCACCTTTTCCACCTTTTCCACCTTCCCCCCTCCCTCGTCCACCCTTCCGCGAACCCCCCCTTGATTCCCCTCCGCCCTCCCCGAATTCCCCTCTCCCTTCCATCTTTTTTCCCCGCCGCTAAACTCCATAAAATACACCAATTTTTCAAACCGCTCGCGTTTGACCTATTTCAAATTTCATAATGCCAGAGCTCGTCATTCTGCTATTCGGGACGGAGACAAATAAATCAAAGATCCAATAAATCAAAGATCATTAAAAACCATTAAATAGACAAATAAATCAAAAATCCAATAAATCAAAGATCATTAAAAACCATTCAGTAGTTTTTTTGTGTGAAAGAGTAACAAACATACATACATCCATACAAACTTTCGCGTTTATAATATTAGTAAGATTAAAGGTATTTTTAAAGTTGATTTTAGGTTTGAAATTGTTAAAAATGCACCCAAAAATATAATTATTATAATTTCGGGGAGCCAACTGTCGGGGGGATCAAGTGTCGGGTCACAAATTAATAGGTGCATATATGCTAGCATTACATCATCCTTTTTTCACACCGATTCCCATATTATCCAGACAAAAACCTTCTACACGTAAGGGTGTGTTGAACAGGTAGGTGTACTGCTAGCTGAGCCACGAATAATGGGAAAGGAACGAAGCAACCGCAAGCGGTGTTTCGCGAGACTCACGCTCATGTTCGCAAATGTATAAGCAGTATAGGACTTGAAATAAGTGTTCATGAGGTTTGCAATGTAAACATTATTGTTATCAAATTGACAAAAGACAGCATGGGAATTTTTCCCTTTTCAGTGGCGCCGGCTACAGTTTAGAAATATTTATTTTTAAACTCCATATTACTGTGTAGGTAAGTATCAGATAATGGTTAGTTTATTCCCAGAATTCAATTTCTTCCAACCAACACAGCCGATCACAAATGTTTGAACTCCATGAATATTGTCGAAAATAATTTACTATTTAGGTGGATAGGTAGGTACTTCAAAAAATTCTTTCATATTTGAATCTGTTCTGTTTTCAATACTGCACAAAAATAAAAGCAAAGGAGTTGATTTTGACAGATGATCACAGATGATGGTGGTTGAAATGATGTAATAGAAGATATTTAAAGGGTAGGTATTTATTTAGAAGAGATTTTAGACCGTGTAGTGTGTAGATTATGCAAGTAGTTTCAGCTTCTTGCAATATATGTCGATAGCTTAGGTTGTAATAAGAAGTTCTGCTATATCCCAACGGATGGCAGTTGAGTTGGATATCAGAAGAGTACCATCTATAGCCGTTCGTCGTAGGTACGAACGGTTACAATGATCCGAAGGCTTCAGTGAGATTGGGCGGGTTATTCTCAGTCCGCCCCCTGCGCCGGAGCGACAGAACCATAAATGAACCAATACCGACAGAATCAGGCTTGCAAGGATGTATGTCCAGTTTGATATTTTATTTATTTATTGTTTTGGAACATTTACAGAATATTAACATGAAAAATTATAGAATAAGTACTGT